>CM061147.1:15380425-16047925 GCA_030710495.1 Labroides dimidiatus
TCATCATTCTGCCTCCCTGTAATCTTTCCTTTTCACCCTGTTTTATGTCTCAGGTGGGAAAGATCTCCAAGAACAAGAAAAAGAAGCTGAAGAAGAAGCAGAAGCGACAGGCAGAGCTGCTGGAGAGGCGGATGTTGGAGATCGAAGCCCTGGAGAGAGAGGCGGAGAAAAAAGAGGAGAGAGCCAAAGAAGGGGGAGAGAAAGGAGACCACGAACAGAACCCGCCTTCACCCTCCAAGAAGACGTCGCCGCCGATCGGCCCCAGCATTGCGCTGGGAGAGAGCGATGATGATGATGACGATGAGGAGGAGGAGGAAGAGGAGGAGGGGGGAGAGAGGGAGAGGCCCATTAGGTTGACAAATCATACATGTGAGTATTGTGATCCTTGGGATTAGCTTAGGTGGAGAGATTTGTTTTTTGGTTGGGTTAGCCAGACATTGTACAGAACTAAAGAATATCATGTGTTTTAGAGGTTCTTAATAAATATAAAGTTTTATTAGGTGAAAAGATTTTTCGTCATATCTTAAAGGAAGTATTTACATGTTAGAGGCAGCACCACAAAAGATGATGTTAGTTTTTCTCTTGTGTGAACCCTGCTTCAGAAGGTCTCTCATTAAGCAAAAAGTTGTGTTTTGTGCTTAGATTGTTTTTCATGAAGGATTTCAGCTTAAAACAGAGTTTTAACTTGGAAAAGTCCTTTGCCTTTCAGTGTCTTCATTCTCATTTCTTTTTCTGCGGTTGTACTGCAGTACATTTTGTAACTTGCTTCATCACAGCCCAGTATAGACCACTGAATCATCACCTGCATCCCTGATTTGTGTGGTACAGCTGAACAGAACTTCATCATTTTTCTGTCTTGTATTAAGAGGGACACACCTGAATGTCGGTCTGGTTATGAAACTGTTTCTTTTGAAAACAGCATTTATTGTGTCAGCTCTTAAAAGCATCATGTTTAAGTTTTTTCACCTTGAGCAACACATAAAGGTTTTCTTGTATGTTTTTTGGGCCATTGACAACTCGAGAGAGATTTTTCCAAACAGTCTCTAACAAACCTGCAGCATGAGTGAGTGTGTGAAAATGTGTGTGCAGGGTTTGTGCAGTCTGCCTGTGAATGAATAGGAGCATGGACCGGCTCCAACCAGCTTCCCACGCTGATCCCACTGTGTTTGGGAGGCTGGGCTGATTCACAAAAAAAAATAAAAAAAACTGTCTTTCTCCATCTCTCCACCCTCTGTCTTGTTCATACTCCTTCTCCTTCTTTTGCTTCCTTCCCTGAATGCTTTATCCGCTTTTCATATGATTTTCTACACTGCCTACACTGTCCCTGAATGTGCTTGTTTCTCCTTCCCACATACTTCTTCTCTTAACTCTTACTTTTTACTCATGTTAGGTGCGGCGCCTCCTCAGGAGCAGGGTGAGCCACCTCACATTACTGAAGACGACCATGATGCAGAGGTGGAGGAGGAGGAGGAGGAGGAGGAGGAGGAGGATGAAGAGGAGGAGGGGGAAGAGGAGGAGGAGGAAGAGCTGACCCCTATTGCTGAACAAGATCCCCCTATTCCCCCCAACACAGAAGAAGGTAATGAAGATCCACCGCAGGCAGGAGCTGAAGATAAAGAGGGTGATGGAGAGGGAGTGGAGGAGGAATCAAAAGGGGAAGAGGATGAGAATGAGAAAGAGGATGTGGAAAAGATAGAGCAGGAGGAGGAGGAGGAGGAGGAGGAGGAGGAAGAGGTGGTGGAGGAGGGGAAAGAGACTGAGAAAGAGGAGAAGGAGTTAGAGGAGCCAAAGACTGAGTTAAAAATAGAGGAGGAGGCAGAGGTGGAAAAAGAGGAGTCAAAGGAGAAGGAGGTGGAAGAAGAGGAGGAGGATGAAGAGGAAGAAGAGGAGGAGGATGATGATGAGGAAGACGAGGACGACGATACGACCGCAGACCTCTTAACAGAGAGCACCTCCCCCATCATACCTGATAACAACAAAAACAATTCAGCCAAAACCAACGGTCATGTTTTGTTGGGATCTGAGGGACTGAAACCAAACCCTGGGGCTCCTCCACCTCCATCTCCCACCCCTGAGCCTCTCCTCTGCCCCCTGGTGGAGTCTGAGCTCAGCTACACCGATAGGGACAACTCCCTCAGTTCTGGTTATGAGTTGTATAATGGAGAGGTGAGCGAGCAAGGGCTGACCAATGGCTCCAGTGAACACCACAGGGTCACAATGCCCATCTTCCCTGACTTGCCCCTGGATCCTCTGCCAGGAAACCCCATATCTGTTGGTACAGCAGACATTGGTGAAGGACCATCACCCAACAGCCCCACCGCAGACCGCAGTCGCACCGTGTCATCCTCAAGCACAGGGGACACACCCAAAGGTAAGATTTGGCCACTAAATCTCCATTTATCAACAAAAAAATCAGAGTTTCACACAAGTAAAAATTTATTCAGGAAAAACCCCAATTTATTTCCTCTGTGGAGGGTTGATAAATGTTTTTTGTGTGATTATACACTACTCTCAGTAAGTTAGGTTACTTGTTATTTACATGAGTACTTTTCCTATTTTGTCTGAATTTTAATGAAATAAGTAATAGTTCCTTTAGCTATTACTATTAATGAATGAGAAGAAACACCATTTTCATGAGTACAATTTACCCCCAACAATTTAGAGAACAACAAAGACAGCCCTGGTTGCGTGTGTTTCCACCATTTGCCGCAATGACAGCTTGACAGAGATATCTCATGCTCCTTGCGTTCCACTCCTCCACAAGGGCTACATGCAGTCTTGCCAGGTCACATGGGGGTGGGGTAGGAGCATCCAGTCTCTTCTTCAGCTGGTCCCAGATGTGCTCTATGGAGTTCAGGTCAGGGGACATCAATGACCATACCATACGATGCACTCAGACTTCCTGAAGTTGAGCTGTGAAAATTCTGGCACAATGTGGTAGAGCATTATCATTCATGAACAGAAACTTGGGGTGTGCTGGTGGAATTGGGGGATGATGATGGGTTCTGTGATGTCTCAGAGGTAAGAACGTGCAGTGACTGAGCCACCTACAATCACCACATCTGTTTTATGCTGACTGGTGATGCCTACCCAGACAGTTGCACCTCCTCCACCAAAGCAAACCATGGGGACCATGTTGACCTCGACGTATCACTCACCTTGCCATCTCAGCAATGCTGACGACCATTCTGACCACCTTTCTGTGCAAGGTGACCCGACACTCATCAGGGAACAGGATGGTAGACTACTGCTGCATTGTCCAGGTCACATGGTCTTTTGCCCACTGCAAATGGTCATGGCAGTGTCTTGTTGTCAGTGGAGTCACCTGCAACAGTCGTCGAGCTTTAAGCCAAAATGGTGGAGTCGGTTGTGAATGGTTTGTCTGGAAACCCTAGTACCCCTTACTTCTCGTAAACAGGCCTGCAGCTGTGTGGCAGTTGCATAACAGTGTCTGAGTGCATGGGTCCTGAGGTACTGGTCATCATTGCGGTCCATCACTCGTGGGGCTCTACTCCGGGGTCTGTCGTGAACACTGTCAGTAGTTCTGTGTCTTGCTGCAAGTCTGCTGATGACACTTTGAGACATACCAGATTCATGAGCAACATCTGACTGCCTGCTTGAATGATGAACTGGGAATGACTTCTTGATAATACAAGCTTTTTATACCCCCAGAATGTTGAGATTGATGCAACATTGAAAAGGGTTGTCTTTTTGTATTTTTTAGTATTGGCCCAAATATGTAAGGCACCCTGTTCACATTGAGACCATTACATGGAAAACACAAAATGCGGTGTGTATATCACCCTAATACAATTGTCTCCCTATCCCAAAAATCACTGAAGTGAGACAAACACCTAATGTATGAAATGCACTGAGGACCTCACAATGGCGCTAACTTATTGTGAGTAGTGAATTATTTAATGCAGGGCTTAGAACATTATCTTTATGTTTGTTGATTGTATTATTCAGGTTTCCTGTACAGTTAGAGTTTTCTGTCCATTTAAATAAATGAGTGGGATGTTCAGACTGTTCATCATAGCACAAGGTACTTGTGCTAAAACATGTTTTATTTCTTGATCCCTTGTGTGTTTTTATGATCTACCTGTTTTATTTTGCTGCCCATGTAAAGCACTGTAATTTGATTTTTGAGTGCTCCACAAATACAAATTATTATTATTATTATTATTATTATTATTATTATTATTATTATTATTATTATTATTATTATTATTATTATTATTATTATTATGCTCTGATGTAAGGATAAGCACACATTTCTGTTGACAAATAAGTGACATAACCTACCATATAATAGAATAGGATAGGATATATCGTTATTGTCATTGTTGTGAGACAATGAAAGGCAGTTTAGTAGCTCTTTACATGAGCAGCATGGTTAAAAAGTCAAAACAGTAACAACACTGATACTACTTGCTTTACCAGATGGTCCGTAATTGCCCACATAATCCCAATTTTAAGGACAGATCAGTACTAAGAGACACTTCATTGGGGTTATCAAGAGGGCACCTCCCTTCAAATGTGTTTCTTTGAGCTTGGAGCACAATATTTTGAGGAGGCCCAACATTTAGCCATGGCATCCTGTAACCAACCCCCTTTCATGCTTGGTCTCTCTTTTCACATCACACAGATGTAAGGGAGGAAGAAATCAGAGAAATTAGATTTTTATGCATCCATCTATCTTTTCAAAAATAAAAGAGATGAAGATATATTTCTATTACTATAAGTCATAAAGTGATACGAGAGACATCCAACTATCTAATAACGCCAAGGTCCATAGAGACCAGAAATACCAGAAAGACTTTTTTAGTATGTGGAATTAACCTTATTTTCATTATAATGAACACAAATTTACAACATGTTCAGCCAAAGCCGTTCTCTCCAACTATGTAAAATTAAAAGCTAAACTAATTATTGTTATATTACAAAGCTTAAGTTTATATGGTATCTATCAGCTCATTCCCTATTAAAGGAACTGACTTACTTCGGAATGACTTAAACCAGCTGCTGTAGGCCTCATAGAACAATAAAACCTTTGTTACTTTATTTGAGTACATAATTTGCTAAAGTAGAGAAAGAGACAAATTTTATATTATGGAATATTTACTGATTTATTTCCTGTATTCAATGCCTGTTAGTTGTTGTTTTTAGCAGCTCCCATCCTCATGTGACTAAGACACAGGAAGTGAAGTACACTGGATCAGAGGTCTTTGCTGTTCTTTATAAAAGAGTGCGAGAGATGCCAGTGTAGCGACGTAGCACTAACAAAGCAGACAATAAATAGCAACTTCAGCGTCTGTGATGTCATAGTAGCTTTATTAAATCAACAAAATAAAATCAGCTGTTGTTTACATTTTCATTAAAATCCTTAAATAATGCAAAAAAAAAAATGACAACTCATGCTGACAAATATATTTTTGAGGATTGAATTCATGTTTAAGGGAGTTACAAGCATCATTTTATATTTGTCAACAATGTATTTGATGAGGCCTGATTAATGCTTCATTCTTGCCAGGGTCTCTTATAATGAGGAACATTTAATCCTCATATAAATGAGATTTTACCTCAGCTGATAAAGGCAAAGCAAAAAGCACAATAATAATAACACTTCATCTAGATCTTGGGTGAGGTAGCTAATCAGCGGATCATAAATTAGCATGTTTTGATTATCTATCTTGTACATTATTCCTGCCTGGGAAGATAATCCCATTGCTCATTACTTTTTAGTTCACAGATATCTCCTTTGGGACTCAATAATCATTCACCACCACCATTACTCATCCACCCACAGTGTTGTTATTATTATTGACAAGCACTTGGATTCCTGCTTACTAGCCTGAAGGTCACTTTATGGGTCACATATCCAATTCTTAGCGTAGGATTTTATAGAAGCATTAAACAAGTCTGTTACTCAGTTAGCATCACTCTAAAACGTCAGTGGGACTAAGTAAGTACTTCTTATTTAGATTCCTTTCAAAGCATCTATGTAGTTATTGACTACTACATTAGAGTGTGATAATGTTTTTTTTCCACTCCCTCTGCTTCCAGTCAGGGCCAGAGCTGCAGATCTCCTCATCAACCCACTAGACCCACAAAACGCTGAGTCAATTCGAGTCAAAATCGCTGACCTTGGAAATGCCTGTTGGGTGGTAAGACACTATTATACATATGAGCTAAACTGAAGCTTTTTTGAATGCACTGTGTTGAAATCTAAAATATTAAATTTACAAGACCTGTGATTATTTTAAAACGTCTCGAATAAAGATTTGAAATTGATATCAACCCCATGATTAGGATTATACGATTCAAAATGGCCCACTGAGTCATTCATCAGTGCTGCATCCCTGTTGGCGACTTGGCTCTACAATTGAAAAATCTATAACATTCTGTATCTACTTTCTTTGATAATATATCTGAAGCCTTTTCCTCCTTCCCTCCTCCCTCCTCTCCATACAGCACAAGCACTTTACAGAAGACATCCAGACGAGACAGTACAGATCCATTGAAGTCCTGATAGGAGCTGGTTACAGCACCCCTGCAGACATCTGGAGTACCGCCTGCATGGTGAAGAGAGCACATGCACACTTACACATGCAGCACACTCATGTATATGACACTTCCTTTTTAATGACAAACTCAGTATGGACTCAAGTTCAGAAGTGTGTTTGATCTCTTTTAGGCCTTTGAGCTGGCAACTGGAGATTACTTGTTTGAACCTCATTCTGGAGAAGACTACTCCCGTGATGAGGGTGAGTGTTTAAATCTCTGTGACGCACACAGACATGTAATTTCCAAGAATAGAAATGCAGAGAATTTGTTAGTGTTCAGTATTCCAGCAGGTATTTACTGATGAATATTGTGGACTGTTGGCTTGAAGAAAAATGTTAATGTAAAACCTAAATACAGAAGCAAAGTGTCTAAAGTATTTATGAACTGTTCAATTTGATGCTTTGATAATATTTGGTGTTTGAGCATCATTAAACCTCTATCTGTTCTACAGAGTTTCTCCATTTTTGAGATGCATAACAAATTTTGTTCACTGATCCATTGATGAACTTTCTGAATCCTCAACAATACAGTCATGTCATTTCATGAAATAAGTTTCCGTTACCTACATAGCCCCTCTGGTGACATTTGTGAAAATGGCTTGTGACCACAAAATATTTAATTTCAATGTCCATTTGTTTAGGATTGCCCCGTGAGATGCAGCATCTCATGTTTTAAATGCTCCAAGTGGTCAGTTCTTAAAATTGAACAACATTTTTGTGAGAGCGTCATGAGACTCGCTGAAATGATGAAGTTATCTAACTTGGATCTCATAACTGGCTCATGACACAGTGGAAGGGTCTGCCCATAACTCTGCCCCAGACAGGCCTCCAAAGGGTTGACCAGTCAGAGTGAAGGGGGTTTGTTGAGGGGGGAGCCTTAAAGAGACAGCAATTAAAATGAAGGCTTTTCTAAAACACCAAAAAATAGGGATTTTTTTCAAGGTGTCAATCCTGCAAAGTGTCTACAGGGATACAAGAGGGACAGTATAAAGCCGGGGAAAACACCATACCCCTTTTTTTTAATACAATGGTTCTATTTGCACAATGGTTCTATTTACCAAGAGTGTGCAGCTGTTATTATTTTGTGGCCATTTTTTAAAACAAATGTCATCATGGGGGCTTTGTATGAACCTGTAAAAATGGTGTATAATCTTTATCATATCACAAGGATCTGTGAACTGAAATTGTGTTAAGGAGCAAATAGTGTATTTTGGTAAGAATAAATATTCTTGCAGTAAAAGTGCTCATTTACAGCCTAATTCTACAATTCATTTAGCAAATGCCTTTGTCCAAAGGGATGTACAACACAAGCAAGAATTTAGACTGGAGGGAAAAACCGAAGTTAAGTGTGACAAAATGCTTCAAGTTTATTTGACCGTAGGTGCTGCCATCTAGTGCCAGAAAAAAACTTATGACTGTAAGTTTGTAAGTTACTTTGAGGTTTATTTGAAGTTATCTTTACAACTGATCCTGAGAGATTCAGTTGCCAGTGTTATAAAATCCTTCATTATCCAAGGCCTGGATTGTACCAAAGATTCTTATTCGAACAATGTCTTCTTCCTTTTTGAATATTTTTTTGGTCAGTATTATTCATAGGCAGTCAGTATTTGATCTGATTATCAAATACTGATACGAGGGGGAAATAAGAAAACAACTTTTTAAGTTTAAATCCATCAATGTGACTATTTGCTCCAAAACTGCACCTCTACAATGGTTAAAAACTTTATCAGAACAATTTCACTCATAAAATGAGCTAAAGTGGGGTTAGTTCAAAGCACAGCCACCCCCCATCCCTGAATCCCCCTATCTACTGTCCACTGTGAATCCTGTCCTTTGATTCTGCTGCTATGCCTCCACTCATCTTCACCTTCACCTTCACATTTACAGATGCACAGAAAGCTCACATTTCTGGGCTCTTTTTTTCATTTTTAATAAATTTTTTGACAAAATGTTAACTGAAGCTTTAACTTTGGAGCAAATGTGAGTTATTTGTGTACCTATATTAGGATGTGTGAGTAAATTTAAGGAGTCCTTAAAATGCATGAAAAATTCACCCCACACGACTCCTTACATCATTAATCTAGTTTTAAACTCAACACCCTCATCTCACCACAGTTGTTGATTTCTTTGTCTCCTGATCTTTGATCCTGGCTCCTCATTTTGTTATTTTCCTGACCACATGTGTGACCCATCTAACCTCACTTTGCATGTGTTGCACCAGCAAAAAGCTCCTGTCAGTGATATCATTAAACTGGGCGACACCTTTGAACTCCTGACACTGAGGGTCTAATTGAAGATAAAGTTTCGGGATCTGGGTCACCGATTTCCATGTTTGAATGCACGTCATTTTGACTCTACAGCTGAACATTTTCATTCCATCACCTCTGCTGTGGAGGCACAGCTCACTAACAGGTTTTTCTACTTTACTCTCTGTGACTCTCTTTTTTCCTCCCTCCCTCCCTCTCTCTTTCTTCCTCCCTTTGCCCCCCTGCGATCTATCCTGCCCATCACTTTCTTTTTCTTTTTCTTTTGCCTTTCCCACAATCACAATCTTCCTTTTTCCTTTCCTTCCTCACCCTCCTCCTCCGTCCCTCTCTTCTTCCATAGACCACATAGCCCACATCATAGAGCTGCTGGGCTGTATTCCGAGGCACTTTGCACTCTCTGGAAAATATTCCCGGGAGTTCTTCAACAGAAGAGGTAGCGCTGGACAGAGTGCTGGAAGGACTGAGACACACTGATGTCTAAAGTGGTCATAAATGGACACTAAGAGAGTTAGGACACCATTCTGGGTTAAACTGTCATTATTATTGGATTTATATGTTGGTATAGTGACTAAAAACTGAGGTCTATTGTCTGAAAAATCTGAAACGACTGAAAGAATTTCATGGAGTGTCAGTCTCCGAGCGTGTTCATGCAGTCCACTGTATCAGCAGTGTGTGTCCGTCCTGATCAGCCAAAGGTGTTGACGTGTGTGTGCATGCTGTAATGCTGAACCGTACCTGTTCCCTCTTGATGTATGTGGTGGTGGGCAGACCACATCGCTCTGATCATGGAGCTCCTTGGGAAGGTCCCACGCAAAGTGTTCGCTGCCGGGAAGTACAGCCGAGAGTTTTTCTCCAAGAAAGGTAAACAACACCGTCAGCAGAGGTTAGTTAGGTGGAGGGTAGTCTCATTGAAGGGTAGCAGTAGCTATAATACCCTCAATTTAGTCCCTTTATAGAGTTCCGGCTAACTGCAGATCAAAATGCAAAATAAAATAAAAAGACTTATGTTTTGTTTTCTCTGGAGTCCTCCACTTTCTAGGATTGTTAGAAATAAAAACAAAATGGGAAAGAAAATGTGTATGCGTTACAGAGAAGAGAAGAATATCAGGGAGAAAAGTCAAGACAGAAAATGACACAAGACAAGACGAGACGAGACAGTATAACAGGGCTCTCAGTTCATAACTTCCACAATTAGAACAGGTTGCTTATTAATGGTATGTAATATGCTCTAATAATGACCTGAAACTATTATGTAATACCATCATAGCAGCATATTTAACAAAAACAAGAATTAAGCATGATTATACTTACTTTAATAAAAAAGGGATTTATTAATCCGACTTTTTCATAGTTATTGTTTTATGGGATTATAAATGTACAAATGTGTGGTTAGTAAATCTCCACTTGACAAGAATTACAGTTTAACTGTAAACCTCAGCAGTAGATAAGACGCATACTGCAAGCTACCGTCAGAGTTTTTGATGAAACAAGTGTGAAATACCTCCAGAAATGCTGAGTCGCTGTAGTTGTCTACCTTCGTCCTAATTTTCTATTTTAACTCTGCCAAGCAAATTGCACAGATGTACCTATACCCAATATCATACCGGTGCATCTCTAATTAAAGATTAATTAATTCAATACAGGATGGAATAACTAAATTGAAATAAAATCAAAGGTTTGTGTGATTTTTTTTCTTGTATAGAAAGAAGTGTGAGAAACTCTGGCTTAACACAAAGTTAGGAAGTATTATTCACAGAAACATCCTCACTATAATACTTATTTTGTGTACTAAGTTTGTAAGTGTGAAAAAATGTATAGGGGTATTTGGATGGTGTTTCAGTCAGCATACTGAAGATGACAATAGCTACTGATGTACATACCGCCCAACATCAGTATGTTGTCACATCATATCTCCAACAAGTTACAGAAAGTTTTTGCAAACATGAAAAAGCAAAGAACAGTTTGGTTATAGTCCTCATGTGAGTGAAGTAGAGCAGCAAGTATTTCCCCCACTGAGTCTCAGGGCTTAAGCATGTCATACCTCACTGTCTCTGCTCTTCTCTGAGCCTGGTAAGTGGATGGATCTGTGATTGGTACAGCTGATAACCCTTGCACGCTCACATTTATTCTCTTTTTTCTTCCTCCTGATCTGCCTCCCTTTCAGCTCATATATTCTTCATAATGTGTCATGAGACCTGAATATTCTGCCTTTGATGTTGTCTCTATCTGAAGCCTCAGCCTGCACTTGATGTCTCAATGTTCTTTCTTTTATCTCTGGGCGCTCTGTTAATCTGCTCTGACTTTCTCGCTCTGTCTCTCCTTGCTCCCCCTGTCTGCTGTGCTGCCCTCGGCCGTGTGTTGCAATCTAGTGGCCTCGTTACCTCGTTTCCTTGACGCACACTGATCTGAATTCAGGGAAACTTCTGAGAAAAGTAGATACACTAATTAAAGACTTGTTTCAAGTCTCAAGAATTGTGAATAAAAAGCATTTGTTGCAAGCACTAATGCTAAAAGTATAATAGTCATGAAAAATGTTGTTTCCCCTCTCCTGTATCTCCCAATCAGAGTATTGAGAGGAGAGGTTATCATGGCAACCATGGCTCAAGCTGAACGGTCATCAATCATTCTGTCATATTTTCCTCCTTCCTGTCAGTCTTCTCATCTAGTTCTATTAAATCACCACTTTCTGCCTCTTTCATCCTGCTGCATGATCTGTTGGGTTTCAGTCAAGACTAGAGGTGTTCTGCACTCACACTGTAGCAGCTAATAAGCTCCAGTTTGTTCTCAGAGACCAAACTAATTAGTAAAATTAGCTGCTGTAGTGTTTGTAAAATAATGGTTTGTTGTAGCCTCTGATTAAAGGGTCACTTCACCCAAATAACTGTAAGAGAAGCTAGCCATGCAGACTTAAAAGACAGATATTCAAATTCATCACTAATCATGGTAATAATGTTCAAAAGTTAACAGCATCATCTTTTTAAGTTGTACTTGGTACTCTAGTGTTGGGTACTGCCAATAATAGCAAATTTTGTTTTAGTAAGGTTGATATAAGGAATAAGAATGTTTGTGTTGGATCATCTTTCTCCTGCTGTTTGGGTTTTTTAATGATCACCAGCACCCAAGACCTAAATTTCAGAGTGCTACTTAGGTGATGAATATGTAGTTTTAAGCCTATTAATGCTGCTCTACCTTCGTCAACAATGGCACAAGGCTCCCCTTACATAAAAGAGTCCATCTGTAAACTTGGCCATGATATGGTTTGATACTCAGTCAAAGTGGGATAAAAATTTGTGGCGTCTCTCGCCTCCTCTCCAGACCATCTGGGCTCTTCATGATGAACATTTTGTTTCCTCTGCAGACACTCCTGTCAAAAAGAAACAAAGGAGTTAGCCTGTGTGTGTTTGTGAACGATGCTGACAGAGTGTTTTGTGTCTGAGTAACATTAATGACGCTATATCTCAAAAAGATGTTGCTGTTTTAATACTTTTTGCACCATACAGTTAATTTTAGTCTGGCGTGAAAATTTCAAATGTGTTGATAAGCAAAAGTGAAGCTGCATGGCTGGGTATTATTTAAAATGGTGGGCTGCTTTTACCTACATTTTTTGAAACAAACTCTAAGACTTGACCAAAACTAGGAACCAAAATAAGCCTTTCTGTCTCAGTTGGCCCATCTGCTGCTGTAAATCTTATCAGAAATAAATTTAATTTGGGACTCATTAATCTCATTAAGCAGATTTGTACTTTTTTACCCAACAAATATTACTCAACCAGGGAAAAACTAAACCTAAATTTGTTGATGCATATTTATCTCCGTACATGGCTCTTTGAAATTTATTTTAACGTTAATCATATTTTCAAATAATGGTAGAGCTCCATAAACACAAATAAAGTCCTGGGATAGCACAGTATTTGGGATAAAGACCTGTTGTACAAAATGTTGGTCATTTCTTGGAATTTATTTTATAAATGGGGAAGCTGAACATCACTGGTTTGGACACTTGAATTCAAATATTATTTGGGTGAACCATTTCTTGAAATTCTTCGTCTCCCTTAAGGCTACTGTGGTGTTTTTGACTCCTCTTCTTCTCGCCCCCCCTTCAGGTGAGTTGCGGCACATCACCAAGCTGAAGCCCTGGTCCTTGTTTGATGTTCTGGTAGAGAAGTACGGCTGGTCGCACGAAGATGCCGGTCACTTCACCCACTTCCTCCTGCCCATGCTGGAGATGGTGCCTGAAAAGAGGGCCTCTGCCAGCGAATGCCTCAACCACCCCTGGATCAACTCGTAGCCACAAACTCTAATCAGACACCTTCCTCCTCCTCTTCCTCATCCTACCAACAGTTAGCCCAAACTTTGCCCTCTGGTGGTAGCCCCAGGACCAACAGCATGGAGAGAGGGTAGACAAACTTATCCTCTCTATCCTGTCCCACACGTTCATTACATGCTTATCTAAGTACACTCACATCAACAGAAGTTCACATCTTTCCCTAAGGAATGTAAAGAAGAGCTTTTGGAGATATGACAGTAACTGTCTGCCAAAAGAACTGGTTTATTTGAAGATGGATGCTTGAAGAGATGGGCTTTCTTCTTCTCTCCTGTCATCAAGATGTCAGCCACCCCCTTCTATCATATCTCTTTCCTCCTTAATTTATATTTTGAATCTGTTTGGATCCACGTAAGGACCACCGACAACTGTTGCTCTTTTCAATGAGGAGAAAGAAGAGTCAATAACGAGCCAAGAGCTCCATCTGCCATGACTTTTACATAGCCAGGGCCTTATAGACAGACAAGAGTGTTTGTTTTTGTTGGTGACAATGAGCACGTGTGCCTGTGCTCAAGATCTGCCTACAAAGAATCTTCTCCTTTTTTTCCAGACCATGTACCGTTTTTTCCCTCCCTTACTCTGCTCCCGAGGAAGCACCCACATGGGACTAAAAGTTTACACCCTTATTTCTCCTACAAATCCAAACCTCTTCCCCTTGAGGTCGCCCATCCTACCTTTCCCAAATGAGCTGCATGCTCCTGCCAGGGGGCCAACACAGAGAGCTGGAGGTCAGCCAGTCCTCCAGGGGGCACCACATTGACAGCTGCTACTCTGACAGAGACAGTGCAGGATGAGCAAAAAAAAAAACAAATATACAATCAATTAAACCCAGAGGAGGAGTGCTTGGTCTCTAAAGACTATTTTTAAAATGCATGGAGGGACTGATGGATCAGCATGAGCGGATATAACAAATGGACAATGGATGCGTTATTTTATTTGTACATTTCGCTGGTTTCTTTCCTGTTTCATCACCTCTCTTGGACCTTGTGTTAGAAAGAATTATGTTAGGATATTTTGGTGCCCTGTGTGAGGACGTTTCAACCCCTTCCTCTTCTTCTTCTTCTTCAGCTTTTGACATTCCTAAATCTTAGTCCATCATTCCTGACTTCTATTCTGTTGAGTCCTGCTGTGTCACGTTTACCTGATCTAGTTGGTACTAGTCCCCTTTGTTTTCCCTGTGGAGGACCCCTTTGATCCCTGAGCTTCTCCAGACAGGGGACGGTCACATGGAGGTTGCACTCGTCTTTGTAGATGTCCTTCAGGGATTTGAAATCTTTGTACATAGAACTGAGATCTTGCAATGCCGATAAACGACGGTGGACAAAGTTTCAACACAAAAGCATCATTCCAAAAATCAGAGGCTGCTGTTGGCATAACGTGACTTCCTCTGATTCAGCTGTCATAGCTCTGGCCTTGGAGGAATCTTCAGACTGAACTGTGCCACCTGGTGGCTGACGAGAGTACTGCATTGCCACACACTGCTGCTGCTCTCCGTGCCAATGCTCCAAGCCGTTACACTAGATCTCTCCACTTAATCTCTATTTCTGTCTCACACAGACGCACAAACACAGACACACACGAAAATGTGCATCATCACAATTAGTCCAGTTGCCTATTTTTCGCAATAAATGAAAAAAGATGAATATAAGTAAATGGTGAAATATTTTTAAAAACTATTTAATTCATTAAAAAAAGAGGAAAAAAGAAAACAACTTCTCTCTGGTTGTTGTGACCGTGACAGAATCTCGTCTTCTACTGAGGTGATTGTGTTTGTCTAATAGAGATGTTTTTATTTCTTTTATCATTATTATTATGATTAATTATTATTATTATTGAGAGATTTTTTACACAGTTGTCACCTCTCCCCTCCCTCCTTACTTGAATAGCGCTGCTCTGTCTGGGCCCTAGATGGTGATTTAAAAAATAATCAACAGTTTTGCAATAAAGGGTATGTGATGAGTTCTTTTTGCACCAAAACCTCCTGATCTCACTCTTTCAGCCATGCTGACTGTTCTTCCTGACGACATTGACAGAATTGCGTCTCTTGTCTGTGTTTTTCATTGACAGATTTAATAAAATTGTAAATTAATGGATCCTTTCCCTTTCGATGTAGTGAATTTTCTGCTTTGAAGAACGGTCAGCAAACACATGACAAATTCATTCAAGATTTATTTCTTTATTAAACGAAACTTTAAAATCAAAGTGTTCTTACTCAGGTGATGAGAAGTTAAAAGAAAAG
Source organism: Labroides dimidiatus (assembly GCA_030710495.1). Classification (NCBI taxonomy): domain Eukaryota; kingdom Metazoa; phylum Chordata; class Actinopteri; order Labriformes; family Labridae; genus Labroides; species Labroides dimidiatus. The sequence goes on from CM061147.1 coordinate 15,395,822, forward strand.
GTCATTTGTGAGTAGGATCATCCAAAGGCTTCATATTGTTGATGTAGTGTAAGAACTTCTGTTACAGTACATTGTGCTTCACACACTTCAGCAAACATGGTCCATTAGATAACATTATCTTAGATGCAATAAAAAAAACAGTGATAGAACACATCCTGAGATCAATATTAGTCATTTAAAAGTAAATATGCTTTTGAGTATCCATTTGGGATTTTTGGCAGGTTTTTCTTTTAGATCTTAAATCACTAAAATGCTCTCTGATGTCGTGTGTGTCTGCCAACGTGTCTGACTCCATTAGCACTCAATAAACAAGTGGTGCCTCTTATAAAGTATGATTCCTCTTTTTAAGTTGATTTTGGTGAGTGAAATGTTTGTGCTACAACCAGACAGAAACAAAAGTCAAGATGCAGCTGGTCACAGTGGAATCACCACAAATCTAGAACTGAGAGGTAAGTGAGGAATCTACACCGATTAGAATTGCACGATGAGGCAGGAGACTTATACCTAAAGCTAAATGTTCCACTGTCAAGCTCTAGATATCTATAATTATGACATTAGAAGGTGTATTTATGGATCGACTGCACACTCATCTGGACACGCATGAATGTCTATCTATATGAACAGTTAAAGAAACCTGTCTGTGAGCTTTGCTGTATTTAGTGTGTGTGTGTGTGTGTCAGAGCAGTGAGGTGCAGTTCTTTAGCAGCAGCGGTTTGGCCAAATCCAGGATGTCCAAGTTTGGATCAAGTGACCTGCCAAGACCCTCCAGCACCATAATGGCAAAAACAATGGACGCAAAATTACTCTCCAGCTTCACCTAAAACAACAACAACAAACAACACCATGGGTAAGTTGTGGTAGTAGCACTGAGCTTCTTTTAACTATGATCAGTCTATTCATGGTTCAGACTGGAAGGTAACTGTATTATAAATGTTTCCTCAAATCCCTTTAAAGTAGATTGCATCCTTTGAACAGCTAACTAAAGTCAATTCAGCCTTAAGATCTTACTAAACATATGTCAGACAATTTCTAAGCAGATATTACTTACAAAACAGCTACTGAACATATCAAAAAGCAGAGAGGAAAGTGTTTTAGATTGTAATCATAATGTCCTTAAAATAACAATGATGACAAATGATGAACAAGCCACTTTTACTAAAACTTTTCAAACCAGTATCAGTGTGTTTCTACCTTGTGTTTGATGAGAAGACCAAAAACTCTGGAAAGCAAGTCACCCACTTGGATCTATAAACCAACAAAAACAGAAAATCAAACCATTAGTAACTTTGTTACTACCTTGAGTAAATTAACCCTCTAAGCAGTTAAAATTGTTTATTAAGAAAACCTTTATGTTTCTGTTTGTTTTTCTACCTGGGAGGTTTGTCAGCTTTTATAATCAGACAGCATTTATCTCACTTAGTACCTTTCCCAGAGAGAGAGGGTTACTTAGGGCGTGATCCACCAGCTTGGCCATTTCCTTCTTAAACTGCGGTACGTCTTGGCAGTCATTAGCCCGAGCATGATTCAGGATCAACTCTGCCACTCGCTCACCCTAAGTGAGAAAACCAAACCCACAGAAAAAGTCAGTCCAAGGTGGGTTTTTTTACTTTGACTTCAGATTGCACTCCTTAACAATTGAAAGATGTGCTGTGACAAGTGGAAGACTACTTTTAACCAATCCTTTCTTTCATTGCTGATGAATTTCAAAAGGGTTTTCTTGTTTCCATTTGGAAAACACTTTTAAAAGGTTAAGTAACGTAAAATAAATAACCAGGTGACACATCTCCAATAAAAACCTTCAGATTTAAGTAAATGTTCAGTTCTTCAGACTGTGGATTTGGTACCCCTCCCCTCCTCACCTGTCGTAGAACCACTGCCGTAAAAACAGCCTTGAAGTTGGCGAGATCATGGTCACTGAGCTGAGCTACGATACCAGCATCCAGCAGCACCAACTGGAGAGGATACGGCTCAGGTCTGATGCTGACCACCACCGTGTCCCACAAATCAGTGAGGGTGGTCTTACCATGGGTCTCCCCTGTACCTGTACTGTCACTGGAGCCAGGAGGAGGTCCCACATGCTGGACTAGGATGTTTCCAGGATGGAGATCACCATGAACAAAGTTATCAATAAAAACCTTTAGAAAAGACATGAAGACAGAGACAATGTCACAAAAAATATATACACATGAATACAGTCTGATAAATAACCATTCATTCTCCATGTAAAAAGGTACAACACAGTGACACACCTCCATACAAATTATTCATTAGCAGTAAAGAGTACCTGTGTGAAGCTGGCCCCCCATCCCACGCAACACTTGGTGTAAACTGTCCCAAACGTTTGTGCTATGTTAGTGATTTTCATTTGTGCTGATTTGATTTTAGAGATATCTTCAGCACAAACCAGCACTAACCCAGCACAAACAAATGAGACCATTTTTATTGAATTTGGACTGCATGGGGGGCTGTGTGATGTCATCGTCTATCATAACTTGTTATATCTTAAAAAACAAAGCAGCACAAACAATTTTTTTCAGCACTAACATAGCACAAACAAATGAGACCACATCTGTTCAATTTAGACTATTTCAGGGGCTGCGTGAACTTATAGTGACCTGTGAAATATCATTAAATATCTCAAATACAAGCAGCACAAACAAAATTTTTGCATGGGGTGGGGGGCCAGCTCCACGCAGGTGTAAAGAGTATCTCACCATCTTCAGCATGGTGTCTACTCCCATTCTGGCAATCCTCTGCTTCACCTCCTGAGGAATCTCAGAGTGCAGGTAGTTGGATATGGGCTCACTCTCCTGTGCAAAAACATTATCATTAAAAACAAGACAACAAAACAGGTTCATTACCGACAAACAAATTCAGTTCTGCACAGAAATCAGACTTACTGAGGTCAGGTTTGTTTAATGAGACAATAATCGATGGTTGTGACATGTTATCATAATGTCGATGTCTTCTTCTGATCTCTCTTTACTTACTTCAAACGTTTCCACTAAAATGGTTCTGGTGACAAATGGTCGTAATGGAGTTGGGAATTTGACATAAGTCACATCACGGAAATTCTCCCGGAAACGCTCCATGTTTATTGCCTCGAAACGAAGATCAATCTAAATTGAAAGTACAATGGAATCACTGAAAAAACAGACTATTCAAGCCCTCTGTTCAAGCTGTAGTGCTAAAATGATAGGCTTCACATGATGTAAAGTTGACTGAAAAAAAATATGATGGATACTGCCACATCACAGAAAGATAAATGTGGACATTTATAAGAAGAAGAGCTGAGCATTCCTACCTGTTTGGTCATGAGCTTCTCAAACTCATCTACTATCTCACACAAGCTGAGCCACTTGAGTCCAGGCAGGCAGTGCAGGAGCCAACTGCCTGCTTTCATCAAGAGTAAGTCGATTTCCACCTGCCTCCTGACACCTGGATGCACCACCTGCAATACACCAGTAACAGTTCACTGATATTTGATGACAGTTTTAAGACATGAGAAAATAATCGCTCGTTTATTTTCGCACACCTTGATAGCCACAGGTAACAGATGCTCTTTTTCTGCACTTCCCTCCTCATGCCACCTTTCTGAGTGACTTCTCTCTTCGTAGCCCTCGTCCTCCTTACTCCTACTCCAAAGCTGTCGCAGAGACCTCACCACTCCTGTCAGACCAGGGATCTCCCAGGCTTCCAGCAGGTCTTCTCTCTCCAACTGCTCCACTAGCAACTGGAAGGCTGGGTCTTCCACCTGGTCTGCCTTCGCCCAGCCTCGGTACACCTGCGCCACACATCCTGAACCCACAGGCTCTTTGCTTTCAAACACTAACACCCTCCTCCAGCTTTCCCCAAATGCCCTCCGGAGACACTGCTTGGTATGGGCCCAGGGATGAGGGTGCACCTTCACGTGGAGTTTGGAGAATCTTTCACAAAACTCAGGGGAGAAGATGTCTCGCCTGGTGCTGGCCCACTGCCCTAGCTTGATGAAAGTGGGACCAGATGTTTCAGTCACCCACAGCAGAGCATCTATCCAGTGGGACGCCCAGCGTGCAGACACCAAAGTCAGGGGAGAAAGTAGAAGAAGTGGACCAAACTTAAGTAGCAGCACCAATGCACGCAGGCTGAGGCGAAGGAAAAATATAACTTTGTGCACTTGAACTCTAGCAACGGACTTCCTCTCCATGGTTTGAGATGGAAGAGTTGCTTCTTGGCATCTTGCAACACTGCATGATGCATTGACTGCTCCAAAACATAGCAACGTGACCTTTGGTACCTGGGTTAAAAATTGCCCCCTTTTATTCAAAAATCTCCTGGAGTTCTTAAATAGTCTGGTTCTAGTAAAGAGACCTGCACACTGGATCGTGTACCTCAGGTTTAGGACGACTCTTGCTCCAAAGGCCATCACTGCCATCATGAAAAAATGTCTGTTAGCTCAGTTCAGGGGCTGAAGTGGTCCACATGTGCTCCTCTTGTGTTGCGAAACACCTTTCTGGAAAATCATCAGTGAAGCGTGACCTTCTCAAAACAAGTGTGTTCATCCACGCGTACATCCACGAGTTTTTGCAAGTTAAACTTCAGGAAAAAACAAGCAACCTGGATGGATCCAACATCAAACAGCTGCTAAAAAAGCCCCTTTCCTCTACGAATTCATACCGTTACTAAACCGACAGTGTCAGTTAATGTTACTGTCGTTTTCGATTAATTGAATACAGAGTAAAATTGTCTACGCACTGACTAGCCCTGCGGTATTTCATGGTTTAGCTGGACGTGCTGTGCAGCCAGAGATATCCATTGGCATTGAGAACACTCCACGAAAACATTAGAATGACAGCGGCTTGACTTCCTGGTATGACGTAGCTCAGCTAGTCACGTGGATAAGATTTAAAGGCGCGTGCTCCTAAAAGTCGAAAACAAGAGGGAAAATAAACCAGTCGGCTAACTGTTAAAACGAGATGTTTAATTTTTTAACTTCGACATACGCGTGTCTGTCGAGGTTATTTCAACTATGAAATTAAAAAAAACCACCAACAGTTTATTCATCGCTGACGAGACCAGTTGAAGGGGGCTGTTAGGGAATTAGTCACTAGATTGTAAGTTAGGTCAGTTCCTTGTTTTTAGCTTTTACTACAACTGAACTGGTAGGTAAATATTTGACACAAATCTACAGTATTATAAATTTTCGTTTACAAAAGCGCGAAGGAGTCAACTGCCCTACAGATGGAGACATATAACACATTTTTGTCGCGCGCGCCTTCTTCTTAAGGGATACAAGGAACCAATTTGGGCAATATTGCGGAGATACTTATCACGTTAGACATTTTAACCAATATGTACAGCAGAGACACAAGTAACACTAGTTATTTAAACAATGGCTACATCTCATTCAGTTTCACAATGCGCCTTTCAATTGAGGATGCATGTTAAAGTCAAGAATTCTGGACCTGGCTCAACTAAATGAAATAATTAAATTATCATTCAAGTTTAGATGCTCTGAAACCAGTCTATTTATTCAATAAAGTTCAGTTCAACCCACCATCACATCATATAACTCTGCATAGCAAGACTATGTTATTTCAGGAAAACAGTATTTCTCAAGAGTTGGTTAGGTTTCTTTCCTTGATATTTAAGAGAAGACCAAAGTAGCTTAAACAACAAGTTATTTGTGAATTAAAAGATCATTCATAATCAAAAAATGCCTAATGCTCTAAGTTTCTTGTCTTACCTTATAATGGGATACAGAAACCAATTACGTTTATTATACTGTTGAATAAGGATAATGGAAAGCCCAGTATTGCCAAATTCGACAAGCTCTTATCATATACTGCATAAATAACTATTATACTGGAGAAACTTTTTTTTCTTTGAATATGTCTCAAACAGTGCATTGTTCTGCAAAAGCAGGAGAAAAACTCTTGATTCTCTTTAATTTAACTGATTTATCATTTAAATCTTCTCAGCTCTACGTGGTTTACAAAGAAATGGGTAGCATTAATACACAGTTTGGCTGTAAAGCTGCAGGAAATTAAACACCTGTACTCTCTGACTGACTGTTGATAAGTTGCTGACAGGTATAGAAAAGTTGCAGAATATGGTCTTGGCATAAATGGAGGTGGCACTTTAAACTATTTCCTGATAGGATGCTCTCTGTTTTCCTAAGAAGTGACTTCAGAGCTGCTCTATTATTGTTGTATATGTACAGCTGTTAAAATTTGTTTCTGGCCCGTAAAAGAAAGGAGGAGGCAGGAAACAAAACACACCCTGAGTTTAATTTCATTGTCATTTCCTCTGTTTAAAGTATAGGTGATGCAAACAGCCCACATGCTCTGTTGAAGCTGAGAACGTATCACAGCCATGTTCCCAGTTATGTTGTGGGTCCCCTGGACACTGGTCTCAGCCGGCTCCAAGGATCCCAGCTGTAGGCCTTACAGAGGATTCAGCAACACAATAAGGTGGGATAAACGCCAAACAGATGTTACTAGCCCCCCGCCTCCACTCGGTTGGCCATTGATGGACAAGCAAGGCCTTTCAGATCTCTGCTGCATTTCAAAAAAAGAGGTCAGGGTTTGGGTTCAGAGGTCAGCAGGATAGGATAGATTGCTGTGCTGAGGTGATGCTGTTATACATTTTATGAAGGGTAACCATCATGCAGTTATGTCCCTGTATACAGAAAGATAAAATGATAGAAATAATGACAAAAGTTTGTTTTTTGTGCAGATGGATATTTAATGCTGACGGTAAAAAACTACTTCTACACTTACATACTACAACTACATGATCATTCAGAGAGATTAAAGAAATCCTGCTGAGCTACAGTACGTATGCTCAACAATAGCCATGGTGTAACCTAGTGACTGTTGATCCGTAGCACCATCTCGAACGTGCTTCTTTGAAATAACATGTGGTCCAAAACACTGGAGATGTCCGGTTTAAAATGAAGCAAATCCTGTTAAGAATTAACTGCGATCATGAAAGTGTGCTTGCAAAATGACTTTTGATCATAAAGTGTTAAAATAATTGCTGGAAATGGTTAAGCTTGGTGGATCAATGGGAAAAAAAAATGACCAAAAAATTCTTTATAGAGTCCATATTCCTATTTATTCCAGCTCAATTGATTCTGTCCCTTTAAAAGCAGCAAGTTCACACCTAGTGAGAACCTCTTAATGTCATAAAATGTAATAAACGCCTGTCTCTAAATGAGCTACTTTAGTTTGAATATTTCAGAAATAATAAGCAGTTATAAAAACACACTTGATGTTTAAAAAATTATCTTTCCCATAAAGACCTGTGGTGGGGTTAAACAGGTTAATGATTAATTCAACTGGTCGACATCAGTATGCAAGTCCAGTCTAGTTTCCTGCTCTCCCTCTTTTATTATCCTCTCTCAAGCACTGAGTCTTTCTGCAGCTCTACAACTCTGCATCTGGTGCTAAGCATTCAGCACACTCTGCACTTGTGCTTCCACAGCACTTGTTGTTTTTCCTCAGAACAGGTCAACAAGTAAACAACGTGTTTCAAAGATAAAATAGATGAACATGCTGTCCCCTCACTGCGACAGAAGAAGGGGACTTTAGGCTGCTTAATTGTTTCCCAAAGGAGGCTTTTATTTATGTGTTCAGTTATGCTCAGCATTGCCCCTTCCTGCTCCATTCCCCTTCTTTAATTTTCCTTTTTTTCAACAGGACACGGTTTCCACAGCAACTAGGGCTCCAATCTCCCTGGCCAGCTGCAGATTAGTTCAGCGGTGGGGGGTTGCGGTGGTCAGCAAGGGGGGGTGATGATGGAAAATGAAGAGGGAGGAGAGAGAGAGAAGGAAGGAGGGGGGTGGGAAAAGTTTGAGGAGGGGAGAGAGAAGGGAGAAGGAGCCGCCAGCGTCAGTGAGAGATAGGAGTCCGAATGAGTGAGTGTGTCTGAGGGTAGAGAAAGAGCTGTAAACATTTTAGCCTCTAGGCTGGACTGGAGGAGGGATTTCCTTGACTTTCTGTCTTTTTTAAACCCTTTTTCTTGCGCTTGTGGAGCTGTGTCTTTCTCTGTGTGGGAGGTAAAGGCAGGGGCTATGCAAAGTGAGAGAAGTCGGAGGCAGGGGTAGGGAAGTGCAAACTGTGGAAGAGAAAGAGAGAGGGGCCAAAGAAGAAGAACTACCCTGAAGGAAAGAAACCATGCAAGTGGATGCTGTCTTCTGTGGGATCAGGTTACACAAAATGAGAAACTACTCCAGGGGCACATCATCAGGGCTCACTAAGCTCAGGAAGGTAACCTGTGTTTTATACTTTTTATAGAGTGTCTTTAGAAACAAAGTCACCTATGTTGTTTCACAGATTATGGAACAAACAAAGATTTCATTGATTTACTCTAAAACTTTTAACAGCGAGTGATCTTTATGCTGAGAATCTGTCTTCATGCATGTGCATCTGCTTAGGCTCTTCCATTGTATTCTGCTAAATGTACATCTGTGTATGATTGTGTCTGTGTGCATGTTGATGTGTCCATACACAGATTGCCCATCTGTTGCTTGTTTAAAGCAACATGGTCATGGATGTGGTTTTGTCTGTGTTTATTTGAGTCGTATTTCATTGTGGACTGCCCTGGCTCCACTTAAAGTATGCTAAAGTGTTGCTCAAGTAGCCGGTCTCAAACTGTCTGCACTAAGTCCATTACTGCTGCCCACAAGAGACACACTTATCTGAGCACACGTGAGCACATGCACACGCACACACATGCACACACACACACATTCTGAATGGCTGTCAGCTCTCATCTGCTTACTAAATGAAAACAAAGTGTAGATGGATGGTTTGGTGACCATTTAGATTACAGTCAAACCATCACATTCCAAACCGGCTTTCCAAGCGGGGAAAAGAGAAAAGAGGAGAGGATAAGTCAGAGGAGCATTCCTCACTGTGAACAAAGACACCTCTTCAAGCAGAGGTCCGGGGACTGTATTGTTGTGAGTTGGCAGGCAGGGGTAAAACCTCCCCAGGGAGGAGAGGAGCTCAGCCTCAGGTGGCTCTGAAAAGTCAACTTTCAAAGACTGGGAGTAACCTTTCATTCACAGATTTATGAATAACCATGCACTGCAGAAACCCACATCGCAAGCCTTTATTGCATGAGCAGAAAAAAAATGTATCAAAGAAAAGAATGATTGTCTAAGTAAAAAGACTGAGCCTTCAAAGGTTTGTGACAGTGTTATATTTAATTGACTTCATCATAGCCTCAGACACCAATCACTGGGATGTGGTGCATTCTGAATTTGCAGTGAATGCAGTTTGTGTGGAGAATTCAGACAAATTGGACAATCAGCACAAACAGTGACTGCCACTGTGGCTGAAGAGATACAAAACAAGTTCTTGCAGTCTTTACCAACTCGTGTATAAATAAAAACTTATCAACAGGGATAAGGATTCATATTCTTAACTGACAAGCAATCAGTGAGGAATATGACTAATGTGTGCACCATGTGGAGATTTGTTATAAACAATCAAAACTGTAATTGTTTCATTCTCCAGAATAAACGTGGAATATATTCATACCTCATGAAGTTTTCCTGATGTTTTTTAGTGTCTGGAAACATTTCTATGAAGTTTCCTGTTCAGTGAAGTAACATCATCTATCTGCCATTAACTGACCATATTGTGGTCTGTAGGAAACAGGGACATGTTCTACTGTACCTCTCTTAACCCTTTCCTCAAAGTGACACAGCTTGATCATATTGTGCACAGCGCTAGGACACCTAATGTGCGGATCTTAACAGCTTTGGCAGTGATGTCAATTTCTGTGCTGTGTAACAAGAAGAAGCATGACAAACTGCACATTTGATGCAAATAATATCATCCGTTCTTCATAGCTTTGCTTCACAGTTCAAATTCTGATACAGTGTCAGAAAATGGATCCAGTACTGCCCAATAAAAAGTGTATAACTGTTTTTACAGAAGCTACTGAGTGCAAAAAATTTTTTTTTTTTAAATAACCATGTCACAATAAAAAAACTAAACTGCTGTGTAAGAAGGGAGTTAACAGTTAGTTATAGCTTAAAAACCTCACCAGTCATCAGTTTCTTACCTCAGTTAAAGGTTGCTTTTAATTTAAAGTAGGATTTTCAATCGCTGTAAAAAAAATCTTGACAGAAAGCAGTAACATGTTGAGGAGCCCCTGTTTTTTTTCTGATGTACCTTGCACAGGACAGGAGGTTGCTAAAGTTAGCTTAGCTTCTTATGGCTTGTATTATTGTACTAGACCTTTAGTGTACTCCATGTGTTTACCATGCAAATAATGAAAGAACAAATGTCACCTACATACAAGTTAAGAAGTAAACAATTATTAAATATAACATTAATAGTCACATTCTTCATTTATTTAGGATACTTAGTATTGCCTCAATGTATCTAAATGAAAATAAAGTTTAAACATCTTTGTTTAGTGTTCACCAGTGGTCAGAAATACCACAGGACATTTTCAAGTGCATGCAGTTGATCTGTGTGTTTAGACTTCCTTAATTTGAGTGAAACGCTGCCTTGTTGCATGTCATACCACAGTGCAACAGGAATGTCTTCTGTGTCCTATAAGCAGTGACCCCAAAGAGATGGTTATCAGTCAGCCAACATAATCCATCTCTGACGCTTGGCAAACATTAAACCCCAAAACATAGATCTCTGAAACATGTGAAATTCAAACATTTTATTAAAAGTGTTTATTTTAATCATGGCTGAAGAATTTTGCTTTATTTACTGCCGCTTAAACTCAGTGTTATTTTCAAGTTGGCATAAATGAACAGCTTCAGCAGGTTATTAGGAGTTTTACTGACCATGAATCAACATTCCTCTGCCTCCTGCCTCTGTCTTTCCTCAGCTGTATTTACTCGACTGGGTAAGAGTTTATTGAATTGAGCCTGGCTGACTCTCTGGCTCTGTGAGGAGAGGGTTTATAGAGCTGGTGATAAAGAAACAAGGGCTGTCTGTCTGCAAGTCAGCAAGGTTGTAATAAGTGGGCTGCAATCTTGTCAAGAAGCTCTGGTGTGGAGCCATTGTGTGTGTGTGTGTGTGTGTGTGTGTGTGTGTGTGTGTGTGTGTGTGTGTGTGTGTGTGTGTGTGTGTGTGTGTGTGTTTGTGCATGTGGGTTACCAGTGTTACTATCACACACATAAAGGTCTGTCAGATTGGGTCAGTTGTTTACATTCTGTGTTCAGGGCAGAGGCTAACTGTCTGCATGACTGCTGCGCAAGACAATGTGCACTGTGGCGGAAGAGAGGGTATGTGTGACCTTTGGTGCATCACTCTGGATGTTCTCACACTCAGTCATCCTCTTTTTGTGATTCATTTTACCCTCAGACACGCACTCCTTTATTCTCAGGGCATCTTCTTCTAATTTCTTGTTGTTCTCTGTTTCTCTATTTTTTCTTGCTTTTCATTCCAAAAATGTTGACACACTCATACTCATGCTATTCCCTGTTTCTGATGGTCTTTCTTTTAACTCTCTCTGACTCATAACTGCTAGCTTACTCATTAACAAATCTGCAAAGCGTGCAACACACGAGGTCCCAAGTGTACTCTGTGTGTGATTTTTTTATTATTATTAGTATGCATGCTTTGTCAGGAGGAAAATAGCCCAGAAAACTCCAACACCAGATGTTTAGTATCGTGACTGGGCTGTCATCGCTCACAACTGAATCAGCTCCAATTTTTTTTCTCTATGAAGCTTGCTGTAGTAGAGAAATCAGGCTTGATGATTGGTATGAGTCACAGGAGAGCACATGCTCACACAGGAAAAGAGTTTAGAGCCACATTGACTCTCTGGTTTAGATTTGAGAAAAGTTGAGCATTAGATGCCTGTTTTGCATCCAATGAGCATATAAATTGGAGTTTACGATATTGGAATTTTCTGTGCAGACATTGAGGTCTACTTACAGACTGATGTAATATGAAATCTTAAAGAATTGACACGGTTCAGTTTAAGTTGGAAGCACTATCTCTGTGAGCTGACAGTTTGTTCATGTTGACTTGGAATGAGCTTTAATAAATCCATATCAGTGAGCCCTTTTCCACGGAGGCTGCTGTCTTCACCACCATATTTACACAGAGATCCAAAAGTGCCTTTTTGTATGCCACTGTATGTAAACAGTTAAACTAAATGAAGTGTGGTATACACAGACTGGCCCCAGTGGCTTGGCTAAAGTAGCTTAGCTATATCGTTAAGGCTAGCTCTGGGGTTAGCTTTGGATATATCAGAACGGACAGGCCGATATGAATTTAATTCACTGTCACCTCAAATTGCTATCAACGAAACAAACAGGACAAAACAAAGCAGCAACTTCCAGTCTAAAAGTATGATGCAATGTGGAAGTGCTAAAATCTGCAGCTCATTGAGTGTCCACTTGAGGCTGGCTCCGGAAGTACTGCAAACCACATACACACCAAGCCAAAAAAGCCATTTTCACAGCAGAAATAAACAGCCTGGTACAAAAAATGCCTCCAGTTTGAATAGCTAATTTCTCTGACAGTACACACTGTATAGGAGGTGAATTTTATTTTATAACTCGGCAGTTTAGAAGATTTTGAGTTTGCCCAATTAGAGGCACAGCTCAGCTAATGGTCAGGTGGTCTCTCTATAGCTGTTAGTGAGGAGGCTTAAAACCCACCTCATTTCCAACATGGACCCTGTTGACAGTTTGCTTCAAAACTGTTTCAGAAACAGACAGATGATGTCATGGAGGCTGTGTACTTTGCTAATCCGTTAATACACTTTGAAAGATCAGTTATTCTTCATAATATCTGTTAATACACTCGCAATACCCATTTTGATATATCTGTTCAATGTGCAATACCTGTTTGTGCAATATCGGTTTAAAGTGCAATCTTTGTTAAACACAAGTCACTAAGTGCAACATCAGTTTAACATTGTTCATTATGTGCAATATCCATTTATTACTGTTCATTAAGTACACGTTTAACACAGATTACAAGTGCAATACCTGTTTAACACTGTTCTTGCCTTATCCGTAATGTAAATAGTTTCTTCTATCTTGCTTATCTTGTTTTAGTACTTGTTATTTATTCCTGGTACTTACTGCTTATTTTATTTTATTTTTATTCAATTTTATTTTATCCCGACTTTATTGTATTGCTTATCTTATTGTTTATCTTATCACTTATCTATTATCCTACTCCTTCTTACTCCCATCTGTCGAACTATGTAATGAGCAACGGTAATACCAAATTTCCCCCTGGGATAAATAAGGTATTTCTGATTCTGATTCTGATTTGGAGTCTATGTCCATTTATTTAACAGTTTATGGACAAAATATACAGTACTGTGTAGTACTGTATTATAAATGAAGAAAGGAAAGATATACACATTATGATATAAATTGTAGGGAGCCACCATGGAGCGCCAAAAGCTGTCCAACAACCTGTCCAACAACCTGTGACAATGTTTTCAGATCCTTGCCTAAAACACAAGGACCAGTTTAAGCTGTTGAGGCACTAGTGGCATACCAAGAGCTGCTTTTGGATCTTAATGCTGTATTTCAAATGTACCACAGAACAAACAAAACCAGGAGGCTGTACGATAGGCATTAGTTGGAATACTAAGAGGAAGAGACCATTTGTTTTTTTATACAAAAAAAATCGTACTGATGTGTGTTTTCGGTAGAGACTTGACAAATGGAGAGTAATGCTCTTTTCATGCACCACAGGAGTTTCTTGCCATTGAAGGTTATTGTTGCTTCACTAATGAGGGTGCGCTTCAATCTAGAATCTGACCACGAGATAATACAAAATATTCCTATTTCTACTGTAGATACCCTTAGGGATTATTTGGGGGCTTGTATCTCTTCACACAGTTGAAAGAACAGCAGATGGAAGGATATATTTGATAAAAGAGCAGGGAAATGACATGAGGCAGTGGACTGAGGGTCAACACTGAGCCCAGGCTACCTGCTTTGAAGACTGTAGCCTCCATGCTGGGGTCTTGTGATTTAAATGCTGAGCTGTAAATGTGCCCAGTGGGTCAGTTTTATATACTTTTGTCCTGAGTCAACACTAAAAGAAAGTTGTTGATGTAACAAAATCAGACAACAAATTTGTCATTACAGAGTAACACTGAACTGGTTTTACATGAACATTTGCTCGTCTAGTGTTTGTGTCAGTGTGTGTTTGTGTGGTGGCTGCAGCCTGTGACATCTGTCCTTTCTATTCTTCTCTGCCCAGTGAAGTGACAGCAGGGCTTTAAGAGGTTACAGCCCCTCAACCCCTCCTCTTACAGGAACTGGCTTTGACAGGCACTCTGCAGGTTGGCTTGAAACATATAGACCCCGCCGGGTCAATCTCCTGCCATCCCCAAGCTGCTGTTGTTGCCACAGAGACAACCTCAGAAAGAATGTGTCCTGTGGTGATGGAGAAAGAATCCCTCTTGTTTCAAAGTTATGGGGACTGGGGGGATTGGGGGATTGTCTGTGCTGATGGTGGATGACCATGGATTTAAGCCATGATTGAAAACAAGCCTCACTCTCAATCACACATGCATGGATAATGCATGCCATGTTGGACCACCTCCACTCTGTACTTGTGGAAGTCAAAACAAAACTGAACATATACAAATGCATAGATAACACATACCATCACACTGGGTATCAGAAGCAGCTGGCAGCTAACCATGGCCTTTTCATTGAATCCACCTTTAACCCTGATGCACATATTTTAATGCAAACTCTTTTCTCTTACATGTCCAAGCTGTTGCTCTGTCTGGCAGTTTCTTTCTGCTTAGCATCTGAGCAAAGAAAATACTGTGATTCTTATAAGGACACAAAGCCTTTATCTTCATCTTGCTGTGATGTTTACACAGGCTGAAATGCTGAGTTTTTAGCAGCTGCAAATGGTCTTTAATATGATGCAGCCACAGTTTCATGGCAGAGTGTAAGATGTGGGCTGAGAGCAAAGTGGTGCTGATGAAGACCATCCAAAAGCCTACTTTTTCCAGCTTGGTTTGGCTCTGCAGCTTGTGCCCACACTTGGAACGTGCTGCAGAGGCATTGAATGAGAACAAACACATGCAGGCTGACTCAAACACAGACATGGAAATAAAGAACAGAACACAGGCTGAGGATACACACACATGGTCACACTTCAAAAGAACATACTGTTAGTGGAATTAAACATGCATTTAATGTTTCCTTAACTTCCTCGTCTTGAAAAAAAGTACATATAAACCAAACATTGCACCCTGGAAAGTAATCTTTCCATCTGGATTCAAAGTGACTCCAGTGTGGCCTTACAGTTCAGTGATTTAGGCTTTGGTTACCATGTTATAGTTCAGATTCCAAGCAAAATAGGACAGACTACTGTAATCTTTGTAAGTTTGGTCATGTGTGTAATATTTATTATGAAAAACCATTCAGTGCAGTGACCTTCAAATAATTTCAGGGTTTCAATCTACTTCTTTAAAGCTTTCTCCTCTTTTCTTTTCTTCTCTTGTCCTTCCTTCCCTGGCAGTGATGGCTGAGAATGAGAAGAATTTTGTTTACCTGTTAATTAAGGGATCCACTCCATAATGAGAATCAAACGTCTGGAGGTTCATCCGAGTGTAACAACTTAATGAGTAGATACTGCAGACAGTGCAGACACAGAGGAGCTTTGATCGCACCAAATCATTTCTAAACACTGTCTTGTTAGGTTCTCAGGAAGGGAAAGCAGTAGTTATGTCATTGTCTGTCTCTAGCATAATGATGCTCACATTATATAATCATTTTTTATAAAGTCAAATTGGATCTGTGGCTGAGCCTGATGTCACACAACTGAGTACAGTCTGCACGTGAGATTAGTTTGTAGAGTGTGGCTTACATTAGCAAAGATTGTTGCCTTTGTTGTTTCTCAGGTATTTTTCTGCATAAAATTCCAAATACAAAGCAATAAGTTACTGTTTTTTTTAACATTTTTTTCCTCCAGTTCACACTTTGACAACTTTTTTTATTCAACGCAGTTTTTTTTTTAATTTGTTGTTGGACTTGGCCAAGACCTGCAGTTGCTGGTCACAGGGTGTGTAGAGGTCAAAATAGTCGACCTTGACTCTGAATCTGGAGTTTACACTCCGGAAGAGCACTTTCCCAAGCTCTCGCCTTGCTCAGCTCTTCTGGGAATTGGCAGATGAATTGAAAAAAAAAAAATCTGTGTCTGTACAGACAAGCTGAAGATCTGAGGAGAGGGGATGGGATGAGGAAGCTCTGGTGGGAGTTCTCAAGCATATCCCTTAAAATGTAAAGGAGAAGGAAAACAGGAAGGAGAAGGAAAGAAGAGGATATTGGTAATGCATTAGGGTTAGTTCAGAGACTGCGGCTCGGTGTAGAAATTTGATCCAGGGCCCAGAGAATAATGTTAGTGTGCTGTAGCAGTCAGGTTGTTGTTGAAAGGATCTGTCCGCCTGCTGTATGGAAGCTTGGTTTTAAAGAGAGAAGGTTTTACCATTAGGCTTTAAAATCTCACATTGTATGTCAGCACAATGTAATATCAGATAGCTGTAAATACTGCTCACTGTAGGCAGCCCTTTTCACTCTGAGTATTATATGACACTTCCTCATCTGTCTCTTAAATCCAGGCCTTTTGGGTGTTGTTAACAGCAAAGACAGGTATTGTCTGAGGTGTAAGACATGCCCTGTCTATTTAATGTGTCTGAGAACATGGTGAAACAGAGTACAGCCATGAATGCTGAGTGTCGATCACCTTTATAAACCTCATCCTTTCAGTTTCATAACTGCCTGTTAAACAGGAAAGCTCATTTTCAGGAAGATCTTCATAGCATCTTTGTTTAGTAAGCTTTCCTGTCAGCAGTCTCACTTACCCTGTCATTGGTAGTTCATGTAAGCTGAGATAGTAACAGAGATAGTAGACTGTAGAGGTTCAGCATTGATATTGGTCTCAAAAAGCATAGATAGCACAAATATAGCAGTGCTTTGAGCTGCCAAAATTTATTTCATGCAAATGAAAAATGGATCCTCTGAGAGTGATGACATCACAGCACGATTCACACCTGTGAACAATGGCAGACTACCGAGCTTTTTCTGTGGTGCTGACTCACTCTACTAGGGTTTTCTTAACACTTCCCCAGACAAAGTTAAGTTTTTAAGTGTGTGTTCACCAATCACCATAGTCCTCTTGCTTTACACTTCCTGCCGACGAACAGCTAAATGCATAGAAGCATGATGTTGTTTGGTGGTGATCATTAGAAAGTTTTAATGCCAACCTGGCATGCATACTGCAGTGTGTTCAGTCATTTTTTTCTTTGTCATTTGAACATGTTTCAAAACAGCAAAGGAAAGATGTTTCCATTTTTCCTAGTTTTACAGAAGATAGCAGAATTAAATCTTCATATTAAAGTTATCTTACGTGGGGTAGGCTGAATCAAACAAACAACAACCACTAGTTGAAATATTTGTCGTTAAAGCCAGTAAGTAACTCCTGGTAGTCTGGTTGTAAGGTAAAACTTTACTTTTACTTTGTGAATCAGAAAGTAAAAATGGATGTTAACTAGATTCTCACCCTGGTGGTGTCACATCATATGGCCATAGATAATGCTTCAGAATCTCGCCTGTGAAAAAATGGGGCCGAAAGCCTCACTTCATAGAAGGGATGAGGCTTGCAAAGATTGGAAATATCTTTCAGGTAGTCATTTTGTTGGACGAATGAAAAGCTTTGGAAGTAGAGTTGTGTGAAGAGAGATCTTACACCCTGCTTGTTTTCATACTATCTAACCCCTGGCCAGTTTCTGGTATTAGGTGTGACCGGTGCATTGTTGGTATTGGAAAGTTAGAAATGCTCCTGATTCCTCCATTGAAAATATGGTTTCAGATACTTTGGAACAATCCAACATGAAATTTCCTTTTAAGACCTTTGGGGTCCAGAATCTTATGATGCTGGCTGCAGCTGGAGTAGTGATTTAGCTGCAAATGTACCAAATGTGGATCTTTGTATTTCACAGGAGTAGTGCTGGATGGGGTTGAGGAGTTGAAAAGCGGGCCATGGGATGAGTTGGCATTGGCAATGGTCTGTATTGCCAGTGGTGTAATTGGGAGCAGACTACTGATGACTCAGGAGCTCTGCTGATGGAAGCTCTCTGTATTTGGGTAGGAGGGACTGACAAATCTGTGGAAGGGAGTTGAAGGACAGATGCTCTGACTCTGCAATGAGTTGTAACATGACACCCTTTCCCAGATGGGGGGATAGAGAAAGATTTGTTTGCTCTAACTCCAAGATGGATTAAGACTCCTCCTTCTCTTCTTTTTCTCCTCTTGTTGGGTTGGTCTTTTGGAGACTTCTCTTCCCATCACACTAGCTAAGGCCTCTTTGTGTTTGTTGGCCATAGGTGAAAACCCCCATGAGAAGGAGGAATGTCTTTATAATCCTATTTTCCACCAGATCAGTTCAGTTTTTTGTTTTTTTTTACTTTCTCAATACCAAACATTGTCAAAACCGCCCCTTCTAATTTCTATTTTGAGAAAAGCTTATCACTTTGAAGACTTAAGTGCATCATTAGCCTGCAAGCCGCCCCATTTGCATTCAGTAGAACATAGAAGGAAAACCACAAACTCCAAAGGGAAAAGAGACCTTCCCCAATAAAAGCCTGTGGTTTAATGGTTACAGGATGGTCATTTATAAACTCTGACAGGTGGAACAAGTGAGTGGGACTTTTAGGAGGATTTTGCTGAGTTTGTATGGAGTTTTCCTTCTGCTTGTTTCCATTTTGACCCTGCGGTGGTCAGCTCAGTCCAATTTATCAACAACAAACTCATGTTTCTTTTGCGCAAGGTGAATTATCCGGAAAGAAAACTTGTTGTGCTTTTCAACTTCATTTCAGGTGACACCAAGGTTAGTCCTACTTCTTTTAGCTTCAGCTTACATCATGTTTCCGGTGTGCTCATGCACACAAGCACCAAGGTAAAAATAACCAATGCTGTCATACTTAAAAATCCTCCTAAATTGTGTAGCACTGTGTCCCTTGGTTGTGCCTGTGCTCTAAAATGACATCCTTTGTCGCTTACTCTGCAGCTCCCATGATAATTACCATTTGTTTATACATTTTTGAGGTAATAATGTAGCTCATTCTTCCAGCTCTCAGGGGTTTAGACTGTAGACACTCAGAAGTCTCAGTCTTAAACTACAACCACAATAGCAAGAAATGCTTTATGTGTAGCGTTAGGAATACAACAATGGCTCCTCGTGTTATTTTTAGAGTGGATTGATAAGCAAAAATACATGCAGGGAGAAATTAATTGTTTGTGGTATCCCTTCGTCAGTTCCGGTCTGGTTCTGTGGCTAGCCCAGTTTCAATGCCGTCTCATGTCCATCCTCTTGGAACAATGGAGGGAGCAGGGGTGAGTGGAAGGGGCAAGAGGACAGCACAGCAGGGCAGGCGGACTATCTGGAAAGTGGGAAGACTTCTGCATGCACTCAACATGTCAAGCTTCTTATTTGGTCCCAATAGTCAGATTCAGAATTGCATCCTTACCACCGTACATCATAAGGCCACTTCCTTCGGTAGAACATTTACAGATTTCTCAAATATGAATAGATGAGTAGTCATGGTGTGCAGGAAAAGTTTCTAAATTGGATGTGTGTGTAGCTTACAAGCTTGCAACTGACACAGCGATACAGGCACATATGGGCTGGCCTGTTTGGCTAATGTCCAAGGCCCTGCTATGAAATCAGCTTGGGAAAGCAGCAGAGGCCCTGAACAGGACACAGAGACAGAAACAGAGAGAGAAAAAGAGACAGGGAGACTGTCAAGCCCAGATAAAATTCCATTGTTTATTTGCCTGACCCTCTCCTTCCCTCCCCCTCTCCATACATCCCTTCCTTCACCATCAACTCTTCCTTTTCCTCCTAATTGGGAATTATGCAGAAAAAAAGCAGTCAAGGCAGCAAGTCAGCCTTGGAAAACATCCCCACATCACTATAAAAACACCTATCTGAAAACTGAAGAGTACTCTAACTAAGATGTAAATTGATAATCTCTACTGCAAATCTGCAGAGGTAGAGATGAGGTACGGTTTAGTGTAAAAGAGAGAAATGAGTCCCTTCACTTTTAAACTTTTATCCAGGACTGAGTGTGAATGAAAGAGAGAAAATGAAAGAGGGAAATGAAAGAGTAGGGTGCACTGAAGGAAAAAAAAAATCAGCCAAGTTTGCCATTCCAGAAAGAGCTGGCTAAATGTGCAGTGGTGTGTAAAATTGTTTGCAGGCAGAGACTTTGGCACATGCTATAATAAACCGCATCATGTAGGGTTTAGGGTTCTCAACCCAGCGTGGGTACAACAAGAGGAAAAAGAAAATAATGTATTTTTTGAGGCAGTACATACCTTCCATTAAAGCTGTCAGGGTCTATCCCCATTTTCATGTAAAACCTCACTCATAAGGATGACTACTGGTTTAGGGGCTGCCTCCTTTTGGTTGATTCCAGTTATTTTCATGACTTTATATCCTGATAACTGAAATGAAGCGTAGGCTGTAAGCGTCTTTGCCCTTTTTAGGTATCTTCAAATGAAAGTGAGAGATGGAGTACTTTTGGGAAGAACAAGCACAGGACGGTGATGTCATGGTGTTAGCTGTTTCTGTAAGGCAGGACAGAGGGATGGAGGGACACGGGGATAGATGGGAGGGAGAAATCTTTATGAGAAGCAGCTGCTGGGGAGAGGCGGGCAGGCAGGCTTCCAGAGCACTAGCAGCAGTCTGCCAACAGCTTGCTGACAACAACGCAGAGGCCTGATAAAGCTGGCTATGAAGCACTGACAACACCACTCGCACACAATGATAACGCTATGATAATGATATTCAATCTCTGAACATAATCAAGACTTGGATGAGATAAAACTGGAGGTAAGAAGCGCAAAAAGATTGACAGTAAAGATGCAAGACCAACATAATCACTATCTTTAAGTCTTTCAGTGTGAGGACTTGTAGTGAAATAAATGTGACATTTCTTAGTTTGTCACTGTCCTGAGATAACATACACCAGCTCATTATTGAGTGACATTTGCATGTGTGCATGCACAAGTGTGTATCAAAGCACTGCTATTGACTCCCAGACCAATTTGATGACTTATCCAACTGTGACCAACAAACTGTACATGTGTGTGCCAAGTTTTTTGAGACAATTTACAACCTTATTACCAGAGTGTTGTCAACAAGTTCTTACTTTTCTCATGGATTTTTTGATTCTTGGAGTCTGAGGTCAATATAGAGACTGTAGGCTGTATGTTAAAATAGAAGTCACAAGTGTGAACAGACTGTATAGCCAAAACATTTCGCACTACTGATTAGATGCAGTTGTAAGTCATTCTTCCTCAGATTAGCAGAGCAAAGGAGGAACAGGGAGAGGGAACACAACAAAGAATGGCGCAAGAATCATTGAACTTATCTCAACCGTGAGAATCTGCTCCAGATCAACACAAGAATCTGTTTTACCACTCTGCAGTGGAGTTAATGTGTGTTTTGGTTAGTGGGATGGGTGTGGCTCTACTAACCAGATGCACATCTCTTGGCTCCACCTGCGCAACACATTGGAAGCCAACAAGGCAGTCAGTGGGAGGAGCCTGGAGATGCAGATGCTGTCCAGTGGTAGAAACATGTTTGACAGAGAAGGGTCCAACTTTTCGTTATCACACCTGTCCTTATGATACCAACCTCAAGTGTGCTTTTGACTGAAAAGAGAATGACTACCCATAGTTCATTACTGGTTTTGCTCTTCAGGTTGAACGTTCTTCTTACATCGCCATGGAGACCACAAAGCTGATGATGTTAAACTCAAATAACTGGCTTTTAAAAGCAAGAAAGCGACAAAATGAACAAAAATCGGAGCAGGTGTTTTAATAAAAGTTTATTCTGAACCTTGTCTAGCATTAATGATTTCACACAAGTTGTTTTGTGCACTCTTGCCGGCGGTGGCAACAGGAAGTCAATTATCAAAACTTAGAGAACAGAAATGGTTGGGTGACGTCACGGTCACAATGTTCATATATTATACATCATTCAGCTCTTAGGAAAACAAGGTTTTAGTCACAACACTGCAGTTCACTTCAGTATGATTTGGAGAAGTACCGTATTGACCTGAATATAGACCGACCCTGATTATAAGACGACTTCCTCTTTTCAAGATCAGTCTTCAGAAAAAGAATCTGATAACCAAAATTTACTTAGTTTAAAGAAACTATTTTTATTGAAATTTTGAGAAAATCATTGAAATGCATAATAGAGACTCCTTTCGTTTTTGGCTGTAAAAACAATCACTACGATCTGTATTTCAAATGCAATACACTGATGAGTGCTCTGGGAATAATGCCTTTCATTACGTTTCTCAATAACAAACTCACACACCCTTCTGTCAATCTCTTGGAAACGGACGCTTTGAGGACCACAATCATTTTCGCTTTTACAGTTAGTATTTTTCAGACAGTCTTTATGGGCTCGCCAGCTTCAGACATCACGCCCTGTCATCTCTTGTCACTGCGTCTCTGCTGTGATTGACTGATCACTGCAGCCAAAGTGAGGTCATTGGCTTTACAAAAAGCTGGCACCCTCTGCTGTTGTGGTCATGTAGCGACCCTAGACAACTATCAGTATGTGTCAATCGTTAGACCCCGATTATAAGACGACCCTACTTTTTCACATTATTTTCAACAAAAAAAAACATCATCTTATATTCAGGTCAATACGGTACTTTAATTCTTGCTCTTTTTAACATCATAATGTGTCTTCATAACAGAAGAACTTTACTGCTCTGAAGATCTAATTTAGCTCAAACTATGTTTACCAAGTAGTTTTGGTTAATCAGACTTACTTCTGGTAAAATAACCAATACTGGCTTGACTCAGTTTCCGACTAACTTGTGCCACTTTACCGTATAGTTTAGTAGAGCTGGTGCAAGTATCCTCTCTGTTTCATCAAACACCATGTTTCAGCAATCAACAACAATTCTGCCTCTCAGTGGCATTTGTGATAACATGTTTATAGAAACAAGTCCATGGCCAGATACCCAGAGTCCATCCGCTGATAGAGATCTTCTGCAGAGTTTGTTATGCAGCTGATGCTCAGCTCTGATGCCCTGTGTCTGACCTCTCCAGCAGCTATCTGTATCTAGTAAAGCCTCGAGATATTTAGGATTGTGTGCTGTTCTCTGAACATGGTTTTTCCCCCTCAGGGACAAGAATAAAGATTATCCATCTTGATAGAAATCTGTTTAATGGTTTTTATCTAAAGTTAAATAAGTAAACACTTACAACACTCAAAAAGTGGCTTTAGGAACAGCATACAGAAAGAGATCTTAAACTTTTGGACTTTTTTTTCAAGACTTCCGAAAATTTTACCCTTTTACCAAATTTTCCCCTGGGATTAATGAAGTATCTCTGATTCTGAATATGGTAGTGTAAATTTCTTGGACTCCAGCCTCACCCATCTACTAGTTTCTAAAACAAAACCACTTCCACTTCCTCTGCCACAGTGTCCAAAGTCTGTCACACCTCACAGAGCTCAGGCTGGAGGGGGCAGGGCAAGTCGAGGTCTTTCAGGTCGCAGTTTCCCGTGATGTTTTTTATTGGAGTCAGCAGATGGCTTCCCTCAGCCTCCACATTGTTATGGTGGCCATCTTGCTCTGAGGGTCAGGGTTAACAATAGTTGCCACTAGCTGTAGGAGACAAAAGCCTTCACTGCTCCGGCAAAGAGTTTCCTCAGTAACCGAATGTTGTAAAACTGGCAGCGATGTCAAATTTACAGCTTTTACGAGAGGCAAAAACACACTACTGTTAGTCAGGTTTAGACTCTGGCTGGAAGCACTGTTCTCTGCATGCGTGAGTCAAGTTTGAGAAATGTTCAAGCCAAATAAGTCAGAGTGGTGTGAAAATATCAAATGGCCTTTTAAGGTGCTGAAATCTTCTCTTTTTGGCTTTAGGATTCTAAACAGAGAAGAGGGACAGCCTGAAGGCACACACTGTTCTCATAGTGCAACTGTACACTTTTATTGTTCTTTACAATATCCATTTTCCTCTCTAGTTTTGACAACCCCTGTCCTCCCATCCCCCCTCTCCTCTTTAATATGCTCCTCCTTCACATCTCCCATCATCCCTCCCCCTCTGTGATATGCAACACCCTTCAAAACCAAGAGAAATGTGACTGTAAAACTAGAAGGCTCTATACATTCTTTATAGTCCCCCTTGTCTACCCCCTCCCTCTTTTCCATGCAGGATTTCTGGCCTTCATTTCTGTTTTGGGTTTTAGTAAGTAGAAAAGAATCAGGAGGGGGGAGGGAAGGAAAAAAAATGGTTGATGTTTCCCCTCAAACATGTGACCTCTGCTCGCCTCACAGCTGAAAATGATTTAGGCCCACAGGCCAGTAGATGGCTGACGCAAACAGCCCTCCTCCTCCTCCTCCTCCTCTTTCTGTGGGGGGGTGAGGGGGAACTAGGCCTTGGACTAGGGGGGCGTGAGCTGAGCTGAGTGCAAAAGTTGATGCAAAAAGTTTTGCATATTGTACTTTTTGTCTTCTTCTTGTTCATCAAAACTTTTCCACTCAGTGGCCATTTGTTCCCTCATCCTGCAGGAGAAAAAAAGGCCAAGCCTAGAATCATTCCAAAACACTGGACCCAGAGGGACAATTATGTTGTTAGCTAGCGGAAGAGTTCAGCTATGTAGCTGCAAATGTTTACGTAATCTACCAAAATTCTGCCTTTTCCTTTTTTTCCCCCCAATGTACTGCTATGCCAGTTAGGACAACAATTTGTGGAATTCGGCTGAGTTAGGCTCAGGCTTTCTGCATACTCTCGGGGCAAAGAAGAAAAGTGTCAGGGTTAGCTAATGCATGTTTATGTGCTGAGAAATGAGGGGGGGGGGGGGGGGGGGGGGGGCTTGGGCTGAGCAGTGCTCAGGAAATGTTTAACGGCCTACGGATACCCTAAAGTATCCCAGCACATCTGGTTGAACTCACATATGGTCATATACACATAAGTAGGTCTGGAGTTGGGGATGTTTGGCAGCGTGTGTTGAATGTGTTTGTACATGAGACTTTATGTGTGGGTGTTCAGCTTTGTGGCAAAGCATGTATCAGTGTTGATGAGAATTTACTTAAGAATAATTGTATGAATATCTACAGTTACAAGTTAGCCGTTACCTTTCCTTTTCTCTAGTGTGAGCTCCATCTGTGCCACACGGGGAACATCCTCCAACAGATTTATTGACCAAGTCATCAGCACACAGAACCAGTGATGTTACATTTGGATGACATGGCTGGGTTCTAACTGAATCTCATTTCATTATACTTTGACAAATGGACTTCGTAATGTGTACAAACTGGCAGAGCATGTCCTCTCACACTCATTTTGGTGCCATTTGTTCGTACTAACATCTGGCGCTGGAAGACTCAACACATTAAAGCTGCTATTTTCTAGACTAAATGAGTGGGTGGATCTGCAGTGCAAAAACAGAGAATAGTATCTGTGGCACATTTGTCCTCAAAAGTCTTGAGAAATCTGTCCTGGAAAGTGACAAAAGTGAGACTTGACTTTATCTGCCTTCCTGCTGCCACCAGTGTTCTCCTTGTTCAACTTATTTTTCTGACTTGTGGAGCATTAAGTATATTCTATAAGTTTCCATAATGCCACATGGCTGAAGGAATCTGATATGTGTTTTGTCTTAGCAATGGTTTAGACACTGTTCTCACCTGTATCCTTCAATTACTATCAGTTGGAGGGATGCTGTGCAACTTGTGAGGTCTGCTGCTCTACAGCTTGGTTCAGAAATGAAATTGGCTTGCCACAGAAATGAAAGAGGTTAACATTCAGCCCTGAGCGTTGGAAAAAAGCTACCAAAGACATCCAAAAGGAAACAGTTTTTCTTTAGACCTAGGTCTTATTTTTCAGTCCATTTATCTTATTAAATGAAAAGTTCAAACAGCTATTAAAATGTATGCTCTGCAGCAGTTTGTCTTGTAGATGTTTTTCTGTACAAAGTTTTGAGCTGCATGTTAAAATTCATGAGTGATTTTGGACTTTTATTCAGGGCTCTCTTTGTTATTCAATCACTTTCTTTACTAACTGTGTCTTTCTTTGTGTGTCCGTTCAGGATGCCAGCTGCTAGCACCATGACTGGTGGGAGGGCCCTGTTGCTCTGTACAAACACTGACAACTGCATCTACCAATCAGTCAACGGGTGAGTGCCTCAGAGTCCATCAGATATTTCTGTTTTGTCAGATTCACCAATAACTATATGCTCTTGGACATCTTATTTTAGACACGACACACAGGTTAAGACAGTCAACTTGAACATGTCATTGCATTTCATAATGTCTTGTCTTTTCAGAGCACCATTTTTCTTTTATTCTCTTGTATAGATCCATTTATATTCAGAACTACCATTAATGTACTAAAATTTAACTCAGTTGCTGCTACTTATGTCAGTGCAATATTCCATGTAAATATTGTGTCAATAGTTATTGGTCATTTTATAACCACTGTTTATGTATAGCTCTTTGTCTCCATCAGTGGAGAGCTCTTTGTATTAATTTTATGTATTTATATATTTATACCCTTCTGTAGTATTTACTCACCAACTCAACTACTTAACTTCAAACACTGTGTTGTTAACATTTCAGGATGCCAAATATAATGGAGTTTCATTCCAAATGCACTGCTGTGTAATTTATGTAATGACAGTAAAGGCAGTCTAAGTCTAAACTACATGCTGCACACATTACTTGTTACCAGTGTTGCTATTTGTCATTGTGAGATTCCCTTTTCTGTTCTCTGTTTCGGAGTGATGCCTGAGAACAAGGCTGTAAAGAGCATCAACTTCTTCTTTTTGAACCTGTAAACAACCTGATCGTAATTGTGCACAAACAGCATCTTAGTGAACCAGTAAAGGCTCTTGGTAATGGTTCTGTTTTGTCCCTGTTTGTGTTATGATAATCTGGCTTATAACTCACTGAAGAATATTTACAAACCTTATATAGATATTTAAAGACAGTTAATCGTCAGTAATAAAAACAAAAGGTTTGGTGAAACAAAGGTCAAACACTTGAACCAGAAAGTTAAGAGGGAAGTAATCTGTGACACTCAGAGTAGTTGGATGCACTTCTTCATTTGTGGGACAGCACAGGTCACATGAGCATTGATTTTCTCTCCAATTCTTTATGTTGGCCAAATTCAGCATGCCTGATACTACATCTCACCCCTGAATGCAGTCCTGCTCAGCCTGTTAGCACAGATTGTCTTCTGGAGGTAATTTCATCAGCTGAGGTTTAAGGCATCACATTTTTACCTGAAGCACTGAGTTGCAGACTTGAGGTTTGAGGTTTCCCCAAAGCCAGAGTTCCATTATGGTAACTTGCAGGGTCCAGCTTTTATGAAATCCATAAAGTTTATACCTCTATTAATTTAACTATAACTTTTTTCAACATCTTTTAAAGACCTGAATCTTCCATGCTTGTGATATTAAATGCCTGAAGTACATCTACAACCCATGTAGTGCTTGGCCTTCACAGCTGATCAAAAGTGTGGTTTTTTAGACATGAAAGTGACACTGTAACTTAACAGATTTGATAAAATCATACTATAGCCTTTGACCTAGCCTTTGGAAAAGGAAAAATAACCCACTCAAAGAAGCAGATTTTCAGATAACCACAGATACTGTGATCCAGTATGGCTTCTCTCTTCACTGTGCCATCTTATTTTCCTGGTCAGCTGTGTAACAATAACAGGAATATTGATATAAAAAACAGAGCAAGGCTGGCCATCTGGCATCTGGATACATCTACATCCCCCCTGCTGCCATCGTCTAATGCCTCTCTGACCAGTCTCTGTGGTTCCTTCTGTCATCCTTTGCAATATTCATTAGTGCTATTTAGATAATAATGAAGGGATTTAGGATTTAGCCAGTAAGAGGGATAGTAAGATTTGCATGATCTGCCATGTTACTGTGCACTGCAAAAAACTGAAATCTTAGGAAGTGCTTTTGTCTTATTTTTAGTAAAAGTGTCTTTTTAGACTTAATATGAGCTTCATTCACCATTCCAGAAACACGTCTCATTTAAAGATAGTTAAAGAAAAAAATCAGCTCTGAATTGTTTGTAACAAGTAAAAAAAATCTGCCAGTGGAGTCAGTGAAAGTTTCTTGTATTTAGACATTATTCTAAACTTGATAATTAAGTTTTTTTTACCCCACTGGCAGATTTTTTACTTTTTGCAGGTAATTCAGACCTTATTTTTGTCTTTTAATATCTTGAAATAAGACACGTTCCTGGACTTGTCTGTTGAATGTGGCTCATATCAAGTATAATAAGGGAATTCTTACTTTAAATAAGACAAAAACACACTTGCTTAGATGTCAGTTTTTGCAGTGTAGTTATCATGCTCAAGACCGAGTCTGGCCAATAAATCAGTTTTATCAGTGAATTCGTGTTTTTTTGTTGTGGACAATTTAAAAAATTGTTGTGCCATTGTTTGAAGCTGGAGATAACGAAAAATGTCAGTGAATTGTGTATTTTTCTTCAAATTCAGTGATGAGAGAATC
The DNA here is from genome assembly GCA_030710495.1 of Labroides dimidiatus. NCBI lineage: Eukaryota > Metazoa > Chordata > Actinopteri > Labriformes > Labridae > Labroides > Labroides dimidiatus. The sequence continues at coordinate 15,424,354 of CM061147.1, forward strand.
CCTCGTTAATGTTTTTGAAAATGTTGCAGCTTTCACTGAGAATGTAAATAAGTCTACCTCCTTTCAAACTACAAAGTGTATTTTTTTAAAACAAAAGAACAGCTGGCACCTTAATTCCAGGAGGGAAATAGGGGTCGCTTTTGTTAAGTTTTTGATAAAAATAAAAGCAAAACTTGTTCTTAATCATCTTTGTCATTTGTACGTATTGTTTTCTTTAAAAAGTAGGAAAGAAATTCTGGAAAAATTGTAAATCAATTATTTTGTGAGAAAAATCTAAGACTTTATGTTTAGTCCATATTGCCCAGCCATATCAAATGACATATATATATTTCAGGAAAATGTCAAACATTAATATTAAAACATGTTAGTGTTGTGAACTCTTTGCCAAATTCAAACTCTTTCTGTTGTCTTGTGAATCTGTGTGAGCTCAGCGGGGCATACTCCTTCCCTTTCCTGCACTCAATGACCCTCATGTCCATGCTCCACCCATTCTTGGCTAGACATACAGTTCACATACTGTCTATTTCTTAATATCTGCTTCGGTCTTCTACTTGCTTAATCACCAACATTGTCTTAAATAGGGAAGTATGTTATTAATTCCCCGTCCATCTGCCCTCCTTTACCCACATAACCCACCCTGCCCACTCCTGTTCTCCTTTACCAGCCTTTTTTTTTTCTATTTGACCTACTTTTCCCCTCTGTTGCTTCATGCTTAATAGGAACTGCTGTTTCAAATGAGGGACGCTCAAGACAGAAAGGGGAAAAGGGAGAGAGGGGTCAGACTAATAAAACCCAAAGCAGTTTGGAGGATACTCTTTGGTTTCCCTATGAGTGACAACATCATGTTATTTCTTCTTTCTTTAAAGGTCTCTGAGGAAAGTTGAATCAGTGATTTCCCCCAGAGACTCCTTTAAGTTCCATGACTGTTGGTTTGCATATCCAGTAACATCGTCAAAAGTAACCCAGAGAGGCAGCGTTTCCTTCATTTGTTGGAAATTCAATTATCTGATGAATGGTCTACAGGCCAAAACTGAGCTTTTCGGGTCAGGAAACGGAATGAAAAGATGCACGTCTACATTCTGGCCTCTCCCCTCTGCTGTGTATACTTTCATCTCCTCTCCAGAAATAGCGTGTGTGTATAGCTTGTAAACTTTGACCCTCAAACCCAGAGTTCAAACAGTCATGACCCAGTAATCTTCCAGGACTGACTCACTGCTGAAACAGAGGCAACAAACAGATGTCTGCTGTTTTAACAAGAATTCTTGTTTGCCTCATAAAACAAAGATCTGTTTGTGAATTTAATTGTAAGTGCTTACATTGCACTGCAAATTTCAAGAGAGACCAGGAGCATGTTGTTTTGCTTTGTACTCTGAGGCAGCAAATTGAATTTCTGTCAAATTAAGTGACCTATAAATTGTTGGAGTTCAAAGGCGCAATGTATTTTTTCCCATCAGCTACTGCTTCAAGTATAAAATGTATGGGCCAGTGGCTCAGTAGTTGGAACTCTACAGTCTAAACTCTAAGTCTAAATAGTATAAGAATAAAGTTAAATTATTATGGTGATTAGGCTATAGGTCTTTGAAAAGGAAGTCATAACTACAAGCAATGGTTAATGAAATAACAGTCAGAAGGATTTCAAAAAGAGTAGCCAGTCATCTAAGCTAAAATGTGGAATATGCAACATCTTGTGAAGTTAAACTGAACCAATACACTTTTTTAAAACATGTTTTGTGATCATTCCTGAAATGCCGTATTGCAGAGAACACCAACACTGGGAGTACTTTTTCAGTGTTTTGAATGTTTAAGTAAATAGATGGCTTTTCTCTTTCAGGCTCCAGTGCTGTGGCTTGAAGGTCGGGGAAGCTTCGTTGCCTGCGGTGCCTCAGCGCCAAGAGGTGTGCAGGCCTTCAGGGGACGAAGACAAGAGGGACACTGCTCTACCCACCAAGCGTCCCCTCTCCCCTTCACTCAGTCTGAGTGACAGCCCGGGTCCTCCTGAGACCATGCTGGCTCAAAGGAGAGCCACTGCAACCAACGACTCACGGACTCCAAATATGGAGAACGGCATGTGTGGTAAGCTGAACAACAACAAGAGCCCAGCAGGAGTCAAGAGCGCCAGCATCCGTGATAAGATTTCACAATGGGAGGGCAAAAAGGAGTCTGCCCCATTGACTTCTTCAGGGACATGCCCTCTTACACAAAAAGAAGTTGAAACTGTGCGGAAAAAGGAATCTAAACCTTCAGAGTTCCAAAGGACAGAAAGTAAGAAGTTTGTCACTTGGGACAGACAGGACTCAGGGAAGGAGAACATTGGAAAGCTAGGTGATTCGAGGTCTAAATCTCCTGAGGGCCAAACAAACAAAGACAGAGAAGTAATTCTAGAGAGGGGTTGCCGGGCTTCAAAGCCCACAGAACAACCTCAAGACAAGAAAACTGTTTTAACGCATGTTAAGAAACTGGAGAAGGCAACAAAGGAGGTTCCTGACAGACCTTCACTGGCTTTCCCAGGGAATTATTTCTGCCCTCCTTCAAAGGAAGAGCTGGAAGAAACAGAAAAAAGGGCCAACGAGCCTATTTTTGGGACTTTTGACGTGACCCGGCATGGTGGGTCTCGGAGGAGGAGAGGGGAAGGGGATTTAGAGAACGTATACAGTGAGCCAGGTGCTCCCTCTATAAATCCTCTACCTAAACCTCAAAGAACCTTCCAGCACCACACACCTCCCACCACTCCTACTACAGGGCCAAGCTCGGGGAAGGGACGAAGGAACTTGCCTCCTCTGCCCTCTATTCCTCCACCACCTTTACCCACATGCCCACCACCTGGAGTATGCAGAAGACCCTGGGGTGACAAACCCCGGGACAGCAATAACAGGTGAGTGACTGCCTCTCATTAAGCAGAAACTTGGGCAGATCTTTTAGCAAAATGCCACAAAAAATGTTTATATGCTTGAAATGTCAGTGCTAACATTGTTTAGGTGGTTATATTTGATAAGCACAATCGTATTTTTTGGTGTTGCAGTTTAATAAATTTAATCAAATTATTGGATGTGTTAAAAATTGACGCTACAATGGGAAAAGTGAAAAACCATCAAAGTTTACATCTAAGAAAAGTCAGAAGATCAACATTCACTTGGGTAAATCCCAAGAGACCATGCGGGATGTCTGACCCAAATTTCATAGCAGCCCCTTGCTGTTGATGAAGATAAGTGAGTCTAGACCAAAGCTGTTGACCTACTGACCAACAGTTATTTTTATGCCTAGAGACACAACATGACTATAGTTTTGCTAAATTATTTGTCAAAATGAAAAATCCAAATTTACAAAAGTTAGCAGCACTACTGTGCACTCTAAATCAACCAGTGATGGTTTTGTGTGGGTCCAGCAGCCCTTCCCCCAGCACCATCCACCTAAAATGATGTTTCCCACATCTGCTGTAAATCAAACCACCACTGACATGATCCTGTTTCTAAATATCTCAAAGCATGAGCTCATCGGTTGGATCTCAGGAATGTACACATTAACTCCACTCATTCCTCTTTCCAACGCTCTGCTGCAAATGGGAGGACAACATGCAAAACAATACGCATCATGTCAGCACGGCCTCTTTGACCTTTCAAGAGTTTTATTCTTGACAGCAGAATTGATTGTGCGAGGCTTCCATCAGGCAACGTGTCAGGCATTCATCCTGAAGCTGGATTTTCTAAATGTAAAATGTGTCTAGCTAAACTGCATGAATCAGATTCTGAGTCATTACATTTTGTCATGAGCAATTAACATGCTGAGTTTGTCAAGAGTACTATACTCGTATTCTCATGGTTACAGTCAAACAAACATTGCTCTGTAGGAAAAGCTGAAAAATGTGCACTCTGCAGTATTGGAGCATGTCTATTGTTCACTTTCTCCGGTGGTCTGAGTTCTTGTTTGAAGCCTGGCGTGGATCTGTTACATTCCATACCATATGTGGAGGCCTCACTCAGCACAAATGTGCAGGGTTAAGCCCTTTGTTTGGCAAGGCAGTCTCTCTGTGTCTTTTTTTCAGGGTGCATTTTTGAAAGTGTGACAAATACATTGAATCTCAAGTTAATTAGAAACACTTGGAACTACGTCCAATATAATACAATGGTTCTATGCTTCAGCTTGTTTTATAAAGCTTGATATGGAGAAGGTCTTCTTTCTATCAGAAAGAGTTTGTTAGGTATAACAAGTGGATGCAGTCTCTTGATTTAAGAAAGTAATGTTTTTGTGATAAAGACCTTTATTGATTTGGGTTGCTTCACTGGTTGTGCCCACTTGTTTCCTCAGTAAATTTATTGGGTGTGGTCTCCATGATCATCACTACAACACAGAAATATGGACTGTGTTTGTGTCTCCCTGTGTCTGGCAGACACCCCCACACCCCCTTCTCTAATCCCAACACAGTCTCCTCAGATGTCTGTCTAACATGAGTCCGGTTCTGTCCGAGGTTTCTGCCTGTTAAAGGGAAGTTTTTCCTCGCCATTGTAACATGCTAAACATTGCAAAGGTCTGTACTCATGGTGGGTTAAGATGTGACCAGACTTCTTATCTTGTCATGATGTTGGGTCTCTGTTAATAAAATTTATTATCATTTACAGGTCTAGACCTGTTAACACTTTGGAAAGCGTCTTGAGATAATGTTTGTTATGAATTGGCGCTATATAAATAAAGATTGATTGATTGGTTGATTGATTGATTGATTGATTGATTGATTGATTGATTGATGATTGATTGATTGATTGATTGATTGATTGATTGATTGATTGATTGATTGATTGATTGATTGATTGATTGATTGATTGATTGATTGATTGGTTGATTGGTCTAAAAAGCTTGTTTCAAGTTGTCTTTGTACTGATATTATGTTCTCTATTGGAGAGGAAAGCTTAAGAGAGACAGGAACTGAGGGGAGGGAGTTGTGTGATACACACTCACCAGAGTAATGAGTTACGAAGTTGGACCCGTGACCTGTGAAAGTTTCTTATAAACAACATCAGTAAGAAAGGTTTTGCTTTCCGGTGTTTCTACCTAAGATCAACAAAGTCTATACCACAGTGACCAGTGCAGGACATGGTCCCTTCTGACTGCCTTAGTTGTTGGCTGTGTCCATTTCTTTTGCACCATCGAGGCAAGCTGTGCTTAATAAAGTGGCAACTCACCCTTATTTGAAGTGCACTCATGCATGAAGGACAGCACGCAACCGTGGATACTTGTGTGCACTTTATTCTGCGGGGCTATAATCTTCGGCCATGATAAAAGACAGATGTGGTCATCCTGATGTGCCAACTAGCGAAAAACAACATCAGGCTTAAGAGAATCAAAACGCACAAAAACACTTTGAGAGGTCTTAGAGAGATCCGTCAAAGATCCCTCCTTTATCTTCTATCTTTTTGTTTGTCATGCAACCAGCCTAAATCTTTGTGATGCTCTGTCCACCAGGAAGTCCTACGAATTTGAGGATCTGCTCCAGTCGTCTGCAGAGAGCTGCAGGGTGGACTGGTACGCTCAGTCTAGGCTGGGTCTCACACGCACTTTATCAGAGGAGAATGTCTACGAGGATATAATAGGTAAACAAAAATATTAAAGTTGAACATTTGTGTTGAACTTGTTTGGATCTCTGTCAGACGAACTAAGTTATATATGCTGTAGGTTTCACCGTGTCTCATACTCTGCATGACCCTTTAGCTTCATATCAGCCATAGCATTCAGTAACAGAGGTGATGCAGGGGCCAAGCTGTCTTTACTCTTCTCTGTTTTTACTGCTCCACTTTTAATTTAAAGTCATGCTGCTTCACTTTTATTAAAAATTTAATGTAGAAACCTGACCTTAGTTCCTACCCCATTATCTGGAGTGTTGTGGCAACCCCACCTAGAGCCGGTTTCATTTCATGGGGTACAACAACAGCATTGTGTGGGGTCGTGCTATAGTGGATGGCTACTGTAATAATCACTGCAATAGAGGGACATGTTGATGGCATAGAGCCATCGCATATTACTGGTAATTGCATCAGTGTGTCTTTGGCTTTCCTCTTGCGTACTTGTGTATAATTTGTTCTCCTTGCTGGAAGCAAAGTTTAATTATTCAGTCATGACTCAGCCTTTCTTCTTTATGAATTTCCTCTTTTTTACTGTAAAAATCTGATTTAACCCTTTAACTTCCAGCTCAACCGTTTGGTTGAGCATTTTTTTAAGTCGCAATATCATGTTGAAAATGTGTTGAACTGAGTCAAACTTGATTGAATCGTCTCTTCAGCTCAAAATATTTTTTCTAAATTTTGTGGTTTCTGATTTTAGTGCCCAAACAGCACAGGAAAAATACAAAAAAATATATATATTTTTTTTTTTTGGATGGAAAACATTCAAAGGTTAAAAATTAAATAGACTTCATACCCCTTGCATTTAAAAAGTGAAAGTTGAAGGGTTAAAAGGAGAGGTAGTTAAAGGGTTAAAATGCCCAGACTCTTTTCAACGTTTCACGCCACAAGTTGAGTCCCCCAGAATCCCTCTTGTTACCGCCTAAAAAAAGAGTTGGATGTTGTGGTGATGGGTTCCGGTATCCTCTGCGTCTTGTATGTCCTCACGGAAACCTGACTCTTATCAACACACCATCCGCATGACTGATAATGTTTTCAGATGGAGAGGAAAGCAACTGTCAACACCACTCATACTCAAACGCACGCGGCGACGACTGACGCACGCTCACATGTGCACAGCTGATGTGTGACGTTGTCAGCAGCCAGCAATGTGAAAAACACACTGATTCCTTGTTTTCCTTGGAGGGAGAAGGAGCGGGGAACTGAACGTCCCTCTTTATCCTCCTACTCCTACAGGTCACATCTGGTGGATGGATTGATAGAGCAGAGAAGAGATACAGAGAAACATAAACAGAGAGAGAAGGAGGTGCAGGTTTTGGATAATGACACTTACTCATTTATTCTATGCAGAGGAGGATTCATGGCTGGAAATACATTAAGATTTTGCAGGTTTCTTTTCACAGTAAAATATGGGTAAGCACATTACTGACTCTGGAAGCTCAGCACATCTGGAGTAGGATCATCTCAAAAAAGAAAACGCTCTTTGTCTGCTTCCAGGAAACTTTGTGTAGTGTGAGTGTTTATCACTGGTAGCTTTCGATTTGTAGTTGAATTTTTTTATTTTTTATTTTTTGTAGATCCTCCCTCCAAGGAGAATCCTTATGAAGACATAGAACTAGAGAGAAGTTGTTTGGGAAGCAAATGTGTTTCACCTGCATCTTCATCTCCCATTCCTGACACGCCAACCAAGGTATCTGATCACAAATACATTCATTTTAAACCCAAGTAGATTCACTTGAAGCAGTTTTCTATAAAGTTATTCTTCAACTGAACTCTAGCTTTCATCCAAGCCCGGCTTCTTCAGACAAAACTCAGAACGGCGAAGCTTTAAGCTCCTGGAGCTACGCAAAGCCAGCAGGGACACTGGTATCTCCTCTCCTTCCCGCATCAGCCCGCCCTCCACACCCAGCAGCCCTGACGACACCCCCTGCCTCTCTGGAGACCCATACAATCGCAGACGTAGGAAAATCCCAAAGGTGAGAGAGTCTGAGACGTCTCTAACAAAGCTCACGCTGCTCTGTCTTTGATTTATGATCCCATTCGTTCCTCAGGGAGGTTTGGAGTTGGTCTACTGATGCTGCACTCATGTCTGAGGATGAGTAAGGCAGAGGAAAGTTTTCTGACAGATATTCCACGTGGAAGGCCTCCCAGAAGCTGTATTGAGATGATCTTGGAGACTTTATTAGTTTAAAGAGTTGAAGATGACATTTCTTTCCCTTTGCCTCCAGATGGTGCTGAAAATCAACGGCATCTTTGAAGCAAGGAGAGGGAAGAAACGCATGAAGAAGGTTTCTCAGTCCACAGAGTCCAGTTCAGGGAGAGGTGAGGCATCATGATGGCCTTACAATAAAACAGCACTAATGTTTGTTTTTACTTTTCATTATGCTTCATATCATCTGTCAACAAAGTAAAAAAAATTGAACGCATCTATTTTACGTTGCAAAAATCAAAATTGGATCATGACGTTCTTTGAAACTTGCATTTCTTTTAATGTTTCAAAATCTTTAAATGAAAAACAATCTGACATTAAACTCCGTGATTCTTTGGCACTTCAGGTAATTTGACAAGGAGGCAGCAGGTATACTACCTCTGCAACTTTGATTATCTTTGTTTACAGTCTGTATGTTTTTTTTCCTCATCTTTTCTTCTCTTGATTTCAGTGACGGATGAGAATAGTGAGTCTGAAAGTGACACAGAGGAAAAACTGAAAGGTGAGAATCAGAAAACAAACACACATTCAGTAGCTGCAATAAGGAAGCCATGCACAATGAGAATCAAATAGTTTGGTATTATATGTAATTTTTATGAGCTGACAAAACAGATTAAGATCATAGTTTTCTTCCTTTGATTGTTCCATTGTGCCGCTAACAGTAAGACGCAGATGAAACTGCAGATAGCCTTACTGAGCCTTTGTTAATGTGAACACATGACATGGGTGTAAGACATCAAATGTGTTTCTTTTCACCTCTGTTCATAGCTCACAGCCAGCGCCTGGTGTCAGTCCAATCTATGCTGAGGCAGGCAGGGCGGTACCGGACGTTGGAGAGGGATCTGATGGAGTTGCAAGAGAGGAAACTCTTTGAGTATTTCATCGTTGTTGCTCTCCACAAGACCAAAGCAGGAGTCCCGTACCTGCCAGAAGTCACACAGCAGTTTCCTCTCAAGGTGAAATGTGACTGAAGGGCCTTCCCTACAGGATGAAATTAGTGTTTTTGTTACATTTCTTGTATTCCTTCAGACAACATCTCATATATATATATTCACTTACATGTCTCTCTTTTTCATCTAGCTGGAGAAGAGTTTTAAATTCATGAGGGAAACTGAGGACCAGCTAAAGGTCATCCCTCAGTTCTGTTTTCCTGATGCCAAAGACTGGGCGCCTGTTGACAACTTCCCCAGGTCAGTCTGAGCCTGACTGCTACTCATCACAGCACTCAACTCAAAAAAAGAGAAAAAAAAGTGAAACACAACAGGGACACAGGAATTTCCTAGCAGAGTGGTAATGCTCAGCTGTTTTCCTCGCTAATGACCACATATGAAAGAAGAGGCCCTAATTAGAACTGACCTTGTGAAAATGCAGGCTTTTACCAACACTGATAATGATTACAAGGAGAAATGTTGGATTTAGTATCAGTCACACCTGTTTTGGTATCACATAATCACCTTTCTTTCTTTCTGAAAAATGGCCTTATTACTCCACAGCTTCAAGGTTAACCTCAGTGTGTGAGTTGTTTAAATAACGAGATGATGTGTGTCCTGACAACTACAGCTAATAATTACCTGATGTCAAATATTTGAAGGGTGAGGGGGAAACAAAACACACACCTGCACCGAAGAGGCAGACACTCTTTCCTGTCAGTAAGGTCCTCACAGGTCAATGACTGGCTTTCAGGTAGAGCTTAAGAGAGATGTTTGCAGAGTAAGCTTGTCCTGAGGGTTTCCCTCTCAAGTATAAGGCCAAGCCTTTGTTTTCCAAAACCATGAGTGCAGTCTAGATTCAGGTTTTCTGTGATTTCAACAGCTCCAAATATTTACCTGCATGTCTGAATTATCATTCCTCTTCTTTTTTCCCCTTTACGTTGTAGTGAGACGTTCTCTTTTGTCCTGACTGGTGAGGATGGAAGCAGGCGGTTTGGATACTGTCGGCGATTGCTGGTATGTGCTTTTCAGCCCCTTCAAAGTCTCTGTGAAACACGGGCTTTGCTTTGCTTCACTGGTCTAATCCTGCAGTAGTACTTGGGTGAACAGTCTTGTGACGCTCTGGTGTTTTGATTCTTTCTCCCGCTGTCTGTTCACAGCCCAGTGGTAAAGGCAGGAGGCTGCCTGAGGTTTACTGCATCGTCAGCCGCCTGGGCTGCTTTGACCTCTTCTCCAAGGTAGATATGAAGACCCAACATGAACACAAATGCACAAACATCACTCAAAATTCATGCATTGCATTACATTAATAAAGACATGGGATTAGAGAAACATATGACCACACCCCCAGCTTCATAGCAGTACCTCCCCCGTTGCCCACGGAGCCCCACCCACGGCCTGTTCGCTTCACTTTCCCACAAATCCTCGTAGCTTTGGCTTTAGTACAGAAGCACATGTGAACTGCAGCTGATGTGGTTTCTGCTGTGGAAAAAGGTTCCCTGTGCAGAGTCTTAATTTATATGCACATCGACCTCTTTACTAAAACTGGATTCGTAAAGTTTCAGACATGAGCAGAGAGAAAGAAGTCAATGTGCTGTTGTAGATGAAACGATAGGTACATCTACTCTGCATGTACTCAGCACTGATGATACTTTTAATAAGTCATGTGCATCAGATGAGCTAAACACAAGTTTAATAGAGTACAGATGTGAACTGCGTGTGTTTAGAGATTCAGGCTTTTAGCCATTTGGTGTATTGACTGTCAACAGTGTTTGGCTGTCTCAACAACCCACGCACCATTAATTAATATCTTACGGCACATAAATCTGCTGTCATTTAACTTTCAAACCTGAAATGTGCAGTCACACAAAATCAGACTGTGATAAAAGAGTAAAACACAAACATATTAGTTCCTCTATCACAGTTTAAATCTTGCATCCACTTTACTCAGATCAATATTTGCAGTTGTTGGTATTCAAACAACAGAAACATGCTATTTATGATCTCCAGATCCTGGATGAAGTGGAGAAGAGGAGGGCCATCTCCCCTGCTCTGGTGCAACCTTTCATGAGAGGCATAATGGAGGCTCCCTTCCCTGCTCCAGGACGGACCATCACCGTCAAAAACTTCCTACCTGGGTCTGGGACAGAGGTTAGACGCTGTCAAAGAGTCAAAAAACAATCAGAAATGCCAACTCTTCTTCTCTGGTCCTCTAACTTTTGTTTCTCTCAACAGGTGATCGAGCTGTGTCGGCCCTCTGATTCCCGACTGGAACATGTGGACTTTGAATGTCTCTTCTCCTCCTTGAGTCTACGTCTGCTCTTACGAGTGTTTGCCTCACTACTTCTGGAGCGCAGGGTCATCTTCACTGCTGACAAACTGAGGTTGGCATCAGTAACGCAATTTTTTTTTATCGTAGAAAATTATTAGAAAGAGCTTAAAGGATGTTGCAGAGAGACAAACAGTCTGAGGAAAGAAAGTCCTGACCGAGTGTGAGAGGAAGGAATGCTGTTGTGTTATACAGTCGCCTGGGGAACAATCACTACTCCTTTGGAAAACTGTCATGGATGCCAGATAGAAGGAGGCGACTTCATAAATAACACGTGTGCATAATGACGTTGTTTTACACCTGGTTAACATATGGGCCGAACAGAATCAGTCATTTCCTTTTTATGTTGGAATTCTGTAAGTTTCCTTTTTTCCTCCGTCTTATATGCTGTTATGTAAAAAGAAGCACCAGTGTGATTTCTCACAAGCACATCACGTTGCACATTTTACACCCTAAAGTGGAAACTTGGCCTCATTAATTACTTTTTTAATGATTTAACTGTGAGCAGATGCACACACGGGGGAGATTAAGTTAACAGTGTGGGGTGTGTGCTTTTGCTACCGCTCTGTATAGTTTTTATAAGCCTTACATCACTCACCTCTTAGAGATGCAGTATAAAAATGCCTCTCTGGGTAATAACGAGCTTGTTAGAGCAACAGGAATGAACTTTTAACATCTTGTTCCATAAGAGTAAACAGCAGCAAAGAGGTTGTTTTCATCTGGGTAGATTAGCACCATCTATTGGCTGAGACTTGACATGCGTTTTGTTCACTTCACGGCTGAAGAATCCAGCTTCTGGGAAGCAGATAGGAAGGTTTGCATGATCCTTTTAAAGCTGCACAGTAACAGCTGAAGTCAAACTGCTGACCCTTTCATAACATTGTGTTATAATCTGATGTTAATGTTCTTTAAAATAATACCACATGGGGCCCAAATCAGCTTTTTGTTGTTTAATCATGTTTTCTTCATGAACTGTTTCCGTTTAATGATTTTCACCTTCAGATGTTTCACTCTGTCTTTGAGTGTTTCTTGAGAATTCATGTTTTCGTCTCTTGTCTCTCTGCAGCACCCTCTCTCAGTGTTGTCATGCAGTAGTGGCTCTGCTCTACCCCTTCACCTGGCAGCACACATACATCCCTGTGCTCCCACCCTCCATGTTGGACATAGTCTGCACCCCCACCCCCTTCATCGTCGGCCTCCTCTCCAGCTCCCTGCCTCGACTCAAAGAGCTGCCCATAGAGGAGGTAAGACGTTGTTGCCCGTGACTCTCAACCTTTTCTCTACTGAACAATAGCTGCAGGAAATGACATCACTCTCTGTCTGCTTTGCTCAGGTCCTGGTGGTCGACCTCGGGAACAGCCGCTTCCTTCGACAGGTAGAAATCATAGAAACGGTCGCTCTTAGTTTAACGTGTTGTTATTGCACCAAATGTTTGAATACCTTGTATTTTTTTCTGTATTTACATCTGTGACTCTTTCCCCTCAGCTGGATGACGAGGATTCCATTCTCCCTCACAAGCTGCAGGCAGCTCTTGAGCATGTGCTGGACAAGAGGAGGGAGCTGGCCTGTGAGAAAGGAGATCTGCCCAATGGTGACTCATCACACTTTACACAAGAGTTTCTCTCTTCCAGTGTTCTGTAACTGTGAAACACACTGACTTAAGGAAAGTGATGTAAATGTTGAAGGATGGATATGATCAATGTCAAAATGATTTTTTCCTTCTCCCCCTCCACCTCCATCCAGACTCCAGCTCCCTGAGCACAGTGGTGTCAGAAGCCTTCGTGCGCTTCTTTGTGGAGATGGTGGGTCACTATTCCCTCTTCATGGGTGGAGCAGAGCGAGATGACGAGTCCGTCTCCTCCCCTACTTTGCCCAGCCCCTCCTCTTCCTCTCCTTCTGTGTCCTTCCAGCGTGATGCTTTTCGCAAAGCGGTCACTTCCAAGAGCTTGAGGAGGTTCTTGGAGGTGTTCATGGAGACGCAGATGTTCACCGGTTTCATTCAGGAGAGGGATCTGCGCAGACAGGGTCTCAGAGGTACTAAAGTTCGATCACCAACATCAGCATTAGAGTAAAATTTCTGACTCATTTAACTTTTGCTTCATGAATAATGTTATTGTTTTAATAGTTAACAATACAACCATAAAACCACAAACAGAAAAACTTGTTCCTTTGTTACAGGTCTGTTTGAGGTGAGAGCACAAGAGTATCTGGACTCGCTGCCTGGGAGCGAGCAACGGGGAGTCAACAAGTTCCTCAAAGGTTTAGGTGAGATTTGATGTTTTTCAGTCTTCAGTCAGTGAAGATAACTTTAGTAAAGGATGTGTTGGGTCAAAGGTTAACCATAGGTGGTCAGATGTGGCATAAAGGCTTCTGGTGTTTCAGGAAAAACATAATGAACGGAAGATGTGATGAGGGGTCATCTACGCCTTGAAAAGTACATACAAGAAATCACTTTTAATCACATCTTCAATCATAAATGGACACATGCATAGACAGGACAAGCTAAAACCTCCCTGCTCTGAGTGCATTAATATGACGACTTTGCAAGTGCACCTTTAGTTATCTGCACAAACTTCCTTTCTAATTTCATTCACATCTGCTCTGTTTTAGGAAACAAGATGAAATTCCTGTCCAAGAAATGATGCTTACAAATCCAGATGGCGTCAGTGAAAGTAGGAAAAAAAAGTGTGAGGCAAAGGAAGATGCTCTCCCTGAACGTGGAGTCTATATCGATGGTGATGTATCAGAAGGAAAGAACGACCCTCGGAGGGGACTTATAGTTTAGAACTCAGTGTCTCCTAGGTTCATCTTCAGTGTTGTGAAGGGTTAACTCAGCTTGGACCAAAAGACCCTCCGTCACAATAAAGCATTTTGTCAATAGTGTCTTGATGTTTTATAGAACTGTGTTATTTCCTTGGAAATAACACACAGTGTAAATGTTTTTAGGAAGAGTGTTCTCCTTTCACCATCATTAACTTCACCTTTAATCCTGTGAGAAGAAGTGTCACTAAAAGCCTCATTTTGTACAAAACTTCCTTACACATTCCGGTATTTTCTATTGGAGCTTTTATAAAAACAGTATAACAACTTCTTCATCAACGGGAGGCTACTAAGTTAATTTATATTCTTTTATTAGGTAAACTTATTTTTTTCTTTTTTAATTTCAGACGAGTGTAATAAAACCTCCTGTAGTTTGTAACAGACCCTATTTAACAGAGTCTAGTTCAGACTGTTTGTAGACCACTTTGGGTTACTGGGTAAATGTACCACTGTGTAAGTTAATGAGCTGTTGTGGAAGAAGAGGAAATGGATGACTGAGGAAATTTTTAAGTTGGAAGAAAACAATGTGAATACATCTCTCTTGGGTTTGAATAAAGGGTTTGGATGTTGATGGCATGTGTGTGTTTGGTTAATCTCTCACAAAAGCAACAATGTTTGCTATAAACTTGATTCAAAATACTATGAAAGTTTATTTCAATAAAGTGATTGAATTTTTGAATAAGGCAAATGTCTCATTAATCATCTTCTTTTATCAGTTGTGTTTACGTTTTGTTTTATCATTTTTGAATGACTCAGTAATGTTAAGTTGAGGTTCCAGTTATGTGTTGTTAAGTTAAAGCTCCTGTGAGGAAACTTTTGTTTGTGTTGATTTTGGCATTCCCCGTGGACAAAGCACTACCTCTCCTTGTGTAGGTCATCCTTTTTCCCTTAAGGTAAACAATTTACCTACCACCCCCTTGAGTAAACTGTGAAATGTGTCACTGGAAATCTCTGCTGCAGAAAAAGAAAATTTAATTCTAAAAATGTCAAACTTATCTTATTTATAGTTTTATTTGCTTTGGTGGACCATAAAGAAGCATAAAAATTCAAAATTGCACAGTTTCACAGTGACCCAGATTATAAAAATCAGACACATTGGTAGTTCTTTGTAGCCCTCAAGCCCAAAGCAACCACACACCAATCATGTAAGCACTAAACTTAATGTTTTAATTTACACTTAAACTTTTTTGTGTACTTTATATACACTCACTTGCTAAATTGTTTTTTTTTTGTTTTTACCTTTTTTCTGTTCAGAAGCACAAATAAATAACTGTAATTTGTCAATTGGAAAAAAAAGTGCTTTCCTTAACGTGCTAAACAGTACATTTGATAATTCATGGATAACAACAATATACTATACAATATATTTTTTGACTAAAGAGCTTGCAAAAAGTTTTGAATGGCCAATACTGCTAATTTAGAGCAGTAATGGCAAACACTTGACACTGGGTGAGGATCTAATAATTTGTTTAGCACCGTTTATGGCACGACTTTTTAACTTGAAACTAACCAACAGCACATTTACGTACAATTTAGAACAATTACGCACATTTAGAATCAATCTTTTAAGACATTTACCATTTACCTCTTAACAAGCTACATGTAATACCCACAGCATCCACCAGAGGACTCTGTAACCCAGTTGATGTTTTCACACTCAGCGTTTCTTCACAGAGTCGAAAGTTCAGTCACATCTCAGACGATCAAGCGTCATGGGCTCAATACCTACACAACAGCACCAGGTTTGGAATAAAGCATTATTGCTTGTTCTGCTGAAGTGCGAGGATAGACAAAGAAGAGATGCATCATGGGACAGTTACAGGTGGCAATTCTCTATAGCGATTGGAAAACTCTTTTATTTTACTTGTATTGAGCCAATACATCTTTTAGAAATGTTTCCCTCTCATGTTCAAGCTCAGACTGCGTCTTCGTAAATCAATTTCAAATAATCTTTATTTTTTTTTTTTTTAAGGCATAACTCAGTTCAAATAAGCCAACATTTTTTTTTTATTGCATGTAAAACAACAAAAATTTAGTCATGCTATTTTTTAACGCATGTGTTTTAATTGTAAGTCCAGTTTTAAATAATTTCAAAAAACTTTTTTTGTTTCCTTTTAAGACAGCGATATAGCCTCCCTACGCTGTGGCACTACAGTTTTTCTTTCTTGACAATATTTCCCTTACAATCCCCTTCCTCCTCTTTACACTCCACACCACCCTTTCCTTTCCTTTCCTTTCTGACCCCCCTCCTCCTCCTCCTCTTCCTCCACGTCATTCGTCATCATGGTGTTGAGCGGTCAGACCTGCCTCCCCTCCCTCCTCCTCCTACTCTCCCTGGGTCTCTTTTTCTCTGGCTTTTTCCAGGCTTCATGTCATACCATGACTAATTCCTGAAATTCCTGCCCTCCTCTCCCTTCAAACAAAACGGCTTCAGGAAGGAGACCGGGCAGCAGAAAACAAAGGAAAAAAAATGAAAGAGAATAAGTCCTAATTTTTAAAACAAATTATTGCTCCACCTGCTTGCCTGCCTGACTGCCACAGCTCCACCAGGTAAGCTCGTGTATGTGTTTGACTGCTTCTTTTAGAAATGCTTCTCTGTCATGTTCAGGCTCAGGCTGCGTCTTAAGTCGGGGACTAACTTTCACTTTGTTGGATTTAGTGGATGTGAAGTGAGTATTTCACTCCGCTCCATCTGAATCCTTCTCACTCACTGTCCGAGATAACATTCCTCAAATATCTCACATTTCTTCGCTCAAATTCCGACATTTTTTCTTTAATTCCACAGCTGCAGTGTGTGTGAGGGATTGTTTGACTTCCTGTGACTTTTTTTCAGTCTTTTTAAAGAATAATGTCACAGCCGAGTAGCCAAACATTTTTAACACATTAGCATGGCTGTTTAAAGTTTTGCATCTGGAGTGTGAGTCATTTAAACTCTTCATTTGTTAACTCGTAGAGTTATTTCACAGAGTTTTCTCAACTCTTCTATCAACAAGTGTGTGCTGGCAGAGCGTGGTCTGACAGCAGCGGTGCTCGAAGTGTTGACTTTTTATTTCTCTGTTTATGACAATTTTACTGCACTTTGAATGATAAATATAGCTGTTTTTAAATGACTCGTAATATTATGTGAAAAGAAATGAAATGTAGAGTTACGGTTTTAGTCAAGTCAGTGTAACATATCAAAAAAATACTGTGGTGTAAAAAGTAATCTGGCCCTTTTCTTTAACATCAGAGTAAAAGTTATGTGCTGGATGTGACGCACTATCAGCACGAGAGTAGTTGTCACAGCAAATAATCTGTCAGAATTATTATTATAATAGCCAACTGTCAATTCTTGGCAATGTGGTTGTTGTGGTAATGACATCTAAGATGTAATGCTTTTATTTTCTAAGGTAGAGTTAATAATCTTGTTTACTTTTCTATAAACTGTTTAAATGTGTTTTAATGACAAGTTATGCAATGAAAAACAGCATTCTGGTCTACATATTCAAATCAGCACAGTGAAGTAGGAAAAACAGAAAAATACCAGCAAAAATAAGTTTTACATCAGCCTTTTTATGTCATTTAACGTGGCGTTCTGTAAATCAAACTTTGGATTTGTATTTGAAAACCTCAGCAAAAATAACAATAACAAAAAAAATCTTACATGATTCAAAGTATCTTGAATAAATATGCTATATTATGCAATATGCAAGCTTATATCTAACATGCAGTTAAAATAATAAATAACTTAAGCAAACTGTTCATAAATTCACATCAGGGTCAATTCAATCCTGAAAAATAATGTAAGCATGTCATGCAGCTGTTGCCGTTCAGAAAAAATAACGTACTGCTTGTTTTCACTAGTCTGAAAGTCAACATCTGAAAAGAAATGTGCACACTGTGTCTCAGAGGCGTGTTGTTTTGGATGTTGTTTTTGATGTTGTTTTGTATTTTTTTTTGTTGGAAATGTGCAATGATGTGCAGTAACTACATGAAGGTAATTTTATTTTTTCATATCATGTGGCTTGACATGGCACTACTGCTTCCTAGCGTACACATTTCTCTGGATATTATGATTTAACATAGAGAAAGACATGAAAAGCACACATATGATCTGTTTATGATGATTGAATCCAGCAGTACAGAACAGTTCAGAATAATCCTGATTCTACATTTATACATTTACTTTCCTGCAAATATTTTCATCTTTTCATCCTTTTTTTTTAAACCAATGATGTTCGAGATGTCATGTTCCAGGAGTTGTGTTCAATATAGAAGCACAATCAGATTAACCATGTCACAACAGCAACAACAAAACATTCACATGAGTGTAAAAAACACAGTAGAGGAATGTTTAGGTCACAGTTAAGTAAGAGGGCCACACTAAGAGTACATAAACCAAAGTAGTTTAGAATAATATCAGTGATTAACATAAAAAAAAACTTCAAAGGAGGACCTTCCTCTCAGATATTTCGCAGCCTTGTACATGTAAAGAGTTCATACTGTGCTGTGCAACAACATCACACTGGCTGTGGCCATTTCTCCGCATGAAATGACTTTATTAGTGTGGATGCTCAGTCCAGACCTGGATGTGTGATTAAGCAGTTTTTATATGTAATAAATCTGATCCTTTTATTTGAGTTAAGGATCAAAATCCTTTACTTAACATGACACATGGATGATAATATTGTGTCTGAGATTCTCATCGTAATCTATTAAATACTTCATATAAATGTTTTTTATGAACGATATAAGAAAAGTAGAAAACTGTAAACAGTAGGAGAAATGTTGTAATGGACATACAATTAAAACATGTTAGTAAAGGTTTTAAGCTAAAACTCATATATTGAAAGGACTGTTTCAGTCCAAGCAACATTAAAGGAGTTGCATTTTTAACTTTTCAAGTGATGCAGCTGATAAGAAAGATCTGTTGAGGAAAAAAAATGCAGGTAATGTAAAGAAAGCTTGCCAGAGTTTATTTTCACAGTTTGTTGTGACTGTTTTATGGAAGCCCTAAAAGGTCATCATTAAACAAACATGTTTTTCTCTGTTTTATCAAGATCATTCAAGTTGTTTCTCGAGATCTTGACTTGTTTTTCTTGTTATCTTGAGAAAACAAATCACATTTTCTCCAGCTTGAATTATCTAGCAGACCGTTTTTTTTTTTTTTTTTTTTTTTTATTCTGTTCATCTTAAAACCAAATCAGTAGGGTGATTGCTATCATTAGCCTGAGGACAGGCTGCCAAGTGAAGCCTATTTCTTGGTTTCTTTTTGCTGTGCTACTTTATGAAAAGCAATGAGAAACTGAGATATGTTTCACTTACCTCAGTCATGTGGGCAGTGGCAGAAAGGTAGTGAAGCACACTGTATCTGTCAAAAAAATCAACCTACTGATTTATTTTTAAGATCACCAGAAAATTATTTCATATAAGTGAGAAAAACAGGTTAAGATCTGGGGAAAGCAATTTAAACAAAGTCTTTAGAAAGAAAGAAAGAAAGAAAGAAAGAAAGAAAGAAAGAAAGAAAGAAAGAAAGAAAGAAAAAATCTGTACGTAATCGTGACTTTTTAGGGCTTCCATATTTTCTGAAATGAATGGATCAACTATTCCTCCAAATTGTTGAAAAAGAGCAACAGAAACATTCACTGTCAGAGTGAGGGATTACAATAACAGTTTACAGAATAATATTAAGTAGCCCAGGGTCCAAAAATTACACACATTCAAGATAAAATCACTGATAACAAAGAAAACAGAAACAGTACAGTTTTAGAAGTGTTTCAAATTTTGCTTCAGCAGAGCTTTTATATTTTTCGATTAAGAGTTATTGCAGTTTATATTTTTCAGTCAGTGGACTACTTTTGACTGACAGGCTCAGAGTACTCAACTTTATCAAACACCTTTCTGCAAACAAAAACAAAAAAATGAACCCCTGACTTTTCTCTAGCTGTTTGAACACTGCTCAGACTTTGTTTTGTTAGATTTATATTAAAAAAGTTCCTTTCTGTACCACTGCGGAGTGAAGAAGTCAACACGTGTGAGTGTTTTCACTCAGGGTTTGAGGTGGCCAACACAGGGGTTGCTTCGACTTTGTGTGTGTGTTAAAGAGCATTGTGTGTTATAGTGTCCCTAGGGCAGCTGAGTAGAGTGTGTTTTCCAAAGGGGGCAACAGGTGGAATGGAGCAGGGTGACAGTCTGATGAGGGGGAGGGCAGCTTGTGTGAGACACACCTGTCAGAGCTTCCTCTGAAGTGTCTGACAGCCAGAGGAGTTTGGGTTTTTTCCAGGCCTTGGACCTTTTTGTTTTCAAGGCCTTGAGTTCATTATTGTCTGGATGAATTATGTTGTAATATGAACTCTAAGGTTGTACTGTTTGCATTTGTGTGTGTGTGTGTGTGTGTGTGTGTGTGTGTGTGTGTGTGTGTGTGTGTGTGTGTGTGTGTGTGTGTGTGTGTGTGTGTGCACCTGTGCAGGGGGGCTGATGTGTGTGTGGGTGGATATGACTCCACCTGGAGGTTGATGTGTGGGCGAATAAGCAAAACAAGTAAGAAGGGAGGTAAAAGTGTGTTTGAGCTCACAGGGAGCTATGGTGTGTGCTTGTGTGTTTGTGTGTGTGAAGTTGCCTTGAGACAGGTCCACTCCACAGTGGACCAGCTTTAGTTTTTACTCATCCCACATAGCGATCATATCTTCTCGGCTCACAAGAGGGAAGCGAATAATGCCTCAGATATGAGGCTTCTAGAACAAAGACTTTCTGTACCCCCCCCCCCCCCCCCCCCGCCCCTCCTTTTTCTACAAACAGCACTCTGCACCCACAGCTCTCTCTCTCTCTCTCTCTCTCTCTCTCTCTCTCTCTCTCTCTCTCTCTCTCTCTCTCTCTCTCTCTCTCTCTCTCTCTGTGTAACTGTGTTGTCCATTGATTCCGGCCACTCTTATGGATCTTACTGTTGGATTATCTGGGGTTGTTTGATAGACCCTGTCTACTCTGGAGGCCATTACATAGGCAGTTAGAGCTTAGGGATTTGAATAATGGAGAAGAGAATACAATGTTTAGAGGCTAAATCTTTATATAAGAGAGATCCATCTCTCTTCATTCAAATCTGCCTTTAATAAGTGACACATAATCACCTGTTGAATTCCCTTAGAAATGACCAGCAGGTTACTTTAAGTATTTTCCTCTGTACACATTCCCTCTTTGAAGCAAAAGTGAGGAACTAATCTCAGTTCCCTTGGCTTTCGTCTAATGATGATCCCATCTGTGGTAATGGTAAATGGACTGTGTTTATATAGCACTTACTCAAGTCCTCAGACCACTCAGAGGACTTTACATTGTTAGTTACATTCATCTGTTTATACGTGGATCATACACTGACAGCAGAGGCTGCTATGGAAAGATCCAGTCAGTTTAAACTGATCCCATTCACACACCATTGGCACAGCACCGGGGGCAGTTCAGGGTTAAGTGTCTTGCCCAAGGACACTTCAGCATATGTACAGCAGGACCTGGGATCCAATGACCTTCCGATTGAGAGATAATCGATTCTCGACCAAGCAACATTTTGAAGCTTTAAGCGTTGCCAGTAGTGAGCAATAAAGAGCTTAAGGCCAAGATGTTTTACCATGTGTTTGTTAATGATAGGACTGAGACAGGAAAATGGAGTTGGTTTAAACTGCTTCAATAATACAGGATGATTAGCATGTAGCTGCCCAGCTAAATGCCAGTGAGGCAGATCAATTCATGGTCACCCTTGATCAGCTCAAGATGCTTTGCCTTGACATCCTCCTTTGGGCAGTGGATGAGGCAAATGACAATAAATTGATACACTTGGTGACAAAAAACAGTAGGGAAAAATTCATCCTTCCTGATCTCCAAGACTGTTCAAAAGGTGGCCTGTAGCTTTGCTGCTATCTTTTTCAAAACACTGACATTAGACGTTCACAGTCTGGCAATTTGTAGCCATTTTACTGCTCCTTGATTAGTAAGCAGCTACAAATACAACTGCTTGTGAAATTAGTTGAGATATTGGACTGCTTTTAAGCTTAAAATACAAATTTAACCGTCCAATTGCTAGCAAAAGGACACAGCTTATGTTCTTTTTGAATATACAAATTGTTGTCCATCAGGGTTCCTTTCTTGGTCCAATGAAGTTGGGATGCAATGTAAAACATAATTAAAAACAGAATACAACGATTTGCAAATCATTTTAATTTTGAATTTTTTTACCTTATCTGCATTGTTCTCCGAGTGTTACACCACATGGAATGTCAACTTTTTATGAGGTTAATGTGGTTTTTATCTTGCAGCTGAAGATTTTTCAGTGACCATCACTAGCCCTCTAAGGAAACTAGGCAAGCAAACTTTTTCTATTGAAAATTTCCTACTCAAAGCCAGAGAGGGCGGTGCAATACCTTTGTGTGTGTTTGTGTGTGTGTGTTTGTGTGTGTGTGTGTGTGTGTGTGTGGGGGGGGGGGGGGGGGGGTATTTGCAAAAAAGACAATGAAGTTTATCACTTTGATCAATAAATATTAGGGATGCATTGAAATGAAAATTCTTTGCCAAAATCGAAAACCAAAAAATGAAGAAACCAAGGCAGAAAAACAAAAAATGAAACACTGAAAGAAAATATTATTAATAAAATAGAAAAATAAATAAATTAATATTAATGCTTCAAAGGATAATGCAGTCTTCACGGATATGCCCTGGGAGCGCTTTAAAAAAGGCAGAATTTTTTTTGTTTGTCTCTTGTGGTGGTTGTGACATTATTTTTCTGGACTCTCTGTCCACTACAAGGAGTGTGATCATCTGTGTGTGTGAGCTCAGTGTTCACATGTTTGTGTGTCTGTGAATGCATGGGGGTGCGATACAGAGAGCAGAGGAGCTGTGAACATAGGATCATCTCGTTATGTAAATAAGATAAATAACCTAAGGCTATTTAGTCTGTTAAATAAAAGAACAAGGTATAGACATGATCTATAAGAGAGGTATGCTCTTCATCTGGCACTCCTGCGCTGTGTGCTTTTCCCTCTACAAGTGAGGAGTGGGTTCTCCACATCTATTGTGGTCTGGATCATTTCTTGCGCATGCATGACACGCTTTCTTGGGTCCCCATTCTTGGGTCTCTCTCAGAAATACTTTGGCCCTTACAGGGTTCTGCACTAACTTTTCCACTGGTAGCACTGGTGCAACCAACTTTCTCAGTTGGTCGCACCAGCACATGATTTGGTCATGATTTGGGGGGGGGGGGCTGTACAGGATGACCATGAAAACCTGACATCTGTGCTGCCCTTTATGGGCATGTTATGAAATTGCATGATATCTCTTTTTAATGCTCACACGATTTTTGGGTTTTTGTGTCTTGGTCATTTAGGGCCTCCATACAGCAGACAGTGAGAAACACCCTGCAGCAAGAAGCAGCTTGTGAATACTTGCAGTTTAAATCATTTTATAAAGAACTGTTTATCTATCTGTCAGGCTGGGCACCAACAATAAGGGAGAGCAGAATAACTGGGGTTTTTTTTCTTTCCGAAACATAACTGTTTCATCATCTGAAAAAAACATGTGAAAGCGAAACTGAACGTCATTTACGTTAAACATTACTGTTGCTAACATTACATTATCAACACTGAGGTTAACATAAGGGTCATTTTCACAGGCTTGAGCAAAACATTTGCTAAAGTTAACCTTGCTAAGGAACCTTTCTTTCACCCTTTCCCTCTCTCTTTACTCTGCTCTGTCGCCTCTTTGCCCCCACTCTCAGCAAACTGCAGTAGAGCCGGAAAGAATTTGAGACTCCTGTGTTCGTTTTTTAAAATTACTTTATTTGCAGAGCAGTTTCACATTTCATGAGTAAAACTCCACACTCTTATTGTCTTCTATGAATGTGCGAAAATATAGACTATATGTCACCTTTTGTAGGCTCTTCCTCACCAGCAGCCTCCTCCTCTCTCTCTTCATTTTTTTTTTCTTTAAATGATCAGCGATAGACTGCTTCCTTTGTGCCATGGGTGTACATGGCGGCGCTCTCTTCACAACAGGAGAGAGTGCAGGTGCAGGATGAGGAGCGTGTGTTAAAGGGACCATTTGGCCAAAATATAGGTGCATCCCTGATAAATATCTGGTCTTTGTAGTGTAAAATGAAATATAGGTTAAACAAGATTTGCAAATAATTTTGTTCTGTTTTTATTTACGTTTTACACATCCCAACTTCATTGAAATTGGGGTTGTATATCATTTGTTATGTAGCAGTGGTACTGAGACATAATAAGGTAGATATGATATATATTTCCGGTTCTTTCTTTTGCTTTGTGATTAAAGAAGTTTAGCTTATTCTTGATGCTCATTAAACAGAAGTAGTCTAATTATCCAGGTCAGAGAGCAGCTAACCACATGTATCAGATTCATGTGAACAGAAATCTGTTTTGTCTGAAATGTTACTGTGTTGCATCTATGTGTGTGTGTGTGTGTGTGTGTGTGTGTGTGTGTGTGTGTGTGTGTGTGTGTTGCATGTGTACATTCATGCAGGACTCAGAGACTCCCGCTGTTGCAGCCCAGTGGGACTTGGTGCCAGAGAACATGTGCTTTAGCAAAAACCCAACAAAACAATCCTGTTAGTCTCCATCAGCTCTCACTACCACTTTCCATCGCATAGCCTGATCCCATACTGCGGCCTTATTTTCAGACTGTGTTTCCTGCCTTTACATTCCCGGCCCGATTAGTGAAGATTGTGACCAGTTGAGTACCCACACGCGCTCAACACACAGACACACACAAATGCGCACTCACACAACTACTTACCATATATTCTCGTAGTTGACATTTAGACAGACAAAACAGATCTGTAAAGAAGAATGAGTGTATCGTTTTGTTATGTTTTTGTCCAAGGCTGACAATCAAACCAACACAAATGATCCCCCCTCAGTTCTTTCTTATTTATTGAACTCCACTACTACTCTGACCCCTGAACTTCTTCCCATTGACTGCTGATACTGAGATTACCATGGAATTAAGTCCTATTTAAATGTTGCCCTTCTACAACCAGATATTTTACTTGCATGTCACTCTGTGCTAAAGTCTGCTGTTCCTCGAGTGTCCGCTTGAAGCTGGCTCTGGAAGTACTGGAAGTCACGTACACACCAAACCAAAAAAAGCCATTTTCACAGCCAAAATAAGCACATTTACAGTTTGGTACAAAGAATATCTCCGTCTGAATCGCTAATTTTGCTAATGGCACGCACTGTACGGGGGGTGACATTTTTTCTAACTTGGCAGATTTGACAATATTAAGATCGTCAGTTCATCCAATCAGAGGCACAACTCAGATCACGTGACTGTGGAGTGTCCTGTGGCTGTTACTGTGGAGACTCACAGCCTGCCTCATTTCCAATATGGCCACGCCGGCTGTTTTGCTTCAAAAGTCTGTTTCAGAAACAGACGGGTGACGTCACGGAAACTACGTCCATTAATTATGCAGTCTATGGTTTTACCACCACATTTCTAAAGTTGCCCATTCTAAAGTATGTGTATTCTGGTGAATCTTAGTTTTTTATTCCCTTTTATAGTCAAAAAAGGGAGAAGGGTTTGAGATTAAAAGACAAATGAGACTTAACCTTAAGGTTAACTTTCATACAGGGCAAGCTAGTATTCTGATGTTAAATAAGTATATAAAGTCAGCTTTAGTCGGGAAATAAGTAACCCAGCACTATGGGTAAAGTTTTTAGCATAGTTTATATTTATGGATCAGATGTAGTATCTAGATGTTATAAATAAAGCTAAAATTAGCAAAAGGAGGAAATCCCTGAAATGGGTACATAGAAACAAAAGTACTAAAATGAATTTAATCTTATAGCCAACAGGGGGCAGCTCTACTAAAAGTCCAATAAGTGTTATATCATTCAACAATGAGTCTGTATTTTTAGGTTAGAAGTCGATTTTGGCACAGACTAAAGTCACAGTTACAAAAAGTAGTCCTAGTATGAGGGAATTTTGTGTCCTGGATTTAATTTAATTCAAAATGTATTTTTGAGAATTTTAAATAAAAACTTGAGAAAAAGTTTGTGACCAGGTCACACTTTAAAAATTCTTAAAAAAGTGAATGTTTGACATTGGCATGCTAGGAAAAGTACTAGCTATGAAACTCTTATGACTATGACCACATCTTAGAAACAAATATATAGCGGTTGTGAGAATTAAGGTTCATGTCACCCGTCTGTTCTTGATACAGTCAAATGAAGCCAATCATTGGACAGGGCCATCTTGGATATGACATTGACTTTGAGCTTCCTTTCTAACAGCCATTGGGTGCCCGTCGGTGAGGTGAGCTGAGCCTCTGATTGGACAAACCCATTCTCCTAATATCTAATAAATCGCTGAGTTAGAAAAACATTCACTTACCGTACAGTGTGTGCCGATAGTGAAATTAGCATTTCAGATTCAAGCTGTGTTTTGAACCAGGCTTTAAATATTCTTTTTTAATGCCTTTTTTGGCTTGATGTGTGCGTGACTTCAGGTCTTTCTGCAGCCAGCCTCTAGTGGATTCCCAATGAACGGCAACTTTTAGCACTTCCGCATGGGCTTCATTTTTCTCTACTGTATGTTGACCCTTGGTCATAACTAATAGCATGTTGCAAAATAGTCAACCACTTGGGAGTGTCACTGTGCATGAATCCACCTGTAGGAGTCCAAATAGAAATGCCAAATATTAAACACACCTGTTGATGTGGAAGGGCATCAGAGACTTTTGTAGCATAGCCACTGCTCACCTGGTCAGTGAAGGGCCATACAGGGCAAAGGTGAACAAAAGCTGGTTCCCTGAGGATGTGCAGATGTGGAAACAAGGCTTTCAGTTTGACACTAACTGTATGTGTGTGCTAGCTTCGGATGGTTTTTGTGAGTTTATGTTCACTGTGATGTTTATCTCAGTCGGTGTGTGTGTTACTCTGTGTGTATGTGTGTGTGCTGTTGTGATAAAGGGTGGGGGCAGTCAAGGGGTTACATGGCCCCTTGACCACAGCACCAGCTGGGGGATTATCCTGTTGAGCTGATCCAGAGAAGAGGGGCCTCACTGGGGCTGGATGAAGAGAGACAGGGGCTGACGGGTGAGGACGGGAGGGAGGCTGATAGGAGAGTAGGTGGAGGAGGGGGAGAAGGGGGTTGCTGTAAGGCAGGGCTTAGGTTAATTAACCTCCTGGACACTTTGACTGAGGCACTAATCGTTTACGGCCTTCACAAATTTCACAGTGACGTTCGGATGCCCTGTTAGCAACTGTTTGAAATCAGTCATAAAACCAACAGAAAGCAAACTGAGGTTCTCTGAGACTTCAGAAAGTTTTGTTCTCCTGTGATTTAATGACGCCATTGTCTCACAGTGCAGTAGCTGGTTATCTCGTGATTAAGATTAGGGCTTATTGGATTTTGCACTACAGAGATTAGGAAGTAATTTTGGTTTTTCATATGCATACTCTGAATCTGAAAAATGGTTTTAAATTAGTTAAGATCTCCTTTCATTAAAGATAAGAATAACCAGAATAATCCAGATGTAGTTGATCATCTTATAGTTTGCATTAATCAGGATTTCATTGTTGAATTCTTAACTTCAGTATAGTAGGAGAGCTGTTACGTGCTGTCTTTGGTGTTACCCTACCTCTCTTATTTGATCCTTTTTTGTTTTCTGGTCTATGAATTTCTCAGGACAAATAATAAATGTAGTAACATAACAGTCTAAAAAAGTCTAATATTAGGCTTTGATTAAGATAAAATTCTCCCTGTTTGAGTTGATTTTCTGTCTGGTGAAATCGGTTTTTATAGATAGTTAAAGCTACTGGTCCTAAAACCTTCACAGCTTTGTGAAAGAGAGCATGTTAACAAGCTAAGCTATGGAAAGTGTCACCCTCTCCACTGTGGTGTCTCTCTGCTTTAGATTTTCTTCTGGGGTTACCCAGAGTTCAAAAGTGAGATTGTTATTTTCTTTTGCACAAGGCAATGAAGAATATCTCCCAGGCTGAGTTCATTGTTGTAATATATCTGCTACACTGCAAAGTCTTCATTTATGAGAATTCAACATGTTGCTGTCAGACTTACTCATCTGGGGCCACCAGTTTAACTCAGTGGTTACAGCATGTGCCTCAAATGTGGAAGACAGCGTCCTAATCTCAGCAGTCACTGATTCAACCACTGACTGTGGCTCTTTACCGTCCACCTGTCAGCTCTAACTTGAAAAACACGCCAGTCAGTTCAACAGAAATTATATGACTGCAAATCATGCAGTCATGTTTCACAAAAGACCAAAAAACAAACAAACAACAACAAAAAATTAGTATTTAAATACTGTAACCGGCTTGGTTTGACCTTAATTATATTGCATAAGAGCTCATTTGAAGTATTCCAAGATCATTTCCTATTAATGAAACTACTTCCTCCTTGAACTTATTCTTTTTAACTTTGATCAGTCATCAGAAACTGATTTTGTCTGGTCTACTCTCTCCTGTGTTTCCTGTTCAGACCTGTGTGTTTACGTCTGTTTGTCTGTGTGTGTAACAGAGAAATAGAGAGAGAGATTTGGAGAGTGGTTGACTGGCCGGACGCTTTTACAGGAAGTGTTGTAGGATGTCAGGGGGACACAGAGGAAGAGTGACGGGGGAAGCGTACTGGCTGGAGAGTGTTGCTCACTCCATTCGACACACTGACTCACTTGCATCAGCTCAATGTGACCGCTCTTCAACTGTAAAGCCTTCACACATCACACAAGCACTTAGGTTTGGAATTTATTTTGACTTTATGGTCACTGCTTCTGTGTCACTCACTTCTGCCCTAGATGGATGTGAAGGTCTCTTTCTTACTTCCTGTAGACAGGAAGAGGCGGCACAACATCTGTCTCATTGATGTTATACGCAAAATCCCAAACAAGTAGGTTGGTAGAGAAACAGGATGTGAAATTCTGGATCTCAAATCTCTACACAGGCCGTTCGTATTTTTGTCATAAAAAGCCTTTGGAATGTGAAGTTAATCTTCTTAATTAGTCTGCTGGTTATTGAAACACACTAATAAGCAGCAAAACCAAAACAATGCCGGAATGATTAGAGCCTTACCTGAGGATCTCGTCACTGTTATAGAACTGTTGTCCGTGGTGCTAATGAAGATACAGGCAGCCTTAAAAGCCTCCTGGCATTCATATCCTGCTATGATCCTCCTTGGCATGTGTGTCTAAGTGTGTCTGAGGACACTGATCCAACTTTAATGTGTTCCCTCATTTGTTGACTCAAGGCTTCTGGTGCTTTCTCTCCCAGCTGTTGCAGGTGTCTTAACCTTGAGTGCCATTTAATAGTTGTTCTGCCTAATTGATGATCTTCAGGTTTATTTACTTTGTTTTGATTGAGGCTTGGGGTCTGATTGATCATAAACAAATTTCTGACAATTTATATTCAAACATTTTTAACCCTATTTATTTTGAATTATAAGAATGTGAGACAAAACGTTTAGAGGTGTAATTTTTGATCTTTCTAAATTCTTTTTAACCTTCTGGAATTGTTCAAACTTCCAGTCGACAGCAGAATGATAACTTGTGTCTATTTTTTCCTCATTCACTAGGACTGACCTGCAACATCATCATCAACACGTCAGCGGATTTCTTTCAGACAGGCTTGCTTCTGCAGCCTCCTTCCTTTGTCCTACTCTGATCTCCTCCAACCTGCTCTGTAGTACCATCTCTGTCATCCCACCACGTCTGCAGAGTGGGTGCAAGCTCCCTCCCCCAGGGGTGGGAGTGAGGAGCTTGGGGATGGACTTGATAAACCCCTGGAGAATGATGCAGAGGGTGTGTGGAGCCCAGACATTGAGCAGAGCTTCCAAGAAGCCCTGGCCATCTACCCGCCCTGTGGCCGCAGGAAGATCATCCTCTCAGATGAGGGCAAGATGTACGGTACGCCCATCTTTCTCCTCATACTATCATGGTCCACCCTTTTTTCTTTAAGTGAACGATAAATACAGTACCTGGGGATCAACTCACATGCAGGCCAAGGTTTAGGAAAAACTTTTGCTAAAACAGGATGGTTGGTGAATGTTTAATCACAATTTTAATATATATAAGAAAAACTTATCACCTAAATGATGGTGATTCATTATTTACTCACTCATATTTGGAAGTCATGGCCCAACATAACTGCACTTTGAGATTCAGACTGAAAAACTGTATAAAAATAGACGTAGACCTGGACAGAAGTTACACCACATTTTGGTCTGAGCATTAATATTGATCAAACAGCTCCTCATATTCATTACATCTGTTTGTTATAAGCCAAAATTACTGGATGAGCTTGAGGGAATATGACCAAATATTACATGACGATAAACTATACAGTGATCACAAAATACATCACAGGGCTAAGTGCAGTATATGCAGCCAAATACTGAATGACACTGGGATTCTGTTTCTGAAAATCTACTTAAGAGTTTTTAAATTCGGTAATGTGCGTAAAGACTAATAAAGACTAATGGGTGCCCAATCCTTTAGGTACATAGAAATCTGTGACAGGATGACCAAAGATTGAAACTAATAAGTGCTTTTGCACAGTTATTTTTATTTTTAAAAAGTGCTCAAAAATGTAAACAGAATGGATTCAAATAAATAAGGAAATAGAGTTAACCTTTGTGAAGCTAGACTGGATCCAAAGCAAGCTGTGCTGATCTCACTGAATTGTGAGGAGAATGATTGCTGGGTGAAAGCCAGTTGTCTTTGTCACAAAATTTATTTTATTGTACTTTCTGTGACTTTTCATTTGAGATGAACAGATTACAGGCAGGTTTGATGAGTCTTTTATATAAAAATACTTTTGAAATTCTTTTTCCAGCAAATTAGCAAACCGACTATTAGCTAGCTTGCTAGATCAGGGGGCTTTATTTTTTTCCCAACATCTTTTTCGTCAACAGATTTTTTTCTCATGAGCAAAATACTCAAAAGTAAACATAGAGACAAATGAAAAAAACATTTGATCATAATTTAACAGACTCGCATTAGTCAGGCTTCCAGCCTGTTAGCTACAACAGTCCATCAGCCAGTGCAGCAACACTAGCTTTGCCAAGCCTCTTATAATATAATTCATAAATCCATTTTCATTATTTCCCTAGCATTGTTGTAGAATCACATAAATGAAAGTGAAAATAGGTAGTCTGTCCTGCCACGAAAGCTTTGAATAATAGCCTAAGGCCTAACATGTGATATAGTGGGTTTAGCATTTTAAGTTAGCTGCACAGGCCTTGAACTAATGCTCACACCATGACTAAACACCAAGTCTAACAGTGCTGTGGAGCACAAACAGACATTTGTTTCTCTCCCACATACACACACCAGCTCACCACCACTCCTCATGTTCATGTTTCGCATCACTCCCGTTTCCTGCACAGCTGTCAGCTCCACTTGTTCCCATATTGTACAGCATGATGAATCATAAGCATGTGCACATATTCTAATCTCTCATTATTCTACACATATACAATTTATGTCTTCTATTTTTGAAGCCTTCATATTTCACGGAGAATAAAATTACCATACACACAAGACAGCCATTCATGTCATGCTCAGGGTGGGAAGCTCAAATACTAAGACATGGGCCTGATGCTGTGTTGTGTTAAATTTAAGGTATCAGAAGTATGCTGAGTAGTTCATCCCTCAATACACTGAAAGAATTTAAAAGTGAAAATGGGGAGAGAAATCTTGCAGTACGTCATGCAAAAAAAATAAATTTCCAGTTATCTTATAGGTTAGAAACAGCAAATGTTAGCATTAGCATTCAGCCACCTGTTAGCTAGCATAATATATTTAACTAAAATACACTTTTAGCATTTAGTACTGTGTCCCCTTACAAGAACACAGCATAATAATTAGTTTTTTTTATTTAATCATTATGAAGTGGTGGTGAATGCTAGCACCAGCTGTTTTCTGTCTAAAGCTAACTGTGGGTCAAATCCATTGTTCCTACTTAAGTAATTGCAGTATTTCACTCTGGACTTGAATTTTACATTATTTTGAGTTGAAGATTGATCAAGAAGTGCTGAAATGGTAACTATTTATCAAGCTTTCTTAAATTATATGGCGTACAGTACATTTGAGCTTCCAGCTGGAGTCAGTGGAAAGTGTCAGCTGTATGGTGGTTTATTCTATGACACCTTTGTTGGGAAATCAGCATCGTTCCTTTCCCAATCTTCCTGAAAGGGAAAGCACTAAAGTCTATCATTTGAGCCTCATCAAAATACAGAGTTACTTGGGCAAGACCTTTGTCATGCTGTATTTCTGGCAGCCACAGTGGAGAGCACTTTATAGAGTTCCTGTTACCAAACTTAGCCCCAAATCACTCACCCCAAACAGGTGTGGAGAGATGGGGATAATTCTAACTTCCTACCCACAGGATAATGCTAGTATTAATTACATGATAGGTTTGTTCTTTATACACTGAAGTTTATCTTTTTTTAATTTTTTTTCCAGCTTTATCTGAATCAGATACTTTCAGATGATATTTGGTCTAAGAAAACTGCATTTAATCTTTGAATGAGACAATGAAGAAAACACAGGTGGTATCATGGTGAATCTTTTTTGTAATGTCATTGCCAAACAGGTGTAGGGAAGGAAAGGTGAGGTGACGTTCCTAGACAATGTCTCATAGAAAGATGTTTAGTAACAGATGGCTTGGCTTTAGTTGGTCTTCTGCCCGACTGTTTGATAGTAGATCTGGTCAGTGGAAAAGGGGCGCTATTAGACAGCCTCTGTCAACACCTTGTTTTGTCACAGTGCCAGACAGCTCCTTTAACTGTTAGCTTTGCCTAGTCCAGCCTTTCCCACCTATTGAAGTCATGGCCACCCCCTGATCAGCACTTAAACCCTTATAAAGCCTGTAATAATAGTTGGAGGGGGGCAGGTGGTTCATTCTGTGTCACGGGGATGGGGGAGGCTGGGTGGATAGAGGTGGTGATGGCAGTGGTCTTGGCAGGGCAGTAACTGAGGTGCCCCTTCCTCCCTGCGGGGGTCAGGGGCAGGTGATGCGAGCCAGGGAGCGCGTTGGCCCGTTAGGAATGGCATGTGTGCTCGGGAGCCTGGGGGTTCAAGGCAGCTTGGCTGTAACCCTAAACCAGAATGGACGTTTACCCTTTGAGTGCCTGGGGGGGAGGAGGACTGGTGGACAAATAAACACCAAGGTGGGCACTGGTGTCTTGTGTGGCCTCAGGGCTCAGTAAACTGTTTCACACCTGTCCCCAGTGTGTGAACGTGTGTGTGTTTAAGAGTTAGAGAGGTAGAGGTTGTGTCTTTGTGTCCACCATTTTTCTGATTTACTTCCCTCATATCTTTTTGTCTCACAGTCACAGGCTCTTTTGGTTGTTTATGAACACACTCCTCTCTTTTTTGTTAGTCTGTCCACCTTTCAGTTCTCCTCCAGCTGCCCTCTCAGCTCAGCCTGACAGCCCTGTGGAAAATCCAGATTTATGACTTGAGAAATGAGGCAAGACTGAGCCCGGGCTTGGCCTGCTGTGCCCCCATTGCCCCTACAGAGCCTGGTCAGTCCATCCTTCCCAGCTGCCCGTCCTTCCCTTTTATCACCATCCCTGGGGTCACAAGTGGCCAACTAGTAAAGTCATTCAAGCAACCACAATCAATGCAAAGCCACTTTGGAGGTCTTTAGTGTTGTTAATGCTGTTAAAGTGCTGATGGCTGCTCTTACATCAGGTAGCCAAATCAAATATCAGCCCAGAATATCTTTAAAGGCATATGTGAAATGGTTAAATGATTTGATAGTTTTAGAAATGTTATTTATCCTTCTTGTATGGGCTAAAAATGGCTACAGAGACAAAACAAACCAGCACAAGAACCGGCTACTAGCTGAGAGCGACATGCTCTGAATTTTAGGTTGAATTCTCCTCTGAGAAAGAATGCCATTCTTTGCTAAACAATATGACATTGAGTCTCTGAGCAGTGAAACAGAAGGAATGTGTGCTCCTGTCTATTGTAAATTCCTAAATTGAGTGGAATGTTTCTACCTCATATTCCTCGTACATTCACCACATTTTTTTCCCATAATACTGTGCATAGCGCTGGCCCTCGCGCTCATTACTCAACAGACCTCTTAGTTTGCTTATTAGTGACGGTGTCGCGGATATTGTGGTGGTTATGTGCTCCAGCGGTAATTCGACATGCATCTGCCAAGGAAAACATTTCCTGCCTTGTGTGGCTCTCAGCAGGAGACGTGCCCTGTGGTCTGACCGGGTGCCTTATGCTCGAATAATGGACAAACAGCCTCAAAGCTTTAGTGCAGTGAAAAATGAATGTGTTGACAAATCTCACTAGAAGAATGTAAGAATGTGGAAATATGATGTTCCTCCCTCTTTATTTACTGCCATAAAACTGCCACATTTATTTATGTGCCCCTTTTGCAACTGTTATTGTTTTATTTTACAACGTCTTTTGACTAATTTTTATGTGGCAGCTTTAAATTATCAACCCCATCATGTTTTGTGCAGCTGTTTGGTTTCGTCACACTGCATTTCCTAACATCTGTGTAAGCAGCACTTTTCTCACATTTTGATGGGTTCTGCTTCCTGAGAGGAAAAAAAGAGGGTTGCATATAAGTCAACAAAGTTTTCATCAGTAGTGGCATATTTTTCTGTCAGTTCAAAATACAAAAAAACCACACAATGAATCATGCTTTCACTGTGCTTTGCTTGTGCAACATGTCAACACATTGTGGTTTCATTTCAGGCCATGCAAATATGTTTTTCATCTTGAGTCTCATTCTCATTAAGAGTTGATGGAGAGGTCAGTGAAAAATCACAGTCCGTCCTTGCCCTGAATCAAACTTTAGCAGTAAAGTGGAAGATTCACCAGTCAATATGACCTCTTGACCTTTTGAAGAAGGTTTTGGGACGTGGTTTCCCTTTGAGGCTGTCAGTCTTTGTTTGCTGAAGTGCTTTCCTGTTTCATGACAAGATAATGCCAGCGAGTATGGATGGAAATGATAAGGAGGATGAATTTTTCTACCAAAGAAACAGACAAAGGTTTTTGAGCCTTGTATTAAAACTTGCATTGATGAAGGTGAAAAAAAAATGCTGTTTTTGTTGAAACTTTTTTGATGGGTTAAACAAAATTTGTGATGATTTTGGGGTAAATTTTTGAATAGTTTGAACATATCTAATGTTCATCTTAAGCTTGTTTTTAGCTTTAGCTTGGTAAACTTTTAGCTTCATGGGTCTTTTTCTTTAACATTTTATTAAGGCCCTGTGATGCTCACTGATGCCAAACTGATGGATCTCTTAGATCCATCTACTGATTCTTGGCATAAAATCCTCAGATCCTCAATTGAGTGTATTTTTCTACTAAAAGAAAGAAAGGGCTTTTTAAATTGTGCTGCGTGAATATAGAAATAAAATTTGTCAACTTGCTGATGGAGCTTCCTGTGCTGTGTTTTGGAGTAGGAAGCCTGGCTGTGGTCCCATCCTGGCAGTAGGTTTAACACAACCCCTGACTGACAAGCTCTTGATGGATTTGAAGCTCTTGGGAGTTTCTTTAAGGTCATATTTTGACTAAATTTAAACCTGTAGAATTTAGACAGTCAGTTTAGAGTTGGGTGGTTTATATCAGTAACACTTTTTCTGTCTTTCTGTATCTTATAGTACAACCATTAACGTAAAAGTTACGTGTGACCAACACGTAACAGAGCCGTCACTGTCACCCAATCTAGACATCAAGGATCAGTAAGGATGCAAACAGGCCAGACATCTGTTGATGTCTATGTGATTAACTTACGCTGAGGCTACTCTGCATAAATCTCTTTAATTGCAAAGATGTTCGGGGCAGGTTGTGATGATATAACATGACATGTGTTAAATTTATTACTCTGTGAGAAATATTATACTTTGTCAGAACTGCTTCAGATAAGCTCTGACATAAGTTAAGCTGGTTGACATGCTGATAAGTGTATGACTGATCATCTCCGTCGGGTCTGATTTATGACTGCAAAAACCAAAGCTGGATCTCATTTGATTTGATTTCATTTTTATTTTAAATGCATGAAAAGACTTGGACATGCAAACAAGCAAGCAAGGTGACAAAAAATTAAAGCCACAATGTAAAAGCAATATACACATCTGATAATAATTGGGAAGAAATGTAAACTTTATATCTTATGGAGGAAGGGTGGGATTTATTTAGTGATGATAGAATATTTTTTTCTTTTATAAGTTACCATTAAATTAGACCTTCCCAAAAAAATGTATTGATAATTAAATGTGCCAAACAAGGATAACTTGTGTAAACATGTAACATTGATCACCAAATATCTTTTTTTTAACAAGATACAAACCTGTCTGAATTTGTGAAGTTCAGATGGAACTAATTTGCTCCTCATTTCGATGTAAACTTAAATGATCAATCCAAAGGTAAGAAACAACTCAGAAAAAAAATGTCAAAACTGTGCACAGGTTTGACAACATTGAATTGTTGAGTCAACAAAAATGTGAACATCCCTCGTCCAGTTAGGTATATTCAAAGTGATTAATTTCCTTTTTTTTAAATGGAAATTTATATTCTGGCTCAATGTGTAGTCCAATGGTAATCAATCAATCAAAATTTAACACACTTTATTTGATGTGACTAAACACAAGATTACAGAGTGTGTGAAGGGAGGCTAACACTAGCAGAGTTAGCACCACAGATCTTCAACCATAGACTAAACAACTTGGACAAAATGAACATTGGCAAGCCTTTGATAAAAACGATGTTTAGTTTTGTTAATAGAACAGTAATTCTGGTGCTCACATTTAAGCTTTTAGTCAACTTAACATGCATTTTTAGGTTCAGTTATTAATATGAAACCTTGATGACGTGTATTGGGTTGTGCAGGGAACTGCTAATGACCATCCTAATGCTAAACCAGCGCTCCTGTTCTTTACGCTGATTTATTACGTGACTCAATGCTGGTGTCAGAGAAGGATAGAGGATCTTTTCAGAGCTCAGGCAGCTTCATCCCGGCTCTATCGGAGGGGAAATAACACCCAGCCAAGACATTCCTGCTGCCTAAATGTGACCTTTGTTTTCCTAAGCAGACCCGGCGGGGCATATGTGCTGTTGAGGGAAAACGTATGGCTGGCAGATGTGACTTTGGAGAGGATTGCAGCTTGTAAACAGTTAGGACCACAGGCACAAATCAGCACATGAGCATATTGACCTCTGGACTTTTTATGTCTCTGTAAAATCTGAATTTGATCGCAGACTCTAGTTTTGACTGCATAGACAGCATTGTAGCTTAAAGCAGCAGAGAAACAAGAACCAATGTTTCGAGATGTGATGATGACTTCAGTTTTGTTTATTACGCACTTTAACAAAGATCAAATTGTTGTTCACACAGGATACATTTGTGTGCAAACGGGTGGTTTGGTAGGCTCATAATTATGACAAAGGCCCATGGAGTGATGTGGGAGCAGCAGATGCAGGACCCGGTGCAGACCAGTCAGTTTATAGGAATGTTAGGAATGCACTGAGCTGAGAGGAGAGAGAGATCAGACCAGGCCAGAGATGACCGCAGCCCCATTGGGGAAGGGCAGATTTATGACTAGCCGGGCCCGGGCGTTGACTTTGGAGGGGACTCTGTAGGTTTCCTTCACTTACTCCGTCCACCTCCCCCTGACATCCACCAACAGGCCTGATGTGGAGGAGAGGAGAGTCAGAGGGAAACTGCTGAAGCTGTTTGTAAGGTCTTTTTGGGATCATATTGGCTCCAAAAATCTGGACTTGAGTATGTTTTTGATTAAATTGTTCTGTATTTCTACTGGGGAACAATACTCTACAGTTGTTTCTGAAGAGAAAGCACTTCCTTCACCAAAAATGGAAAGTTTGTTTACTAAAAGCAGTTGCAAATAATTTGGCTTTAATGCTTCACCTTTAGAGGGTCTTTGACATCATTCATGCTTGTCTGTCTTGTTCATGTACTATTATGATTGTGAGTTTATAGAAATTGTTGTTGTTGTTTTGTTTGTATTAGCAAATATTAATCTTTGAGATGTTCAGTTAGGTTGTGGAAGCAGAGCCTCACTGGAGGTCAGATGCCTCCTTTTTATTGGTCGGTAAAACCAGATTTGAGTGATATGTGCTTCCACTTTGTCCATAATCCTTCTAAATCTCAGAGGCACTTTTGTGTCTCTGTGCAGAAGTATGCATATTTCAGTCAGGACTACTCATCAGAAGAATGAATTATTTGTATACAAGTCAAATTCAAAGGTATGACTCTCTTCTCCCTGCCTTTGGTGAGCGAACACCTTCCCTCTCTTTCATCTGCATACATGATAAACCAAGGCAGGGAGAGCATCAGCAAAATCCTCCTAGGGTACAGAACAGAGCAGCCTTCAGCGACAAAACATACAAAACTGGTAAAATCAGACATTGCATTAAAGGAGGAGAGAAGCAGTAAGAGCAGGCTAAAGCAGTTTACAGAAAATGCCCATTTT
The DNA here is from genome assembly GCA_030710495.1 of Labroides dimidiatus. Taxonomy (NCBI): domain Eukaryota; kingdom Metazoa; phylum Chordata; class Actinopteri; order Labriformes; family Labridae; genus Labroides; species Labroides dimidiatus. Next base: position 15,462,700 of record CM061147.1, read on the forward strand.
GTTTTTTGCCCATTTAATGTGTCGGTGTAATACGCTGAGATGTCAGCTGACTGGCACTGGTGTTTAGAGCAGCTGATGAACTGTTGGCAAAAGCTTGACTTTGTAGCCTGCCCAACCACTGCTTTGCACACCTTGGTAAAGCATGACATAAATTAGTATGTCTTTCGTAATCAGCTGTTGGTGCAGTGTATTAAAGCCCACTTTTATGATCACATTAGTTTAGAGCAGGGGGCTACAACTTTTACTATCAAAAGAGCCATTTTGCCCCCTGTTCCACCAAAGAAAAGTAGTCTGGAGCCACAAATCATAACACAGCTTGTTAAGCTTTATAAGTTTTATTATTTGTCTATTTTTACCTGTTATAATACAACCCCAAACAGAAGTGTAGTACGCATTTGTGGGTCTACTTTGAAAAGAATCTAACAGTGTACTATGCAGGCCTAAAGTCCATTTCAGTGTACTGTGTGATCTTCTTCATGTCAGGGCTGTCAGATGTGACTTTGATCTCAATTTTCCGTCGCAGTTCTGAAATTGATCTCTTTTGTTCCTCTTCCGTTTGGTACTTCTCAGCAAATGCTAAGTGCTTATTCTGAAAATGACTTTCAATGTTAGACCTTTTTGTTGTTTGCTAATTTCTTGCCACGTATCATTTGTAGATTTTAGTTGAAAAAACTCTTAAAACATTATTTTAAAATCGATGATAGAGAGAAAGTCTCAACTTGAGTTCCAGGATAACTGTGCAACAAAATAAACAAAATCAAAATATGTAAGAATTCAATTAAGAAAGAACTTTATTTATTGTATGTTTTTTTTTTGTCAAGGCCAGATGGAGCCACTCTCATGAGGCTGAAGAGCTACAGGTTGCAGACCCCTGGTTTAGTGTAGAAAATGTTAAAAATATGTAATTCAGAGGCCTTTACATTTGTAAATTGTTTTAGAACTCATGACTTCCAACAAGCTTCCCTTGTCCTACACCAAGGTCTCCTATCCAGAGGTTACTGGTGTCTTTTTGTTGGTGATCAGAGATTAGGAAGCCATGCAACTGCGACTTTGGCAAATTATTGGAGTGGCTGACTCTGCTTAACGATATTAACACCTCATTTTTCACTCATGGTCACAGCTTACAGCAGCTCACCAGTCAGATTATCTAATAATGAAATTATTATGAGAATTAAATGTTCTCTTGTCTCGTAATAAACACTTGTGGTCCTTTTCATAGCAATATATCAAGTGACTCTGCTAAAACAATATGATAATGTGAAAGAGATGCCTGTAAGGTGATGATGGATGGATTCATCATCTGAATCTGCTGCTTCCTCACCTTAGAGCTTTGAGAAGTTTCGATTTATTGTCCAACTTCTCTCACTGTTTACAAAGCATTAAAGAAGTTATCTACTAAAGGTATAGCAGGTGATTTTAACAAAACAAAATAGAGTTAGAAAAATTCAACTTACAAGCCAACAGTTGTAGCTTATTTTGGCTGCAGCAGGTTCAAGGCCAAAACCCAGAAAACTGTGCATGGAGACAGCACTGCTTCATCAGATCTGAGTAAACTGTAGCATGCTCTCCTAAGTCAGGTACAGTGTGAATACTGAATGATTAAGAGTATACGATCCTCAAATTTAAACAGTACCTACCAGCAGCAGAACTATTCTCTTAAACCTCAAAAATTTTGACGCTTTAAAATTTGACTACCCAAGTCTCTGTCACTCTGACTCAGCCCCTGCTGTGGTTAGTGACTTTATGCCCTTCAAAAATGTTTCTAGGATCAGATTTCCTGAAACATGTCAGTGAGTGCAGCAGTGTGATAAACAAAATCAAGCTGTGGACCAGTGAGTGGCGGTATAAAGTTCCCCCTGACTTTCCTGCAGCCTCGGCTGGCACAGGTTCTCCGTCTGTGCTGCTCCCGTTGGATATCATGATCTCATCGCTGTGTGACTGAGTCCCCTCTCTGATCTCATGGGTGTGTTGGAGGGTATTTTTGACGAGGCCCTTCCCCAACTACTCTCACTAGGAGTGGCAGAGCATCTGATATGAAAGCATGAAGGAAAGCCTCTGTGACAGCCTGTTAATGAAGCGGTATAATGATTGGAATATAAGCAAAGGCCATTTTTACAAGGAGGTACCATCAGATAGATAAAGATGTTTTTATTGAGGTAGAATTTCTTAATAGTAAATCCAAAGTAAGACATTAATGTAAACTATACTTTTACACTCTTTTTAAATAGATATTACACCTAGAAATCACTAGTTTTACAAAGTCTTTCCCAATCAGTGGCATGATTGACTATTGAACAAAACACGGTGACAGTTTTCTTCACACACATTAAAAAATGTAGGAAAAGGTCAACAAAAAGCTAAGCCCTCACAGCAGAGTTAAATGTTTGCACATTTTATCAGACCATAGTTCAGAGCTCCCCTAATAGCACTTTTGACAGAGGTAAAGGTGTTGCGCTACTTATCTGAAAGGATTGATTCTTCTTCTGAGTTAACGAAAAACTTTTACTTATCAGGCAACGCATGCTCACGCATCTGTGTCTATGTCTAAAAGCTGTTTTTATACATCTCGCTGTACCCTGAATGAAGTTCCTCGAAGAAAATATGCCGGGAACTGTAAGAGCTCGCTGCTGTAATGTGAGAAACTCGATACAGGCAATGTAATGTTCGTTTGAGGTCAATTACTGTGAGGACTTTGACAAAGCTCGCTGTTCGCTCCTTCGAGAGTTTGCTCGCAAGAAAGTTTGGAGAGCTTTCTTAATCCTCGAGGAATTAAAGAAATATGCATTTAGGGGGCTCAAACAATCGAGCGGCGAGAGCACCTACCGATAAAAATTAAACGGTCGAGGAGTTACGGCTCTAAAAAAAAAAATAAGATTGAGACAGTGAATGCTGCTAGTGTGACTGTGTGTGTCAGTTTATGTCTGTGTGTGCGACTGTGTGTCTGAACTGGAGCAGACGGTATTTGAGAGAGGGGTTAAGACCACAAAAGCTTCACACAATAGCAGTTCTACAGCTGGGAAGAGAGTGTCTGTGTGCTCAGGGGCTTGGAACTTCAAAGGACTCAGACTCACAACTTTACCTCTCTTTTCTCTTGAATAAGTTAATCTCTGATCTTACAGGATGTCAGTGTTGCTACATATATATATCTATGTATATATATTTATATTAAATAATAATATTTTTAAAGCTTTGATGTAACTAACATGAGTTAGTGGGTGACAAATTCCAATTTTAATGAATACAAGAAGTAAAATTTCAGCTTTCTTTATTTAACCCGGCTAATCCTCTTACTATAAATGAGCTTTCCCTGGAGGGAAAGCTAAACACATTAAATAAAGTTGTTTTTTTAAACTCTCATTAACTACACCACTATCAATATTTAAGTCTACAAATAAGACTTGGTGATCTTGATTTGTTCCTCTTTAGACTGCCCTAAGAAAATAGATATTTATTTACTATAGAGAGTTGTTTACCTGAAAAAACTGTCAGGAAAAAAAACCCAAATGTAGTCAGATGAGCTAATTAAAGCACTTAAATAAACTTGGTTAAAAGAACTAACTTCAGATTTTTAAAATGATTATGTTCGTTCTTGTAGAGAAACTTGGAAATTCACTCAAATTTCATTTCAAAAAGTCCATCTCCCCTTTTTCATGGCCTTATAAAGAAGTTGTTTCCTACCCCATAAAAGCAGACCTCCTGCTTATAGGCTGGTAATTTTTTCATCTTGCAGAGTTAATCTTAGTTGTTTCTGCAAAGACTTAACAAACTATAAACGTTTCAAAAAGGCATCAGGTGAAAACTCACGTCTGAGTGAGAAGGAAGACACTGCTGCTCGGCATTTCGTGCAAATTCTGAACACTTTTATTGGCTGACAAAATTTCTAACTGCAGTTCAGCTGAGCTTCAGGTTTCTTCTTTTTAACATTTGAGGTTGCCTGATTGGTCAGTTTCTGGAGTGCTGTAAGGTCTGACCTGAGCGCCAGTATGTAAGGGAAAATCTGACGGGTTCGTACCGGGTTGTGTGTCGTGACTGATCTGTGTGTTAATTCACATGGAGATGTGGTGCCAAGGGAAAAATGACCGTGTTTAAGAGGTGGTGCAGAGACGCGCAAACTTGGACGACTCTGAGTGTGTGTGCGTGTTTGTGTGTGTCTGGTGTTTGTATGAGTGTCTGATGTGTGGGGCAGCCTGTGTGGGAGCGTGAGAGATCTCCTTTGACTGCAGTAGTTGTGTGAATCACTCTCTGTTACTGACCTTGAGTTTCTCTGTTTCTTTGTAACTGCCTGCTTGTAAACGTCCTGTTTTCAGTACAACACAGTTTATTTGAATTTGGATTAATCTGCTACTTATATCAAACAGTTATTGTTTATTAGTTATCCAAACGTTTGGAAAATGCCTACAGCTCCTGGATTTGTGTGTGAATGTGAATTACTTGTTTTTCCAGCCAGTAGACTTCAGGTTATAGAAATTCAGGTGATAGTGATGACTCTGTCAAGTCCTATCTGATGTTAAAATTGTTTTTATTCTCCATCTAAGTACTTGCTTAAAGCTCTTGTGAAGTTTTCTGCTTGTGTCAATTTTGACCTCTCCACCTTTATTTTTGCACAAGCGTCCTGTTCTTGGACATGCATAAGATTTTTTTTTTTTTTTAACAAAATATGAAACCCTGCTTTCTCATGGGCTCTTTCTAAGTGATACCCTATTCACAACCTAAACAATGTAACAGTCAATAGAACACATAAGGACTGCAGAATGTATCTAATTTATAATAATACTGCTTTAAGAGGATGCAATACAAACTCTAAAATCATGCTGTTTTTTTCGGTCTTACTGTTCTTCACTTGTTGTGCAGTTACAGTAAGGGCCTGTGTCCACAAAAGGCAATGCTTTGTTTAACATCTCATCGTACAGGGGCACAAAGGAACTTTATTGTTACAGCAAAAATGCACACCTCAGAGTTTGAATATTTGTGGTTTATGGTTGTATCCTCATAACTGAAACACACATGACACAATATCCTCATATTGTGTCGGCTTATTCATGTTTATTTGTTTGTTCTTACGGTCTTAGCCATTAAACCACAGCTTTAGTTGTGGAGATGAGGGTGAGAAGGGCCGCATGACCATTGCCCTCTGCTGTAACAAGACACTCCGGGGGGTGGGGGCGAACAAGCCCAAGATTTACTGCAGGCGTAAAGGCATATTCCATAAACATTGACATATACACCAGCTGCCTGGCTGCCCCACTAGACTGGGCCCCCTCTTTGGTCAGTGGTCTGCGTGCTCCACGTCTGCCCCGAGTCCGGTCGGAGGATCGCATGCAGCGTCCACCTGCTCTGCCAATGTGACCTGTCTGTCAGCAGTGCACGCGCACACACACGCACACACACACACACACACACTTGATGCAGTGATATGAGCTTGATGTACACTCAGAGGGTCAAGCTGACACTGATGCACGTCTCTCACACACTGTTGTTTACACTTAGTTGTACACTTACACATGCAGTTTTCAGCAGCCGCACTCAGGACAAGCTTGACTCCAGCTTTAGACACGTGTGTTTGCGTCTATCCTTACACACAAGCTCTGCCAAATATGAGCACACTGAGACATAAATGCAAACATATTTCAAGAGGTTAATTAAGCTAATTATATAGTGACCTCAGAACTTAGGCATGTGTTTAATTATGTACACAGAAATACATGGTGCGTAAACAGTTTCTCATTCCATCCTCTCATAGTTGTTTCAGCCACGAATGCAGAGCAGGCACAATGATGATGAGTTAAAAGTTAGCTCCAGTAAACATTTTAATTTCTCCTAACCTCAAACTTGCTCCTGTAGCTCCTCACTTTCTGTTCAGATAAGTTATGGATAACCTCAACATTTTCAATCTAGGCCCTGGAAATTAAATACAACTACCCAAATGTATGATAAAAAGTTGTTGTTGTACTTTTGTCTGTATAAAGACATATCAACCTGTTTTTATTAAGAGGTAGTGTTCATAGGGTCAAATAAAGAGTGAACAGTTATTATAAGCTGCTTGAATGACTATAGAGACATGTTATATATTCTAGGAAAGAGAGTAAGAGTAATGTATGTATGTTCAAGCATGTGAACAGGTTTGCAGTTGTACCAAACAGACCCAACTGTATTTTTTGTTCTCTTTTTCTTTTCAGACTTAAATGAAATTCTGATCTTTTCTTCAGCTTTGTTCTTCAAATTCTTTAGGCTAGTTGTAAGGAGTTGAAGTTAAAATGATGTAAGGTTTGTCATTTGTTTCTTTTTTAACCTTTATCCTTCAAAGTCAATCCTTTAATGCCCAAATATTACACAAGGTTTTGTGTTAAATCAGTTGTATAAAGGGAAATAAAATGTGGCTAATATCCAGTTTTGGATGTATTTTGTGTCTGACTAAAATGATCTTATTTTATGTTCCCTAACAGGACGAAACGAGTTGATTGCACGGTACATCAAACTGCGCACAGGAAAAACGCGGACGAGGAAGCAGGTAAGTTCTCTTGAAACTGCCATCTAACGCGACCCCTATTTTTGGATCCGAGCAGAAAGTCCTCTCCTGCTGAGTGATGCCCCCAACACTTCGGGTCCCCCCCTGCCTGACTTCTCGCTGCCTGATACGTAGATGGCTGGACATGACAATTGATTGAGGGCCAGGGCCCAATGCACAGATGCTATAGGATCATATGTCGGTGTTGTTTCTTCAGCACCTCGTGGATTCGGGGCTTGTTAGACGGGGAAAGACGCCGGGAATATGTTGATCTGGACAGGAGACTGAGGAGGGACGGGCAAGGGATTTGGAACCCTATCCTCACTATGGTATCTGATACGGAGGGACTGATGTATGGGCAGTGATGGATGTGCAGAGAGAGCGTCCTCGCTAAGTCATCTGGCAGAGTCGAAGTGGGAATGAGAAGAGATGAGTGGGGACGGGAGGGAGGTGGTGGAGGGGGGATCAGAGATGGAGAGTGGGACAGGTCAGAGGGGTAGAGGGACACCTGCTGGTCCATTACGAGGGAACTTTTAGACGGCTGTGTTGCTGTACTGCTTCTTTGAAATGCCTTACAATTATGGAAAAACTACAAACAGGAGCAAAGCAATAGTTTTAAAGAGATTCACTGTCTGAAGGAGTTGCCTTGATGCAAAATGAACATTTACTATAAGAAGTCTTTGTTTAGTCTTTGAATATTTTGATAAGCACTGAAATTTTTGTCCCTGTTATACTCCATTGAACATATGAAAGATTTATACCTTATGGCAGAAAACTTAAAAATTCTATCATAAGTTTTTGTTTTAATGGTCAAAAAACGAAACAAATCTAATAGTGATCCTTGCATGTGACTCAAAGACTTTTTGAAGCAGTTTTAAAAGACTAATAATTTCTGTTTTCTGTTTTAACGCTACAGGGTCAGTTGGACGTAAGGAGATAAACTGAATGCCATTAAACTTGAGAAAAAAATCATCAGATATTTCAAATCAGCAAAGACATCAGAAAAAAAGTTTTTAGTAGTTTTTATATATAACATTATAAAACAACAGAATTTGAAGCAAAGTGTTGATGTAGGCAGTTAGTATATAAGTCATATGTATATGATTAAAGAAATATTGTGGTTAAAAGCATTATACATAATGTTTTAAAAGGAGTAATAATACTGTAAAAACTGCTTTTTTTGCTACTGAGTACTATTTTGTATAACAGAAAAGCTTTTGTTTTGTCATTTTATCTTATTTTATCTTGTTTTTACTGTTTTTCTTCCCTATTGATCTATTTTATTGCTTGGCTGCTTCTCTTATCTGTTTTTACTGTTTGTTGTTCATTTTAATCTGTTTTTACTTCTTATTGTGAAGCCCTTTTTTACTTTTATTGAAAAGTTCTATTTAAAAAAATGTTATCATTATTAACTGAAATGATAGAACTTGAAACAGAGAAACAAAAATATGAAGTAATGTTAACAGCCACAATGGAAGTCAGAAAATCATGAGGACTCACCAGCAGTTGTCGAGCTCGTTTTAGAGTCTGAAGTTGATTCGTTAACAAAAAATCTCGAAAAGAAATCCTCAGCAGTAAAAATGGTTGTATTTGTTGTGAACCACCCTCCAGTCCTGTTTGGTTTAGTTCAAGTGAAAACCTTTAGAAAAGTAAACAAATATAAAACTGCTAAGAATGTGAGGCTTGCGGCCTGTTTTAGAATAACTTTCAGGTCTGAGTAGCTAAATAGGTAATTTCTTCATTCATACATACTGAAAACATACCTGTAAAGTTATTTAAGAGATATACACAAAATTGCCTAATTAGGGACATGGCAGCCACCATCATTGGTCTTCAGAAACAAATGGGTGGTATGACAGAGGTAAATAAATGATTGTTATAATAGTGTATCAGCTTTAACCACTTAGCCCACATATCAGTTATTTTACCTGGAAAAATGCCAAATGTATTTAACACTTAATTCTGCTATCTGTTACACTCCTTCAGGTATCCAGTCACATCCAGGTCCTCGCCCGACGGAAGGCCAGAGAGATCCAGGTGAAGCTGAAGGTACGCTACGTGAGTCAACTTTTCTTTGCCTTCTCACATTCATTTACAATTTTTTTTTTAACATTTTCAAGTTTTGCACATTAAAGGGAAAATAGACTTTTCTTGGGTATGTGGATGAAATTTATTTAATGTGGATTTAACTTAAGCAGTAAATGGAAATCTCTCTGCGTCTGACTATCATGGCTCAGGTTTTGCTTTCCACTTTTCTCCTGAGCACATTGGTCGAAAAAAAAAAATCCAATTAATTAAAGGTATGATCACAATTACAACTATGTTTCAATTTTATCTGTTTTATTTTAGATTGAATTGTGGAAGGTTTTTGGATAATAATCAGACCACAGTGGCTGCATTTATAATATTACTTCATTTGAGAAGCAGCAGATGGAAAACGAGCACATTATTTCTGTTGTATTATTCCTTGCTATAATGAAGTTTCTGTTTTGTCAAAGGTATTTTGCATCCATGGCCTCTGCACTGCCATGTATTCACATTCCATTTACACAAAGGCACTAACAATTGGCTATTTTAATTTCACCATCTAATTGATGCTGGTTTTAAATTGGACGCTGACATGTTTTGATGAAATGTGAACATATTTCATGGAGCCCGAGGCTTATAGGCCATAGGATTATGAACAAGAGGAACCAAACGCAATAGTCAGGAAACAAATTAATCCCTGCATTATTCCTTGCAGGTATTACATTTAATAAGTGCCTTAATAAAAGTTTTCCTGTGAAGTTTGCTGAGAGCTAACACATCCCTGTCCCCTCAGTACTTTCTCAGTTTACATTTCTCATCCACATACGCCTGCACACTTACAGGACTCTCGCTCACCTTGGACGGCAGCCACGAGGATTCAGCTGCCAGGGCTCAGCATCGGTCACAGGGTTAGCCCCTGTGACAGGCTCTTTTAAATACGTCTTTGGTGTAACTGAGCTCCCTGCCACATGTACCCCCCATATTTCAGCTATGCCCTTGTGTTAGCCAGTTCTGGGAAGAATGCACCCTGTGGCCTTGCCCATTAGGGCTGGGCGGCGAGTGCTTGTAGTCCTCTGTGGCTTGGAAACTGCTGAAAGAGTGGATTGAAAAACAAGAGCTGTATCAGTTTACAGGATAACACACCGAAGATAGTTTTATATCTGTCCAGCCAATTAGATTTGTAAAATTGCGTTAACAATTAGCAATTTTGATACAATTGTCATCGCATTAACATATCAGCCTGTATCCTGACATGACTTCCAGTTTGACCTCCAACAGAAGCCACATGTCATCACCGGCCTGCTCCTGCCAAAGCAATAAACTTAACTCTTGACCCAAAGATCCTTGACTGTAATATCAGCTTCTCCTCAGCTCTCCTCCTGGCAGGGGCTCACCCATGATGCAAGCTGGCCTTAGCCCTTCACTTCCCATGTTAGGGCTCTGCTTACTGCTGAAGAAGGGCACAGACCAAAAAGGAGTCTGATGATTTCTTTCCCTTTGCATGACTGTCTGTCTCACTCTTCCTCTGCACAGGACCAGGCTGCCAAAGACAAGGCCCTGCAGAGTATGGCCACCATGTCCTCAGCTCAGATCATCTCACCCACTGCTTTCCAGAACAAGATGGCTCTCCAGGGCCTTTCAAGGCCGGCCTACCCCACGACTGGTGGGGTGAGTCCCTTACCTGTGGTCCTCACAATGAGATTCATCTTAACAGGCCAAGCTTTGCCCAGTCTGTTGACTAATTAACCTGTGATAGTAACCAATTCAGTCAGTATGTTTACATGCACGCAGTAGCTCAGCTGAGGTCATAGCTCGAGTATGAAGCCACAGCGGAGGGTCTAGTCTTGTTTGTGCATACATGCAGAAAACAGAATCGAACCTCTGGCTGAGAACGTCTCACTCTGCTTTGATAGGTGGCGCTGTGTCCTTTTTTGATGAGTGAAGCTGCGTACATATCAAACTAGTCTGTGATGGCTGAAGTGTATGCAGCTGTAGCTCTTTATGTTTTTATTTATGTATGTGTCATGGTGTGTGTTTGTTGTGTTGGAGCCATGGACTGTATGAACGTAGTGACCCTATTTATCACGCTCACCTACTTCCTCGTCTGGCTGAACGCAGAGGATTGCCGAGTCCTGCCGAGTCCTGCCGAAATCAACCATAGCTCGATTGCAACTGCATTATCTAGGTGTGTCAAAAGTGTTACGTGGAGTCCGTATTCAGCCCAGCTGAGCTGTTTACGTGCATTTTATTAGCCCGATCTCGCGCTGACTAAGCTCATAGTCCGATTTCTGAAACCGCATGTAAACGTACTGAGTGATACTTAAACTCACATGAAACCACATTAGTACAGTTAAATTTACGCAGCACTTTTTTCACAAAATAAATAAGTTCTTTACAAAATGTTAAAAAGAGCTGAAGATAATGCTGACAAGAGATTAATTACAATGAATAAAAGAAGAAACGATGGAATTAAGGTTGAATGTAGAGATGGTTACATTTTTATCAAAGAATGCAGATCCCTGGGTGTTGGGTGCAGGTTTTATCTTGTGGCTGTTAACACTCTTAAAACTGTAAATTTAATGTGTTTGATTTTGCACGTGTTAGATTTATGAGTCTGAGGTTTGGACACAAAGTTAATTTTTCTGTCAGAGGCATAAATGTTTTATTTATCCCATATGTGTCTGAAAATGCATCAAAGTATGAGAAAAGTTTTGTTTTTTAGATCCACCCTGTTTATGTTTTATTTTCTCTTTCCATTTTGCACATTTCACATGATTTCCATGTGAGAGAAATGACGTTTTACTCAAAATGTGCAATCATTTATTCCTCCTGCAGTTTTGGCATGGGACTCTTCCAGGACAGCCAGGCAGCCATGAAGAGTGAGTAACCGTCTTTTCATTTCTGCACACGTCAGTCGTTTCTCATGTGATCATTTTAATAACCATCAGATAAATTTCAGTCAGGAACTGAATCTTGAAACAAATTAATACATATCAGAGCAATTATACGGAAAAGTCCTCAGCTGTCTGACTTTCAGCACACTGCTCTGCCTCTCAGCGTCTTTAGGGGTCAGACGGTCCAATTAGTACGTGAGGAGGGGTCATGGGGCTGAGAAGGTCCATAACATGCCTCTCCCTCTCTTGTCTGTCTCCTCTCTGCAGCATTAAGCCCTTCTCCCAGCAGAGTTACGCCATGCAAGCGTCTGGCCCGACCCCCATAACAGGTGGGTGCCCCCCCTTGCTGTGTTGACAGAGGGCTGTCATGCCAGCAAAGTGATGAGAATACCCAGCTCGTGATGAAGAGCTCAGAGAAATAGCTGCTGTATCGCTGCATTTTCTTTTAATGTTTTAACATTGTCACTATCAAACCACACATTTACACACTCTCTGGCCTCTTTTTGCAGGATATGAAAGCACAGTGGGGCTGCAGATGTCTCCAGGTGCCCCCCCTTGGCAGGGGAGAAGTATTGCCAGCTCCAAATTGAGAATGCTGGAGTTCTCCGCCTTCCTGGAGCAACCTCAGGACCCAGAGACTGTAAGCAGATAAGCCAGGAGATAACTTTGTCTTATCATTAGATGACAAAGAAATAAACGCAACATATCATGTCTTTTAATCTTCATTAAGACAGGTTGTACTCTTTACACTGAGGGTCGGATCTTGAAGAGAGATCTGGTGTCCATAAACACCAGCATTAGAAAAGATAAAAACAGAAGGAGGACTTTTGAGTTCTGAGAAAATGGGAGATAAATGATTAAATTAAGATAGAAACTTCATGAGAGGTGCAGTACACCAAAATCTTGCCCAAAACAGCTCAAAGATCTTCAAATTTTTTATGTCAACTTTTAGCTACAAAATCAAATTAACCATTGTTATTTTTTTTAATCAAGGTTCGCTTTTTCAAATTCCTTTTACCTTTTTTTTTTCCGCTTTTTTTAGGGAATACATTTTTGGCCCAAACTTTAGTTAAACATCTTTTTGAAGCAACAGGGAACCTAATAGATTGAAAACACTTAGCCCTTATTCACCTATTACTCATAACAAAAGCTTTTTCTGTTTTAATGAAATAATAATTAATATATTATGAACTTTGAGCTCCTGTAAATTAAAATCCCCTGGTCCTTAATACTTCAACTTAGCTTCTGGTAATGATTTGAAATGAAAGACCGATATTCTGCTGTGACAAATGGTCACATAAGTTGTACACAGTTGTGAGTGCGTTTAGTAGAAAGAAAAGGGTGTGAACATTGAACGGATCTGATTCCGCGTAGCAGTGGGCCCACTGTGACAGATGCTAACAGCACCTGGTGTTATTGGCACTTTATCAAACTTGACACTTGTTTGTCTTCAGCCCCGTTCATCTCCTGATATGCGCTCCTATCTCTGCAGTTCAACAAGCACCTGTTTGTGCACATTGGCCAGTCCAACCCCAGCTACAGTGACCCCTACCTGGAGTCTGTGGACATTCGACAGATCTATGATAAGTTCCCAGAGAAGAAAGGAGGCCTGAAGGAGCTGTTTGACAAAGGGCCACACAATGCCTTCTTTCTCGTCAAGTTCTGGGTAACACACTTTTAACAGCTTTCACATTTAGACCACCCTGGTCCCTATCTGTTTGTTTGTATCAGTTTCATTTAAATTCTTATAAATCAGCTGATAAATAATTTATTTCAATTCAATCCAACATAAACCAAATAGTCTTGTTTATGTTACACAGCACCTGTTAGATGTTAAAGATAACTGTTTAAATAGCTTTAACATCACAGTCTATGACCTGTTTGATGGTTGGTGTGCCAGCAAAGAAGTAAGTGCTGCACAGCAGGCATCAGGCATGGGTGGACTTGTACGAGTGTGTGTATGTGTGTAAAAGCAGCCTTGGGGAGAGTGGCAGGCCTGATCTTTCACGAGGGGAAATATGAACCCAAGCACCTGTTTATGTGCCATTAGACTGAGTCCAACCCTTATGCCCCCTCCTCATACTTATTTTTAGATAAGCTCCCCAAAACACACATACACATACAACTGTACACACCCCAGTTTCCTATCTCACAAACACCAAGAAATAAAAGAGTAAAGCATGATGACAGAAGCTAGGATGAAAGAAATGAGTGGTACAATTGGGGAAAAATGTATGTTGAAGTGAACAGCCTGAAAAATGCGTGAAAAAATTCTGAAAAGGGAGGCAGAGATTAAAGTGAGGTTCAGGAGTTAAGTTGGACACACCTACTTTGTATCAGCTGATCTGGTCACCTTGCTTTCCCCCTCACAAGACCTTTGGTATTTAAACCTTGTACAACATGTACACACTTTAAAACCCTATCTCTTCTTTACCCCCCCCCCCCCCCCCCCCCCCCATGGCTGTATAAGGGGCAGTGACAAATAAGGGTTGGTATAAAAAAATATGCCTTAAACTTGTTAAAGCAAAATGTTAAATGTTTGTTAAAATGTGTACATGCATTTCTTTTTCTGTCATAGTATTTAATATGGTATTTTTAACACTTTTAACCAATTAAAGAACCGACAAGTATTAAACAATTCACATTCCTAGAAGTAATGCAAATGAACTGATGAATAAGTAATTTATCATGAAATATCATCTCAAAGTATAATTCATCTCAAGACTTAATTATGTGAGTTTTGTTGTACTGAGTAAGTCAGCATACCGTATATGTTGTTTGCATGTATGTATGTATGTATGTATGTATGTATGTATGTATGAATGTATGAATGTATGTGTGTATGTGAGTTTGTATGTATGTATGTGTGTGTATGTATGTATGTATGTATGTGTGTATGTGTGTATGTTTGTATGTATGTATGTATTTGTGAATGTATGTGTGTATGTGTGTTTGTATGTGTGTATGTATGTGTATATGTGTGTATTTGTGTATGTATGTACGTATGTACGTATGTACGTATGTACGTATGTACGTATGTATAGAACAGTATTATGATTTTTCCTCCTAGTGTAGGAATGTTTGATGCTACAGCTCAAAGACTTTACCGTAATGCATGGAAGTTATGAGCACCCAAAAATAGCTTAGTTGCCATAGCCTTCTGGCCTAATAAAGACATTAAACCAGCATGAGTGTAAACTACAGTGCTATTGTTATCACTGTAGTGTGCCTGTAACAAACATAAAGAGGACATATTTTTACACAACCACAATTAGCATGAAGTTAACAAATATACACTCTCTCCATTAACTTGCTTGTGGTCCAAAGAGTTTCAAGTTTCATGAAAAAACAATGGTGTCACAACACAAGAAACCAAGATCATACAATTTTCTTACCCAGTTGGCAGTAGTGTATAAGTGAACATTGGAAAGTTTCATCCGTGAGTGGTGACGAATGAGGGTAGGACAAAAAAAGTTTAAATAATGAACAAACTAATGGATCCAAGATACTAGCAAGTTTCAACAAATTCTCCCTCATTCACTCTGATCAGTCAGACTGATTCAAACTTTACTGGTTTAACATACTCAGTCCATTTGGTCCAAATCCTGTAAGATATTTTCTTTTAGACTGAGAGAGTCTGATCATCTTACCCTAATATGTACTTAATAGGTGATGACACCAGTATTCAGGGGCCAGATTTTTTGCATTATCAGGGGGATTTGTGCCAGTTTCTATTCCACTTAAATAACACGTTACTCATAAACACAATGATGCATCTAATATATACATTTTAAACCTACGCTCTGGAGTTAATCCACATCATCCTTGAGCCTTAAAAATAAATTCCCCCCATTTTTATATAGAACAGAAGTGTTAGAGTCATGAGAGCTTTGAGAGGTTGACTGAGGTTAGGCATGTCTGTCATGTTCTTTGGCTACAATAATGTTCCTGTTTAATACTGAGGTGACAGTTTTTGTAGTGCAGTAACCATGGCATACAAGGTGACACAAACACACATAAAACTTGAGAGTGATTTTACTCCTGTGGTCAAAAATATGGAGTTTGGAGCTGCTTATTTCTACCACACTAAATAATGCCTTCAAACAGCATCACCATAGGATGGCCATCACACTGATCCACTTTGTCAAAAATGTCATGCATGGAGGCCACTCAGACTTGAAAGCAGATTTAAAGTTTAGCTTTAAGTGTTGTGCATCTGAGAGCCAAAGACTGTGAATGTCAAGTTCAAAGTGCCGCCACTGAAACTAATGCCACCGCATGTATGTATGACATTACCCCTCTCACATGTTTGACTGCCACATTATTTATTGTGGAGAGATAAAAGACACTGTGGAGTGACACCATTTTGGAAGTCGTCTTCTCTGGTCCTTGGCAAGAGCAGCTGGTCTGTGTGGTATTTGATTCATAGGGTGAAGAGGGGAAGGAGGGGTAAGTCACCTCACTGTAAATCATAAAGAAAAATAAAGCAAGACAGCAATAAAGAGCAGGAGGTAGAAATAGAGACACCGCAGTGTGAACAAGAGATAGAGATGGCAGGAGAAATGGTGGGTGGTACATACAACAAATCACATGGAAATATTATACCGTCTTGATTCGTATCCGAGCCCAGGAGAGCCAACAGTTATGACATGAGCAGTCCCCGCTGAAGAAAAACAAGCTCATAATATTGTCCCCCTCTTGGCCCTTTCTTCTCATCATATCCCAAGGGGGTCCTCCAATTCCCAAGGTATCCATGACAAAACACAGAAATTCAACAAAACAGCTGTAAACCCAAACCAAGGGAAGATGCTCTGGTGGTGAAAGAAGCCAAATGAAATCCTCAACACATTTGAAAACCCGATAACTGTATTTACGCCATCATAAAAGACCAGAGGAGCCGGGATGATGTTGCAGGTCATGACTCAAGGGTGTGCTGAGGCTAAGGTTGGCATGGTGACGGTGACAGGCAGCAGGCCATCCTCCAAAGCTATGGCACTCCAGATTGAATTTCCAACAAACCTTCATGTCGGCCGCTGGCTGCCCTGCCCCTCTCCCCACCTTCCTCCTCGGCCTGAGGCGCCTGTGGCCCCGTCCTAACGGATTGTCTCACGCCTTTGAAGTGCAGGGGGAATCTGATTTTATCCGCCTCTGCTAAATTGTTACACAGCCAGCCTGCCCACCATGATCTAATCAGCCAATTGCATGCTGCTGATTGTAATTGGATGAATTCCCTCGCAGGCTGTTAGGGAAGCAGGGAATGGTGGTTCGGGGAGGGTCACTAGGCCCCAGGGATGAAGACAAATAGAGGAATTACATGAGCAAGGGATGAAGATGAAGGGGGTGATGAACAGATGAGAGGAGGCTGAGCGGTGTCTCAATGGCCCATTAGAAGACAAGAGCCTGACAGGGGAAAAGGTAAAACAGCCGAGCTGTCTGACTGATGAGACAGCACCTCAGTCTGATCCAAAATCTAATTACACCTGCCTCAGTTGAACTAGTCAATGGATCAGAGACAGGTAAATCTGCATGAGCAAAAAGAAACTTTGTGTTGTTTTGCCTTCGAATTAAACTTAATCTGTTAAACTTTTGACACAAGAAGTAGTGAAGATGTTCTTCTAGTTTCAGCTGTTGTATGTTGTAGGAAAAGTGGGTTGCCTTTAGATTAAAAAGAAAAAAAAAACCTTACTTTGATTTCAACAATTCATGATAGTTACATGGGGACCATTTTTCCTTGGATGTCACACTCAGTTTCGGAATTTCAGATGAGGCTTTTTTCAAAGAAAAGAAACATTTTGTTTAGCCTCTAAAATAAGTGACAAACTATTGACCGTTTTTGGTGAAATCTGGAGGGAAATTTGGCCGTATGTGATGTTCAAGCATCACACCCATTTATCTATTAGCTTATCTTAAACTACTGCTCATGACAGTCAGCAAGTTTTGATATTTTAGTTGATCTGTGAAAACTGCAAAAAAAAAATAATAATAATAATACTAGCTAGCCAATGCAAGCAACTGCTTCCACATAGCTATAGCTATGAGCTCACTCACAATCTTTTGAAGAAAATAATAATGATAATGATTTCCAGTCACTTATTAGTTTGCAATGCTATTATCTTGTACCAGGCAAGATTATTCATTAGGTAAGCAAAATTACTTATTATTTTTGCAATATTCTTACTGTAGCTAACTCATTATCCCATTTGTTGTTACAATTTAAATATGGCCATTCGTCACTCCTCTTTCCCACTGTTAATTTCTGTCCATCACTAATGAGAGGGAGAGAAATCAGAGAAAAACTTTCAGATATCCTTAAATTATCTTACTTGTAACCTTAAAAGCATTAGTATTACAAGAAAGCATTTGAGCCTCCAACCCTAAGCATGACATCAGATGAAAACACCTACTGTAAAATTATTTGAAAAATCCCTACTTCTATAAACTGCAAAAATGGACTTTCAGTGTAAATTCCTTATTCAGTTTTTCTCTTGAATGATTGTCTTCGACATGTTCACACACTCACACAGTGATGCACAGCATCTTGTGAATCTCAGGGGTGGATTTGACGGCGTTAAACAGGGTTAACAAGGATTGGACCGTTGGATTCCCCTTGGCTTTACAGAGAATCATTCTGAGGGTTGGTTGAGCCGTAAAACTCTTACTCATGCCTTTGTCAGACTGACACACATGTTCCTTGAGATCCATATCTGTGGGCAGAGCCAGATATTTTGTTCTAGATTATGGAGCTGGTTCTGTATATCCTTCAGATTTTGGATGATCAGTGTGAACAGGGTTGTGTGTACTGTAACACACGTCTCCAGTTAAAGAGAGGAAGAAATCCCCCTTCATGTTTGCACAGTACTAGGCTGGATTCATGGTTTCTTTTATGTCAGACTGACAGGTGTGTGTATTGATCCTGAACATGTTATCTGTGTTTTCTCTTTAGGCGGACCTCAGTGTAAACCTTCAGGATGACAGCAGCTTTTTCTATGGCGTTTCCAGTCAATACGAAAGCTCTGAGAACATGATTATCACCTCATCCACCAAAGTCTGCTCCTTTGGAAAGCAGGTGGTAGAGAAAGTAGAGGTAAGACATGGACAGCTTCTGTGAGGAATTTCTAACTAGTTATGAAATGGACATATATTATTGGTGGTGCTTTTTATGACCTATAAAAGCAATTGAGACCATGCAATTACAGTGCAGGCAAAACATTTCTCAAGACAATCATTTCTTACTTTCACCACAGCATGCCATGCTGTATCAGTGCTACAATTTATGGTTTAGAAGTCCTGACCAACAACTAAGTGTATAAATAAATAAACTTTTTAGAAATTTGTTATTTTTGGTATATTTATTTGATTTTTAAGTAAAACTTCTAATTATTGAACATTTATAATTTAAATTACAAAATAAGTAAATAATTAAAATAAAAATCTAAAATTCTGATTTATTGAGCTGCACCTGTATTAAAGTTTGACAGTTAAAAGAAATCAAGATGATTGATCCATGATCTATTAATGCTGAAAGGTACATACAGGTTTTGGAGCAACATATGCTGCCATCCAAGCCATGTCTTTTTCAGGGACATCTCTGCTTATTTCAGTAAGACAATGCCAAGACACATTCTGCACGTGTTACAACAGCATGGCTTCGTAGTAAAAGAGTGCAGGTACAAGACTAGCCTGCCTGCAGTCCAGACCTGTCACCCATTGAAAATGTGTGCCGTATTATGAAGTGCAAAATACGACAACAGAGAGCCCGGACTGTTGAGCAACTGAAGTTGTACATTAATGTATCAATGATGTAACACAGGGGTAAACATTCCCCTGTCCCAGCATTTTTGAAATGTGCAAGCATCAAATTCAAAATGAGTGAACATTTGCAAAAAGTCAATAAAGTTTATCAGTTTTAACTATAAATATCTTTGTCGTGTATTCAGTTAAATATAGGCTAAAACGGATTTGTAAATCATTGTATTCTGTTTTTTTTTTTTACATTTTACACAGCATCCAGATTTCACTAGAAATGGGGTTGTGCATTATCAGCCATGAGCACACTTTGTGGTCACAAGAAGCTCGCTTCACAGATTGCTTAATAGATGTGTGATATTTCAACATTAAGAGGTCATGACCACGTCAAAAACCACTATTATCACTCTGAGGAATGAATAACCGCTGCTGGCAGGGAGGGATTCCAGTCAATTACCACTGATCTGTGGTCAGGAAACTGACGTGATCCTCAAATCTCCCCAGCATGACTAACTGTTAGGCTTCCCATTAACTGGACACAATAGTGGCCCTGCCCTCAACTGTCTGTGATGGATTGTACAATATAACAACCCCCTCCCCCACCACCACCACCACCACACACCCACAAACACACACACACACACCAAGGTAGTGCCATCTGCCTCAGCGTGCAACATGATATTTAATGGCTACATTATTTGATTATGGCTGTCACGAGAAATACGTTTATTGTACGTTTTTGGCACGCCATAAGCTGCATTAGGTTTATTATATTACACAAATTACAGCCTATATCAGAGAGGTTCCTATCCAATGTATTTAATCTGATTTCAGCAAAATATGCATCCTATTTCTTCAACAGAGAGTTCACATTTTATCCTGTAATGCTGTTGAAATTCTCCTTATACATGATTTATGTTTTGGTAAACTGGACTCCTTGTTTTATTGATCATTATGTATGTTTTCCCAGACAGAGTATGCACGTTTTGAGAACGGGCGCTACGTGTTTCGAATCCACCGCTCCCCTTTATGTGAATACATGATCAACTTCATCCACAAGCTGAAACACCTGCCGGAGAAGTACATGATGAACAGTGTACTGGAAAACTTTACCATCCTACAGGTACACACAGGGATTCAGAATTTAGATGTGTTTTGAATGTTTCTTCTGTTTCGAGGGTGTTATGTTAAATATTAAAAATGTATTCAGATAGTTTGTTAAATGTATGTGAAATCACTTTCATATCTTTAAACTACATTTTTAAATTACAGGTAGCTGCATGTTTTCTGGTTTGCTTGTGTAAATGCTAGAAACCAGGGTAATCAAGCTTTACCCTCTCTAAGATATAAAATAATAAATCTACCAGCCCCTTTAGTGCTCACTTTCAACATTAGCTTTAACTTGAACTGATATTGTTGCTTGTGGCAAAGACAGATAAAAAGGTAATTTTGGCCTAACATGAATTAGGATGTGATTATTTTTCTCATGCACTTACTGTCCTTCATCATTCAGGTCATTTTTCTCATACCAAAGAGAGTTGATAAGCACACAAAGGGCCACACAGACCTTCAGTAGCCTAAGTGTGTGAATATTTTTCCTTCAGTTTCAAAGTGCTTTTTGCAGGCCTCACAATGTCGTAAAAGGGTGTGAAACAGGAGAAAAATCAGCTTGGTGTCTGAATGAATAAGGTAGTGCTGTGGTTGTTCCTCTGGGTATCTGTGACAGACCATTAACAGCTGGCAGCAATCTCCCCCTGCCCATGAAAAGCAATTCGTGCAGTTTCTTACAGAGTTGAAACATTTTGTCCATTCCACTGCAAGCTGGACTTTTTTGAATGAGCCCATGTGCTCCTCAGGGAGGGAAGTGAATAGAGTGGAGTGTGTCGCCATGGTAACAAAGTGGTCCTCAACACCAGGGTTCAAAGACATTGGTGTCCCTTCCACCGGCGACTACATTCCTACTTGCCGAAGGACAATGACCATATTGAGCCCACACTGACGACTACATGGCAGCATGTCATTAGGTTTCTCAATGGGCTGATTTAGCTCATATTAGCCATGAACAGCTCATTAACAGATGTACACACACACACACACACACACACACACACACACACACACACACACACACACACACACAGACAATTCACACACACAGACAACACATGCACCCACAGATTCCACAATGTGCGGCTGAGCACAATGGATCGATAGGCCTCATGTAACAAGTGCTGTGTTCATAATGAAGTGGTGAAGTTGGGTTTTTGTTTTGTGCTTGTTTACTGCCAAACTCATTGTCCTGTGTTTGAATTTACACATAATCAAAGAACCTCTGAACCACAAGTGTCTTATATGGTTAATATTCACTATATGTGAGAAAGGCATTTTTTTTTTTTTTTGTCAACATTTTTAGTTTTTCTCTTAATGGTTTATTAAATGTTATGGTGGAATAGTTGTACTTTTAAAAAAGACCATACAATAGATACCAAAAAAAAAAAACACTTTCAAAATAGAGAAAGATCATGCAGTAAGATGACCATGTTCTTGTGCAGACTCTTAAGCTGATAATGAATCAAAGTGAATCTGATGATAATGCTTCTGTATGACCTACAAAACCAAAACAAGACCATAAATGACGAGACATTTCTATGTAGTACTTTTTAAAGCCTAAATTCATTGCTCAAGGGGAACAGCAAGCTGCAGAGACAGAAGTTAATAATTTTCCCTCCAAGACACATGGATGCAGTCTTTGTGACATCACCCATCTGCTTCAGAATTGGAGTTTTAAAGCCTATCGTCGGTGGGTGCCATATTTGAAAAGTTGGCACAACCTTGCTTGGTCAAGATGGGATGAGGAAAACAGTTGTAGTTGAATCGTGACTTCATCTTAATTCAGATTTCAGTTTAAATATCTTCAACAATAATAAATTATACACAAAAAATCCCCTCTTTGTTTATTTTTGCTGTAAAGATGTTTTTTTTTTTTTAAAGATGTGAGTGTGTAGTTTCTGGATGTTTCTGGATAAAGCAACAAGAATGCGTTTGTATGAAAAAAAAAAATTTAAATACAAGATAAATTTGGCCCAAACAAAAAAAAAAACTGAAGAAGAAGCACAGCTTTGCCCACAGCCAAAATTGACACTAACCAAAAGTTCCTCACTGGAGGTTTGATGGAATAATTTCACTTTTGCTAATAGAAATTGAGCTTTTACGCATCTTTTAGTTTTAAAACTATCACTCTTTTAGGGGTCTATGGATGTTTATAAAACAACAGAATAACCAAAAATGTTCATGTTTTTTCAAAGTTTTTTTTCATGTTTCTGCTGCCTGTTTTTCTGTTACTGAAACAAATTTTTGTAATTCAGCCTCATTTTGGCTGATATTTGGAGTTAGCTTGCTGATAATCAAGCCTCGCTAGGAAGTTAACTTTTTGGAGTGTTTGTATTTCAAAAACGATTTCAATTTCATTTATTTATTTCACCGTAGACACCAAAAATTTTTATGGGTTTCTGTAGATTTTAACGTTGTGTTGTCTGAGCTTTAACATTACTCTCCTGTGTTTGTTCACAGGTGGTGACGAACAGGGACACACTGGAGACCCTCCTGTGCATAGCATACGTCTTCGAGGTGTCCACCAGTGAGCATGGTGCACAACATCATATTTACAGGCTAGTCAAAGACTGACACAGTTGGAACTGACCTGTTTTAGACCTATTGTAGCACCTCAGTGAACAACTACAGTAAACAACGGACTACTTCCTCCCTATGCTTAAAGCTTAAACCATACGAGTCGATCAGGAGCCCAGATAAACTCTGGCTTTGTTAGCGTGCCCGTGAACACTACTACTGCTGAGGAAGAGGAGAATTTGGGATTACAGAAGCTGAAACAGGCTTTATGTGAGAAGAGAGGACCATGAAAAGCTGTGGTCTCTAAACCAAAAGAGCCAAACCAGACCTGCATGAGAAAGTTGTTGAAAGTTGGTGGTGTTTTTCATCTCATTTTACTTGTGCTTGTTTTTGACTTCAAATTGTATACACACATGCATGTGCAGGGGATGTTTGCTACAGAGGAGTTTGTCTGCCTCAGAATGCCCCCTAGCGACTCCAGTATGAATAACAACTGGGAAAACTAATCCAAGTAGACTGAGAATCCCTGCTTTGCACATCCAAAAAATATCACTGTTTTTGGTGCCATTACTTTGTGTTATTTGAGTAATTATGTACAGTGTCAGATACACCTCCTCTAAACAGATTTCTGAAGAAAAGAGGCTAAATGATTTAAAGAGTTGTTATATTCACTTTGTTTGATGTTTAATGTGAACTGTTTCTTGTATTGTCTTAATGTTCCTGATTGAAATGATCTGACTTTATCAAAAGGCACATATAACACTGCTAACTTGAACCAGATTTAGACCTGTAACTGATGACAGATGTTGTCTGTAAATGAAACTTGCCCTGAAGTGTCAGATGAAAATACAAGTGTTTCTTACAAAGCTGTTGCTGCATTTGTTTGAGTTTGAGAAAGACGTCAGAAATAACTGCAGTTAATGATGTACTTTTACCCTCATTAATACTATATGCAAGTTTTTTCTTCTGTATACACTTACTGAATTTTACATCTCACCATCATCAGATAATCAACAGACACATGGCGAAACACTGGATGATCTCTGCTTTCTAAAGCATGAAGATGGCAGAAATCAACCAGCGTTTTGGCTTGAAGAGCATCTTTGTTGATTGATGTCCTCCAGCAGGCACATACTTCTCAAATGGCTTTAGAATATCTTTATAGATACTTATCTGATGAGAATATTTCGACAAATAACTGAGCTAGGATGCATTCCTAAAGACAGGTTCAGCTGAAGGTCTCCAGTTTATAAGGTCACTCTTTAAACTGTAACACAGAGACACATTTGCGTTATCAAAAGATAGGATTGTTTGAGAGTCATTACAGCTGTGGGTGATTTTATTGTGGACAGAAGGTGAAATAAAACCCCTTTGGGTAGTTCACCAATTAGAAATGTTTAGCTTGCAGACCCTGCTTTTCATAGAGCAGTTACCTCAGAAATAAATTTAGACCGTATAATTCCTGCAGTTAGAAAGCACATAGTTGCTCAAAAAGTTCCTTGTTTCTTGGAAAAGTTCCTGATGTTAAAAAAGCACTTATATTTGGCAGATCAGATATTGGTCACTTTATTACTGTCTCTACTCACAGTAAGTTTAAAGTTAAAATTTTTTATAAAATCTGCTGATTCGCAGAGAATGCAAGAGTAAACTAATTCCCTTTTTTAGTAGAAATCACAAATCTTCTTTTTTTCCCTCTGTGCCTCTCTGGATGCCAAAAAGTATAGCTTATTAAAGGTGCTAGGACTTAGCTACATGATAACATCAAATCCCAGAGGTAAGTTTCTGATCAGTGCAGAACATTTTTCTAATATGAAAAAGAGCTTTTGAGGATGCGATCATTATTTATTTAATATTTGTTCATACATTCAGCTCTCTTCTACTTTTGTTTTACTCTGAGTGGAGGATATTTATAATTATTTCACTTTTCAGTGCACTTGAATAAAAAATAATTCATATAGCGTGTTACAAACTTTGAGCTTAATGTTGATTGAAAGGAACCACTGCCATCTGGTGGTGATAAAACCTCATTACACTCTCGCGGGATGCGACCACATGTGAGTTCCAGTTCAGTGTTTCATACCAAACTTTTATATTGTGAAGCCCTCACTTATGGCCTCCTCAAATAGCAGCTAAAGTATCCCCACTTTGAAAACAAAGACCAATAAGTCAATCTGAAATATGACACTGATCAGTTTGTTACGAGCAGAACTATAATTCAAATATCTCTTACACCGGTCTGCTAGAATACTGTCGTATTCTTACATTATAAAAGACTTAATATTTCTTTGTAAATAATAAACATTTATTTTATATGGGTTGAAATAAAAGTTCGCTTGGAATCTGTAACCATCAAAATTTGAAGTGGCTGATTAACCCAGTACAGTGTTAAACGAGAAACGAGGAGCAAAATATGTATTGTCTTGATCCAATTTGAAATGCTTCAGGCAGGTTGGTGAGCTTTGGAAACAGACAAAGTGAGCTGTGCTTAATTTCTGCACGCTGTTAAGTCATGAAGAAGGGTATCCTCAAAAGTCTAACTGTGGGAGATATGCCCTCCCTGTTCATAGAATGTTAATACTTTCAAATTCATTCAATATTTCGTAAAGCAAAGTTTCTTTGGGGGGAAAAATGTACGTACTTTCATTTCAATAAAATAAATAAAGCTAAATCTCTGGGGTTTTCTGCCGATGTTGGCCAAAAGGTCCATAAATATATAAAGCAAACGAACTATTTATCTCTACAAAACTATTTTTTTCTTTCTTTCTTTTTTTTTTTTTTTTTTTTTTTTTTTGAAGGTCATTTATTGGTCATTTATTTGAAGGTGATTTATTTATTTTCAGCACACTTTTTTTTTTTTTTTTTTTTTTTTACGTTTGTTTGTTTCAATTTTAAAACAATTGTACAATTCGTTTAACAAACCCGTTGCCTTGATAATATTTTTATTTATTTCATTTTCAAATAGTTGTCTGCATTTGATCAGTTTTGTCCTTTTTAACGGTTGGAGCTGGTCGGTGGTAAAGTTAGAGTCTCAGCCTGAACACCTCAGGGCGTGGTCTCCTTATCCAGGTGCTAATAATCCTGCACAACAAGCGCCAGCAGGTCAAACCCACTGCAGGCTTTCCTTCATGCCTGTCAAATCTAAGATTTCCCCGATATGTCAGTGTTTCGTCGAGAACGTAAATTAAAATGTTTTAAGTTACTTTACGCGCGATGAACGTCACGTGGGGTTTGCTGGCGGTTTTGGGTCTGGTGTGTCACTCTGAGTCGAGGTGTTCACCGACTTCTTACTACAAGAACTGCTGGATTAGACGCTTTCCGGGGTTTTACATCGACATCGAGGAGTCTCAGAGGAGAGGAGCTCAGCTATTGAAGTCTTACCTGGAGGACACTGCGCTCAAATGCAGCCGCACCTGCTGCCTCACCAGAAACTGTGAGTTCATCAGCTCGAGGCATACAAATACTCAAACACTTATTTTCCCTTCATGCGTAAAATAGCTGCATTTATCGTCTTTCCTGTCATAGTCTCCTGTAATCTGGCCATATTCCACTATGAAACCTTTCAAGAAAGTGTGAACTGTTTCCACCTGCACTGTCCAACACTGGAGAGCTGCATCCTGAGCCACAGAAGAAACGTAGTCCTTTACAACATCACAAAGGGTAAGTAAAGGAAAGGAATTCAAACCCCTGGGCCGGTCTATGTTAAAAGTGTCTAATAGGAATAAACTCTCATCCCAGGCATATTACATCCTCCATACTTGTGTACTTTTACCTTTTACTCTTGGTTTATTTTCTCTGTGGATGAAAGCACTTTTAAGTGAGCTACTGCAGGACATCGAGTAGCTCATTCTGTCGGACTTTGTTTGGAAACTGGGTGTTGTCAGTCCAATTCCCAGTATGGGCCAAGGAGCAAAAGTTTAAAGTGGTGGAGAGGTAGTATTTACTCCCCAAGCATCTCCAAGGTTCCCTTGAGCAAGGCACTGAACTCATGGGTGAATCGGGCCTGTGTAAAAATAGCATGGTCATTAAACATTTTGAATTTTCCCTTCTTTGGGATTTATCAAGTACCATTTTGTCTTCCAAATTTGTATATTTTTTGTAAGTTTAGTTTGGTATTTTTAACTTCATCAAAGAAAGGAATCTTAATACGTAGTTCATCAAAAAGAATCAGAGGCTAAAGAGCATAATACTAAAAATGCAAACAAGTTTACAAAAGTGAAAGTTTGCTGATGTAATCGATAGACTCCTTATTTTCATAGTGTATTTAAAAAGTCAGCAAAAAGTGAAAGAGGCAGAAATAAGAAAGTCATAAGTTAAGAATGTTTGGTTTCCCAGGTGTGGATCCTGACCTGTTGGTGTTTGGAAAATACTTCACCTCAAATGTACGAGTGTTGCCTCACCACTACAGCAGAGTCAATGCCTCAGAGCTGCTGTCCTCAGACAAACGATATTTCATCCATCCACCTCCTGCACCACCTGCTGCCCTGCCTCTAACCTCTGCACCAACACCTCACCCTACAGTGTCAGAAAAACCAGAACTCACCACACCCACTAAAACCACGACCACCACCTCCACCCTAGAGAGAACCAATCATCCCACAGCAGCCCCCACAACTACAGGCACCTTGATTTCAACTTCAAAGACTCTGTTTGATTCAGAGAGCCATGTGCGAACATCAGCCTCAGCTATCTCCATCTCCTCTCGTGCCCTCAGCTTCACTACTCCACCCTCATCCACCAGAGCAGCTACACTCAGCTCAGACACCGCTCCTGCCTTTACCACCACCACCTCACAGCCCTCCTCACCCCCCACCCACCATCACAGCACCACCCTCTCTCAGATATCCACCACAGCTCTTATGGGAAGTATAGAAAGCAGCAAGCAAAACCCAAATGACACCAAAGGCAGCGTGGGGAGGAACCACAGTGCAAACGCTGAGGGAGGACTAGGTGTCAGTGGAGAGGACACTTCAGAGGATTTTGTTCCTGGTTGGCATGTCGCCACTCACACCCTGCTGGTCGCTGTGGTCGTCTGTATAACAGTGCTGCTGAGCTGCTGCTGCTCCTTTCTGCTGGTGGTGAGCTGGAGGGGGCAGAGGAAGAGGATGGGTCGATATCGGACATCGTGGAGAGGAAAAAGAGGCTCAATGCGTCTGATAAAGTATGTGCTGGTCAGAGAAAACACCTGAGAGTCGAACACAAGAAGCGTCACATTTCTGTTTTTATGTTTACAACGACGAGTTTCATGAACTTGATGTCAGTTTATATACTTAATCAAAAGCTCAGACATTTATTTATATGGCTGTCTTTTAAGCATGCAAGGAATGACTCTGTGTGAAACAGTGAACTAGATGAAGTATTTCGTGATCTGACACCTCATTGGCTCATGATCTGATAACCATACAGCCTTTGACAACTTTTTGGAGCATCTGTTGCAGCCCCACAGTCAGGGATAGAGGATTTAAGTTTGAAAACCTCTTTTTCTTTGCATTTCCACTGTATTAAGCCCCATTTGCATCTTTATAAAGTGAGAATTATGGTGTGTTTAAAGACTTAATGTAAAAGTGAACAGAGGTGTCTGTTAATAGACGTTATTTAAAGATGTATTAGTGATTCCTAAGATTACATTATTGTGGATTTTATTCTTCTCCTTTTTCTCCCCACACATCCTGTTTTCTTACTTGTGAAGAGGGAATCTTTAAGAAGTACCAGTGAAAAATACTACAGTTGAGAAGGAAAGGAAAAAGATAATCAGACTAGTTGTTTCTTTGGCTAGTTTTAAAACAAATGCTTCTTTGTAACAAGATCATTAGTGACAAGGCTGTTTTTATACTTATTTTTACTGCACGTTGTCACCCGCTGCTATGTAGATGTCTGACAAAGTAAGGCTGCCAGAACAGCCTTTAAGTTTTCCACGAGTAAAAATTCACAGCGAGTAACTCTGACTTTGAAAAGGATTGTTTTGATCCAATATTTCTCACTTGTGCAAGATTAGCAGACACATGAATTTCTGCTTTGTCCACAGAGGGTGCTTGATACAAATGATACAAACTTAAAACTCCTGATAGGACCTTTAAAAGAAAACGTTTCTTACTTTTGCTTTTTGTAAAGCAGGCAGGGATTGAGGTCACAAATTTGTTAAGGAAATCAGGACTGATTAGGGTATTTCATGGTGTGCTGTAGATTCAAAAATTAAAAAGAAAAGTTAAAATTGGACTAAACCAGGAGCGTCAAACTTTTTAGCCTGTGACCCCTAAAGTAGCAGAGCCGGAAACCGGTGACCTCTGGCTGTGGGAACACACTAATTGGACAACCCAAAAAAACAGGGAAAAAAATGAACAAATAAGGCCTGCAATATTTATTTTGGTGATGGAAAAGTAGAAAACTAGACTCGTGGAGAAATGTCTGTTTCCTAAACTAACCTGACATCACTGATTTTGTCATTGTCCGACTTGGTCACCTTTGGGGTCCTGTGGCAACAAATAAATGTGAAAAAGAGAAACATTTTCTGTTTGAATTATTTTATATAAAGTGTAACCCTTTATATTTTACTATAATGGAAATAAATTGATAGAAATGTCATTGTAAATGTTTTTGATTTTGTAGGGCATTTCACGACCCCTATATCAGTGTTTTGCTATTCCTGTGTCAAGTGGTTCCTGATCCCTCCTTTGGGAACCACTTGACTCAAGTTACAGAACTGTTGGCCTAATCTATAATTCACAGTTCCTCATTGAGTTAAAACTGATGTCAATGCCACAACTCAACTATGTTTGTTATCAAGCTGTTGGTAGTGGGTCTTAATGGTTGTTGTCACTGGAAAAACAAAAACACCTTTCATCCTAAGCTGAAGGTTTTTCAGATGGTCACCAACGTGTGAAGATGGACCGCTTTTTACCTCTGGTGTTTAACCCTCCTCATCCCCTCCATGTATCAGATTTCTCTTCATCTGAAAGAACATAAACCTTTACAGTATCACCCTCTTAAGAGGGTGAAGTACATCTCAACAACCCGCCGCTGAAAGCTTCCTTTCACTGGGATGCCGACCCTCAACCTGACAGTGATTGGAGCTGGATGAGAGCGAAATGAAAGGGGCTTTATTACAGAAAAGCTTTAACGATCATGTGTGCAGACTTCACAGAGCTCTCCAACTTCAAAGAGGATACGTTAGACTTTTATTTTTGTATAAAGACATAATGATACAGCTGATTGTGGCAGGAAAAATAAATACAGTTGACACCTTTACAGTTGTGGAAGCCATATTTATGTTGAAAATGCTCTTTCTGTGACTGGAACTGAGACTGAAGTGACAAAATGTACAGATATTTGTGTTTCACTTCGCTGTATTACAGATTGAGTACTTTCTTTACAGCCTCTTTGTACTGCAGCATGACGCTCTCACTCCCCCCCTCATTCTTCAACCTGGTGACAGAGTCCTTATACTCCTGCACTTCTTTCTTCCCCAGCAGCTGCTCTCGCACTTCCTCACCTTCTCCTTCCCCAGCCACCTTCATTCTGACGAGAACATCGAGGATATTCTTTTGAGACGGGCTGTCCTCCCAGCTGTATTCCTCCATATCTGCTACAGTCTTCTCAGCCTCCCAGGCCTCAGTTTTCTGAAAAAGGAGAAACACCGTACTTATTTGTTGCAGGCTGCAAAGCAATCCACACAGCATCAGTTACTTCACATTAACCTGAAGAACTTTAATGTTCATTTTGAAAGGTTTAGTTTAGTGTCCAGTTTTGAACTCATTAAAGTGAGGGATGTAAAATATGTTCTTCTTTGATGCTCCTCTTACAGAGATAGTATTTCTCCATATGTAGCTTTTCCTCTGCTGCCTGCGTGTGCTGTCATCACCTCCTCTTTAGAACAATACAGTCCTGTGTGCAGCAGCTTACAGCAGGCCAGCCTCAGCTCTCTTACTCTCCAGGTGTTTGAGTTTAATGACGGTCATTACAGCTGTACATATCTGATCCACAGAACATCCCGTCTGGAGCAATTCAACGAGTGAGCTGGGAGTACATCAGTTACTTCATTAGGGATTATTAATGTCATTTTTGCTTCTCTTAAAACAGCTGAAAACAGACAAGAGTCTCAGGGAGTAAAGATAGATTTCTCTAGTTTGTTGATGAAAAGGTAAAATCTTTGATAGTATCTTTGTTGTGTGTCGTAGAAAAAGCTCAGAGGGGTGAATACATGCTAAAGGTGCAGTGAGTCTGGAACGCTGTCTGTAACGTTAGATTTTAAAAGGGGAAGTGGAGTCTTGTACAAACAGGGCGACTTGTGTTTTGCTAACAGGGATCAAACCTCTGTCCTGATTCTTTAATGCAGAAGTCTGTCTGTTGCTGTATCAATAAAGAGTTTTAGAAGCAGACAGAATATTTAAGGCCTTGTTGGGACACAAATGGCCTCCTGTCTTCTAGATTGATTAAAGTACCAGCAAAATACTGTTTACACCTCCAGTCCATGGAAAAGAACAGGTGTTTCAAATAAGGCACTAACAGTAGATAGACTGCCTCCAGTGGTGAACTTCCCTACACGTCTGAGGTAGCTTTGAGCAGTCTGTTTTAACACCGGCCTGGATTACCAAACACTGGAATTAGCAGGGAATCCATCTCCCTGAGTGGGGAGATAAAATCACCTCAGTGAATGCTAACAATCAGCCTCTTTGTGAGCTTGCGTTACAACCCCAACGTTACGCCACTCTCACAGCTTCCCTGAGCCCGCTGGACAAGCACTGTGCCACCATTGTGTGTCATAAAGGGCAGTGGACAGTGTTCTGCTCTCTGGCTTGGACGCCTTTCCCAAATGAGAGATGCCTTTTTTTTCCCCCTAAGCAAGGACCGGGAAAGCTCCCTTAGGCGAAGGCTGCACAATAAGGAGAGTCGTTCCCTTTTATGCGGCTGGCAGTTTGAACAGAGCCAGGTAATGACCTGGTGGCAGACTTCTCTGATGTGGCATGGTTGGCTTAATGTGAATGAGTAACAGGGTCAACACATGATAGGGGAGTCTGTTTCCCCCTCATCAGTGGGGAAATGTCAACTGGACAATGCTGCTGTTTGCTGTCCCTTTGCCCATTCAGGACTGATACTTCCCTAATGGACCCAGTCTCTCAGATCACAGAGCAAGATATGCACGATTTAAGTAAAAAGGTACTGGAGCACATCTTTAGCCATCGTTAAATCACCAAAGTTATTTTTTTGTCTCATAACTTAATTTATACCTGTGAGGTAGTGGCAGAGCCAGAGAGGGTCATGGACCCAGTGTACAAACCCAAAACTAAAAACTCACCCAGGACTCGTGATAAAGGACAGTCAGCAGGTACATGGCATAATCCTGATTCTGCCGTCTCAGTGGGCAGCTGAACAGAGAAAGAACAGGAGAGTCAAGGGTATTCATATGATCACCTTGTGTGTACTTTCTGTATTGATGACAAAGGAAGGAAGGCGTACCTGTCTGTTTTGATGGTGAGGATATCGGTCTTTTTGTCATATCTATCCCCAACCAGTTTGAGCATTTTCTTGCGTGCATGTTCATCCAAGTTTAGGCTGGACAGTTTAACCTAAAAGAGCAATGAAAAAATGAGATTACCATGAGACAAACAACAGTTTAAAGGCTGTTTTTTTCCCCCTAAGAAGCTTTACCATGAAAAGAAGACCCATGAGGATGTGCTGTCATTATTACTCCAGCTCCTGTTTTAAGCCTTTCAGATTCAAAGTAAGATCAATTTTTGTTTTAAACATCTGACTGTAGATTAGAATTCTATACACAACAGATAAAACATAATTTAAAGTATGTGGGGAAACCTCTAAGCCCTTTTCTAAAGAGAATATGGAAAAAAGCAGGGATTAATCCTCGATTATTTTTTCTACGTCTCAGACTTATGTACTTTGTTAAAAACATCCATAGGAAATATATGGTGGATGTAAGAATGTATCTTTCATTTTCATGCAAATTTTGTGGCGCGCACAGTTATAAAGATCATTTTTTTGATTGTGTCCACCTGTCACAGATGTTTTTTCTGCCTCAACCCTGTAATAATAAACAAATATGAAATTAATGTCAACCATAAAACATGAAATCAGAATCTCAGGCATGAATGAATTTTGTTCATGTTTCTGTCGTGCTAAATTGTCTTGTTCCACTTGCTCTGGATTTGGAACCTAATTGTGCAAGCTTTACGCTCCAATCTGTCTTTCAGCCTAATCCACCTGGATTAATGTCTATATAATTCCTCTCATGATGATATAATCTAAGGCAAAGTGTCAGTGGAGCAGATGGTTTATGGTGAATGATAAAAAATAATAAATTACATTTTTACCTGCAGACATGACAAGTCTGTCAAAAGGCGGTTTAAGCAATGATGTTAAGCAACATTTCCGAGTACAAATGTGTGATTAGCGTAGCAGTTAAATTAATCTGTGTTAATACGTGGATTCATCTGTGAAACCATATACACCAACACCTTCACACCTAAGTCAGAACTTCTCCTTGATTTCCTCTTGCTTGCTCTCCAGACATGACCTGAAGTGTAAATCTTCTTACTGATGGATTGTGGGTGTCGTGTGTTGTTTTATGTTTCCATAGGAGGACTGTATATATCGATGGATTAGTGAAGGTTGTGGTGGTGAAGGGATTAAGAGAAACATCAAAATGTAACAACAAATATGTTGTCAAAGGTTTTCTCACTTCTTTCTGTCAAAAAAAAGTTGTTGGTAACTACAAACATTCTTAAAATAACTAAAGACTTAGATTACAAGATGATGTTGACATCGCTTCATCATGAGCCTAAAAGAAATCTAAATCTGTATAATCTCTCTGTAGACCTGATGGCATCATTTCTTAGGTTTAAGGTCACTGGACAATGAACGTCTCTCTGGATAAGTCACTGGGACATGATGTCAGCTTGTGATTATGCATCGCCGCAAATCTCTAATCTCATTTTTCATGTTGGGTTTCTCCACTCACCACTTTCTATACATCAGTGAAACAGTTAAAGCTCAGATCATCAGGTGACAGCTGAGGTCAAAAAGAAGGTGAACTCACTTTGAGATGAATAATACGAGCTAAAGGGTTTCTGACTGAGGGGCCAGCTGACACATAGTCTGTGCTTTCCACTTTGATGGGGAAGTGCTCGTCACATTTGGCATCAGAGTCCAAAGCAGACGGCCACTCTGTGCAGAACGCTGGAAGCAGAGACAGACATCTTGAAACAAGCAGAGCACGCCCAGACATTTTTTAAATTTAATTAAATAAAAGCTTAACTAATCATATTAGTATTCTTTCACAATTATGTAAAGTAATCACGTTTCAGAGCTTCACAGTGTTTCTTGATGGCTGCTGGTGTCAAATGCAGAAAGTTTGGTATCTGAAAAAGACAATAAAAGAGAGATTAGCAAAATGTTTGGTTGCACTCCTGCAAATGACTGCAGTGTTGTTAAACTTGAACTCGTGGGTGACTTTAGCATAAGGAATAATTAATAGTCATCCATAATAACAAGAGAAAGAATATTTATATTATAACATTTTTTTAATGTTATGCTCAGGTTTGTTCCCAAAAAGTTAATTAACTGCAGGATAACTTGTATATTGGGATTAATACCTCTTACCTGGGGCAAGTTGAGCCATAAGAGCACATACTTTCAAAGTTAACAGAGCTCAGAGCACATGAATGACAATTTACTCATATAATCTCACTTTCCAACTTACATATATACTCAGCAGATATTGAGTGCCACTTCTTATGTGAACAGCACAGAATGCTTATGGGCTAATATACAACAAAATGAATGAATCAGTTTTGTTGAAAGTTTGTAGATGGTGAATGGGTCATGTAGTATACATTGCAGATCTCACATTAGAGAACTTTTACTAATGTTTACAGAAGACTTTTGATGCTAGATTTCAGAACACTCTGATTTAAAAGACAGTTAACAACAACTCTTAAAATCCTTCAAAGTCCATTAACAGCAGCCATCAATTTGTGTTATGAGTTTGTCACATCACAGAAACATGCGTCATTGACCACTGAGCCAAATTTGAAAGATTAAAAAAAAATTGCCAAGTATATACAAAATTAGGTTTCAAAATCATGGAAAAATAAGCACTTCTCTCTGCTGTGGAATTCTGGGGGCGTGTCAGTTAGAGCCGCTGGAGCAACGCCCACATGTCATGATTGGCTATATGGATTCATGTTGGGTTTCTCCACTCACCACTTTCTATACATCAGTGAAACAGTTAAAGCTCAGGGTGTTGGATGTATATATATGTATATGTGTATCTTTATATGTATATATGTATATATGTATCTATGCATATATGTGTATCCACAAAATGAACAGCTTTATACCCAAACTCACACTTGTAAAGTGTCTTGAGATAACACTTGTTATGAATTGGCGCTATACAAATAAAGATTGACTGATTGATGTGAGAGGTGAGCCGCCTCCGTGTACTGTACAAGGACATCATTTATAGTAACAATGGAAGCTCAATTGCTTTCTACTCAATTAAATCCTAAATGGTTTCATGGCTTTTACATGTTTTAAGGAAATACATTTGTGATCTATTTAATGTGTTTAGAAGACAATGGTTGATTTTGCTTTACATGGACTTCAAGAATTGGAGGTTACAAAAAACATTTCTATTTCATACATGTTGAACTTTACCAAATTTCCCTTTGGGGTTAATAAAGTATTTTTGATTCTGATTTAAATTTTCACAGGTGTCCTTAGTGATGGATTTATAAAGGTATGCTTTAAGAAAATCAAGCATTAAACATCAGTAAAGGATCAATAGCATTAAGCTCCTCACTGCAGACAGAGAGAGTGAAAACAGTGTAATTGGGACACACGGCAGAGCTACAGATGTGCCTGGAATAGTCCTGGATCTGTATGTGGCTTGAGTCCAGATGGAGCATCTGGTGTCTGGATACAGCTGCTCAATAATCCAGGAACAGAGACCGAGTCTACAGAGCCATACAGCTACTGTATATCTCCATCAATACTGCACAAACACTGGCCGCTATTTCCTGAGCTAGTTCAAATGAATACTATACTGCTGAATTTAGCCAGTTGATAATTTTTGAAAAAAAAGATTACATTTTGTTGACCATCTTTGTCACTCTGTTGAACAATTAAACCTGTCATGAACAATGATTCCATATCTCATGCACAACTACAGCCTGTTTGTCTGTTCACTTGTGCACATTCCTTCCATTGCAAATTGCACATTTTTCTTTAATGACTTTGTCATACATTGCACTATTTTAACTTAAATGTGTTTTTTTTTTGTACAGTAATTTCCTTTCTATTTTTTTACTTTCTCAATCTCTTTTCAGTTAGTGATATTTAGTGTTTATTCATACATGTTTGTACAGAAAGAGTACAGTTTAACTGAAGTCAGATTCATTGTATGCATTTTGAAGATTCTTGGTGAATAAAGGCTACTCTGATTCTATGTCTCATGATGTTTATTTTGTGATATGGTGTTAAAGCTGTCAATAAATTCTATGTAAACAATGTCTGACCTTGATCAGCTCCAAGTTTCCCTTCTTCTCAGGAGGAACCCCTCCCTTCACAGGGTAGCCCATTCTCACAGGCAGCGGAACAGAGTTTGGTCTGAAGGAAGCTGCTGCTGGATAGACTGCAGTCCAGTCCTGATCTACTGCCATCTTTTCTGTCCTGGGCTCCCCTGGCTGATAGAAACACAAAAGACAAAACACTTTTTTTTAAACAGAACTGTGATCTTTTATGAAACTTCAGTTTGTTCCATTCCTTGCCCTGTTTATCAAAGACTTCACACTTACCTCTCTTTTGGGTTTTCTGATAAATGACCCTCTTCCACCTCTTTCCAGAAAGTCTAAAAAAGTGGTTCAGATTATTTTACTAACACACAAACATTTTTGTAATATAAAAAGATACAGTTTCAGCATGTACTTCACACTGTTGACACCATCACTTGTAAATACAAGGCAACCTACAACACAAATCCTTCTTCAACTACAGTATTTTAGCTTGTTCAAAAAAAATGTTGATTTTACAACTAGTGTGTTAAAGGTTTTTGTAACAACTACTTTCCCCACATAACTAAAATAATAACTATTCACTAAAATGAAAGGTTTCCTCTGTTCCAAATTTTCAGCTGCTGCCAAATAATAAATTTTGCAAACCTTAAAAGGAAGCCAGCTAGTCTACTTTTCCACATCTCGTTCTTACAGGGTGTTAAAAAAGTCTTTACAAAAATCATATTTGCAGCTTTTTTGTCAAATTTATATATATATATATATATATATATATATATATATATATATATATATATATATATATATATTCCAACTCTTATCATCAAAAGATTTTTTTCATTTTTAATAGTTCGTTAGACAAAGGAAAGTGAGGTTTTATCAAGTTTGTTGTTTCCATGAGTTACCCTTACTTTCTCGGTTTGTCGAAAATATTCGCAGTTTCTGAAGTGAGCCAAAAACATACAATGTAAACACAACTAAACTTTTAATGTATCAAACTAACAGTTGGAACTCGTAAGTGTTTATGAAGCATTTTTAATCCTTTTATGCTGTTGTAAAAGTCTGTTTCTTGACTGAGTTATGCGTTGTGTTCACCTGTGGGTAAAGTATAATAAGTGACGCTATCCGACAAATGTGTCCTTCCGATGTAAAAACTCACTTACTCGCAAAGTAAAGTCACTCTAACAGCTAAGAAGCATCATTACTTAAGCTCCGAAGGTTGTTAGGCTAACCGGCATTGGGCATTTCAAGTCAGTTAGCTTAGCCTGCAGTGATCATTCTCCGGCTTCGTTAACTGATCAGCAGAAACAGTGCCCATTACCTTT
The DNA here is from genome assembly GCA_030710495.1 of Labroides dimidiatus. Lineage (NCBI taxonomy): Eukaryota > Metazoa > Chordata > Actinopteri > Labriformes > Labridae > Labroides > Labroides dimidiatus. The sequence continues at coordinate 15,500,345 of CM061147.1, forward strand.
ATTCCCCTTCGAAGACTTTGCAGATACTTCTGTTGAGTATGTCATCCTGCTCATGGAGCTCCGAAGTCTACCATTTATTCGACCTACAGAGAGAAAAAGCCTGCTTGTGTGTGAAGCCATGTTTCCTCGCTGACTACGGAAAACGGAGTGAGGTCAAACCAAACGAATTGCGAGACGCTTACTTCGGCGCGGTGTTGGGGTTTAGTGCCCCCTCAGGCGAAGACAAGAATATAATTTCAACTCGGTACATCTTTGTGGAGTTTTGATCAAGAACAGAAAGCGACAAAAATAGTGTTCCATAAACAGCGACTTATTCACGACATTTGTTTTTACACAGGTCATTTCTTCAACAAACTACATGTAACCTGCATGTAACCCGCGATCAACGGGTGGACCTTCGCCAGCTGCTGTGTTGTGTTGAAATGTATCCGTAAAATTATGTTTCCGATGTAGCCATTCATCGAAAATGCACTCTGGCTCTGACAACTTCCACATAAAGGCATCACGCCAATGCAGGGGTTGGGTCTAGTTTTCGTTTAGGAGCAGTTTAAACACACAAACGTCTAGAGTCTGTGTTGTTGTAACATGGACAGTTTGGTGCTCTGCACAAAGTAACAAACATTTAAAGTAGAGGGGGAATTGTCAAGACTGAAGGCTATTAAGATGACATTACCCGAATCTTCCAATTTCACTGTTCGAGGTGATGACAGTAAGTTTCAGTTCGGTATAAAACAGCAGGTGTTGTTTACTCTCTTACTTAAAGAGAATACATGTTTTGACCCTCTTGCTGGTAAGAAATGCAGATCTTTTTCCCAACAGAGGGTCCAGCCATAAAAAATATCTAAATATATCTGAAAAGCATGTCGTGCTTCCCAGGTTGTTTCAAAGTCCCGTTGAACCTTAAGACCTACCTGGGGCCTAACACCAGTGCTTTATCAACCGCTATGATCTGTTTAAAATGAACAACTCTTTAGAGTACTGTGCACCGTTCGGGATTAGGTAAATTACATTTTCAACTTAAAACAAGACCAAAAGATTCCACAATTTAGAGATCATCTTAATTGTTATACACCTGTTTTTTTTTTTCAGTTCAGTTATAGCATGTAAGTTCTAACATACACTGTTTGGTAACAGCATTGGTCAGGCACAAGAATGTTGCATATACAGTAATTGCAAAGTTTCCTACAGTCTTTGAACGTAACGTTTGTACAGAGAAGCTGCGATGCACTTCAAAGGGATAAGTCCTGCAGGCAGCAGCCGAATAAAGGCTCGTGCTTGAATTATATTTTCAGTGTTATGGTTTGTTTATTTATTTTTTTAAACGCTGGAAGACAACTTAGTCTTACTTTTTTTTTTTTTTTAATTTTAAGACTGGATTTATTTTCGCGAGAATAAAATAAAGTGAAATTGTTATGGGTTCATAAATTTCTGTATTTTCCGGACTGTTGACCTCATCTTGTGATGTAGTCTACAACTTGTGGAGTTTAAGGCAAGACCCGGAACATTTGATGGTATTTTTGTTTTGTTTAACGCATTAAACAGGAGTTAAACCCTTTTATTTATGAATGCAACAATGTCCTTAAATTCACTCAGCTATACTGAACTTACCTCTCCTGTTTTTCAGACTGCTTTCAGGAAACCGGTGACGAAATGAAAGGTAAGGCTGTGTTTTTACTTGAGGTGCTTAATGTCACCCCACGTGCTAGCTTTTAATTTGTGCCACGCGATGGCTGGCTCAGTTAATCGGAAAAAGTACACAGTACTATGTAACTTTAGAGTCCAACAGCAGCAGCCTCTACATGTTTGACAGGTCATTGTGTCCCTCTGGACTGGGTAGTTTTTAAAGGTAGAAACTCCGTGATCTGTAGAGAGACAGCAGCGCGTGTGGCTCCTGTCAGCGGTTCATCCATAGGTGAGGACAGATATGGACGGGGATGGCTGCTAACAATTAGCCTGCCTCTATTGTCTCTGGATACTTTTTTTCCGATGCATTTAGGCAACAATCAAACCATCAGTCACTCTGCCTGGATCGATGTCTTCTTTAGAGCCCCCCACTAACATTTGATACTCTAGTTAATTGTACAAAAGACAGCAGGGGTAGAGTTAGCTTGACGTGACTGATGGAAAGTGTTTTTTTCAAGTTGTCACCAGGCACTGTTACAAGTTCGTTGCCTTTTTGCAGACATTTTGTTCGTGGCAAAATCAGACAAATGTTGAAAGACAAACTTTCAAATATCTCTTGCCTGGGCTGCAGCAACCCACAGCTTAAATCAATCTTACTTCAATTTGTCCACATGTTGATTAAGCTTCTCTGACATTTTGTGTAACATTTGGGGAAGGTCATCTGCTGTTGCTGAAGCTACACTGGCTTAAAATTTGTTGCTGTGTTGGATATAGACACTGGATGTTTGTCTCAAAATGTGGGCAGATAACGTGCTGTTCATTTTTTGTACCTTCCTAAATTTGGCACATTTTGATTTTTTTCATCAGAAGGAAACAAGATGTTGACAGGAAAAAAAAACCCTTTTTTTTAGACACATTCACATTAACTTGTGTGCGGACCTGTTGCTGCAACTTTATAGTGTGAATCTATTTTAGTGATAAAATATGCCTATGTTGTTTTGTGTCATATCCACAGGTCAAAAGCCTTCATGCAAATCTGTTTTCAAAAGTTCACAGTAATGTCATTGTAATGTCTTACGCACAGACGTTAATCCCCTTCTCTTTATGGCCTCACAAACAGGAAAACCACAGCACTACACAATCTGTAGATAAATCTTAGGGCAAATGTAGAGCTGTTACACAATGAGAAGCTCTAATGGGCATTGATGCCCTAAGCACAATAGGTCTCTAATCCAAGGAGGAACGTGGTTAAAAATAACTTGCTGAAAGGATCCACCTTTGGTGTTTTCTAGATTTGCAATTGATGATATTGAAGAGCTTTCCTGTAGTGTTTGGCTGCCAGCTGTTGCAGTGGCAGATGTTTATGATGCTGTCATGTATATAAATATAAATGTAAATACAGATACTTTTTGTCGGTTCAAACCGGGTTCTCCTGTGTCCGTGTCTTGTATTTTTCATGACTAATGTTAAGTTAACAAGATCCCTGCTGTAAGAGGGCAGGGCTTATTTTCAGTCATACTATCTCCTTGTCTCATGTCACTTCTTCCGCTGCAGGTATGGACACACATGCAACACAGCAGAGTGAGCTCCTGTCGGCAGCAGGCACCTAGCCATGCCCCGCTAGGTGTTTACTCCATCTGAACCTCAACCTTGGTCACAACCTCCAGGACATTTAAACCCCTCTGGGCAGCCTCCTTTAAGCCACCATGGGGGAGAAACGGGCGCACTCCTTCCACATGACGTGCCATGTGCAGCGGGACTATGGCAGCAGGCTTGGGAGCTCTTTCATACGATGCAGCCCAAACGGATATGCCAGTACTAGCCTCAGCCTCAGTCTGGACCAGGACATGGATGCTGATCCTGCTGCTGTCTCCATGGTCACTACAACTACTACTTCTTCTTCCCTGCAGGCTCCCGCACCTGACAGAAGCCACTACTCTCCTGTTTCACTGGAACTGGACCCCACAGCAGTGAATAATGAATCAGGATCAGGCATTCCTTGCTGCCCTCCAGCAAAAGACACAAAGGGCCCTGTACTTGGGACCACAAGCAGCCGACCCTCTGTCACCACTATCCAGCAGCCTCTCCCTCTTTCCAGCTGGCTGCATCATCACCAAAAGGAATTTCAAAACCCTTACATCCAGACTAGCATGCAAGGGGATGTTTACAACTTCCTGGAAAGACCTGCTGGATCCAAATGCTTCCTCTACCACTTCCTCGTGTGAGTACCAGTCTACTCATCCAGTCCATCTCTTTTTAATTACATCTAGTGCTGCTCATTCCAGTATTAGGTTCTGGTTCCCAGTAACACGAAAAGGGGTGTCTGTAGCCTGCAAGCTGTCTGAGGGCTGTTTTAAGTCAAGCCAACAGAAGCAGGTCAGCGTGATATGGTCAATGATGAGCTGAGCCTCACCCGCACTTCCTTAATGTCAACATATTAGCAGGCTCATGCATGAAACATGGAGCTTCCTTCTTGATGCTGCTAACCTGACCTGCTGGGGCAGCTCACACTGACCCAGAGTTACAACACAGTTTACAGGAATCATTTTATTAAATGCCACAAGGAACATGGCCTTTACCTTTTTTGGTGTTAATATGATTGGACAGGGAAGGATGTAGCAGGGTGTAAAGACAGGGAAAAATAATGCTTCAGCATTTGGATAAAGGATATATTTGGAGTCAAGTATCCTAAAAAATCGGATTTTATAAAAATGTGATGTGGATTTTCTTTAATAGAAAAATGAGTGAACCTTAACACAAAAATAAAAACGTGACTCTTTAAAAAAACAAAAACATTCCATGACCAACATTTCCCCTTCATGTGTGACCAAAGGATCTGATCTCTCCAAAGTATGCCACATTTTATTCCCAGACGTCATAGTAAGCCCTGAGCCCAGGATTTACACCAGATTAGATGAAAATATGGATGATAATACTGGAATCCAAGAGGCCTCTACTGAACTGCTCTATGGTCAGCTTTCTTATGCATTGAGCCTCATATTTGATCTTCTTTTTTATGAAAGTGTAGTTGAGCTACATTTAAAGCATGCCAATGCAGTAGCCTGTGCAGACTGTTAAAAACTCATTTTGAAGAGGTGCCAGGTGGATCTGTTGTTAAACATGCATGCTTAAACAGAACCGTGAGCTGCAACTTCACTGCCAAGCCTGTGCCTAGCCTTATCAAAGGCGCGATTAATCTATTTTGAATATTTAAATAAGTGGAAATGAAAAAAAGGCGGGTGATGGAGTCTGGCCTGTAAGGAGACATTGGTTAGAGAGTTCGATTCTTCTTATTATGTTACATAATTTTGGGACTTAATGGCAGCCTCCATGTCAGATTTGGCTTGTTAGATTCAGGCTTATTAAGTCGCCTTGAAGAACAGGAACAGGCCTTTTTTAAATGTTTTTTTTTTTTGTTTGTGATTGCAAATGTTAAACTAGATTGTATTTTTCCTTGAAGGACCATTAAAGTGTTATTTTCACAACGGTCTTTCACAAAGATACATTGAAATACAGTCATTCTCAGACAAGATTTTCAGATATTTCAATTTCTTCAAGCCCCCAGTTGTAAAATAAACAAACAAAGGAGTGATGAGAGGGATTATTTGAGTGATGTATGGCCCACGATTTTCAGCAGTTTTTCTACATGCAGAAATGTAATTTGTAACATTGTACCTTGCTTTTTCTTTTCATGACCCAGCCTTTTGGCAGCATAAATTACCAATTTGTATTTGGCATGCTTTTCAGCTTGTAGAAGAATCTTAAACTTCCAAAAGATCCCACTCCTATCAGCCAGGGACAAGTCTTGACTCTTTGATTGAGGTGGGGCACCAACTTTTGCAGGGTTTGGTATAAATTATGTGTACAAAAATCAACTATTGTCATTTATTTTCCCATTTATATCACCAGAAATCACATTATTTCTCATAGTATGATATACAATTAAGGGAACATATTACTGCCACGCTCGATAAAATACAGTAATTAGTTATCACAAATTTATTTTGTTAGAACAGTAAGGGTTTTTTGCGAATTTTCATGTTATTACAACAAACAAACTCATACTGTTATAACATTTCTTGTTATAACAGTATATCCTACTATTGATCCTGTTTATAGCTAAATACAGGACAATTTTTAATGTTATAATGTAAAAGGTTTCATATTTTAACATTATTGCTTATGTTTTGAATCTCCTGTTTAAATAGGGGAAATGGAAAACGGATAGCTAAATTGAAGAATATGGCTCACTTACACAATCTAAATATATTCTACTTCATGCTTTGTTTAAGACATGGTGAGATCATGCAGTCTGCTGGAGCACCAAAATGTTGCAGAGTAACACCAGCAGTGTGTCTGTGATGCTAGTTTATTGCAAAAGACTAGCTGCTGGTCAACCGGTGTGCATCACGTGAAGTCCACCACCACCTAAAAATCTGATAACATGAATAGTTTCTAGTTATAACAGGATAAATAATGTATTGTTATTAAAAAAAAACTATTGTTACAATCTGATAATTTTGTATGTTGTAAGTACTTGAACACAAATGGTTGTAACAAAAAAACATTGACACTATCTAAATGTGATTACCAACACTGCCTTTAAGGAGAAAAAAAATGAAAAACACTTGGTCAAAACAACTAAAAAATGTTGCTGTCTGAAGATATTGCAAATAATAAATTTGAGACAGTGTGCCCGAATTTTTTCAATGTCTGTGATGGAATGAATCCTCTCTGACTCAACTTTGAAATAGATAAGAGAGGAATATTTCCATGTTTTTAAGTACTCACAAAAGAAAACAATTGAAAAATGTGTATGAAAATGTAAAAAAAAAAAAAAAAATACTGCAACACAGTCCAATTAATTGATATTTTTTGCACGTGGGCTGACCTTTGCCCCCTTTCCCCCTCTCTGGACACGCCCCTGCTCCCAACTCATCCATTAACCAAACACTGTTGGGTGCTTTAGCTCAATTAGCTTTGATTACCCTACCTATTGAAACCTATATTCAATTCAATTTATTTAGGATTGCCCCTTGAGATGCAGCATCTCGTTTTCGAGGGGGTCCCAATATCTACCACTTCTTCCATCTGTCTGTGTGAAATGGTGTTTGAACGGAAGCAGGTTTAGTCTGTGTCCTAAAGAAATGACATTTTTCAATCAAAGATGGATTAAAAAATTACTAGACTCCCCTATATTTGTGTTTTCATGTCATCCTGCATTGCTGATCATCTGGCCCAACAGTAATTGAGGGTCTAATTTTCTCCCCCTCACGGAGGAGAGAGAACTTGAGCCTGTGCTTCATCTAATATTAAACCCCTCTGACTGATCCCCGCTGACACTCCTTTAAGTAACTCTTACTTGTCAATGGCTATAGCTGGTGACCATCTATTCTCTCAGCCTCTTTACAGATCGGTTGAAGAGAGGGAGGCATAAAGAGTTGTCTGCAGCACTCATGACATGCTTAATAGGTCTGCTCTTATAGACCTGCACTGCATTATGATTCCACATACATACATGCATACACAGGTGACGGTGGCTCAATTTATCACTCCCTTCATCGGGATAAAACCAGCACCAAATCAACACACAAACACAGAACTGTTTACACACACCACACTTAGAGTCATGCATCTACCAAAACACACAAGCTTCAACAGATGTGCAAATTTGGTTTGATTGCACACCACATTGTAGTGAAACTCACTGACTCACACAGGCTTATAAATGCACTCATCAGCACTCCATCTGGCAGTTTGAGAACATCTGTTCATCAGCAGGTGGTGTGACACAAATGTATCAGTACTCAGTTATTCCAATTTATGTAGAAATACATTTTTGGGTGTATATTTGTAATTAAACCCTAACTGTGAATTGATCTGTTTTTTTCTGGAAGCTGCTTTTGGACCATTTAAAAACTGTAGCTTAAGATTGTAAAGATACCTGAAGAATCTGTACATAAGTTTATGAGTTAGAAGTAAAAACTCAACAACTGTTTATTCACTGACAGTTTTATTATTTAAGCAAAATCATATAAATCAATTGCTGTGTATACTTTTTTGATAACTTATTTACAAAAATTCTTGCTTACAAATGAAGTCTTTGTTGTATAAAAGTAAATTTAAAATGAAAGTGCTTTGTTAAAGGTTTCATTATTTATTTTTCAGGAGACTTTATCTCTCTTCTTGATGTTGGAAAAATGAATGGAAAAATGAATCCTTTATATAAACACATTTTAATATCACATTTATCCAAATCCAGACAGAACCACGCACAGACTATGCTAATGAGGACAGACTTAGTCAGACTAGGTACAACACTCTGGCACTCGGGATAACGAAAAAGCGCCCGAAAAGAGTCTTATGCAACAGCCCGCAGACTCACAGGCACGCTGAGAACCTGGGGCAGTGATCCCCTTCATGATGGGCCTCTCCCTCTGAGTCCTTTACATAACTAAAAGGGATGAACATGCAAGTCCTCAATGCTCCTAAATGCCCCTCTCAGACTACAAGTTGCTACAACTGAACTAGTACTTCTTATCCAACAAGCCTTTCTTACATCATGTGAAGATGAAGACTTCATTGTGAAGGTTTCATTCACAACAGTAGAAGAAAGAGTGATAAAAACTTTTGAAATTTCCACAGTATTTGTTGCTAAAATGTTATTATCCTTATACAGGTTATTAAACATTATCACCAAACAAGGCACTGTATCTTTATAGCCTCGTGAAAAAGCAGGGGGCAAGATGTTGTCAGGGGTCTTTGGTTCTGTCATGCGTTTTATTATCTGATCAGATTATCAAATGGCCGTAGTGAATCCTCACCATCCATGTAGGAAGCACAGAAAGGAAACCACCTGTTGAATATCTGCATAAAAGAGATTACTGACTGAAAGAAGTGAACTGTTGGGGTCACTCACTTTCTCAGCAGGAAGTTGGGTGCACTAAGGAATATTTTGTGTAGCTTTTTTTGGATGCAATTCCGGTCTAACATGTCAAAAAGGTTCCAGGATAAGTCAGTTAACATGCTAACAACTGTGGCAAGGAGTTTCACTTCTCATACTTCTTGAGCACACCGTGATCATTGAATTGGCCAGCATTGATCCTGTTGACAGACACAAATCTTTCAATTTAACTGGTGCTAGTGCTAGTTCCAGGCCAGTTCCTGACTTAGCACTGATTCTTTGTGTTTTCACTGACAAATCACAGGCTCCAGGTGCTCAAGCCTAGTGCTTAGCAAGCACCAACTCTTTGCTGGGCCAGAGCAAAGCACCAGCTATGTCAGGGGCGAGGTTACCACAACCAATGATAAGCAGTGGAAAACAGCCATTTTTAAGAAGAAAAGCTGCTGAGCAAGTCCTCTGCTGTTTTTTGTTTGTTTGTTTTGTTTTTTGTTTTTTTGGTATTTCTCATGAAATGGAGGCGAAATTGAAGCAGCGGTGCATTACCTTTCTCAGATCAGGGCCCATATTCACAAAGCATTTTATCTCACTACTAGAAGGACTCAAAAGTGACACCAAAATCTCCAAGCAAAGAGTTTCCTTCTTAAAACCTTTTCCCAAAGCAGCTGAGACTAACTCTTTCAAGAGAATTCAGAGAACTCTTAAGCTGAGAAAAAGGAGTGGAGCTGGCCCTGTTGCTATGGATGATGTCATGTTTCAGGGACCACTTGACTTACTATGCCTACAGTGATTGGCTGACAGGGAATGTGTCTTTGTCAGGACTTTCTACATTGAAATCACTCAATATAGAGAAAGGTGTCATGTTGGCATATTCAGATAAAGACCTTAAAATAAAAAAATGTAGGCTACTGATTTAACATTAAGCCATAAGTTATATACTGACTAGTCAAGTATGTATTCTGCTAATTGTAAGCAGCTGTATCTGGTTAAACGACTTGCATATCTACATAGAAGCAGCCTTTTGATAACTGGGATTCTGGGATTCTTCTAACTACTCCCAGGTTTAGGAGCTTGTTTTAGCGCTAAAATGCTTTGTGAAATGCTTTAAGATGAGAAATTTAGGAGTCCTTAAATTAGGACTGTCATGCCCATTATTTTTGAGAGTGTTTCCTAAAGTTGCAAGTTAGGAGCTACTTTTAGCTTTAAGATGTTTTGGCCATTTTCCAAGAGAGCTGATTGGTCAGGAGGTGTTGCTTTTCTACTCGTTGATCTCTTATCCAGATCTTAACCTGCTCTGGAGCAGGATAACCGTTCAGCATAAATTACCACGTCAATTTAACCCGGTTTGAAGTGAACCAGCTTTGTAGGACGGAAAATCCAGGGTTAAGCCAGAAGTTACCTCTCTAACAGAAAAGCAAGCTTCGTAATACTGGCCGCTGCTCTGGCTTCAACCGAGAGGGACTGCTGTTTGAATGAAGACTTGTCTGCCTGTCAGTGTTTTGGATAGAGGAGTGGCCAAGCACCCACTGCTTGTTGAGAAGAGTAAGTTTTGTACTACTTTCACATCAATCTCCAAACTCCAGCAAAGTTGCTAGATTTATTGCTAGTCACTTAAAAAAAAGCCTGGTCCGTTTAACATCAGTTAGGACCTCTAAATGTTGGTTTTCAATTATTTTTCGATTAGCCCTATTTGCCCAGCCCTATTCCTGCTATCACCTTCACCAAATTATGAGGATGGACAGTGCTGTGCAAAGAGCATCTACTTCTGTATAAGATATGATGTTATTTTTAGTTTTGAGGTCTGTTCTCTATCTAATTGACTTCATAAAACATTGAAAGTGTACATTTAGAGACCGTGAAACTGACATTGATCTGAGTGGAAAGTTTTCCCCAATTGCAAGATTTGCCTGATGTTGCGGCAAAAGGTGGAAACACCTGATCCTGACTTTGTCAATTTTGGTTATTTGTGGCTGTCTTTGTTATTGTCTAAATTGTTGGGGTAAGAAATATTGAGCGGATGAAAATTATGTTTCTTCTCATTCATTAATAGTAATATCGAAAGGAACTATTACTTATTTCATTAAAATTCAGACCAAATAAGAAAAGCACTCGTAAATAACAATATCCCTAACTTATTGTGAATAGTGTATACTCACAAGGCTGGACCCTAAGCAAACATCTTGTTCTGATATTCTCAGAAACCTAACAGAGTATACAAATAACCAAAAACTCATCACGCCCATACTAGTATATTTATTATAGGCCAGTTTGTTTGTTTTTTACCAGTAATGTTGTACTTCTGCTTTACTGATCAAGCTGTAGTGCTTGAGCTTAACTCTAAAATTTGATCTGATCAAGAACATTTGAAATTTACCTCTAACCTTTACAAAAAAGCCACCAGTATGCCAGTTTAAACTTGATTTGCCCGACTCTTTGACTTACAGATTATGAAACCACTCCTTGCTGTTTGGTCAAACCTGGTGCTCCAATATACTGATGAAAATATTCACGTGTGTACACTTTTTGGTTAATCTAAAAATATCAGAGTGACTTGGAATGATACTTGTTGAATTTAACAGGGAAGTCTTGTCCTTAAGCTTTGCATGAGTTTAAAGTTTGTGGAGCCACACATTACGAATGAACCAGCCTCCATTATGTCATACCTTTTTTTCTCTCTTCATTCATCCTTTCCTCCAACCTGTAAGGAGATTTACATCTGTTTTTTTTTCCAAGTATTTGGTGGACAAGTTGATAGCTTAGCCAGGATAGAATATCCATGTTTGTAGCTGCGGCTGATGTGGTGTAATCCACCCTAAGCTCCTCCATGGAAGGAACAGGGAGGGTGGGGATATAGAGGGGGGGTCAGTGGAGAGGACTGTGCAGGGCTGCTCTGCCTCTGACCATGCTCGCTTGCAGTGATGCTCTTGGCTGTTTGCATGCTCTTGGCTTGATGTTTGTGCTTTTTAAGGTCACAGCTTTTTTCATTTCACATGATGTACAAGGAGCAGCCTTCAAAAAGTAAAAATTCACTGTGTTCCCTAACTTAAGTAATCATACCAGCAAACTCGTATGGAAGAAATAAATTTCTGACCATGAGTTTATAGACAGAATGTATAAAGTTAACAGCTGGATCTGAATCTGTGCTACAACATTTTTTAACAAAAGACTTGATGTCTGTCTTTGTTTGAATAGAAGAGGTTTATTTTTTATTCTCTTCACAGTACACAAAAATAGGGTGAATTTATAAAGCTTGTGTTGGTACAGTTTGTTCTCTTACTGGGATGAGCTGATGTTAACACTAAAATCAACAGGAGCATTTAGTTAAAAAGCACTGCGTGAAACAGCACGTGCTACACTGTTCCTGAATATTAGTAATTAGCATGTTAATGACCGTTTGAGGCCTGCTTGTTCTAAACATCTGCTGGTGATGCTGTCTGTGGCTCTATTGTCCATTGATGGAGGTTGTTTGCTTTGATGAGTGGTAAAGGGAGGCCTTTCAAGTTTCAAAGAGGTGCTCGGTACACAGTTCTCATTTGGAGGGCCTGTAGTGAGGGTTTAGGTTCAGGGTGATGGAATTGTCAGACTCAGTGAAACAGATATTTAGAACTTTTGTAAAAAAACAACTGGATTTAAATCCCCTTATTGAGGCATTCATATTTATAAGTGAGAAACTTTAAATGAATGTAAGGATGAGACACTACTGTCTCGTTTTACTCTACATCTTGGAAAGCTTTTGTCCTAAGTGTTTTAGTTTTTTTGGATCTTGACAAACACCTCAGCTGGTCATGGCTCTTCATAAATATGTGGCACCATCCAAATAAGGCCTAGCCTTAGTAATACATCTCTATTCTTAAACAGTCTGTTGATATTAAACACAATCTGTTTCTAATTAATATATATATATATATATATATATATATATATATATATATATATATATATATATATATATATATATATATATATATATATATATATATATATATATATATATATATCATTATCTTGCTTTTCATGACTTTATTATGTCCAAACTTAAAGGGGCAGAGAGAGAGATTTTCAGTTTATGTTGTTTCTGGTGCCGCCTGTGGTCAATAAAATGCATCTTTTCTATTTGTTGATATGGTCCGGTGTAGGGCAAGGTTGTAAGTTCTGACAAAAATGAAACTGCTTTCTTTTGCCTGCTCATCATATACACACCTATTGTGAACGCTGATGTTGAACCCAAAAACATATGTGTTGTCTTCAGCAATCTCGTCTGACACCTGCTCTTTGCGATCAAAGGTATTAAAAATAACTAGATAAGACTTTCCAGCTTGTGGCTCACAGGTCATATAGAGGCCATGCTTTTAGTTTCAGTCTGTTTCACTACCAGTTAAAAACTCTGGACTGTCATTATACTTTTAAGTGTGCTGATAACTTAGATAGAGGCTTGGCTGTTTTTTATTTTTTTTGTCTTTCTTTAAATTGAATAAAATATTATAAATTGAATGCGATAGCTGCAGACACCTGCTGGTTAAATAAAGTTAATCACTATTAATGAACCCCTGGTTACCGAACATTGTTAGTTATGAAGCCAAAAGACAATGTTAAAACCTGTATTGCTTGAATTTTTATACTTTTAGCAATGAATTTGAGCCGCTGTGTCTCAGGTGTTTGTTTTGTGTTCGTACATGTATGCATTAGAAAGAATAATGTAAAGTCCCGATCTTGGAAGTTTTTCTTGTATAAACTACCATAAAATGCTGTAGTTTCAGAGATGAATCAGAGGGTTGGTGTGACTTCTCAATGTACTTATTTTAGTGGAGCTGAACAGATCTGCAGTCAGTAATACGCACTAAAACCCCAGCTGTTATGCTTTAATCAGATCCCAGGGGTTTTGGCCAGCTAAATAAGGTTGGCTAATGGTTGTGAGTGACCCAGTCCTGTTCACAGCTAAAACACTTCAGTGGTGTCATCAGAAAGATTTAGGATATTACATCAGGAAATGCTAAATCAGTCTCTCTAGCTGTTTGTAAACAGCCTGCCTAAATGTAGCACCTTAAAAGGTCATGTCTCCATGAAATGAGTCACTGAATGCAAAGTTGAAACCGTGACAGCATAAAATATGAGCCTTTTTTTTCCATAAGTAAGCATTAGTCTCTTGACTTTAGCAGAGGATGTTGCGGACCGGTCTAAAATACTTGAGTTTCACACCAAAAAAATAAAAAAAAATGATCAAACATGTGAAGAAAAACAGTTTTCAACTAAGAACTGCATTATATAACAGAGGTCTGTTTAAAAAGAGCACATTGTGAGCTTGTTAACAAATTCTAATGAATTACTGAATGGAAATTGGACCTAATGTGGTTTAACATGATTCATCAAGAACTCCTACATCTGGAGATCTGTCGCTGATCCTGAAGATGATCTGAATCTCCCTTGTTTGAACACTGATGATAAGCTTGCAAAAACAAACATTCCTCTAGTCCTGTTTTTTTTTTTTTTTTTTTTTTTTTTTTTTAATCTAAATTTCACCATTAACCGCTGTTAGTACAGTACAAGGATGAGATAATGCATTGCACAGTTGTAAAACAAAACTAAATGAATGCTCCAAAACACAGAGATTACACGATCCTGTCAGTGTCCTGCATGACCATGACATCATTTTTTTTGCCTACTGTAATAACATGATCTCATTTCAACAAGAGGAAGATCGGTTTCGAATTGCCCTTACTTGGCATTTTCATAACCTGCTACCCTCTTAACCTTCCTAAAATGCTGGTAATTCCACTGCCGGAAAGCATGGCATCCACAGTACTTCTCCGCTTTTGGCAATTTTCAATAAATGATTAATGGTTGTGCTTAAAATTTGTTGTATGTGGGAATAGAAAGCTCAAATCATCAAATACAACTCTCACTTTCTTAATAGTAACTTTGGATGCTGGGATGATGCCATTTGGACAGCTACAGTAAATCAATAGAAAAGGTCTGTTCAGGCCTTTTTGTGTTTCAGGCATACTTCCAGTTTAATTGACTGTTTGGTTTCATCTGACTGAAATGATTAGTGTAATCAAAGGTCGTCTGTGAAATGATTATACTTAGTGACTGCTTCCTCCTGATATGACCCATGGGTGGTATTTAAAAAGTGAAAAGCCTCTGGTCCCAAACACAGAACTTTGTGGAACTCCATGGCTTAACTCTTTGTGTTCAGAGAACTTTTAACTGTGAATGTTCTGATGAGGGATTGTGAATAATTAGCTGTTGTTTGTGCCAAATAGAATCCCAAAAGTAAAAGTAAAAATGAGGCATTTATATCCTTAAAAAATGCCCCCCAGTTATTTACTGTTACTGGCTAACAGTTTGAATTACAACTTGCATCTGACCAGTCAACTATTCACAATTTTCATAGCTTTAAATACATAGACATTAAATAGTTTTTATCAGTACTGTGTTTCAGACAGTGTCTCCTGATGTGTTTCTATCCTCCTTTAATCAACTCTGAAAATGCTATTTATCTTGCATCCATATATGTTGAAATCTAATCTTAATTTAGGCAAAAAAAAGACTGCTTTTACGGCTTTGTAATTTGATAGCTTGAATTCAAGTGGCTAATTTATCATTTGCTTGACCATTTTGGCTCCCTTAGGTGTTGACTTGGTGTCACGGATGCTGAATCCTTTGATATTAGTGTCACTGTCCACCCTATAGAAAGAAAGCTTGGCTCTAAGCTGAGAGCTTTTCGCCAGTCCTGTGTATCAGTGTCATGACATTAAGGTCTTTTTCATCCATAAAGTCACCCTTAGACAAAAAACTGGACTGTTGAGATGCCAGTCAAGCATCTTGAGTATTCACCATGATCTGATTAGCTAATAATGAAGGTTGGACGGTCATCCTGAGACATGCTCGCATGCCTCAGGATACCAAAAACACTTACCAAATTATCATCCTCAGTCTTTGAGGCACTGTCTCTCATCTTCTTTTACTCAGCACTACAACGCTGACACAAGTGTCCTACGTCATCAGACGTTTTTCCTCAGGGATTGTGCTGTAAACATAATTCAAGAGTTAAAGAAGAGGAAAGATTTAGTTAGTGTGATGTTGAGCAGTAATCCTCCACATAGAGTGGAGTCAGCATTCCATTTGGCGAATCCACTGTGGTGTGTGTGCAAGGTGGACTACTTCTTAAGTTACCACCTGGGACCCCAAATCGCTGTGATCTTTTGCTACACACAAACATATGATAACAGCTGGTGGTCTTGTAAATGCAGTGAACAATTTTTGTGTTGCTGTGTTTCGGAAAAAAAAACTTCCTCTGTTATTTTGTATGTTACATGAATGACGGTAAACAACAGACCCTTACATAACTCTTCCCGGACATGCATGTAATCCTGTGTCTGTAGCACACAGCATGATTAAGCACCCACCACTGCTGTGAGTTTGTAATGTGAGCTCGACCATGACGGTGATGCATGCAAATGGTCATGGGATGTCATGTAACAGCTCTTAAAAGATGTGCTCCATGGATTATTTCTGTGATGGTGAAAAATGCAAATGAGGGCTCTTAATCCTGTTGGGTCAGAAATGGACTGCACAAAGTTCCACATGTGCTTGTGTTTGAAATTTAGAATGAAAAATCAATGAATAACAAATGGTTGTTTGTTGTTGACGGCACTCTTCTGCTTACATCTGGATACATCTCGATGCAAAGGAGCAGCGGCTCTACTCTCCAAAGCTCCAAAACCTGTCTTGGCTTAGCCAAGACACCCTGTGGAGAAAGCTCATTTCAGCTGCTTGTATTCATGATCTTGTTCTTTTGGTCACTACCTACAGCCCGTGGCCAAAGGTGAGGGTTGGACTGTACTATAGATTGACTGGTAAATTGAGAACTTGGTCTTCTGGCTCAAGTCCCTCTTCACCACAACGGGCTGATATAGCGTCCTCATCACTGCAGATGTCGCCCTGATCCATCTGTCAATCTCTCTCTTTTTTTTGTCCTTACTGATAAACACCCATTGTGACATACTGTATAAAAACAAATCCCATTGTATGCATGGTATTGTATCTTATGTCAAATTGCATCATATCTTTTAATAATGTTTTGTTCGTAAGGCATGGTGTCATAACATCGTATCATGTATCGCATCATGACATTTTTCTGTTACACCTTGTGGTTTCATAACATATCGTAGTTTATGTCTTATAGTGTCATATTATATATTGTACTGTAGTGCAGTGTATAGTATAGTGGTTGACCTTTATCATTTTTTGAGTGACCAATCCTGATGTTGGTAATTAATTAGCATGTTGGCTGTTCTGTTGTGGTGTTCTGTAGACATACTTGTATACATGTAAGAAATGTTTGCGTAAATGATAAACAGAGTATAAACTGACAATCTGTTACTGATTTAATTGATTTAATCAATGAAACACTTGGGAGATGAACTCCCTCCTTCTTATCTCACCGTTTTCCCTCCTGCCTGCACAGTCAGTGTGCTGGTTCTGAATGTTTCACACACAGGCTGTATTTGTAGACTATGTATGTACACTGACAGATGGACGGTCTCGTCGGAATGTTTAAATGTTGCTAGGAGACGTGGAAACATCCTGTCAGGTGTTAATAAGAGCCAATTGATGAGTAAAAGGAAAATACACAATAGGTCTTTGAAAGGAAAACAAGTGGATGAACATTTCGTATCTGACAGTTGAAAAAGATTTTTAATGTCACACAGTAAGTTGCTCTGAAATTTAATGGACAAAATCTCCAAGGTCTTAGTCAAAGAGAGACTGGGGTTTTCTTTTGTCAGGTGAATATGAACTACTATCATAACCCATGAGGTCAGACTGAAGCACTCTTTGTTCACCAGTCATTTCTAAAATTAAATATGTAGCTTAATCCCAGATCAAAGGTACTTAAGACCTCTGAATATTTGTTTGATGTTGGTATCTTCTCTTTGCTGCATTGATGTAAGACCAGTTTTAGACTTTAACAGTAAAGAATCAAATACCAGCCAATGATTCCTACACCCAGAGTTTTAAGTTCTGGTCCCCCTTTAAAGTCTTTGTAGCATTTCTGATTTTTGCTGCCTTCTTGTTTCAGTTTTTTACCACTTGGGACGTATGAAGACTGTTATTTGTGCCAGTAAATCAAAGATATCAGAGAGAAAAATAATCCAGTAAAGGTCAGATTCTTAGAGCAACAACTGCATTTCTTGTAGAACTGTTTTACTTCTTTTAGTGTGCTGAAACAGCCCTTGTAGACAATAAAAGTAAATGATGCTGTATTTTTAAGGAAAAGTGCTGTGGAAATTTTCTATGTAATAGTGAATAAAAGGAATGAGTCAAGTTTGACTGTCTGAGTATTTAATCACACTTGCAAGGGAGAGAGTGCAGTTTCACAGAGTACAAAAGCAGTCTGTAAAAAAGCTCTGCCCAGTGCAGAGAGTTTACTGAATATATACATTTGTGAAAGGAGTAGTGAATTTAGTGAATCAGACAGTGGACAATTACAGAAATCTGCAGTGAGTGGATGGAAAAATGGATCCGTGTACTTGAAGCTGACCAGTGGAGTAAGTCACACACAGAAAGAAGAAACCATTATCAGTGCACCTGTAGAAACATCTTTTGCAAAGCAAACAGCAGTCAGCATAAACTCTTTGGATGATATGAAATTTTCCATTACAAAAGAAAGATGCGTTCTCTTGTGACAGATTTAAAATAAGGGAGTACATCTGTCTGGTGATCACTGATGAAATTTCTTTCCTCTCTTTGTAGCTTCCTCATGGTCCTGGTGTGTTTGATCTTCAGTGTCCTGTCCACGATAGAGCAATATGCAGAATTTGCCACAGGGACCCTCTTCTGGATGGTAAGTTTTTTGTGCCATACTAGAAAAATTAAACCAATTTGTGTCTTTTTATTTTTCTGAACCTTTCAGGTGAATGGGGCTCATATTAAGTCTATTGTAGGGTTCGGATGACCCTTTACTCTTTCCATAACAAAGGTTTGGTGAGTGATATATTTTACATTTGTAAAACTAAAAAATGAAATTTAGAAAAGGGCCAAAGGCTGGAATCAAACCTGAACCCCCTGCTTGAGATTTCTGATTCTGTACAATGAGCATGCGACTCAACCTCTAAGACAAACTGCTGTCATAAAGCACTTTAAACATATACTAGATAAGATAAGCAAAGGGATAAAAAATGGTATCACTGAGGAGCTGGTTTGGCCTAACAGTTAGGCCACTCGCCCCATGAGGTTAGCCTTTTAGGTTTGGGACTAGGTTGGAGTCTTTTTCTGCATCAAGGTTTTAGCTCCTTTAGTTGGTTGTTCAAAGTTAAACTTCGCTCATTTATTTCAGTATTAATCATAAACTGAATGAATATGAAAATACTTCCAACACAACAGACATGCTTATCTGTAGAATGGACAATCATTGTTGTGCTGAAGGGATGGATTTACTTACGCCACGTTTAAAGTTTAGACTCATGCTTTGTTGTATACCAACCTTTTTTTTTTGTTGACAATAAAATCAATCTCTTCTTTTGTTGGAGAGAGAAATATTTAGAAAGTTGCAGATCACTGGTTTAAACCCATCATAGATGTATTGCAGTAACCTCCCTTATCCACATGATGGAGACAGAAGATCTTGTCATGGAGGGATCGAACCCACCATCTTACACCTCAGTGCAAAAGTTTGGCAAAGCATAAAAAGACATACCCCCGTTAGTTATTGCATGCACATGCACCACCTGCCAAAGCCTTTTACATGTGTACACTTTACATAATTAGCATGGGAATGGTCAGGAGCTGGTGGTGTTGTACCATCAGTGATGGCACTTTGGCTCCACACAGACTGCTCTTGCTGATCCGTGCTGCTAAATTGACTTTTTTGTAGCTTACTGGGCTATTAAGGCTGCTAAGTGATGCAATAAATCCAGGGCCTTACAACAGGTAGAAAAATTATGGCTCCTGTTTGGAAGCTCTTCAAAGAGCTCCTGTCATTTGTCTCTCACTGTTGATATAAAAATACACGCAGCTACTGCACACTTACACAAAGTTTACACAGACACTTGCTCAAAGGCTGCACAAACACAGACATGGGAAAACACACAATCACACAATCACACACATGTACTGTACCACCTCCTGAGTTTTGGGAGCAAACACGGGACACAGGGACACTGTGTGCTGTAAACTTTTGGCCAGTGCTCTGTGAAGAACTATTGAGGTTATTCATTTATTGTACCCAAGAGGAGCAAAGCTCTCCAGGATTGCTTCTAATTCATTTTTATGTCTTGTACTTGTTCTTTTTTCTTCTCTTTTTCCTCCCTTCATCTGCCTTTTGTTCCTCTTGTTGCTGTATTAATAACCGACCAGCAGTTATCTGGCCTAAAAAGACAAGAGACCAATTTAAAATGTCTCCCTCACACAACTTTCAGTCTGGACAGATTGTTTGTACACCTGGCTTCAGTATTTGTTTCAATGTTTTGGTCCAATATTAATTGTTAGATAAGATAAGAGCTTATCTTCTGTAAGCAGGGACACACACTTATGCCAGAGTTTGTAGCACATGTGTGTTTTGGGGGGTGGAGCTATGAAAGTGTTGTCATAGTGACATATAGTAGATGTAGTAGCTATACTTAGAAAGTTCAGGGTTAGCTGACATCCATGAATCATTGGCTGCTTGTTTTGGAAAGCAGAAGGGACATTAGTCCTTGAGGATATTTGGCCTTTGGGGCAGCTGCCAAAGTAAAGATGGACAGGAGGCACAGAAGCACAAACACACACACACACACACACACACACACACACACACACACACACACACACACACACACACACACACACACACACACACAAAAAATGTAGGCACACACAGATTTTGTCGTTCCTTCCTTTTCCTGTCTGTCATGAATTCATCGCATACCTATTAAGGGTTTTATAAAGTAGTGGTTCTTGTTTTGTTCTGTTCTGTTTACCTGTGTGAGGACACAAAAAAAAACATGAAGCAGAAGAAAGCAGTGGTTTGGCCTCCAAGATTGTACTAGGATTCATGACAAAACTTAAAAATTAATTCATAAAGTGTCGAAACCAAATAATAGGAGATCCATTACAATAGATAAGGATGAGATTAGATTACTTAGATTTGAAAAAAATGTTTGAGTATGTTCCAAACATTTTTCAGCAAGTCAAACTAGATGCTTCATGTTAGGAACAAACTGATCTCTACAAACAGATTTTGCAAAACAATTCTACAGGTACATGATGATGTTGCTCATTTGATGTGTTCTTATTCCTTTATTTTTAATTCAAGCACCACCGTTCACTAATTTTTATTAGTACATGTTTGATTTATGTGGTAAAACAGCTCATATTTATTTTCCTTATGTGCCCCTTTATTTAAAAAGGGGCAAATAAGGCACCACCATGACGCAGCCCTGGATTTCATGTGTGACTGCTCATCTATTAAAATAAACATCTGCATAAAAATGTAGACTAAAGTCCACTCTTATGTAGCCCCTCATCTCCAACTCTTTTCTTGCATCTCAAGTCACTAGTCAAACTGTAAATTATATAAAATATTTTAAACCAAGGCAAATATTTTTACCGAATTGCTCATAAAAATGTCTTATTAATTTATAATACTTTATAATATATACTTTTATAATTTAGAATTTTTATTAATTTATATCACATACATCCAAAAGGTCCAGAATAATGTCATTTTTTAAGATCTCTGAAGCCAAAAATAAGACCTGAGTTGCATTTCATTTGTAAAAAAAAATAAAAATCTGCCAATGGAATAAGAAAAAAATGACATGTCATGTTTCTTGAAATAAGGACACTGTTTCTATCCAAGAAACTAAGAAGTAAAGTATTCTTATTCTATTGGCATTTTTTTATTACAAGCAATTCAGGCTTAATTTTGACTTGTTTTGACAAAAAACACTTTCTTAGTTTGACTTTTTGCATACGAAACAAAAAATCTTGCATTACTTACTGTTGGCTACATTGGAAGCTCCAAAAATCACACAGCTGTTCCCAGAGGTTTTGGATCCAATATTGGGATAAAATAGCATAAATACAGTTTATTTAAGCCAATAAAACTGAGTACAAAAATAATTGTGGATAATGATTGAATGAGTAGCTTAAAGCTTTTGGTCCCTTTGTGTCTGCAGATTGTTTTTAGTGTCTGAGTTCTATTTCACTGAGAACTAGAAAAACAAAGACAGTTCCTGTTATTTTCACTTATTCCTGCCTAAAATATTATCGTGCAATGCCACTTTTTAGTCCTTCAGTAAATTAGAATTGAAAAATCTTTAATGCTTATATGCCAATGAGTCGCCAACAGTGTATTGATGTTTAAAGTCAAAGTTTACTCATCTCAGAGTGATTTATTATGAGAGTGATCAGGGTTTATCATTCTACATTTATAATGGAATATAAGTTGCGTAATGTTCCTGAGTTGTAAATGCTTTTTTAAAGCAGTGGGTCACACAGATGAAGCAATATAACCACATATGCATCTGATACAGTAAATCTCTAGCAGCTCTGTGAATGGGCTTCATCCTCCTCTGGCTTTACGAGATTATAGCTGTGTGAACAGGCGGCTATTTTCTGTAAACATGCAGTCACAGGTTACCAATACACATACAGACAAACACTAACATGTGGCTGACCCATTTTATGGTATTATTGTGACTAATCCCTTCAGTCTCCAAATTCATGTGTACCTTTGACTTTCAAATGGAAACCAGATGCCATAACTATAAAGCTCAATCAATTGGGATTCAGTGGGCTTCTGAGGTTGGTGGTGATGTTGTGGTTTGACTGTGGGCTTCTGTTTGTTTGTTTGTTGATTCATCATATTGCGATTAATTTTATTTTTTATTTTTTCTGTTCATTTTAATTTTTCTTCTCCATCACTTTTTCCTCCTATTCTTCTTCTCCCTCTTCTTCCTCTTCTATCCAGTACTTGATCCTCTCATTTCATTGTGAGTATAGGATCCGCCTCCTTTCAGTTCCCACGTTGTTTATGAGTAATAGTCAGTAACTGCCAGAAGTATTTATGGACTATTCAGTGTTGTATAGATACAACAACGGGGACTTGAAACACAGTCTGTTACTTTCCTACACAAACAATAAGGCCATGGCTGACTGGCCAAGTTCAACTGAACTGGATGTTATAGGTAGCTTGGCTCCAGACCCCTGAATGCCTGCCCAGATCTCTGATTTGTTCAGCAATTCAAATCTGAGCAAATGAAGTGAAACCGAATGGTAATTCAGTCTGATTATCAGGCTATGTTATAAGGATTTACTGAACCATTCCTGCCGTCTCTGTCTTCAATTCTGCCTCTTTATCTTCCTCCGTCTTTGTCTTTAACTCAGTGACAGAAAATGAGCAATTCATGGACATGAATAAGAGGGTATAGGAATCCCAGGCCTGACCATTCAAGCTCCAAGTCTAAAGCTGTAAACATGGTTAATTAATGAAAAGGGGCAAACTAAAAATGCAGAGTGCAGCCAAAAGGATCTGTCCATCTGTTTGTCCTAACACTATGATGACCCTGAGGAGGCCTTAGGTTGGCATTACAACAAAAGATCATTTCCACTTCAGTCAAAAGGGTCATTAAATGCTTAATGAGTGTGTTCACTCTTCATGCTGCTAAACTAGAGTGACATTTTTGCCATCCAGAGTAGCATCTGCTTTGACTGACAGGTCATTGTTTTGGGGCTTGGTTGTGCTGTGTTATTGCAGTAGGACTCACGGTATTAAGTTTCATACGAGGGGTGGTCAGGGAGCAGCCAGTTCAAGCAATCAGGGAGATGGCCACCCACATGGGTCTTTAGGGTTTAACAGACAGTACGGTGACTAAATATTATGCATGCATGGTGGCCTTGAAATCGATCCCAGTCTCTTAATGAATGAATCCACGGAAGAACGTGTGTGGAAAAAAATAGAAAAACAAATGCACAACTGCATATTTTTTGACACAGTTTCAAAACACCAAACTCAATATCAATCTCTTATTTTTGATGTTAAAGCAATGTTCATTGCCTTTTTCAGGTATTGCTGAAAGTTTCACTTTCAACACCAGATCTCCACAGCCACAGCGATTTGTTTATCTTTCTATTCAGTCAGGCAGCAGTGTGATGGCATTTCACCCTGTGGCCCCAATCACTTAGCCATTGACCTGGTTTCAATACGATCTATCATCAGCCATGTTATCAACCTTCATATCTCGTCTTGGGGGATCTTGCTTCTACTAGACCACCTTAGTGTTCCTCTTTCTCACCCACCTATCATTACCTCTTGTATCGTATCATGAATCTTACTGAGTGACCTGAATGCTTGGCACAATGCTATCAGTGCTTTTAAAAATGATCCCATGTCTACTTCCTGCCACCCTTCATCCTTTATGAGTTTTACAATCATTGTCTCTATTCCCGTGGATTAATGTAACCTTTTACTCTGTGTTTTTGCATTGTGTTTCACAGGAGATTGTGCTGGTGGTGTTCTTTGGCACTGAGTATGTGGTCCGGCTGTGGTCTGCCGGCTGTCGCAGCAAATATGCCGGCATCAAAGGACGCCTGCGCTTTATCAGGAAGCCCATATCAATCATAGGTGCACCTGGCGTTATTTCCTCACTTAATACCCAGATGTCTTTTATTGTTCTCGTAGATCAACATCTTAGATCATGCTTGCACTGTAAGCCATTAGTGCTTTTTTTTCATTATAAGCAAAGTGATTAAAACTCTTAATTTGTTCTCTTATTTCCTTTCTCTCTATGATCACCCTGTGTCGGGCTTTTACAGATTTGATTGTGGTCATCGCCTCAATCATTGTACTGGGTGTAGGGTCAAATGGTCAAGTATTTGCCACTTCAGCAATCAGGTATATGAACTACATTATTATTATTATTATTATTATTATTATTATTATTATTATTATTATTATTATTATTATTATTATTATTATTATTATCATTATTATTTACTCATGTCTGAAGAGGGATCAGAAGACAATGAGACAGATGAAGGGATTTTTGTGTTGCAGGGGCATCCGTTTCCTCCAGATCCTGCGTATGCTGCATGTGGATCGACAGGGAGGAACGTGGAGGCTCCTGGGATCTGTAGTCTTTATTCATCGACAGGTAGGGAAATTTTAACCCTGAGTGAATATCTCATCTTTCAGTCTGCTTTTATATCTGTATAGCTGTATATAATGACAATGTGTAACTTTTGTCTTGAATTTTGAGTTTGTTTTAAAAACACATGAAACATATCTTGTTTAAATTATTTGTAGTTTATTCTGTTGTCTGAGTGCACAGAGCCGGCCCTGCTCTCCTGGTGCTGCTTTGAATGAACCAATCCTGTGTGCACAGTCAGAAAAAAAAAACATAAAGAGCCCACAGCAGACCTGACTTTATAAGGAGAAGAAAGGAGATTGTCAAAGTCACTTCCTTTTTCTAAAATATCATGGTACACTTGTTTTAGTAATTTCTCGCGCTGATACACAATGAAGTCAGTGGATGTAATGTTCTCTTCCTAATCCCTGAAGAAGACTGTATTCTTTGATTATAGTTGACCTGACATTCTTGTCTCTTTGTACTAAGAAAACTGGAGTAATCAGTGAGGATTGCATGCGAAGGTCAAGAAAGTAAATGCTGGAAGAAGAAAATATATGCCTTATTTGATTTGTTGCCATCCCTTCTCTTTGTCATGTGACCAACTTACCAAATGATGTGCTCTGTTTAGTGGAAATATAGTTCCCTCAAAAGTGTCTTAGTGGTTTAAAAAGGAAGTGACTGAGATCACTGAAATGAGTGGCTGGAAAGCCTCTGGAATCCAGTCAGCTTTCACAGAGAGGCTTCTTTTGGGATTTCATTTGCACTATATCTCAAGTATTCCCTCTTCATCAATTTTTATCTAAATCATCATTTTTTGCTGTATTTGCTTTACTTTACCCACATTGTGTAAAAATATACTGTATTTTGCACACAACTTGTGCAGGTACTTCATAAGTTATGGACTCAATCATTATCCGGATGACCCTGTAGATTAACACTCATCCTTCTGCTTACTACTAAAAGTAGAAATTTTCCAAAAGAGCAAATTTAAAGATAAAAGAAAGATCTAAAGATAAGAAAATACTCAGAAAACAGTCAAAATTGAGCACTGTCTACATAGAATCTGTCGACAGAATTAGCACCACAAGCTGTCAGTCCTTTTTGTCTCTGGTTTTGCATTAATTCAGTTAAGGAGTTATATACCAGTCATAACCAGACACAGCCTACAAAAGAAAAAAAAAGAAAAAACACACATTTTTAAATGAGAGGATCTCTGCGCAGCAAAAAAGGTGAGACATCGGTTACACATTGATCGGTGTGGATTAATCAGTGATACGCCATAATCGGTCTGATTAGTCGGTGGAGCGCTAATTCAAATGTTAGTGATCCATTCAATTTGCGATACTTATGCTGACTAGTGAGGGTGATGTTAACTGGTTGACTTAGACTCAGAGAGCCAATCAGAGTAAGACTGAATGATTTATTTTATTTTATTTTTGTTAGACTTGTTATTATAAATTTGGTATTGAAAAAGTATTGTTCATGAACTGTATCGGAGTGAAGGTCTTCTTTCCTTTAATGTGTTACGCAGGAGCTGATCACAACGCTGTACATCGGTTTCCTGGGCCTGATCTTTTCCTCCTACTTTGTCTACCTGGCAGAGAAGGATGCTGTGGATGAGGAAGGCAAGACCGGCTTCTCCAGCTATGCTGATGCCCTGTGGTGGGGTGTGGTAAGACCGCTACATACCAAAATAGATGGACTGCTGTCCATATATTTTGTTCTTCTGAGGTGCATAAATTAGCAAGCTCCTTGACTACTACTTGAATTTCACAACATTGTTCGAATACTTAAAGGGCTGCATAACCTTTACAAGAAGAAACATTTCTTTGCCTCAAAGAGCTGTGAGAAATAATCAACACAATGCCCTCTCAAGTGGAGTCTCAGAATCTGAAAAAGAGATGTTGGCCACCCTGGTTTGACCAATTATTACCTCCTTGTGTTTTTAGCATGCATGTGTTGCTGTGACACTCAACACTGCAGCATGGGTGTTGTTTTCTGTACTCAGAGCTGGTTTTGCTTATTCCCTTCTGCATGGAGGCTCAGGTTTCCAGAGCAGTTAATTAAACATTTGAATTGAAAGCACAGCGTAATGAGAAACCTATGGCAGCCTTGTGCAGGGGATCAGTGTGCCACAAAGACACGGTAATAAACCATTCACCTCTGGGCTCTTTGGCTCAAAGAACTTTTAGAGCACCGATATAAAGTGTCAGTTCCCTTAATTAAAACTTTAATTGTGGGATTAGTACCTTTATGTAATAAGGGTTAGAGAGGTCACAGAGCTCCTCATCGCTCTACAGAAGGTCAAAGGAAAGCTCTTATTTGTGTTGCTCTGTTCATAATGTTGAGAAAATGAATTTTTTTTTTTAGACTGTAAACTCAAGAGTTATTCCTGCAGTTACAATATGATAGTGAGTGTTTGTGTGGGTATGTGTTAACTGAAAAGAAAGTGAGCTGATTGGAGAATGCGGAGCTCTCCCAGTGTGAATTTCTTCTCTTGGCATGGTTTCCTCGTTCGAATGTGCAGGTGCAGAGCACAGCTGGAGGACAAGCCAACGCGATGATTCATATCCCCTTCTCCCGCTCTCTATCTCTCATCTTCCTCCTTTTCTTCCTCTTTTACCCTTCACTGATTGTTATATAACCACTATTAACAACCTGGCTTACATCAACCAGATCACAGCTTGAAAGAAAAATGAGAGAAATAAAAGCTGAAAGTGCCAAAGCTTTTGTGTGTAAGCTCATGCACCCACAGAAAAGAGGAATCCAGAGACCTGGTCTGATGCACACCCTACAATCCAAGTGAGAGGGTGTTTTGAGTAGACCATCCCTTTCTGATAGTCCAGAGGACATTGTTTAGTCACTGGATTTGTGGATGAGGGATTAAATCCCCCTCAGAACTTTGACCCAGCCGCCATTCCCGTCTCTGTTTCTTCTTTCCCGTAGTCTCAAAGCCTTTTTAAGTATCTCACCTTACATCAGCCGCTTTGTGTTAGTGAACAGCAGTGACTCACGCAGTGATACCCCCACAGACACCCTCGGCAAGCCAAGTGTGCTCTGAATGTGTCAGAATTGGCTCGGCTTTCAGAGTTGGTGTACATGCAAATGCAAGGAGGTATTTATTTTCCCCCCTCAACCCAGCAAATTCCTACACTCATGGAGAATTAGTGGTTGGGAATATTATTCCCTTTGAGGAACGAGAGCCTCAAATGCCCCGAACGTTGCTGATGGCTGTGGGGCAGAGCTGATCAACTATTTCTTTATTGTAAAACTTCTGTCATAGACTGCAGGGTAAAGCTTTGACTGCTGCAGACACGGTCACTTTTATTGAACCCATGCGTTTGTTAAAAAGGAAAGGGGGATGAAAGGGCATTTAGATATTTTTCTGATAAAATCTTCATGTAATTTCAGACTTAATGTTAAAGATGCATAAATATACTCATTAAAATAAAAGTTTAATCTAAAGCAATCAGACTTAAAATGTTTTAAATTCAAAGATCAACTTGTCTGCACCAATAAGTGCTGTTTATTGCAGCATTTTTTTTGTTCATGGTTGTCCAGTAAAACATATTCAATCTTAATTTGACAGTATCAGCTAATGTGTGAGGGCTGTCATCCTCTCTTTGTCTGTAGGTGACTGTCACCACAATCGGTTATGGAGACAAAATTCCTCAAACCTGGATTGGAAAGGCGATCGCCTCCTGCTTCAGTGTCTTTGCCATCTCGTTCTTCGCTCTGCCTGCTGTTAGTATCATTAAAAGATTTTCTCGTTTTATTACCTTGCTTTTTTAAACTCATTACAACTTTGTTCATAACTCCCTACAATATATAACGATATTATTTTGCATGTCTCTCACACATTTCTGTACTTATGTGATGTAATAATGTTGGAGTTCTGTTTGTGAGATTCTGTATCTGCATTTTAAATTTGTGCACTGCATGTTGCTTCAAAACACTGTACTGTTTTGCAGTATCAAGAGATTCTTACAAAGTACAATCTTTTTTCTGTTCTCAGGGTATCCTGGGCTCAGGGTTTGCTCTGAAAGTCCAACAGAAGCAAAGACAGAAGCATTTTAACAGACAGATCCCTGCAGCAGCCTGCCTCATACAGGTACAGTTGATCCTCAAAGCTCCTGTGAGGAACCTTTGGTTAGAGTAGTTTATCTTTACTGTGGTCCCTGTGGACAAAGTGGTATCTCTTATCTCTTCGCTTATCATGGTCTGTTCATGTGCAAGTAAAGATTTTTAAAGCAAACCCCAATCTTGACTTTTTTTTAAAGGGCGTGTATCTCAATATAGCCCTTTGCCATGGCTATTATTCGTAATTTTAAGGATTATCCTTATCGGCTATTTATTTCATTTGAAAAAAGAAGCAGTAAAAAGTAATCTGCTTTGATCCAGCTAAATTAAGAGTGCTTAGCAAAAATCCCTAACTAGCAATAGCAATGGTAGGCTGTATAACACTAGTTTCGAGTACCATAAACAATTCAATGGGATTAGTAGCTGCTATTACCCTGAGCTTTGGTTCAGATCCATATGAAACAAAACAATTATACGCTGAACCCTAAGCCCGCTGAATTTAAATTAATAAAATTAAATTAAATTAATCACGTGCTTTACAAATCATTATCTGTGGGTCCTTCTCATATATATTGAAATACATCGGCCCTTATCCAGACAATAGCTTGCCAGTCACGGTTTTAGCTTGCGTCATCACAACATGCTGTTTTGGCTGTGTTGTTTCGGTGATAAAAGTCTTTAGGCTGAAAACTGAAAATGCACTTTTGGGCCATTTTTGGCCGAAAACTTTCTGTGGCAGAAATCTCAGTACATCCCCTAACAAAAACTGAACATTCTCGGTCTCACCCCTGGTGGAAGCGAGAGGGCTGACAAGTATACTCTGTCATAGCGGGTTTAAGGGTTAAGAGAAAATGAAAAGCAGCACTTCTTGATGTGTTTATGTTTGTTACCAGAGAAGAACTGTAAAGGTACAATGTGTCACTTAAAGTTAATCAATATCAAGATTTTTTCTGGTTAACACCTATTTTGTGATTTATTCTGTCCTCTCAGACTCTTTGGAGATGCTATGCAGCAGAGAAACCAAATGGCTCTGATGCTACGTGGAAGATGTACGTTTTAACCCCAGAGGCTGTTGCACAAGCGGAACCAGAGGCCAGCCCTTACGCCAGGAAACTGAACCTATCGGTAACTATCGCCTTCTTGACAGACTGCAGTGAAAGGTGTCATATATTTGTAACTTTTTAATTGTAAATGATTTAACTTCTCCTTTTAAAACCACTCTAACATAAAATGTATGTCTTTGATGGGATTGTCTAAAAAACCAACCTTTGACTTCCTGGCTTTAGGTTTGAACAGTATGAAACATATCTTTCATATTTTTGTGTCCTGGACTGCTTATTGTGCATCTGTACTTTGATCCACCCCATGAAGGTAAAACCCAACCCATAAAAATAACAGCATCCAGTCTTTTGAACTCAAGTCATGTGACTATTTGCTGATTGTTGGTAACCTATTTTAAATCAGCAGAACAAATATGAGGTATTCCTCATTTAAAGATGTTTATTTATAGTTATACACTTAAAACAATCCTGTGAAGTGCAGGATCTGAACATCAAGATATCTACAAAAAAAACATTGTCAGAAAAAGCCGTCAGACTGTGATAGTGCAGGGCTGATTTGCATATGTCTGGCCCACACCATATTGTCCTGCTCAACAGTTCACCTTTCACAACAATATTAGCTATGTTGTGCCGAGGCCATACAGCATAAAAGGGCAAGTTAAGTTCCCACAAACATACACACACAGGGAAGGACGCACAACACACACAATATGCACAAATACGCACAGCCGCCCCCCTGCAACCAAAGGCTGGACTCCACCAGGATGACTCGAGGCCTTTGTCTCGGCTGGACAAAGACTCAGTCAGTTGAGATGATGTCACTGCCGCCTTTCTCATGGGAGTAAACCTTTGTCTAGTAGAACAACAACAAAAAAATCTTTGTGTAGCATTGAACCCACATGTATCGAGGAGAATGATGGCTGCTTCCGCTCCTTTCTGTTTCAGCATGTGACTCCTCTGTCTCTCCTCTCGCTCCCCTCTCCTTGTCTCTTGTCTCTTCTCTTGCTCCTTCTGACTTTATTTCACTTTTCTTTATCTTTTCTGCTCTTCCTGTCTCCTCTCTCTGCCTTTTTTATTTCCTCTTATTCGCTGTTTTTCCCTCCATCCTATCTGTATTTCAGTCCACCTGACTCTGTTTCTCATCTTTCTCTGTCTTAAACTCAGTATCTGTTACCATAGCTTCTCAGTCTTTTCCTCTCTTTTGTCTTTTTTTTTTCTCTTTCAGTCTTTTGACAACCCCCCCCCCCCCCACACACACACACACACACACCACACACACACACACACACACACACACACACACACACACACACACACACACACACACACACACACACACACACACACCCTCTTCTCTCACCCACTCTACTAATGACTCATTCAAACTTTGGGCATTTGGATTGAACTGCTGGCCAGTGGTCAGTGCCAAAGTCTGATCCACTCAGTCTACATAATTGAGTTTCTACAAAGGTCAAGTCAATGACGTTGGTGTGGGTCAGAGGGTCTCAGCATTGGACTGGAGGAAACCTTAAGGCCCTTATAAACTCACTCAACACATAGCTGTGATCTCACTGGGAGAAATTTAGGCTGAACATGTAATGCTGGTGTAACCAGCAAACGTATGCTCTACTCTAACATGAGACTCACAGTTACTCAGAGAAATGAGGGAGGATCTTTACAAAGCATGGTTCAAAGCTTTTCCCTGAAATAGATGCATACATTTAGTCATGTTTAGAAATGTCATGAATTTTATTTTGAAAGATAGAAAGTTACCTGGCTTGATATGTTAATATTCATTTTAGAACGGCCTGGCTAACATCACTCTATGCTATCATTATAAGTCAGGATCCCTCTCATCAGGGGGATTAATTAAATGCACAATATAAGAAATACTGGTGGTATGGCTATGTTCTTCTCCCCGTACTTCCATGTGCCTACGTGGAATGCAGAGAGCAGCTGCAGCCAAAACCCTACATGTTGCAGAGCATAGCAGACGTCTTTGACAATACATATGACACCGGTACAATCAGCAGCATTAAAGGAGGTGCTGGAGTGCAGTGGGCTGGGAAGTATCAAGAAAGCTGGCAGGTTAAAGTAGTTTTAAAAGATGGCTCAAATTATTAGAAACAAAATCAGAAAACAGTATAATGATTTTAATTTCGTGTGTTCATTTTCATGCTTTTTATGCCTGAAGTCAGAGAGGACGGGACTGTGGATAGAGCAGAAAACAGGGTCAGAGTGGGCAGAAATGTAGGCTGCTTGCTTAAAGGCTAACCTTAAGGGGTGGTCAGTCCTTGGTGATGATTGTTCCCTGATGATTTTGGTTTTGTTTAAGGTTTCTGCCCAGTTAAAACAATTTTATCCTGCCACTGTTGTATAAAATCATTAGTGGCCTACTCTTGGGCCCATATTTGGTCTCTGTAATAGGTACAGTCCAGACTTGTGTTTTGTAACATTTTGATTAATAACTTTGGTCATTATTTGGTACTTTTTAAGTAACTGTTGATTGGTTGTTTGATGGACCAAGAATAAAATTAAACTTTTTTGCTTGAGATATTTTCGAACTCCTGTGTGAACTGGCTTGTGTGTGACATGTTCTCAAAATTATAAGAGTGTTCTGTCTCTATAAATACTCATTTTGAGTGATTAGATTTTATCATCATGATGGTTATACACTGCTTTAAAATGAGCCATTATTTCTTCCACCTGTCAGAAAAAAGGCACCAAGAGGAGGTTGAAGTCCAGAGGAAACGGCTCTATAATGGTGTCATCCGAGCAGACTGTGTCCATCCCTCAGATCACCTATGATCATGTCGACAACTCTGAGGAGAAGAAAGATGTTTCGTATTTCCTGGGACAGCCTGGTGGGGCAGTTGAAGGTAATAGTCTGTATTCTGTTTTGTGTTCTGTTTTAATTTCCATCTTTTTTCCCCAAAAGAAAATCTGCTTTCCCTCAAAATTTCCAGTCTAAGAGAAATGCAGTAGCCAAGGCTACATGGAAACTCAGTGATCAAACTCACTTCATTTGGCTCTTTAATAACTGTAATTTTGGTTAAAACCTTGACACTTCAGGGTGCCGTTCCCTGTGATGGTGTTTTGTATAGTGTTGATTATTACCATAAGGTTATCTTTACCGTTTTATTACTCTTTCAGAGCAGCTGGCAGTAAATCGCATGTTCCTTAGAGGACATAACCAAGTGAATTACTGCAATAATGAGACCAACTGTCCCTCATTATTCAATGTTTTTGGGTGAAACAATTTGTGATCAGAGCTGTGAAGTGATGTCATACTGTCTGAAAGGGCCTTGGAAATCCATTAGCTCAGGAAAGGTTTTGTATGTTTTTGCATTTGGGGATTTTACTTGATTAAAAATGGCTTTAGAGATATTTACTGTCAGCATTTGTGTGTCACTCTTACCTTGAATGTCTGTGAAAATAATACTGTAGATAAATACAAAACAAGTTAAGTCTGTTATCTGAAGCAAACCTACACCATATCTTATAATGCACTTAATTGTGCATATTGAGGCTAATAATATCGCAACAAAATTTAAGTTTAAAACACTTGTCTTTTTGCACTGTTGCTGATTTACTGCTCTGTGTGCCTTTGAATTTCCCCCTGGGAATAAATTAAGTTTTTTGAATTGAATTAACTGAATTGAAACAAGATCAAAGAAAAGTTAACAGTTATCAGTTTATATTTTGACTTTCGTAGTGTGTTTTTAATGTCATAGACATTTATAGAGCACTTATTGAAATACTTTGAAATTCAAAATCTCAACCTTAGAGTGTTATTGGAGGACTTTTTTCTACTTTTGTGACATTTTCTTTTCTTTTCTTTTTTCTTTCTTTTTTTAAAACTTTTTTTTTCTTTTTGGAGAAGTTACCAAATAAAGTTCCTGCACCATAAAGGGTGATAAGTCAATATCAGAAAAGGCAATCACTTAAATTTTAGTTCCATAGCAAGTACTTGGCAAAATAGCCCAGTTTTACTCTCAGTTCTCTCAGGCAGAAATTAGTGCTACATCATGTTGTGATCTGGTTTTTCATTTCAAACAGTAAAGTGGGGTTGGTATCATGATCCTGTTAGACCAAAGATGGCTGCCAGGTGTCTTCAGTGGACCAGATGGGAGCCATTACTGTCTGAATGGTGATTAGAGGTCATGGTTACAAGCTCTTAACTGCTTTGCTTGTCCCCTTTTATAGTCACAGAGCCTAAAACCGGGCTGGAGCCAAAATGTTAAAATTAAGAAGTGGAGGTTGCAAGTAATAACTTGTTATTCCACTTGCAAGTTATTAATACTGCCATGCTACAGCCGTGCCAAACCAAAGATGTTGACTTTTCTGATCAATCAAAATCAAAGTTGTAGAAAATGATTGTGTTGATTTAGGAACATCTGTAAGCTTCATTATCATAAAACTTGTACTTCTCAATTGGCCCCAGTCATTGTACATAAAAGTTAATATCTTGTCTTTTTTTTCTAAATGCATGCCTGCAGGATACATATGATCAATGTCTGTTTTGTAAAAGGGGCCTGGGTTTAGCTTCCTGTCTTAAAAACTGTCCCCTCTGAATGAATTGACCCAGACTGCAGGTTAATAAATGTACTTTATGAGTTTTTCCTGTCAAGGCATGCCATCATAAAAGGAGCTGGAGAGACATAAAGGCAGACCATCAGAGGAGCAACCACTTATGAGGGGAAAACTTGTTTAGTTTCCTGCCTAATGGTTTGGATCCTGCATAACGAGATTTAGCGTCTGTGGTTGTATGTGGAAAAAGTAATCAAAATAATGATCAAACACTCAGAAAAACCACTTTATTTAGAATATTTTCATTTTTACCCATGTATAAGAAACAAATCAAGCTGTGAAACGTATATTATCTTCAAATAATGGTAGTGTTTAAATCACCCAGAGCTAAATGAATATACATATGCTTTTTCTTTTTTTCTGACAGGACAGCTTGAGAAAGCTATTTCACCAGTGTAATAACGACTGTCTCCTCTGTACATGGGGTGCCTGCTCTTCTTTTTTTTTAAAGTTATTTTTGGGCCTTTTTATGCCTTAAATATAAGAGGACAGGGCAGTGGTTAGAGTTGGAAACAGGGTGAGAGTGGGGAGTGACGTGGGAAAGTCGCCACAGCCCAGACTTAAACCTGGGCTGCCCTCTCAAGGTCTTTTTCCCCATATGGAGCGTGACCCAGACCAATAGGCCATCTGCACTTCAGTGCCTGCTTTTCTAACTGAAGGCATGGTCACACTGGCCATCCAAACCGTACCATACTCAAGCATGATTGGCACACACATAGCCTGCCTACGTCACCATGAAGTGTCTGTTTTCAAAATGCGCTGTCTCATTAGAGTCAGCACAAAGAGACCAAAAAATAGTTGGAGTTTGGTATGTTCTCTGTGTCTCAAAGAACTTTAAAAAAAAGTTTCCATGAATGCTAAATAATCCACTTTTTTGCAGCTGGTAACTGTTGTTATTTATTTGCTGTGGGTCCATTGTGAACATTTGACTTTTAGGGCTCTCATACTGAAAACAGCAAAAAATAATGTACAGAGTGCAGGGTCCACCACATTACATTCTTATTGTTGGCTAAAAGTTTGTAATCCTATTAATACTGGTCTAATTCACTCAACTTGTGCATTATACCCGTTATCACTTCATGATTTAATACTCTGTTATTATAAAATTTTGTATATAGAAACAAACAATACCAAGTATGTATTTAAATGCAGAGAATGATTCAAGTATTTCTTGCTCCATTGTTCTTAAAATAAAAACAAATTTGAGGCTTAATTTGTACAAGAATTTTAATTCCAATTAAGGACATAACTGTGAACCAACTCTGTCTTTATGTTTAAAGCAGGAACCTAAATCTGGAAGAGAGCATCATTCCTTCACAAGCTGCTGTTTGCAGTGTGTTCAAACGGTTTAACGTTCCCATGCTAATGGTATCTCACTTTTCTTTGCAGGGATTGCCAGAATGTTTGGAGGAACAGGTAAGACTTTTTCGTTACTAGTTGAACATTTTAGGGATCCCTCATATGATTTTATCAGAGGTTTTTAGTTCCCTTTGGTTTTACTTTTTCTAGGTTACAGTTCTGTAGTTTGTTGAACTTTAAATAGTCCTAACAAAGTGAAAAGCTGAGTGCATTTGTATCTGTGATTGCTGCTCTGTCTAACCAGGAGCCCTTTCCACTGGTTAAGTGCTTCTCTCTCCTATTAAAAAGTTCTCTGTGTTAATCATTAGCTAGCCTGCCTTTTTAATGTGGCCCAGACAGTTTTTTAATTAGACTCGCAGGCTGGCTGGGCCTTTGTCCCCAACCGGACCAAACCAGAGCCAAGCTCACAGATTCAGACTTTGGTCCTGGGCTGACCCGGCCTGTTTTCTTTACTGGGTGCCCTGCCAACACCACGGGTGAGGAACAGGGCTGGCCTGGGTACGAATGGACAGGGGCCCAGGGGAGTGCTGGGACCCAGGCTGGGACTCGAAAGAGTGAGAGAGAGATAGAGAAAGGGGGATGTGTGGAGGTGATAAGCAGCCATTGTGGAGCTCCAGTGGTCAGAAATAAACTGGTCATTGTTTGATTTAGTCAGTGTCCGCCTTATCGCTTCACTTATCTGTCTGGCCTCACCCACCTCTCTGTCTGTGAGAATCTCTCAATGGGGCCCACATTTCTCTGCACTTGTTCTCTTTCTACCCTCCAAACACGTTCGCACTGATGGGCCAGATAAACTTTATATTGTTTATGAAATCCTTCTCATATTTTTGTAGCTGATAACCTTGTGGAAGTCTGAATTTCAGGCTAAAGGTGGCTCTTGTTGGCTTTAATTATCCCCTCCCCTTCCCTTCTTTTACTCCTTTTTTCTCTCCTTTCCTATCTCTCTTTTTCTCTCAATCGCTGTATCTGCTTCCTTCCGGCTTGGACAAAGTCAAACAAACTCAATGATGGAATACAAGAGAGTCTGAATAGGTTTAGCTTGAATTGGAAATGCTCATTCTGTTCCTGGACACAGATTTGCCTCCATTCTTCATCACAATGGAAGCCTGGAGCTTTGGAGGAGAGACTTGTCAAACTCAGACGCTGACAGTCTGACTGCAGGTCAAAACCTAGCTACACATGTTATTCTTTGCTGTTGTTTTAAGCTGAACTGACAGCCAGCAAGCTGAACCAGTGAACTCCAGCATTGCAGTCACAGGCTCCATGTAGTATAAAAATCTGAAACTGAATAACAGAGTTTTTACAAGCCTCATTTTTCTGTTGTACATCAAACAGCTCTGCAAAAAAACAAAACAAAAACATTAATCAGCTGTTTGTCCAAATGTTTTCTCCATTACCTCTTCTTTTTCTTTTTCTTTTGTTTCTTCCTTACTTTAGGCCCCCCTCGACATTCTTGGTCATCTTTCACTTTGAGCTGCCCTGAATCTCCAGGTATCTTTATGTTTCTTTCTTAATGTCGTCTTTTCTTAATGTCATCCTTTGTACTGAAGCTCTGAGAGGCATAACAATTCTTGTCATGTTTCTGATGTTGTTGATGTCTAATGTTTCTTTTTCTTGTAATAATGAAATTACACATGGTAACTACCAGGAATAGCAGCCAGAACTTGTATGAAAATAAAGCGTGCAAAGGATCTTTTATAGTTTTAGTGTTGAACAGGATTCACAAATAACTAAATACGTAATCATCAAACCTTTTTTAATATTAGAAAGTTACATTTTCAGGCTTATGCTTTGGATAGAGTAGGAAACAGAGTGAGAGCAGGGACTGACATCCAGAACTGAGGCCTGGGCTTGGGCCTGAAGATTTGAGCCCAGTCCACAAATTTGAAGGCAAGCCTCACGAGGCACCTGACCTCAACTGCAAGGTCCAACCAGTGTCCTGCACATTTCTGCAACTG
Source organism: Labroides dimidiatus (assembly GCA_030710495.1). Taxonomy (NCBI): domain Eukaryota; kingdom Metazoa; phylum Chordata; class Actinopteri; order Labriformes; family Labridae; genus Labroides; species Labroides dimidiatus. Next base: position 15,538,026 of record CM061147.1, read on the forward strand.
TTGTTTATCTTCAGCTGATAAGAAAATATCTTTGTTTTTTATAGTATCTTATAGTAAAGTGTAGTATTTATAGTATCTAGTATTATAGTATATCACATTTACTCTGGGCGGACTGGGCAGTAGAAAAAAACAGGAAACAAGAAAAGAGATTGGGGGATTATACAGGGTAATGGCTGCTGATTGAAACCATTACATTACATTACATCGAAAAGGTGTGATCAATCATAACAAAAGAAATTCAGTCGGACTTAAAAGATCCTGCTATCATTATTTTCCTGATCATACAATTAAAGATATGTCTTCCATAGAAATGATACATGTATTATTTACCAGTCAGGTATGAGCATACTGCCACTGTAATGTTTCTATTCTTCTTGTTCTTTACAGTTAGGAAGGAAATTAATAACAGCACCTCCATCGACATCATGCGCACCAACAGCATAACAGATGAGCTAGACTTCATGACTGAGGACATGTCCCTGCCTGTGGTGACTGCCAAAACCCAGTAAGTCCCAAACATTTCCTCTGCACTTTTTTTTCCTGGAGCCCCCATGGCTCTGTGATCCATCACCCTGCACTGACCTCCATTCTCTCATCCATATAATACTGATTTGCCTACTCGTCATTCTTCCCAGAGGCCTTTTGTCAGAGTAGAGAGCCCCTCTAGCTGCTCTCTAAATGAAGCTGTTTTGTTGAACTCTCTCGAGGGTTAAAGAGACTCTCAAGGGCCAAGGCCATATCAGGTACACATGGTTATAAAGGGGATTATCCCTTTAGTCTAGAGGGAAATGTCAAAGAAATCCCTCTCAATAGGTTGGAGGACATGTTAAGGTACCGGATGGCTTGTCACTACATGCCCTCGTAGGACTGAGTACACTGCTGTTGGCTGGTGTGTGAATGGCGAGTGGGGTTTGTTGGTGTTCCTTCCTGACATATAATGACTGCTAATCATCATTTCGTTCCTAACTCCTTTTAGTCACCAGAAACAACAGATCAGTACTGTATGATGTTCACAAGAAAGACAACAGAAAACATTTTGCAACAGTCACCATATAAACACTGTTGTTTGTCTATATTTCATCAGTGGAAGAGTGGGAGAGTGGCAGAGTGCCTTTCCCACATGGCTATTGTTGTATAGCATCACTGCACTGGGATTATGTAATTACATACTACACTGTCAGGTGATACAAAGCTCCATAGGGATATCTGCAAACGTTTCAATAGATTCATGGCATTAAACCAGCATTAATCCTCCATGAGTCTATTGCTGATGTTGTGTGTTGCTGGCTTTTCATGGTATTAACATAAACTTATAATAGATGTTATCAGTCCCTGTGTAAATCCAACAGTAACAGCTTGTGTGCACCATACTATTAGATTTCTTGCTATCTTTCTATTACACACTGACATGCATATTTTCTTAAATTGCACCTGCTTCTATATATATTTATATATATAAATGAAGGAATCTATTTTGGTTCCCCATAATAGCTCCACTATTTTGCAAATAACTTTGGTCTTCAGTTTATCTTTTTAACAAATCAAATTATCTCATACTGTACTTTTAATGTCATTCTTTGTAATTTAATGTCCCCCATCAACAAGAGGTCATCTGATTTGTTTTATTGTAATGAGAGCATTAATAAAATAAAATAAACTTTAACACTACAGTGAGAGTTCTGAGCAGAGGGAACATTTCTTCTCTTGTAGTCTTTTGACCTGCCCCTTCGTGGCATCGGTCCAGGACCCTTTTTCTGCACAGCACTTAAATTCTACAAGGTACTGTTCCAGCTCACTCACTATTCTTCTTCTTCCTCTCCATTTTCTCTCTTTTCTCCTGCTCTCAATCCTTACATCCACCCTCCTTTTATCTGCTGGAAGAAGGCCATGGAAAATGTGAACTTTGATATAGCATACAAACCATAACTAGCCACTACCCAAACTCCAAAACCTATTAATCATTGAATTTTTAATAGCTATGCCACTCCTGGAAAATGTGATTTTGGTTTCTCCTGTTTCTGGGTCATTTTGCTATTCAAGGATTAGATTCTTGACCAAGCATGCATTATTTTTTTGTTCAAGGGAACTTTGTCTTTGGGTAAAACACTCCCACATTAAAGTAGAAGTACATGTAATGTAGTGACAGCTACAAAGTGCATAGATGTCATCAACAGTTGGAAAAGTGTGTTCAGATGGTTCAATGGGTCACATACCGGGCACTTCCACCGGAAATTAAATCTTTTCTAATTAGTCGTTCAAAGTTCAAATCTGATTCATGCTGTAAAACGTTTGTCCTTTTTACACATAGTGTCTTGGTGTTTGAAAGTGTAGAGTCCACTCTTGTCAAAAGAAATGTATAATGAACTGAAACTTTTTGCAGTGTGCTGAGAAAATAAATACTTTAGCAAAAGAAAAATCCTATAGTTTTGTGTACTGTGGTTGATGGAGTATAGAAAGGGAGTACCTTTTTGAATGTTAAAGGGACTCCTGATGGTTCAGGACACTTAATGCACAGCTGCAAAGTTTTATGTCCCATCATGAAACCAGCTGGTTTATCATTATCATAAGTGGAAATCTTCAGATTATAGTATTTTTTCTACCAGGCTATAAAAATGTTTACTTCTGCTGTAAAAAACTGCTTTTTAAATTGGTATATATTTGGTTTCCAGTACTTCCAGAGCCAAACTCAGCCAGACACTTGATTGGTCTTGGTTGGTTGATACAGATGATGGCTCTGTTCTAGGTATCCAAGCCACATTCTGGAATATATACCATAAACCAGTTAAAAGCAAGTTACATGTTGCTTTTATTGTTAACTGTTTTACAGCAAATGCTTTAAGTTAAATTATCTGCCAGTAGACTAATATTGCATGTCCAGTGAAGAAACATTGAAATCACCTTCAAGACATGTGAAATTCTAGTTTCATTCTGTATATTGATGAAATTACTTTCAAATTCTTTCAAGAGAAATTGAGCACAAGTTTAATGGCCTGAGCACTTTTATTTATTTGTGGATGTGTTTCAGTTTCCCTTCTTGCGTGTGTTTGGCATATTTGCATGCTCTTGTGGGCGTGGGACCACTGGTTGTTAATGCCTAAGTATGTGTGAGCTAGCCTTCCAGCTGCAGAGGCACTCTGTGTCTATTTGTATCCATTGCACGGCTTCTGTGCCCACAACTCAGCTCTAACAGCCAGACTTAGATTTGGGCCATGCTGGGTGCTTTCCCATAACAGCTGGTTTGTTTTGCCTGTGGTGTCACGCCACCAGGGAAGGCACTGTCATTTGGCATCCTTATCTGGATTTCTGCAGACAGCTACCACATCCACCCATGCTGTTTGAGGATGACTTGCACGCACAGACACTGTATCAGTTTTTGGATTTAGTATTCTTCCACTAACTCCAATCTGTATGTCAGTTTGTCATGAGCTAATTCTCTTTTTTTCACATTTATGTCTTTCATATCTCTGTGTCAGCTCTAGTTTGGTTGTTACAGTGTTAACTTTCACTTTGCAGTAACAGACATCCCCACACGTGTGTAAGTGTGTATGTGAGTCTGCACATTTGTGTGATAGAGGCATCAAAACAGCTGGTGTGACGGATCTGGGCTTCTGTGGAGGAAGTGGTGCACAACAAAGTCTGCACACAATCATTGTCTCTTGCTTCTCTGAATTCAAAACATACACACTCACAAACACACACACACACACAAACACACATGTGTGTTAACCTTTTTAACTTTGCCTTTCATCTGCAATTTTAACTGTTATATTTTATATTTGTTTCATGCTTGTTGGATTGAATTTCTTTGTTTTTTGCATAACTGTGTGATGATTATCTGAATTTTATCCTTAACCTTGTAAAGTGTCTTCAAGTCTTTGAAAAGCGCTATATAAATAAAATGTATTATTATTATTATTATTATTATTATTATTATTATTATTATTATTATTATTATTATTATTATTATTCTCCCTCTGAGAAGCTAAATCATTTTATTGCTGTTTGTTTTCTTAATACCACTTTGTGGTGGTTTTATTGGATTTTATGAAATGTCCTAAAAAAAGAAATCTTACACAAAGTACATACACTTGTTCCTGCTGTGTCAGCATAGTTCTGTTCTTGTTACTGTAAACACTACTTCCACTATTTGTTTACTTAACTCTGTAAATGAGGCTGATTCTTGATCAGTGTGTGTGTGTGTGTGTCTCCAGCTGTACACTTTGAGGATGTAAATTTAGAAGATTTACCGGTTGACTGCTGAACAAATCATAACAAACCCAAGCCTAACTCGCTGATAATACATCCACCACAAATCAGATTGACATTTACCCTCTTTGAGATTGAGTAAATGTTTCCAAGTACACGTCTTTCCCCAAACAGAGGAAGGCCCTGTTTGGGTGATTGAGGTGATAGTGTGCTCTCTCTCTCTCTCTCTCTCAGCCTGCCCTATGTTGTAATATCCCTGTTTTATCCCATCATTTAAGCCACTTTGTTTACCAATATAATGCTAACAGAAGCTAAAGGTTTCACCTGACCTTATGGTGTGTGGTGTCATGTAAGCAGAAGCTTCACTCTTGAAACTCTTTTGCATGGATGGATTTGATATGCTGTGATCAGTCTACCTCTTGCATTGCTCATTTTAGTGAAAGTTACTAACTGTAGTCAAAGGGTTATCAATGGGCTTTGACCAATCAAGATCAAGAACTAACACAGCTGGAGATCAGTGAGAAAGCCAGGTAAAAAAAAAGAGATTATTAAATGTTATTTATGATTACAGGTATAATTGCCAAAAATGTATAAAGATTTTTCAATTGACCTTACAGGAAATTTCTTATAGTACGATAAAGGTGCCAGCATTTATCTCATGACTTTTCCCCATTTTATTTGTCATTACTGTTTTGATGTAATGCTCTTTTTATTTAGATCTTTTACAGTTTGTTTCTCAGTGTGGGACAAAACCAGAGCATCCAGCATGTATGTGTGTGTTTGTGTTTATGTGTTTTAGGTGGTGGGTGGGTATTGGGGTGGTTTTCACCTCTTGTCATGCCTCTACTACCTCTATTGTTTGTATTGACAGCAACTGTTAAGAGCGATAAACTTTTAAAACCTCCTCTGCAGAGAGATCCTTACTATCTGATGTATTACTTTGACTATCTCAGGTGTTTCCTCGACCATCTCAGTATTGTCTGGATGGCCTCAAATATCTCCTGGACCATGCTTTGGGTGTCTCCCTTTTTGTCTACCTGGATGCCGTCTATCTACAGGAAGGCCAAGGCTTTGCCTTTTCATCGGACTTTAGGTCCTTTGTTATATTATGGAGCTTGTTCACCTCCTCTTTGAGAGCCTAACTGATCTCCTCTTGATCTTTTAAGTGGACGTCAGCTAGAAGGAGCTGCAGGTGTTTTCTTGCACCTGGATCTCTAAAGCTCTTTTTCCACCAAGTGATCCAGTATGGATCAGTACAGTTTGTTACAGGTCAGATCGGTAAAGCCCATAGACTGTATAAAATATGGACGTAGTCTCTGCGATGTCACCCGTCTGTTCCTGATACAGTCAAATAAAGACAATCGTTGGACGGGGCCATATTGGATATGATGCAGACTTTGAGCTTCCTTCCTAATAGCTATAGGGTGCCCATCAATCATGTAAGCTGAGCTGAGCTGAGCCTCTGATTAGACAAACTCGTAATCCTAATATCTTCTAAACTGCTGAGTAAGATCATCCCCCCCCACACACACACACACAGTGTGTGCCGATAACAAATTAGCATTTCAGACCCAAGCTGTTTTTTAAAACCAGGCTGTAAATATGTTTTTTAATGCCATAAAAGTTTGTTTTTATGGCTTGGTGTTTCTGCAGCCAGCCTTTAGCAGATTCTAAATGAACAGCAACTCTTAGCGCTTCTGCATAGGATTTATTTCACTCAACCGAATGTTGCCCCTTAGCTTGGCAGATCCTGTTTGCTTTTCCACAGCCATCTGTGCCCTTCTTGATAGGCAGCGTGTAAGCCAGATGCTGATAGGCACATCAGCTACGTAAAAGCGTAACGGCATAGCAGCGCGACAGTGTATCCTACTCATAAATGCAAAGAAGAAGAAAAACGTGACACAGTAAACAAAGAGTAACGAGCCATTTTCCAAACAGAAAGAAAGTTATCTTCACAAAATTGACTGGAAATCTAAAGCTGGCAGGGTTTTGTGTTGTTATTTATTACCGCTGTCTTCGTTTATTCTTTTGACCAATAAACGGACTGCAGTGTTTGTAGCTCCACCTTTTGGGATTGGATCACTACTTCTTGCACCCCAACAGAAGGGTACCAAAAAGTGGAATGGTACAGGTGGGTAATTTGGGGACCTGTCTAAAGGAAACGAAACGCCACAAAATGTGTGCCAGTCCGAGACGAACTGAAGTGGACCACTTGGTGGAAACGGGGCTTATACTGTATTCTGCACCATCGCTCTGTTTTTCGTGTCTATTCTGAGGGCCTCTCTCTTCAACATCAGGAGCTTTTTCTCCAGGAGATCATTTTGTGATCTTTCATACAGCCCTGGAAAATCAGGAAACCAGACTGGATTTTTTTTTGTTATACACAGTTCTCTGTATAAGTGCATCATCTCTGTCCCAAGTTTTCCCATGAGACCACCAAAGATTAGAAACCTGTCGTGGTTCAGTCGTCTCTGCTATCTCGTGACCTGAGGCAGTTGCCTCTTCCTCCCGCTGGGTGTGTCCAGCTTCTCCAAACCTCTCCACCTCCTCCTTTTTCGTCTTCTCTCAGACCTGTAAAAGCCTGCATGGGCCACCTGCAGACAGCCCTTAATTAGTTCCCCTCTTACAAGCTAGCTAGAGATAAAGAATGAAAAGCCACTGCAGCGCCGCAGGAGGGGGGCGAAGGCAGAGACACATGCATCACAGCCTGTCCTCCTCAAGTAGGGGCCTCTCTCTTCTGAGCAACTGCAGCTTTTGTGCAAAGCTCTGAACAAATTGACTTTTTGTCCATGCGCCCTCTGTATGCCTGTCTCCTACACTGTAGTCTCATATTGATGGCACAGAGGGTTGTTTCAAATGGGGGGTTCAGGAAAAATCCAAAATGCATTCATGGTTTTATGTCACTGGAGTCTTTTTAAACCTTGAGAACTGTTACTTTGACAGATGTTTGTGATATAAGTTTCCTCCAGCAGCTTGCCCTCCTTTTATTCAACTCTGTGCTCCAGAACATGTGCTGACCAAGATGTTATTTTATGGGGCTTTATGCAAGATTCAACAGTGAATGTAATGTGAACATTTCCAATAAATCCGCTTAATATTTTTGGCTTTACTGCCAAGTATTAGAATGACAAACCAGGCTAAGGGCCCCACGTCAGGCTCATGCAGCAGACACAAATGCACACGCACATATGCACACGGACAAACGGATTGGGAGGGGGGGTGTAAATCTGTGGCCTCCTGCCCTGCAGCAAGCAAAGAAGCTGCCTGGCTGCTGCTGTTTTATGAAAAGATAATGAAAGCAACTGAGAAAGAAAGGAACAAATTGTGCAAGAAAGAAGGGAACAAATTGTGCAAGAAAGAAGGGAACAAATTGTGCTCTGCTTTCTTGAGTTTCTGCCAGTTTGTGGAACGAAAAAAGGCAGAAAAACAGTCTTACTGCAGTAAGTGGCTACTTGTTGATTCATATTCTCTGGACAGTAAATGTGTATAGAGGAATTCAATGCTGAATCTCCTCACAGATTCTTGGCTTTTTGTTTTCACCTTTACTTGCTTGGACATACTAAAATTACTTTAATTAATCTTGCATCTTGACAATACAACCATCTTAAATCCCTCAGACAGTTTGTTGTAAAATGTTGATAAAACAGATTTTGATATTTTAAAGTCTTTTTAATGATACATTTAATTGAAGTGCAGTGCATATTAAATGTTCAAATTGAAAAATCTTATTTATGATAAGAATATGCTAATTTAGAACAGGATGGACAAAATGCTAAAAAAGTTATGCGATACTTAAATAAAATCCTGAAAGAACACCTCCCAGTTACCTGGGTTCATTTGCAGCTGGTCAAAGCTGTACTATGCAAAGAAGAAACCATATGTATAACCAGAATGCCAGCAACTTCTTGGGTCCAAGCGCATTTAAAGTGGACTAAGGGAAAGAGGAAAACTTCTTGTGGTCTTGGGGGTCAAAACTTGACAGTCTTTTTTAGAATTCATCAGCATTACTACCTACACTACTGTAGAAGTGTAGGTAGTGGAGTGATCATTCCCCTGATCACTTGCGTCATCATGGGAATGCACAGGTGCTTAAGGCATTGGCAGCTTACCCATCTGAGAAGGCACCATTAATTTTGAAGATGTACAGATTTGTGAGAAAAGAAGGAATAAATAACAACTAAAATTAACTCAGGAAATTACCGTTTTGGAAACAGGACTCCCTGAGCAGCCCTGATATGTCACAACACACAGAGTTTTGTCTAAGAGCACGATAATGTGAAAGAAAAATGCGGCTTTGGTTGGATAAAAGCAGAGTGCTGTTATCAGTAACACTACATGACTGACAATGGATGTATTTGCTTTAAAATTAAATTGGTTCTTGTAGCACTTTAATTCGGCTTGTTGGATTGTTTTCATTTAATTATGTTTGTCTTAATGAATTGCAGCATTATAAAACTGAGGGTAAATACACAAGATAACCTAATGAATTAACAGAATTATCCTAAAGTAGATTAATGCGCTGTTAATGGAAGTCAGATTAAAGTAGCCTAAGGATATTTATTTCCACACTAAAAGAGCACACTGAAAGAAACAGATAAGAAACTCAGATCTGCTGCTGATTTCATTATGCTTTCTACCTTAATGGACTAATGCATTTGTTATTAAGGGGAAGTAAGTCGCCCTCACTCAAAATCACATCATTAGTTAGGCTAAAAACTAATAAGATAATGAGATCATTTCCAAAACTCACAGGTTTATTCAAATGTAAGGTTTGTTTTCTTGGTAGCAAGAAAACTCAAATTTAACAAAAAATAAAAAAAAATAAAAACACAACACATGAAAACATAAAAACAAACTAACCATGGTCACTCTCTAAATCTGCGGGTAAAACTGATAGGGTACAACTTTGCTGGTTGGCTGAGGCGTACAACCAGGAGCCTGTAATTCTGAGTGAACCCAGTGAACTCAGAGTGCATGGTCTGATCCTGAAAAAGTCATGAGTAATAGGCTACTTTTCGCACCAAGAATGTTGAAAGAGGCATCCACAGCACTGGGGGGTTGAAGAGTAGAGCAGTAGTAGTAGTAGAAGTATTTGTTGTGATAGTAGCTATGACTTGTTACAGAAACATTTGTAGGAGTAGCAGCTGATGTTTTTTGAGTTAGTTGTTGCTGTTTTAATTAGTTGTACAGTGTTAACAGAAGTCGTGTAACATTACAAATAATGATGTTTTTATTGTGACATGGATAGTAGTAGCAGTAAATGGAACTGTTAAAAACATTGCAGTGTTGTTGCACTAGTCGTCATAGTAGTTGTTATTGCAGTGGGTACCTTAGGTTATTATTTTAGTGTTGTAATAATGATAGTTGCAGTCATTATTTTAGCAGTAGTTATTATAGCAGAGGTACCTACCTGTGATGATTGTTGGTTGTAGCTCTACATGTAGTATGGGGAGAAATTTGTTTTATATTTTGCACACTTTTAACTCCTCAGTCAAAATGATCATGATATGTAAGTGACTGTTGAGATTGCTCTGCAGACTCCACAGCAGTCTCATGGCTTTTTCTCTAACTCCAAGATGTTCCTCGGAGAGCTCAAAATCTTGCTATAGATGCTTCCTTGTCTCTTAGAGGTGTGTCTACCTCCTCGCTGCAACCCTAAAGGCACCTGTATAAATACCTTTTTTCTCTCCTCCTTCTCCTCCTGTGCATGGCTCACTTTCTTCTTCTCTTCTTTTAATAAAAACAGTAGTCTGTAGCAGCACCCAAGTGGCCTGTTTATACAGCCAATCCTAATCCTGCAGCCTTCTACAACTCTTGTGGCCACCTTTTTTTTTCTGCACGACTCTCCAGGTTCTGGTGCTCTCAGGTTTTCAAACAGACCAGCCCTGCCATTTGATGTGGGCTTTGAGGGTTTATTCAGGTGTGGCGACCGGTGCTGCCACCGCCCTGCCTCTGATGTTGCGTCCATCTGCGACCAGGTGCCGGAGCTGCATCTAAGAGCCCAGTGTTCCAGCCCTGGAGATGAATAGAGGGCCTGTTGATGGAGCTTGTCTGTGGGGCCTTGTGGTTTCTCCCTCTTACAAGCAAAGGCAAGGATATACCAGAGGCCAGGGTATTCACCTGCTGGAGAGGAGAAGGGTTGACTATGCCCCACGCTTTGACTGAGGGAAACCTTAAGATATGGTGGATGAGTTTGTGTGTGCCCTTGTTTCCTCCACCCTGGCCTAGTGCCTGCCCCACCTGTCTGAACGAACACCTCTCTGTGTGACTGCGCTAAGGTTGGTCTGGGTCAGCAAAGTTGGATTGGCTTAAATTGGCTGCCTGGCATTGCATCAAGGACACAGCCTTCAATCACTCCATGTGGTTGAAAGGTTTTGGTGTATTTTGTTAGGAGGTGTGATTGGTCTGAAATATCCCTTCACTTTATTTTAGATAGACTAAGAAGGGTTATTCATGTAGTATTGACAGTGTTATTTCAGTCAGCCAGACTTGCATCGAAATATTCTTTGACAACCAATTTTGACAGAGTAATGGAGCCTGTAAGCGCTCAAAGAGAGGCTCTACAGTGTGATTGCGCTTTTTCCTGGGTTATATTTGGCTAGCTGTAAAGGAATTTCAACACTTTTTATTTGATTTGTATATCCACGGGGTGTCTTAAGGCCTTGAAAAGCATTTAAAGCCATGAGCTGAGGTAAAAACACAGGTAATTTAAAGTTCAAATGATAAAATTAGCTTGTTTTTGATTCATACCTGACATAATAAAAGAGAACAAAGCTGAAACTTTCAGCAATACCCTTTTTATATAAGTTAACTTTGAATTAAAAAGCTAATCAAACCTTATCATAAAAAGGAAAAATTCATGTATGTTGTTACTTAATTGTTCCTTATGAGTAAAACAGCTTGTCACCCTTTATTTCTTTTAATGCTATTAAAGACTTGGAATGCCATGTCAACAAGAAGAAAAGCTTTGACAAACTAGGAGAAAAAATATGGGATAAAGGTTCCTTATGCTGATCTCATAAGTGTTCAGTTATTTAGTTCTTGCTATTATGTTGCCAAAACTTCTAGTTATTATTATGTAAACTGCTTCTCCCGCTTCAAATACATATAATCATGCATGTTCATTGGTGCTGAGTGGCTTTGAGCTGAAATATGACGCCTGCCAGACAATAAAATGGGCTGCAGAATTTGAAGAATTGTTGAAGCTAGAATACAGGGCATATGTCATTCAGGGTTTGTTGAAAGTGGTAAGAAGTGCAGAATAACTTGCTCTTTACGGAACTTAGTTAGAGCAAACAGTTTACTTCCTGCAAATTTTAAAGGAGGACATGAGGATACAAGCGATGTTGAAGAAATCTCGTAAAATTCTTTCATTTCTCTGGCCTGTTTCGGCATGTTGCCGACGTTACGTGTGATACATTCACGTACCCTTGGAAATGTTGGAATATGACAATCCCGCCAGATTTTTTGGCTTTTAAGTTGGACTAACGGTTTGTAAACGCCACTTATTTAAAAATAAATGGTATTTCGAATATCCTGTCCTCCAGGCCAGCTGCTACCTTTCTATATTTACATAGTAACTTAAACCATTAGTGGTAGTAATAACAGCAACAATGTTAAAGTTGTGGCATTATAATTTACAGTGTGTCCACAGCAAAATCTTAAGAAGAAGCAAAGCTGAATATATGATTATTCAAATGAAAATCCCTTACATGTACACATAGTCCTGAAAATATGCTTTAAATAGCAATTATTATAATAATGATAACATAATCGTACACCTTACTATCTGAAATGACTTTCAGTATGGCTAAAAGAAGCATGATTTTTAACAATTTTTTAAAAAATGTCTGCATTATAGTTTCAAATTTCTGACACCCTGATCTTATATTGGTTGAAAACCGGCATAAATACAACAGAAGCAACAATTCAAAGTGTTTTATCGGGGTTATAAGTACTATAAGCATCACTGTTCACTTGGAATCAGCTGGTTTTAGTGCTTTGACCCGTATGGTAGAAAAGTTGTCTGAAAATAATTTTGCTGAAATAAAATAATCTATGTTTTCAGTTTAATTCTCATTCTCCGACCTCTGAGAATGAAAGAGGCAAAAGAAAGTCACCCACATGCTGCTTCTATCACACCACCATCAGCACGCTCCTTGGGGGTTTTGAAGCCAACAGTTTACAGACACCCATTCACAGCTTCACCACAGAGAGTACACTTCTTTTCTTTTCACTTCTTTTCTAGGAGAAATGCACCACAGCATTTCTGGGGTTTCATTTCTGACTTTATGTGGCATAAAGAGTTTATCTTACATTTAACATCCTAGCAGTACGGAGAAACTGACAGGCAGTTTTGCAAATTACAGGGAACGTAAAAAAAAAAAAAAAAATTGTCCTGTCACAGTTTAACATATTCTCACCATTATTCCAGATAAAGAAGCAGTCTTAAAGGCACGGTTGGTAGTCACGGAAAACTAGCATGAATTTGAATGTAGCATCTCCTTGGGACTCCATTTAACCCCCGCCCTCCCACACTCAGAGCTCCTCCAAAACAACACATCCAATCAAATGCATCAGCGTCACTCATTCGCGGTCATATGATCGTGACTGATTCAAAATCACAGACTCCAAACTGGTCCTCAGCACATCACGTTTGTTTGCACTACATTACCAGTAATCAGGGTATAGGCAGTTTTTCTGCCATTCTCCAGCATACTCAGATCCCTTTTGGTTATGTGCATTAAATCAGGTCTAGTGCACGCCAGTGAAATGTACACGCAGGAGGGCAGAATGGCAGGACAGGATTTGATTGGTTTAACAAATTGGCTGCCAAACGCTAGGATTGGCCGGTGTTTTCCCAGGTTTACTCCTGCTGTAGGGAGCAGATATTTTTCGCTCTATTTTAAGAACACATCATGCATTGATTGCCATCGGGACATAAAGATAATTTTAACTAGAATAACAAAAAGTGTCTAAATCTGATTACCAACCCTACCTTTAAAATCAGTTATAAAGTGACAACCTGCAGCCAGATGTGTAAAGCAGTTGAGCAACAGAAAAGCTTTAAATCATAGAACAGGGACAGATAAGTTTTGGTTCAGTGTTGCGTGCACACACACACACACACACACACACACACACACACACACACACACACACACACACACACACTTCCTTCTCCTTCCCCTTGTGTATTTTTTCCACTGCTGTTAATAGGAGCCACATAGAGCTCAGCTCATAATGAAAGACCCCCCAGAGGCCATGGCAGGGACTAATAACTCTCTTAATAAGTCTCTGTTAGTGTTGAAAGACGGGCCTCTTTATGCTACGTGTATATGTGCTGTAAAGTCTTTTCCAGCTTACTACTGTAATTTTATAGCTCGGTTTTGTCCTTTCTACTCAAAGCCTGTCAGAACAAAATAAGGAGTGCAGTAAGCGCGTGTGTCAGAGAGTGTGCTGCAGGTCATTCCAGTTGTAGGCCGGGAAAAGAAGTAAAATTACATTAAAAGGCCTGGATAACTGTTTCTGACCTTAATAATTTATGGTCGTATTAGAAGGCTGGATATAGAGTTTGAGAAGTTCAAGAGCAAAGTCATAACCAGTTCAGAAGCCTTATTTTCATGCTTAGATTAACTTGAAATGATATGGGTACAGACAGAGGTCTTTGTGTAAGTGTGTGTGTGTGTGTGTGTGTGTGTGTGTGTGTGTGTGTGTGTGTGTGTGTGTGTGTGTGTGTGTGTGTGTGTGTGTGTGTGTGTGTGTGTGAACAAACCTGACTATCCAAAGCCTCTGCTGGCCGTAAGATAAATAGAAAGTAGAGACAAAAATAATTTAAAAGTAGCATAAAAGAGATACACTGGCCTGTCTCCTGGTAGCGCCTCCATGCTCTGGACACTACGCTGACAGACACAGCAAACCTTCTTGCCACAGCTAGCACTGATGTGCCATCCTGGATGAGCTGCACTACCTGAGCCACTTGTGTGGGTTGTCGACTCCGTCTCATGCTACCACTAGAGTGAAAACACCGCCAGCATTCAAAAGTGACCAAAACATCAGCCAGAAAGCAGAGGAACTGAGAAGTGGTCTGTGGTCACCACCTGCAGAACCACTCCTTTATTGGGGGTGTCTTGCTAATTACCTATAATTTCCACATGTCGTCTATTCTATTTGCACAACAGCATGTGAAATTGTCAATCAGTGTTGTTTCCTAAGTGGACAGTTTGATTTCACAGAAGTATGATTGAATTGGAGGTACAATGTGTTGTTAAAGTGCTCTCTTCACTTTTTTAGATTCAACTAAATCAAAAATTAAGACTATGGGCTTTACCTAAACAAGTTTAAAGAGTATAAAACATATCATAAAAAATGGAATCAGTAATTTATTGCATATGAATGTTTAAATCAGCACCTACTAAAGTTCTAATAAAAGGTGAGTCTCAACAGCATGTGTTGGAATTGAGTGCAGGAGTAAAATGAAATGGTCTCATCTGCGATATGTCAGCAGTAACAGAGGTGGCTACATTGTTCCACTGTTACATAATAAAAACACTGAACTAAATACTGCAGGGCAGCACACTACCCACAATTACAGATTAAGTCAAAATGTGGAGGAGAAAAAAAAAGAAACACCAGTGATCATGAGTCACACTGACAAGATTTATACGACAGGAGAAGGGGGATATTTTTAGAATTTCAAGCTGTTGGTGTAGTTAAGGTTTATGTGCTATAGTAATGTTTTAAAATAATTGCATTGTTAAATAAAATGCAGGTAACTATGAACTTTGTCACTAGTCAAAAATACATTTTTGTCACTAGTCATTAAAAACAGTTCTTATTGTAAATACAAGTGATTATATAATTGATGCTGAAAAATAAGCACAAAGGCTGGTATTTGTAGTGTATCTTATGTGAGACAAACCGTTTTTTGTGAGTTACTCTCCTTGCTACTCTCTTAAGTACACCAAGTGTGTTTGTGAATTCTTGTAAAAGTTTATGGTAGAGCTACCAAGTTCTTACTAGTCATTTGTTGTTCATTATTGTTGTATTTATGCATATCTTCTTTCTGTTGTTCTTCTTGGTCGTGTGTTAAAGTGACAAAGAGGTTGCATTTGGCTGAAATGCTGTAATAACACAGCAGCGTACAGAAAAAACCAAACGTCAGCAGTTCTGCAGTGTGGAGGAGGGGAGCAGAGAGAAAAAAAATCCCCTCTGTGACCAGCAGGCTGTGCTGAAGCAACATCACTTCTCCTCACGCTTCACTCTCATCTGACAGACAGGCTACAATCACCAAACTCTCTTTTTTATGTAAGTGTAGATTAAATAATTCTGCCTCTCCTGGGTTTTCACAGAGTAAAATGAAACTGACAGTGTAGGGTTAAGTTGAAGTGTAAATATCCTTTTACATGTGTTTTCATGAATGCAGACAGGTGTGTTCACTGCACCGCTGCTGCTTCTCCAGTTAACCTCTCATCCACATGTGTTTTGTTATTTTGCCATCACATTTTCTGTCCTGCAGCAAAAGAGAAAGAGGAGAAGCTTGAGGAAAATGAACAAAACCACACTTTCCCTTTTTTTTTTTTTTTTTTATCAAAGCTAGCCTTTTCAATAGTCAGTGACTTTCTAGAGCTTTGTTCTTGCCGGGAACAACAGCTTTGGTAAACCATCTCTCAAACATTTGCTAACAGTTCCAGTTAGAGAATCTGAAACAGGTTTTATCTCTGGATAGAAAAGAGATGTCTTGGATCTGGCAACACTGACAAAGTGAGTATTTGCATTTGTATTTGCAAACTCTATATTCCAGTACTTGCAGCCTTTCACTGACTGTGAGGTCAAGAAGACCTCTCATTTTCTTCTCTCTCTCTCTCTCTCTCTCTCTCTCTCTCTCTCTCTCTCTCTCTCTCTCTCTCTCTCTCTCTCTCTAGGTCTCTCTCTCTCTGTCCATCCCTCTCTCTTTCCCGTTCAGCCTGGCCTGTGTACAAGTCTCAGCAGTTGTCAGTTTCAGGAAATGCACCATGCTCTGTTGGGAAGTGAGGTATCTGCCTCTGGGCCAGACATTTTTCCCCCCAATTTTTATCAACTGCTTACGGGAAACAGCAGATGCCATGAGCAGACAATGTTCACTCGGCCTTTCCACTCCTGCTGTGCTTGTGTATTTAAAGTGATACAAACTGCATTCAGGCTTTGCTGAAAGATAATGCAGACACTTGAATTGAAGGGAATAATAGGTGGATGGCTGCAGCAATCCCCACTGCTATCCCCATGGCCTAATACTTGGTATGTGTGAGTGAGTGCATGAGTGGGTGAATGACTGGATGCATGCATGTAAAGCTTTACTACACATGAACACACAGATACACACACACACACACACACACACACACACCACTTTGTGCAGCCATGAAGAACTACACAAGCACTGTACCACCTTCTTGTTAATCCAAATGCTTTTACACTTTGTTTAACATGTGATTTCTATGAGCTCGATATTTGCACTGCTGAGCTACAACTTCAGCCCCCCGCTGTTCACACTCCCCGCCCCACCTACACACACACACACGCAACTTTGCTCCCTTTCAAACCGCGCTTCAGAGTAAAAGCCTTGTTGAATCAGCCTCACCAGATCTGCAGAGCAGCACCGCAAGAGTGTGCACAGAAAAGCAACAAAAACAGAGCCGTGTGTTTCATGGCTTGAATGTGATGTATGAGCAGGCTAAGTGTGTGTATGTGTCTGTCCTGGAGTGTGTGTGTGTGTGTGTGTGTGTGTGTGTGTGTGTGTGTGTGTGTGTGTGTGTGTGTGTGTGTGTGTGTGTGTGTGTTGTGTGTGTGCGTGTGTTTGTGTGTAGGAGTGGGGGAGAGCAGCTTGAGTCCAAACAGGATATTGTAGTACATGGGGGCACAGATTCTTCCTGCGGCAGCTTGGCTCAGTGGGTTTCAGGACAGACTCGGCGACAATCAGGCAGCAACCCCTACACTGTAACACACACACACATACATACACACACAGAGCGCACACACACATACACAAACGCAGATTCTTCGTGCCTCTCATCAGATAACTAACTCAAATACCAGCCTTCCTTTTTGTGAGGAAAACAACTTTATTGTACTCACTGATGGTTTCCTGAGAAGAGAGGAGACATAATTAAAGTCAATTCATGTCAAATGTTTGGCCATGATGAAAAAAATTGTGAGTAAACGCAAATAATCTTCACTAAAACAGTAGCTCAAGCCTAACTTCTTTATCTTAGCCCTCAAATAAGAGCAATTTGACATTTTGGGGATAATTCCTGAAACATCTCTGTCGTTGCTTGGAGTGCATTGGTTACATCATGTCTTAAACTTTCTGTTGTGTTCCGTGCAGATCACACTAAAGTTGATTGTACGCAGTCTGATAAAGCTGTCACTCCATAACAGATGTTGTCTGACGAACATAAAAACTGTTTGTCAGACATGCTTTCAAGAAAAAAAAGAAAAGTAACACCTGAGGGAAAGTAACCTCACTGGGAGAGATGTTATTTAAAGACCAAATCCAGGCCAATGTACTAGAATAACCCTGCAGCAGTGAGCTCTCAGGGCTGTTTGATACAACCGACTGTGTTGCTTTTTCCACTCTACAAGAGCAAAGAGTCAGAGTTTTGAGCACATCTGCACAAAATTCAAGACGGTTGAGACTAAGAAGGAAATGTGTTTTTCAGGAGTTGGAGTAAGGGCAGAACAGATTCACTTCATGTTGGAGACCGGGAGAGGAATGATGAGGGCGAGTGGAGAGTAGAGGGTGTGTATGTCAGAGGTTCTTCTCACAGGGATGTCAGAGCTTTAAAACAAGCTGTCTGTCAGGTGCCAAATCCGGCAACATCCGTACACTCAATCCATCTTTGGTGCTATTACACTCTCACGACTGGGAGAGTGTGTGTAGCTACAAGGATTTTTTTCTTTGAGGGAAATTTTCTGTGCACCATATGGACAACATACTCCAGTCAAAAAAACAGATCATGAATATAAACACTGAAACAATTTAGACAGAATGTGAGTCAGAGCTTACTAAATTATTTGTTTTGGGTTAAGACCAGCTTTTCCTGTTTCCCTCCATCCCCTGTGTGCTTTTCTGAGTTTCTCGGTAGCTCTATAAAAATCTTGTTTGGACAAGAAAGCAGACATTGTTATTTGCCTAAATTTTATTGGTAAATATGACTTTATGAGCCCTGGATTTCCATCATTTTTCAGTCATTAACATCTGGTCGTTTGTGTGCTATGAAATCAACCAGTTTTCATTTATTACTTTATGCAGTGTTTTGTAATTAACAGATGAGGCAATGTGTTGTAATTAATTTTTGTGTTTCCACACAGAGTTTTCATGCAACAGTCCAATTATACAGTCATTATTTTTCTGTGGTATGTAGAAGAAGTTGTCATTTATTGCCAACTGCAAATAAAACAAAAAACAAACAAACAAACAAAAATCATCCGAAAGGTAAAATTACTCTGATCATAATGCAAATCAAAGCTCTAATATAGTTTTTCTTTTTTACTTTGTTGTCCATCTTTTTAGTTGTGAAATGAAACAACAAATCAGCTGAACAAATACCAGTGACCTAAACAAATGATTGATATTTTTAATAAAATGAAGTGTTATGTTATCTATGCAGTGATGCAGCTACTTGCTACTGGCTAGAGCAGTATGTCAGGTTAATGGCTTCTGCCATAATGTCATAATGCTCTACTTCCCAGGTGAAAACAAGCACAGATAGCATCTGGCATCTTGTAGCTTGGTACAGTTTTGCAGTATTCTGATTGAGATGATGGAAATAAGTTCTACTGTAAAGTTGTGTAGACCAGAGCAATGTTAGAGGTATGTGGATGCTAACCTGTAAAGCTGGTGGTGCTAGTTCTACTAACCTTAATCAGTAAACCATTTTGACAATGTTTACATGCAGGTTCAGAGATCATGTGTTCAACAGTGTTTGGTGAATTGTGCTCAACTTTGAATGTAAGAATCAGAATCTCAATCTCCATTTAAAGAACTAAAAAAAATGAAGAAGAAAACTTTTTTTGTGATGCCTTATGTACCTAAGAAAAATAAAAACGACAAGGCCACACTCACAAGTCATTTAAAACCCCCTGACCCCTCTTCTTTTAATGTTTTTGTATTCCTCATGTGTGCTAACTTAATTGCCAAGGGTTATGGCTGATGAAAGATGAACCCATCCCTCTGTGCCTTTGCTGAGAGCAGGTTCATACTCACCCCCAAGCAGGGAAAAGCAATAGGAAGCCAAAGCAATAAAAGGCTTTGACATTGATGGGCCTGTTTCCCAAACACTTAGGACCCTAAGTCGTCTCCTCTCCAGTCTGGCTGCAGGGGCCGGGGGGCTCCACGTCTTATTGCTGTGTCTGACCAGAGTCGCCATGCCCCAGAGAGAGTCGATGTTTGGTCTCAACCTCTTAGTTCCTGTATGTCTGTCTGTCTTTCTGTGTATCCATGAGTCACTGAACATGCTACAGGACAGGCAGTGGGGTTAGTGAGTGAGGAATTTCTGTGTGTGTTGAAGGCATTCAGCAAACAGCCCGCACAGTGTGAAAGCAAATACACAGAGCTGTTCTCCTGTGCAAAAAGAAAAAAAGAAAGAAACAGAAACATCTGTTTTCTGATAATCTCAAATGCATTTATTAAGTATATTTGGAATAAATATGCAGTCGAACATGCCTCTCATTTGAACAAACAAATAGAACATAGAAACAAAACTTGTCAATAAATGATTTAAATGTACCACACTAAATCTTTCAATCAGTGAAACAGTCTACAAATTAAAATCAATACAAGGGCTTAAGTTGTGGAGAAAAGATTGTCACATTATGAGTATGACTTTAAAAATGTGAAAGCTAGGCTATAAATAAATGTTTTTATTTATATAGATGTTTTTATCTCCTAATATTATATTAGTATATATATTTATATATATAAAAGAGATTGCTTTCAGATAAGAGTACAATAAGCAACAAGGGGCTGATAAGTGGTACCAGCATCTATCATAAGCTGCTCATGAATACTTGAGAAATTAGTTTCAAGAAAGTCTCCTGTCAAGACTACAAAGAAGAAACAAAATGAGAGCTGTATTTATTTTTGTCCTTAAACTCTTCAGCATGCAAATGTGGGAATGTTTGAAAAAGCACAAAGCACAGCCACAGAAAAACAAGCATTCTCACTGTGATAAAAATGACTCTATTTCATTTTTATGTTACTGTGAGAGGATTAAAAATCCAACATGACCGACCATCCCCCACCTCCCCCTTTTTTTCCAGAGTTGCTGTTGAACAACTTCTTAACCCCCTCCGTCCATTTGGCTTCACTGACTGGATTAGCTTCATGCACAAGGCCCCTACTCACGCCACTGGATTGCTTATGACAGGCCCTTATGCAGACACCTTGACTGCCATGAGCAATTACTTTAAATACACAGGAGAGGGCCAGAGCTGGGCTGACCTGTGGGAGGGAGAGAGGAGCTGGGCAAGAGAGAAACAGGGAGAGCTGCTTTTTGAGAGGTGTGTGTGAGTGTGTGGGGGGGACAACTCCCCAAAGCTAATTCTAGAAAAGGCTAATTTCTGTTTTTTTTTACCCCCCGAAATTACACTTTGAGTACCCAAGGTGTGTCCTGAGTTTAAGTAGTACCCCAATTAAAGCTACTGTGAGGAACTTTCTTGTTGTGTTAAACTTACTTCTGTGGACACAGGGGTATGTCTTAAATACAGGCTGTAGAGATGGAAGACATAACAGCTTCCCAAAAATTAGGGCTGGGTACCGAGCTTCAGTTCTTTTATGGCCCCGACTGAAATGCTTCGGTAGTACCAAATATCGAATTATGCCTTGTTTTTCTGTGCCAAGTTTTGGTACCCACAGGGTTAATCACGTGATCAAGATCTGATAATGCCACTAGTGATTCACATGTTTGCGGAATGCAGGACAGTGTTGCCAACTTAGGGACTCTTTTACTATATTTAGAGACTTTTCAGACCACTCAGCGACTTTTTTCCATAAAGCAACAAATGTAGCAACTTTTCTGGAGATTGAGACAGAGTGAAAGCAAGTTTTGATCTTCAGCCGCATGTATTGATCTTCAGCCGCTGCTTCTCAATGAGCAGCTGGAGCTGAGCCCCTCCCCTCTCCAAAACACAGACTCCTATGCTCGCAGCAGACCCTCCAAGCTGCAGCCAGAAGAGATGACTGCATGCAAATGAATCGTGCTAATGTTTGTCTCTTTTGGGTCACTTTTACCTGTCAAAAGCCCGGATGAAGGAGGAGGGTTTTTATTTTAATGTAAAAAAACAAGAATGGACAGAAGAAAGTTCATTTATAAACACATGTACTTTGTACTTGGTGTCTGACCTGTCACTTTTTTGCAACTTCTGCACTAGCAATTATTTATTTTTTTAGAAAGAATAGAAAAGTAGATGTAGATGAAAAATAAAACTCATGTAATGAAATTTTATTTTTGTTAGAATAGATTAAACAATCGGTATTGATAGAAGTATCATTTAGGAACCGGAATCAAAGTGAGGGTATCAGTACAGGAAGGGAAAATTTTTTTGATTGATACCCAGCCCTACCCAAAGCAGAGCCAAAACATTGAGAAATCCCACGACTGATTACTCAACTTTAAATCATGAAGCCTGCCTCCACTATATAAACAGATGGAAGGGATCAAATATTTAAATTAAAGAAACTTGATTAACAAACCTAGATAATGCAGCTGCAGGAGTTGATTTTCCCTTGTATTGATACTCCTCAAACAGCCTGATACCAGGGCTAGGCATTCTGAGCATGATATAGAACTTTAAGTTTGTCCATATTTTTAACTGTTTGACAACTGCTTAGCCTCTTGCAAACTTGTTCGTCCATAGGTTTTGTATCACAGGTGTCATAGGTCACCTGGAAGAAGGGCCATTCTTTTACAAGAGGAGGAGGAGATGTATTGGAGATGTACCTTTGCATGAAGTCAAAAGTCTGATCCTGTGAGTGTGAGGAGCACTCAGCTGTCAGTCTGTCAGTCTGTCCCATTACCCCAAAAAAGGCTACACAGTAGCTGTAAGAGGATGAGAAAAAATGGATTTAACATGTACTTCTGTGTACCATCAATAAAGTATTTTGCTGTCATTTGTAATTAGATAACATTCACATCACACATGCAACGGAATCCGTCCCCACCCTGCTGTTCCTACAACCTGTTATGTTACCAAAATCCATTCATGTCTCGCCTCAGTGCTACACCTTAGATATACTTACGTCTGCACGTCTGACACAGTGGCAGAACTGACAGCAGTCCTGACCCCTCCCAGCCTCCCCCAGCTTAAGTCTGTGTGTGTGAGTTGATCAGGTTTCATAAAGATCTGGACTAGCTCTGTTACACTACAGGCCTTGTTGTCCCTGCTGCTGCTGCTGCTGCTGGTTTCCTGCTAGCTCTGCTCTGTTTCAGTGAAATTTAGGGAGGGTCCTAAGAAACTGAGGGGGGCTGATGAGTGCAAAGAGTTCACAGGGTTGTTTTTGCTGAGGTACAAGTTGCGATGTATGTGATAAAAGAAGAACTAGTTTCTTTCTGTGCTCTGGGTGGTCCTAAGTGATTTTACTGCACCCATCACTCTGTTAGCCCATGCTGAGAAATATTGACCTTAAAGGGATTTTAATTTTAAAATAATTTTTTTCTGACTTTATAAAAAGTCATCTTGAAAGTCTTCAAAAATGTAATTTTCTGTGGAGGGGGAAGTTGGAAAAAAAAAGCAAATGACAACTGGTTTGTCATATTATTGCTATTGTGGGCAGTGCTTTAAGTGGAAAAAAGCAGTTAAGCATTATAATCGTGCTGAATACACTACTTCAGCGTCACAAACAAAGAACCTCTGAATTGCTACATCACAATGCTCCTATCACATTTCATCTACATCCTTTATACCGCTTATCCTGTTCAGGGTTGTGGGTGGCCCCAGCCTTTCCCAGCTGTCTTAAGCCTGGTTTTTGCTTGAAGCGTCAGCAAAGTGTGTGCAGCTTCGTGCGGACGAATGACCTCATTTTAGCAGCCTCGCCCCCTTGCGCCATCCTTTGTATATGGAAAATTTCCACGTCGCGCAAATTTCTAACTTCAGCGCAGAGACACGTGGACGAACAGGAGCTCCTTGTGTCTGAAGTACAAAAAATACCAGCACTTATATGATTCATCACACAGAGATCACAGTAATAACTGTGTGATGAACAATTCCTGGCATGAAATTGCAGCCCAACCTGGCAGAGAAGAATAGTTTGTAAAAGAAAAATGTTGTTAACAGTGTGAACAACTTCTTCTTCTCCAGTTTAGAACTGTGGTTAATGTGCATTTTGGAAACACTGCCCCCTGCAGCTTGGGAGCAGACGCTGTGCGGAGTGTTAAAGCATAAAAGCCACATGCGTTCTCCTGTGCGTTACATTTCTTTGTGTCACGTTCATGCGGAAAGCATAATCAGTCCGCTAGGGTGAGAGGTGGCGTACACACCAGTCAATCACAGGGCTGAACATTGAGACACTAACTTTACACACACACTCACAACTACGGGCAATTTAGAATCGCCAATTAGCCTGATGAGCATATTTTTTGGAGTGTGGGAGGAGCCAGAGTACCTGGAGAGAACTCACGCATGCACGGGGAGAACATGCGAACTTCACACAGAAAGGCCATTCGAACTAGTGACCCTCTTGCTGTAAGGCTGCAGCACTAACCATTGTGCCACCGTGCAGCCACCTATCAAATTTCTTTTTCCAATTTCTATCTCCAACAATGTTGTTGTTGTCCTTTTACTAAGTTTTCCTCATTATCCAACATTGTAAAGACCTGCAAATTTGTGTTAATTTAACATCAGTCTTCGGCAAAAAGAGACTGGGGAGAGTAATGTGACATCTGCAGAGACAGAAGTGTCCAGTGGTGCACCATAGCTTACTGTATCGTATCAAATCAAATCATATCACATCATGTAGTGCTGAATCATACAATACCCTTATTATATTGAATTGCATAAAACTGGTATTGATCCAATGGTATTGTATTGTAACGTATTGCAACAACCCCCTGAGCATGTTCGTGAAGCTACCAGAATATGTTCTCATGTTGTGCCTTCTGTGCCTGTAATGGAATGTAAAACTTACCCATCTTGCAGATGCAAAGGCGCTTAAAGGTGCAGGGAGGAGGGAACTTTGTTGTTGAAGCAAATCTCAATTTTAAGTAATGTTTTTTTTTTTTTCGTTCAGGGTACAAGACTGTCTCAACCAATAGCAACTATCATTAAAACAATTCAAATAAGACAGCTGTAAACATGTTCATATATTCTAGTTTTCCTTTAACTTTCTTGTGGTAGGAGTACTAAGGTTTTGATTTTTTCTTTTGTACAAGTGAGAATGATTTGAGAGTTGTTAGACAGCATTGTTGGAGTACAGTTGAGGAGCATCAGATGTGTGAGAGAATGAAGGAGTGGTGAAGGCCAGAGTCTGTGTGAGGTGATCCAAAGCTGCACTGCACTTTGCTCTGCTTCACTTCTTCCTTTGCAAATGCATTTCCCTCCAACTCCCTCTATGTGATGTCTTTTTCTGACACACACACACATGCACATGCACATGCACACATACACATTGAGTGTAATGGGGAAGGGTGTGTGCGTGCGCGTGTGTGTGTGTGGAGCTGCTGAGCTGTTCCACATGTGTAGGGTGCGTCAGATCAAATTAGGCCTCGTTGACAAAGGGCCTTTTACACACAGGTGGATAGCGGGTGAGGGTGTGGGGGGAGCCTGTAGTCAGTCTGAAATCCAGCCAGTCAGCAAACCAGCCAGTCAGTTAGTTAATCAGTCAACCTGCCACTCAGACGACGGCGACTTCAGCTGCAGTTTGTGTGATGTTTGGACTGGCAAACTGTGATCTGACAGCTTTTTTCTTCCACTCACATGGTTGTTCCAAAAGAATTTCAAGAAATGTCTGAGGATGTTTGGATTTTCCTTAAGTGTCTAAGCACACATCATCATCTTTTTTTCAACATTAAGGAAGCTTGGTGCTCTCAGACTTACTCGCAGTACAAAGAATGGGTGAGCAAGGCCGTGACACATCACCAAGTCCAATCACAAAACTCAACAGCATGTTAACATGCTGCATCTATAGCATAAAAAGTGTAATTTACAATAGTTTTGGACTGTGTTTACCTCTCTTTTCATTAGTTTATTCATTCTTTCACCACATTGTCGCTTTTCATATGGAAGCACAAATCCCCCTATGGCACACACACACACATATAGAGAAGCGCACACAAACACACACACACAGAGCACCCCCTGCATTTTAGTGCCAGGGAAACCATAATGCAGCTGCAGCAGCACAGGCTGAGTTATTACGTTTAATCCGTCTAATTGTTGAGTTTCATAGAATGGGACCCAGTCTGCCTTGGAACTAATTCTGTCTGGGCATTCTATTTAATTCGCCACACTGGGCCCTAAGCTCTTCTAAAGGAAGGCTTGCCCCCCTCCTCCTCGCTCCCTCCACCTCACCCTTTAAGAATATAAACCCCTTATCTTCTCCTCTCCCCTCCCCTCTCTCTTGCGTGGCAGAACACTGGGTGACTTGTGCTGGAGAGTGATTTCTCAACAGTCCATAAAATATTCTTCTGACGTTTTGGACATCCACTCTAATGAGGCGGGATAATAGGAGCAGAGCTATCATTAGTCCTTCAGTAGCACCGGCCTTGCCAGCAGACACTGTTATACAACAATAATATCACAGTTGCATGAAGGTGTGAGGCACGGCATGAAATGCATGGAAATTGAGATGCATGTCTGTGATGGCTAAAGAGAAGCGTATTGGTGGTGTCACGTGTGCAGCCAAAACTTTGAAAACACCCACATTATGACAAAAAAGGTCTAAAAATACATTGATAAGTAGCTGGAAGTGTGTGCTCCAGCTGGTGTTCAGTTTGTTCAGTTGTACAAGAACTGAGTGTAGCTTAGCTGAAGTGCTAGCAGCCTCTCTCAAAAACAATGCTGCTTTAACTGGTGGGGGGTTGATTGGCTGGATGGTTGGTTGCGTGGCTGAACAGTGATAATCCGCAATTGCAAATCCCATGCGTTTAGTCAAATTATTCCCCAGCCTTAAGGCTCCCATTGTGGCTGCTGGCTGGTGTGCTGCTGTCTGAGCCCCCCACAGGGACAACAATGCCACCATTCAAGGCCACTCGCTGCTACCGACGGGCAATTTCAGGTGTGAATTGGCAGTGTAGCCAGTGGCTTATATTAAATGACCTTAGATGTGACCTCCAGGGGGTAAGAGAGGATAGAGAAAGAGGGGGGAGGGAGAAGGACAGAAACAGAGTAAGTATTTGGGAACCAAAGGGATTATGATAAAGAGAGGCAGCACTTCAACTCGCCCTGCTCTGATAGCTGGAAGAAGCTGTTTATGAAAAAGAAACAAATATAAAAGGGGCAAATTCATTTAACAGGTGAAGTATTATCCCCTTGGCCCTCGTCTTTTCCCTCCACTTGGTTCCTGCTAAACCTTCTCCTCTGTGCTCCCCTCCTTCCCCCCAATAATGTGCTTTTAATCATATCTCCTTGGCTGGCTCGCTTGCGTGGGTGAGTGCTGCGTCAAGACCCTTTGATGGGAATCTGCGATGCGCCCTAAACTCTTTTGAAGTGGCCGGCCGGGGAGCTACAGGGGGGCTAGCTATGGGGCTGAGAGCTTTGATGTGCCAGGGTCTGGAGGGGCCGGCTGCACGCTGCCCTGCACCGATCTGTCAGTAGCACAGCTGCGCTGTTTGCTGGGGAGCCCCGGCCTCCAAACCCTGACTGACTGACCGATTTGCTCACCTAGATTACTGGATTCTCTATGTACCTGCAGAAAACAGTGCCAAGTCTTTGGAAAATATAAAAGGATTTAGCAGCAGAAGGTATAATCATCTGTTTCACAAAATAAACTTTAAACTTTTTTTTTTTTTAAATGCACTTTTCATCTACTTGTTGACATGTTCTTCTGAGAGATTATAAGCTCAAAGTTCATACACATCCCAAGTCCAAGTCCTGAAAACTTTATTTTTTGTCGAGCAGCTTGCAGAAAAAAAAAATCTGTAGTTGACGGCTGTTTTCTGCTCAAACTCTATGTAAATGTACCGTTGGGAATTTTTCACTTCGACTCTTTCCAAATGGAATCTGTTTTCTCCGCAGCTGCACGAAACCATTAAAAAGAGACCATGTGTTCTAACCTGTTAGGTTTCAGTCAAGCTCAACCTTGGCTCAACTTTCCACCTGGAGAGGAGAGCAGTTTCCAAAGCCAAAGATATTGACACTTAGCTCACGCACAGCTTGTCTCTGCTTTTATGGGGAAGATGCATTAATTACATGACTGCAACAGATTTTTCAAAGAGTATTTAATAATTGTGCATAATAAATTCACTTATATATATAGATAACACTGCTGTTTAAACAACTCAAAGTTAGTTTTACTTAAACTGCTCATCCAGCCTCTGTAAGGCCTTGTTAGTTGAAGTCTCTCCAATTATAAAGAAGTCACAAAGGAAATTAACAAATGCTTGGTTCGCCTTTCTACACATTTCATTCCACATTTCTACACCTTAGGGTTTTCCGTCACTACTGTACAGTGTGTTCTGCAGTTTTAGCTACTGAATATTTCTCTTGGATTAGTTGGGGCCTACTGACTTTCACAGTTGTATGTTGAGGAGCTGAGGAAGGGGGTAAGCATATTTTACATGCACCTTTTAATTTCATTCCCATTCAGTCCAGAATTAACATCTGGAGAAAAGCCAACTTCCGAGTAAGCTACATTTCTGAAGAAAATATTTAGATTGTAATTGAATATGGACAGAAGGCTGAATAAATATTGGGAGACTAGCAGTAGAGCCCCTGTAGCATTCATTTTTTCCTGAAGGATTAGCTTGAATGTAATGAAAACTGATGATGGGGAATTGCTCTCCAGTGGCAGTTTGCTTGTTGTTGCTGCCTCTGGAGAAGAGATCATCTTTAGTTTACCTCAGTGAACTTCACTTTGGTTTATGGCTCTCTTCTCTTCACCTGTGGTAACGTTTCTCTGTAACAAAGCAGCAGACAGGCACAAAGATAAGAGGCTTGCAGCTTTGATCTGTCAGTGACTTGGGATAAATTGGAAATGTTTGGGTTGATTATTTTTTATCTTGTAAGAATGTGGAATTGCTTGAGCTTATTAAGCTATCAACTTTTAGGTTTGAAAAGTCATTTGACACCGTCTGAGGGTGTCCTGTTGTTTCAGCTAATGTGACATTGTAGATACAGATAGAGCTCTGCATTTCAGAAGTAACTGACTACTGTGAATATTTTCTTGGCCACTTCCCCTTTACTCTGTTTATACAGTGCACACAGCCCCGCAGAAGCCACATCTACCAACTGAACTGTCAAGAAATTCTGTTATATCTCTTCTACAGCCTCAAATAACTGACAACAATGAAACTTCTGAAGTAAAAAGTGTATGAAAGCTAACTTATACGACACATTTGACAAAAAGAAAGAAAAAAGGAAAAAAAATTCAACATGTGGTTTAATTTTATTATTTTGACTTGTGTTACATCTGTTTTAAGTGGAGGGGGGTTATGATTTTTATTTCAGGCAGTCAGCTTAAGGAGCTCAACTTGTGGAGAATAGCAACTTAGTGTTATGTAAATTGTTTTGGATGTTACCAATTATCCACATTCTTATGCCAGCTTAATCAACTAGTGTATGTGTGGTTTATTGGCAGTTTCCAGAAAGCCTGTAGAGAGATACAAAAAGTCAGTAGTTAGTGTGTTTTTATACTCGATATAAGCTTTTATTGAAGGCCTCTCATCTAATCTGTTTGCTTGGTTTGATAGATTCATAACAATGGAGCAGCCTGTCACCCATCTGTGACCTGAGGGGTTACTTTAACTCTTGTAACATTTGTGAGAGGCAAACAAAACCACCAAAACATGAATCACATCTTTTCGGGATTATTTGTGCAAACTCAGCTATGTTAGTGTTGGACTCATCAGATGCCCTCAGCCTGACCTTTGAATGCAAGCAGGCTATCTCCAACACATCTGTGCATGGTTAAATGAAGGTTGTATTTTAGGCCTATTATAGTCAAGGAGACAACGCGGCCTGACTGCTAGTTTGACCACTCACCCCTATCTGACTCGCACATGTGGTAAGTTACCATGGCAATAAGCTGGAAAAACTGCTTCCTGAGACTTTGTTGTGTTTGGGTCTTGGCAGGGCATTGTAACCTAGATATTATTTTTAGTCCTTCAGCAAAGGCCCTGTGTGTGTTGATTTAGGATGTGAGCTAAGTGCCTCTTAGTGTGTACACACATGTACACACAGGCACTCGAGTAAACAAATTCCGACAGAACCCGACGATATCAAGCAGTTTGAACTTTTCCGCACTGGGTATTGACATTCTGCATCTGTGAGGGCTCAAACAATCATCAGGTCATTGAAGCGATCATCAGCAGTGAGGGTATGAGAAAAGCTCTGTGTTTCTCCTCAGCTTTTTCTTACTTCTTGTCAGCTGTGTAGTCCCACACCCATCTGTGGCCTTTTATTGCTTTTCTCTCTCTCTTTCTTTCTCTGTCTGCCTTGCTCGCCCTGTGGCAGGCAGTAATAAAGCCCTGACAGGCAGAGCGTGAAGGTCATGGTTATTAGATGGTAAAGGCGAGAGCCACAGCTGGGCTGGGCAGGCCTCCTCTTTGGCAAAAGTGATGAGTTGTGTGCGTTTGGACAGGGAGGGGGAGGGGGTTCTTATTTGACACAACGTTTTTCTTCTTCCCTTACAGCCACCTGGTTTGGTGAGGGAAAAGCCCCAAGGTCTTTTGATAAAGTGTGGGGTGTGAGTGAGAAGAAGGAGTGGTGATTATGAGCAAGCCAACAAGTTGAAATACTGTCCAAGTGTTGTGTGTTTGTGTGTTTCAGCTCCTCTGACAGGCCCAGAGGCGTTCACACCTGCTGCTCCTTGAGGTCTATTTTAGCTTCTGTGGCCAAGGCTACAGGAGCTAAACTGTGACACCTGTAGACACACACATAGAGCACAGCCACACTGGCCATTCGCACCGAGCCGAACACAAGCACGATTGCCCCCCCCACGCCCAAGCACGGTACACTTGGGGTCACACTGGCCAAATGAACTGGACTTTAGGGCTTAACCGTGCTTGGGCACGGAACTATTGGCCAGTGTGACAGTGCTCTCAAATCCCTTTTTGAGAGATTTTTCAATATTACTGAAGTGTAGAAAGTAGAGTTCAAATCAATATTTCAAAAGGTGGGCATATGAGACAAGGTGTCCATTTTCTCTGTCGGCTCAGTGAAATAAAAATGGAGGAGGGTTAATACTCAGTCCCAAATCAATCATTTAAAAAAAATATTTTATCAAAGGACATCAATTGATTTTATTGTTCTTTCTCAGTTTTATTGGGAATGTTTAGGAAAAATTTCTCATTTGGAGTAATTACTCCACTTACTGGGAAGATACTTTTATCATACAGTATACTGCAAAAAATGAAATATAAGCACTTCTTTATATCTTATTTTTTAGTAAAAAAAAACTGTCTTATTATACTTAATATAAGCTTCATTCATCTGACAAGTCCACAAAAATATCATCCTCCATATCTAAGATGTAGCTTCAGACCAAATAGGTGTAGCAGTACAGCATTTACTTAAAAAATAAATCTAGAAGTTAGTTTGAAATTATAAAGTATATTTCATGTAATTATATTAACACCTCATGAAGCTCAACAGTGTTGGACACTATATTGAAGATGCAGACTCCAGCCAACATGAGCCTATCTAGAAACTACCAGAAATGGATTTTAGGTCAAATATGCCAACCTGTCAGTCAAATAAGTCACACTCCTAATTATTCCTGATTATGCATACCATACTTTTTAATTTTACCAGTTCAAATATGTTCTAAATAAAATCATCCCATTAACAGTTTTTCTTCAATGTGGAAATGAGATATGAAGACTAACACTGTTATTTGTGGTGGTAGAATTGTAGTTGCCAATTCAGGTGTGAAATTTGACATTTCAGCAGGAGCTCAAATACAGTTTCCTTGAACGTCCCTTAATTGCACTCTCAGGAAACGAAAGGTTTTTTTTGCACTGCTGAATTAGCTTCAATTTCAAACACCAGGGGTTGGAGCTTGAATAAGGCCTTGCCATATTAGTTTAACATGAACTGACTCCTCTTGATAAGACTGACATTAGCTTGAATTGTTAGCTCTCACTTCCCCAAACCAAAGAATGTAGATGAGCTGTCTGCTCTCCCATCATGGACCACTGCCAAGCAGTAAAATTTCTTCAGCTGATTCAGACACTGATAGACAATGTTTGTTAACTTGGCTCCAAGAACTATACAACTCTTGGCTTAATCATCAAACTATTATAATGCAGTTGCGCTTATCAGCTCAGAGTTATTTCTGTACGGCTGTTGTGCAAACTTTATTGAAGAATGTCTTCTTGTACAAGTTACTGCAATATCTGTAACTTCTACTCCTGGATACAAAGTTATATGATTTTTTTATTTATTTACTTGAGCAGAAATGCACAGCATTACATGTTTGACCAACGTTTCTGAAAAACAGATTGTAGCTCCACCTGAAAATAAAACCTATGTTTTTCAAAATTTTGAAAAATCCTTTCCTGTTGATTTATCACAAAGCAAAGTAAAAGTTATAACTTGATACTCATATAAATGGTCTTCACTTGGAGCAAAGAACAGGGAATCAAAGAGAAGTGTAACTGATATAGATGGATTTTCTTAAGTCCTCTTGTAAAAATATTGTCTTTGGATGACATCCAATTTCTTTCATAGCCTAAATCTGACACTCCCAAAACTTTGGTATTCTCAAATGGGCATTGGGCTGTTTTGTAAAAGGAGTGCGGAGAAAGGAAGAAAAGTGGTTTAGCTTATATGTAATAATGCACACAGCAGAGATCAAATCAGCCTGTTTCCTTTCCCCTGAGTATAACCCTCTCAAAGTGTTCCAGGATGAACTCCTCTCCAACCTCATTTGCACTGATATGAAATTTGGACAAAAATCCAATAAAGGGGGGACACAGCGGGGCGATGACGGGGTCACTAGACAACCATAAAAGAGAATCCCTACAAGCCGCCGCCACCGCCATCGCCACAGCCAAGAAAAGAAGCGCCTGGTCGGGCAAAACAGGACTCAGACTAGGGCTCATTGTGTCTGCTATCTGTTGCTACACAATGAGCTGTCTCAGTCTTTGGGAAGGGTGTCAGGAGTTCAGCCTTTATCGCCACGACCCGCATTTGACCTCGCAGGAGGGTAAAGATGCAGCTGAAGAGGCCTCACTGAGAAACAGACCCCAGAGTGCTTCTATCAGGCTCATCACTCAGGAGGACTTAGGAAAACAACACTGACACACAGATGCATAATTGCAACGCACACATACCTCAATACACACAGATACATTTTTTTCAGATGAGTGACTGGTAATACTATGAAGAAGTAACCAAAAAATGTCAACCGACCTCTTCTTCCTGAAGGTGTAAGATGGGCATGAAGAGTTTAAAAAAACATTGAGCGTTACATACTGATGTGCAGATATTAGCCCCCTGACAAAAAGTTTATTGTTTTCTGAGGAGAGATGAGGTGAAGGAAGGGATCAAGAAGGAGCATTAGTCAAGAATGACAGACTCCCCAACAAGTCTGCTGCTGGAACATGGTTGGCCTGTTTGATACTAAAGACAAGTTCAAATGAAATTCATCCTAATACGCTAACATCTGCTTTTACAAACAATACACTGAGTCAGCCAAAGTCTGGCCCTGATTAGTTGGCTTTTGTCACATTCAAATTCTTTGGTTTCTTGTGTTTTTGAAGCTGTTACTGGCTGCAGAATTGATCATACAACTCAACTTGAACAAGTTAGCAAATGCGATATGTGTCTAATTAAATACGTGTTAAATATATTTTCTTCAAGAATAGTTTCAGTCATTATTTGTTCTAATTGTTGTTATATTTTCAAGTGTGCATTTCTTTGAGAAGTTTAATGTAGTTAAGCTTTTCAAGGCAGCAAAAAAGGAAAGAATAGCAAAATACATACAACTTCTGTTGTGATGTGTCCGAGAGAAAGTGGTGTGGCTTAAAGAAAAAAAAAAAAAAAATGCAAGGGTAAGGTGTGACTTAAGAAAAAAAAAGAAAAGATTTGGGGTTTTTTTAGGAGTCTCTTTGTCTTTCTGTAGCAGCTTTACATGATTTACAGCCATAAAAATTACCTATATTTTTCAGCCTCTGTCTGAAATGCTTAGTTTTAGCTGCTGTCTCTTGCAAACCCTTTGTCTGTGCTCTGCAAACCCCCTTTCTGGCCAGCCCTCTGGAGGCCTGTTGGAGGCACAAGTAAGGGCAGACCTTGGAGATTCCGGCCCGCCCCTCCAATGTGTCATGAACCAGTTAGGAGATCCTTACTTGGTGACCTCATCATTTCAGTAAGTCTTGTGAAATTAATGGCTATAATAAATATGCTATTATTCAGGGATTTCTGCAACATATTGATATGTAGTGGACTGGAAATCTACATGTTTAACACAGTCTCTAAAATATTCCACAGTCATTCGCTTGCTTTAACCAACACAGTAATCTGTTCCTCTCTGCTTTAGTAGTTTTGGTTAGTTTTGTGTGTTTCGGGTAGTGGAAGGTGTGGGACGTCAACACCTATGCTCCACCAGCTGGTCTTTTGTCTCCTAAAAGATAATCAGTACTGTATAGCGGAACTCAAAATGTTGCATTTTTGCTGTACTTTTGTATATCTGTAGGGGAATGTCCATTTTAACAATTTAACCTTTACAACATAAGAGTATATCAAGTGTATCTTTAAAGCACAAATTAAGGGGTATGGGTTTCAGGTTTTTCAGCCATTTTTTCATTAATTTTTCCATCTAAGTATATATTTTAAATTTAGTCTTGACACCCTGTTGTATTCAATGATTAGCTGATTATTTAAATTATTGTTTGGAAGTGCATTTAAGCAAATTGAATTGTATTACAGGATTATTTCTGTTTTTTGAATCCATATTTTTATATTCCTGTGGGCTGCTATCAACTATCTATATCCTATCTTATCTATTCTCTTCTTGTGTACCATTTTTCCTCTACTGTTAAAAGAAAGATACACTCAGAAAAAAAAAGTGAGTTTTCTGAATGTAAGCTATATTACCAAATTTTTGAGAACAATATAAAATAGATACTACAGGAGGGGTCCCCATAGCTACAGACTGACTGTTCAGTTTTGTCTGACTGTAGCCTTTCTTAAGTGCATTGTTTTAAATCTGGCCCAACAGACTGTTGCAAACTATTTTCGAAACATCAGTAAGCAGTTTGTGCAAACAAGCCCCTGTATGCTACCAGTGTAGACAGATAAAGCTAGTTTATACTCTGCACTAACTATTGTATAGAGTGAAGCATACAGCCAGTGAGTGAAGTATATGGATAAAGACAACACAACCAGACATATTGCAAAGATTTAACTCAATTCACTGTGAAATAACAGATACCGATGTGGTGCTGTGTTTTGATTTACAGTGACAACAGTGTAATTTGGGAATGTTGTGTTTTTCAGCTTGTTCCATCGCCCCAAACACCCAGAAATGCAGCCTTAAATCAAGAACAGTCTAATTAAGACACAAGTTTTGTATAATTTTTCATCCAGTACTGTAAGTACACCCAGGCCACTATCATCATGGCAGCACACACTCATTATCATCTTCATCATTGTCGTCATCTTAGCTGTCATCAGTTCAACCTCTAATTTCTGTCAGTATGAATTATCACAGTCGAAACCCAACCCTAGCATTATGAAGTGTTATTCTTCCATAGGCAAGAACTAAGCCCCACCCTGCTCACACATAAACTTACACACACTTGCACACTGACATGAGTCCTCCATGAGGGAAACACTCTTCCTCGATTTCCACTGGTTTCAGAACAGATTAAACACCAGAGCATCAGGTCTCGGGTCAGCACCGCTGCTCACACTGTACAAACATTCCTCATCCGTCCAAGCACAGGGCGGACCCGCTGTCAGTCACACAGGGTGGAAAACATTTAAAATCAGGTCATTTGGACACCCAGCAGGAGCTCATGGACACACACTCCAGCTTCACTGTCGCTCACACACTTCACCGTATATGAGCAGGAAAACTGAATAGAAAGAAGTACATTAGATGATTTTAATGTGAGATGTGTTCCCATCATTTCACATTGAAACTGATCATTGTGGGATCTGATGGGTTACTATCAGTTCATCATTTGACGTTTAATACCTTTGATCACCTGCCATAATGAGTTGTAGGGTTTAGAGTGAGACAGCCACAGGTGGACTGTACCTCCAGGCTGCTGAAAGGAACAGTGAGCTTTTCAGGGCCTTTTTTTTTTTTGCTTCAATAAGTCTTACATTTGGACGCCAGCTCAAGTGAGCTCTTAAAACAAACCAAGACCATCAGCAATATGATCAATATAGTATTCATCTATCTGTAGAAATTGTCACTGCTGCTGGGTCAAAAAAGTAGGTTATGAAACAGCCTTTGTTGACAGTTGACCACATATTTGTCCCAATAATGGTAATGACTAGTTGTTTAAAGGAAGCATATTTGTTTTTTGTTTTGTTTTTTTTTTCAACAAAGGATTAACAGATATGGGAGATGTGTTCAGCAATGAGAGAAGAATTATAACTGTTCACACAAGGCGCCAAAATTGATATAAACTTAACAGCCCTCACAGGAACCTTAATAAGTGAATATTTAATTCATTTTATGCTTTAATCTCAAAATCTAATCTCTAAATTGATTAGATTTTAAGTATGTGGTGTTATGTGTTCTTATATTTTACACAAGGATGTAAAGTATCAATGCAGATGTCCATACTAAATGTGTACAGGTTTTCAACCACTATATATTCATTTTTTGTAAAAATCTTTGAATCTGCCAGTAAACTGCTTGTATCAGTCTTTTCAAAAATAGCAGGAGATTTTTCACGAGATCTCACTAAAACTGTTATCATCACATAAGGATCTCCTAACTGATTCATGACACATTGCAGGGCCGATAACACCAAAGCAGTTTCTCAATTCAAAGTTCACTTGTTCAAATTTGTGTTCTCTGGAAGTTTAGACTTGACGAATTCATTCCAGAGTTCGGACTTCAGAGGTAAAGAAGTCCGCAGAACAAGCCTACTACTATTGGAATAGAAGCGGACTTACTTGCCTGCAGTTTGTAGACATATAATTTTACCCATCTCATCCAAGGTTTCAAACAAAATTCTGTCACAGATAAGTATCTTATTCATATTTTTAAATGGCAGCAACAGTTACTTACAGTAAGCGCCCTCTCCTCAGCCATTGTTTGAGGTTTCCACTGGACAACGCAAATTGTGTTGTGGGATTGTTACTGTGAAAAGTCTGCTCAAGTTACGTCTGGCAGCAGACTTGGTAAAAGGGGCAGAGCAAGTCCATATCCAGGTACTTGGACCGAACTTGTTTCGATGTGGACTTTGAATTGGAACAGTACTTGGGCTGTGACTGATGACATTTCACAAGACCGCCAGAACACAAGCACCGAAAAGAGCGCATATTGAGGAAAGTTCTGCCCATGGCTATGCCCCCAACAGGCCTCCAGAGGACCAGCCAATCAGTGCTTGTTTGGTGCTAGTTTCAGGCCAGTGCCTGAATTAGTACTGGTTAAAAAATAAATACATAATAAAATAACCATTTATAAAAAAAAGCTGCTGAGCAAGTCATTGGTTGTGTTTTCTCATTAAAAACATTTAATGGAGGCAAAATTGAAGCAGCAATGTGTTGTCTCTCTCAAAGATCGGGTTCTTTTGTTTAACAGACGTAATAGCTTTATGTAATTTATTTTAATTAACATGACCTGATGTCATTTTTGCCTTATGGTTGTGCATTCACATTTCTCCCCTGCTCTCTATATCTCACACGGTAGAGTTCCACCCAAATGCATTCACAGACACACAACCCCATGGAACAACTACCACAAGACACACAGGGAACAAGAAAATCTCTGCCTTTTTTTAAGCACTTTCAGAGCTCTGTGTTGCCCGCCCTCAGCGTTTGCAGCTGACGCCCGCCCCTGCCCCCCCAAAGCGTAGCTCTACCTTGCCGATGGAAAACCAAGAGCAGGAAACAATTTGCAGGTAGATGAAGTTGCCAGTTGAACTATAAACAAAGACAAAGCATGGAGAAAGAAGTCCGACCACCAGCTATACTGGGGGTCCTGAATAGTTGGCTGTGGCTTCCAGAGACTGCATCCTCCTACACCATGCAGCTCTACAAAAGAGCTGAAACACAGTTACGCCACCACAAAAAAAAAAAAATCCAGATCCTAGAAGTGTTAGTTGATTATAAAAGGTTCTGCCCATCTTGAGAGTTTTTGAAGATTTATGGTTGTCATAATTTTGTCCTCCATGTACTGTATGTGTGACTTGATACGTCTCACCTTGACAAGGTTAATATTGTCTTCATTGCATCCCCTGTTGACACAGCAGACATGCACCCTTCCATCACACTCCAACTCTTGTCTCTTAGTGTAAAGTCGGGAGAGTAAAACCAACACACAGTCTTTACACTGCCAATCCACTCCCTCCTCTCATTTCGGCGTCGCTAGGCAGCTCTCTTTTTTTCAGCACCCTCTTTCTCTTCCTCCTTTGGTTCAGCTGAAAGGGGTCAATGCCTCTGCATGATGGAACCACAGGGCTAAAAGTCTTTGGGCCAGACACTGGAGGAGTCCACTACTAATTGCTCTCAGCGAATCCCCAACTATTGTCCTCCAGTGGGATTCAATTTGAATTTGAATGGAGGTAGCTAGCTGGTGCTGAGAGTGTAAGGTACACAAATGACTGTCACTGGGAATGGATAGCAGCGCTACAGGGATTGTGAACTTGTCCTCTAAATAAGCACTGTTGGCTTTTTGGCTCTGCATAAGTTAGGGGGTGTTTGCACTAGCATAAGCGCCATATTGATGTACGCTTGGTTGAAGCAGTATTTGGGATTGAATGGGAGATTTTTTGGGTGGACATTTTGTCAAGAGGATTTGTTTTTGGCTTTGATTGAGGTGCTCAGTTGGATCTTGCAGTATCATGTTACAGCTTTAAAATATACTTTGGAGAAGAATGATCCATAGCCCATAGCTGCTCCTTAGCATTCCCATTCCCAAAGTTGAAATGCAGCAACGATACCTCAATACTTAAAAAAAAAAAGATGCAGAGACAGTAAGACAGACTGGAAAGGTCTGCTCTGACAGACACACAGACAGCTGAACAAATTGCCAGACCTCCCCCTCCCCGCAGTCCACTTGTTCCGTCTCTATAGAGGCGAGGGTCCTGGTCCGTGTCCCCCTCTTCTCCTGTCCCACTAGTGGTTAATTGAGCCCCTGCCAGGCCTCGCCCCTTTATTGCCTCCATTTGTCAAAGCCTGCAGGCCTGAATGGTGCCAGAGACCTTATACAAATGAGTAGCCTCCTTGCCCCTCTCTGTCTTTCTCCATCCCTTCATCCCTTTATCGCTCTCTCCATCCCGGAGAGCAAACAGGTCTGACCCGGAGCAGTTCAGGGCAAACAGCCGCTCAACAAAGACAAGAGCTCAAGTCTGGGGATGTGGGCAGGTGGCAGATGTTCTTTATGATGACTCTGAGGTCAGCAAAGTTAAATATCACAGCTTACCTTGTCCACAAGAGGTGAGCGGCTTTCCTTCAGCTCTGATATTAAACACATTGTTCTTCTGAAGTGGAGCTGTGAGAGGTACTTGTCAGTGTATGACCTGGTCATCATAATTATATCTTCAGAATGACTATAGTCAGCGCAAGTGGGAAATGTTAGGCAGCAGGTGAAGACCTTTTTCTTGAAAGTAATGTCTGGGAAGAAGGAATAATTGGGGAGCAAAGGACCTTTAGAAGGACCAAGTTGTAATGGTGAGACAATTGGGTTAGAGTGCATCACAAACTTATGCTCTCGTGGGTTGTCCCACTGGTCAGTACCTACAAAAGTGGTCCAAGGAAAGATGACAAATGAATGTGTATGGGGAACAAAGGCTGACATGGTTTTATTTGGAGGTTATTAAGGACGGTATTCCTAATTTTGATGACCATGATGGAAAAAATTATTTAAATCATTTATGAAGAAACATTAGATGTTGTACCCTTTTTCTCACCCAAGAAACGGAACAAAAAAGCTTCAGACTGAGACACATGCATTCAAAGCAACATCATGCTTTCGTTGTGGGTCAGTCCAGACCTTGTAGACCTTTAAGTGGGGGACAGGTGTACAGTAGGAGGTATTGTATGGTGCCAGAGTCTGTCCAGTGTGAGCCTGTCATCAGCACATGTGCTGCTGCCATCCCGTGGCCTGCACTCTGCAGATAAGAGCAGCTATTCAGCGGTGCAGCAAACCATTCACTATAGTCATCTTTGTTTGCCTGGGCCAGAGACAGACCTGTAACGTACAGAGAAAGACGTGGGAGGGGGCCTGAGCGTTTACAAGCAGAACAAAATACAAGGAAGAATGACAGAATGAAGAAAACAACAAATGAAAGAAAGAGTTGGTGTGGTGCCATATGGAATCAGAGAACACAAGAGACTGTTTGTCTGAGCAGCGTGTGTCGACTGCCACACATACAGTATCAGATTCACGCAAAATTAGAATTAGAATTGGAGAGTGCTGTGCTGGATCACTTCTATGTGGACTTTCTACTCCCTCTCATAAGCTGTGCGGAATGAAAAGTAAAATTCAAGCATGTGTTCTCAACACAGAAACTAGAAGTGTAATTTCTTTTCTCATTTATGCATACATTTTATTTGTTATGTAAAGTAGAACAATTTCCATAAACATGGACTAGTTATAAATTGGTAAAAGGGCTTAAACTGTATTGTATGATTTTCCCTTCACTCAAAGAACTTTTCACTCAAAGCCATTCTCTTTCTAAAACACCCACACTCATGTACCAATTCAACTGCCCTCTTGCTTAGGGACACGTGTGGACTGAGGTATCAAACTGCTGATCTTCAGTTCTCTAACTCTCTGAGACAAAGAAGAAGCCTGGTGTAGGCAGCTTAAATGGGTGCTGATCATTCTTAAATTAATTACAAGCTTAGCTCACCAGTTTGGTAGCAAGGGGGTGGGGTGGGGGTTTCTGATTCCCACCTTTTTGCCAGTAAGCACTCAGTACAGATATCTGTATTTGTTGCTCCAGGGCAAGTGAAACTGAGTCACTGTGGAGCAGTTTCACCATGACTCAAGATTTTTTTCAAACTACAGTGATAATGCCCTTATTCATCGGTTGTCAGAACTGCAAGGCGTAAACAATTTTTTTGGTTAATGAATCTCAGTTTTAATTCAGTATTTTAATATGGAAGAGATTTATCATTATTGGAGGTAATTTCTCTGCCTTCTAAAGAAAACTGCTTTACAAATTCAAAGTTTAAAAACAAATTCCCAGAACAGTAAAAAAAAAAAAGTTAAATACACACGAGACACCTTAAGAAAGAACTTCAAAACAAAAATGCACTGATAATCTTGGCACTCATATGCAACGGTACAAAAGTGGATCTGCAACTTTGCTTTGAAAAGCCTCAGCTGAACATACCTGTCGAATTTCAAGATCGACAGTTCCATAGAGTTGGTGAACAGAATGAAAACACATGTTCAACTA
Organism: Labroides dimidiatus; assembly: GCA_030710495.1. Classification (NCBI taxonomy): domain Eukaryota; kingdom Metazoa; phylum Chordata; class Actinopteri; order Labriformes; family Labridae; genus Labroides; species Labroides dimidiatus. The sequence continues at coordinate 15,578,957 of CM061147.1, forward strand.
TCTTGAACAAGAACAAGCAAGAGCCATTTACTACCAAGTCAAAAGCAGCACTTTAGAATCTGCTCTGGCCTGAACAGGCAAAAAGAATGTCATATTGTAATGTAATGTTTTGTATGTTTTGTATTTTATGTTATGATACGGTTTGACATGGTATCGGACAAGGATTGGCAGAAAGGACCCAAACGCACAATTCTTGATCTCTTTATTGTTATGAGAAATAAAAAAGTCAACACAGAATTGCAGCCTGAACACTGGACACTAAAATCTAAGCATGACAAAAACACACCTAAGCTAGAAAATCTCATAGATAACAAAGTAATAGAAAATCATAAACAAGAGCTAAGCTAGAAAAATAACAAAGAATCTCACTTTCGCTCTTCGTATTTTTATATAATCCAAGGGTTCAACTTCTCTTCTTTCAATAATTTACAATATTTTAAGTTCTGTAGCCAGTGAAGTTGTGCTGTAATGTTGTAAAATAGAAACACACTGCTTGGCCATTGAAACAAGCATCATCTGGTTTTCAGCTTACCCCACTCAAGATCTAAGTTCATCCCCTCATGCCTCACCCATGATGTTTGTTTTCCTAGATGGCCTGAGACATTGCCTCATGTGTGCCTGTCTTTTCCATGGATGACGCACCCTGAATGTTTTTGAAGTTCAAGTTCATCAACAGGGTCCTGAAAGTTCATGACCAAGTGCACAAACATCCCAGTGTTCCTGCAGTCAACAAAAAAAAAAAACACGTAGAGCATCTTAATGACACAAGTGTGGGACACAGTGTTTCAGTGTTTGAGGGTTTTGCATTGTGACTAGAGTATCAAAGACTAAACTTAAAGTTAAAAGTGGAACTATTTTGTACCCTTATTTAAAATTATTGGCTTTGTAAATGTATGTTATGGCAGAATAGATTGATTTAAACTAGCCATATTTAAACAAATGACAAGACTCGTTGGTATATTTTTACTCTTCATAGTGTTTTTCAAGTATGATCATTTAGGTGACACTGTTTTCAGTTTTTCAGTTTTATTTTTAAGTAACACAAATGTTCATACACCTGCAAACATAACTGATCTCTTTCTGTATGCATTGTTTATTGTTTGTTGAGGATTGAGAGATAGCTTTCTGGCATGTTGTTTTATTTATTTGTATTCATGTGTTTGTGCATGTGTCTGCTCCGCCCACCAGGGTGCCGTGCCCCGGTGCAGCTCTCTTTGTTGTAAACGCTGAGCCATGAGTCAGGCCTGTGGGAACGAGCCCAGCTTCTCTCCTCTCTCTCTCCCACGCTTTCACACTCATCGCATCCTGTGTACTGCAACTTCACCCCTGTGGAAAGGGAGGTGGTGTGTAGTGAACACCATGGTGGAAAATCTCACACAAATATGTATAAAGGTCATGAGACCTTGAAAAAAATGTGCATGTGAAATTATGTGTTATGACTTATGTAAGTATAAATGTGTATTTGTTTGCATCTTTGCACAACTTTCTTATATTGACTCCTGGTGTTATATCCTTGCTGATTATGTCTTTTGATGATCCTGTCACGCATGTTGTCTGAATAGATGAAGCGCAGATGGAGATAAGCAGCTAAATTGAAAAATACAAGTTACATGGTTCCAACATGCTCATTCCATAAGTGCAGCCACTTCTGTATATTTGTTCATGTATCCTTTAACTGATAAGGAAACACATTTTCAGTACATAGTATATTTAGTACATCTAGGGTAAACATTGTGCTAATGATCAGAATTTAAAAATATAAGACTGACTAACACAGACTCAAAGGGTGGATTTTACATCACCACCTCAAATCAAATGAGAATTTAAAAAAAAGTGCTTTAAGAATAAAACTGACTCATACAAAAACTTTGATTAGAATAAACCTGCTAATCTGATTGGAATGGGAATAAAAGGGTTGGCATATGATGATTTGTGCATGTTCGTTTCTCATTGACTGAGACTTGAGTCAGGAACACAAGAATACTTTGAAGCAAAAGAGGCTTCAAACTGGTAAAATGATGCTCAACCTCCATCTCCTTTGTAGTGTTGCTCTAATGTCATGTCACATTGGTGGCCACCTTTGAAATCTGACTATCTGCCATGATTGGCTATTTGCCTTTTCAAAGTAGTCAGAAAGTAGTCCTGTAAACCTACCTGTAGTCGTTATTACTTTGTTTACACTGCAAATCTTAAGTATGTCCCAGCTAGTGTGAATAAATTTTGTAAAGTTTTATCTTATTTCTATGGGGATATATCACTCAACTTCAAAAAAGTTTCATGATATGATTGCTATCATTGCTGCATGAGTAAGTCAGTATACCAAAGTAACCCTAACTAAAAGCAATCAACAGCATAGGACTCCTTACAATATCTATCAACCAAAAATGGATGAATAAATAGGGATTTTATTCACATTAAGAAGCTTTATGTATTCATTTACATTCTAGCCGTATGTACTTAATTAAAAGCACAGTCCTAAAAAGTGACACTTGGAAATGAAAGATGCTACTTTCCAGATTCAAATTCCTCTATGCCAAAGAAGTGATAATCTAAAATGATAGTTGACAGAAACAGCCATTATGAACCTTAAACCTATTGGCTACTTTTGTATATGGAAAAAATATAAAGACAGAGAAAACAGTGTATTTTAGTCAGGGTAAATCAATCAAGAAAATAGATTTTTTGTATTTTGGGAGCGTTAGTCAGTCCTTAAACACAAAGTCCAAGCCAACTCTTACAGTGACCAAAAGCTCCAAACTTCTGTGAGTCCGCGGACTCCCCAGTGTTGTATTTTCCTCCCAGTCTCAATCTGCCAGTACCAGGTGATCCCCATCCAGTGGATGCCATCTGGCTGGCTGTGCCCCAACCAAAGAACTCATTTGAGGGTTAAAGTAGCAGCAGCAGCAGAGTGACGAGAGAGAGGGTGGGAAGGGCAGAACCAGGCAGCCAGACCAGACCCAGACCAGGATGCTTTGAAGCCCCTCACCCTCGCCTATAGACAGGGGGCCTGGGCAAACCAGCCCCCATAGTGAGTGAGAGAGAGAGAGAGAGAGAGAGAGAGAGAGAGAGAAAGAGAAAGAGAAAGAGTAACAGAGGGAGAAAGAAACAGAGAGAGGGCCTTTATCAGCACGCCTGAGTACAATTGTGGTGTGCAGTGTGGGAGTTGGGGGAGTTAACTCATTGTACAGATGAATGGATGAATAGAAGAGGAGGGCTGAAACACTAGTATCTCCCCCTCCTCACTAACCCTACCCCAACATGCTGGATCTCTGTATGTTTTAAACCAGCCATCTCGGGGCCCCGGGGCCCCTCTCCATGGACAGACCGACAGATACCATCAATTACCAAGGCCGGCCCCTGGCCACCATATGGCCGGTGGCTGTATAGGAAAGGAGCCTGTTCACTTCACAGCACCAGCCGTGCATATGCTGCAAGACTGTGAGCAGAGATGTTCTCCAAATGGTGTGTGTGTGTGTGTGTGTGTGTGTGTGTGTGTGCGTGTGTGTGTGTGTGTGTGTGTGTGTGTGTGTGTGTGTGTGCGTGTGTGTGTGTGTGTGTGTGTGTGTGTGTGTGTGTGTGTGTGTGTGTTACTATGTGCTGCACTGGCATAGGTTTGGCTAGTGTTACAGGGTGACCTAAGGGTCATGGGGTTAGGATGGAGTTACAGGATTGAATTTTACCTGTGTGTGTGTGTGTGTGTGTGTGTGTGTGTGTGTGAGAGAGAGAGAGAGAGAGAGAGAGAGAGAGAGAGAGAGTAACTTTGTGGGGATGTACTGTTAGTAACCACAAACTTGTTTATAATCTAAATTAGGAACAAATAATAATATACTACTCACAATAAGTAAGGGATATTGTTATTTACATGAGTGCTTTTTCTATTGAACAGGGCAGTAGACCACTGCTGCATTGTCCAGGTCACATGATCTTGTGCCCACTGCAAACAGTCATGCTGGTGTCTTGGTGTCAGTGAGGTCACCTGCAACAGTTGTCTTGCTCTAAGCCAAAATGGTGGAGTCGTTTGCGAATTGTTTGTCTGGAAACCCTAGTACCCCTCACTTCACTAAACAGGCCTGAAGCTTTGTGGCAGTTACAGTCTGAGTGCAAAGGTCCTTGGGTACTGGTTATCATTGCGGTCCATCACTTGTGGGGCTCCACTCCTGGGTCTGTCATGAACACTGCCAGTAGTTCTGTGTCTTGCTGCAAGTCTGCTGATGACAATTTGAGAAACACCAAGTTCACAAGAAACATCTGACTGCCTGCTACCGACCTGAAGGTGTGCTATGGACAAGGTGGTGCTGCTCGTCCGTTAGGTGACGTCATGTGTTCATGGCTGTCATGTGTTCATGGCTGTCATGTGTTCTGCTACCCCCAGAATGTTGAAATTGATGCCACATTGAAAAGATGATTTGGCCCCAATATGTAAGGCAGAATGTACACAGTGAGATTACAAAATGAGGTGTGTCTATCTCCCTAATACAATTCCCTTCCAAATCACTAAAGTGAAACAAACACCTTTTGTATGAAATCCTCACAATACCTCAAAGTAATCCTAATTTATTGTGGGTAGTGTACTTCATCTATATGAGTTAGATTCTCACCACTAGCCTGCCAAACAATTCACCTTCCTCTCTGCAGTTGTTAAAAGTCAGAGTCTTGTCATGGTGAACACATGCAGGAGAGGTGCATACCGTAGGATGAGTGTCAGCTGTGATTGTATGCTTTGAAGAGCCCTGGGGATTTGTAATTATTACATTTCAGCAAACTTGCAGAATTGGTTCTATTTCTGTCTGTATAGGTTTGTACATGAGGTTGCAAAAGGTCCGACCAAGAACCATGCATTCCTCAAGTAACAGAAATACTTTAGTTTACAACATTTATGTACAATTTCTCTCTTTGTGGTCCCCAGAGGCAGGGTTTCCTTGCATACAACAGAGATTGTGAAACAGAAGTATGCTAAGGGGACACAGTGTTGGGAATAAATGCATCCATGCCTGATAGGGCAGATAAAGGTTTATTTGACCAGTTTATTATTACATTCTTATTTTTGTCAAGTTTAAAAATTAATCTAAGAAGACCATACCCCTATAAAATCAGATAGCATTTATAAACACTGTGCACATCTCTTAACATAATTAAGGAATAAGGCTTGAAAATATACTTGCTGTTTATCTTTGAGTTCTTGCAGATCTCAGGAAAGTTCTTTAAATAGAAGTGTTTGTGCACTACATGTATTACTACAGGATACCAAAGGGCACAACACAGAAATCAGATGTAATCAAGATGGCAGAAGTCACATAAGTTATCTATGGGTCTTGGTGGCCCAGTGAGTGATAAATTCTTGTGCCAGCTCAGGCCACAGATGAGTGGCACACCACTTAACTTCAGTACTCCAATGTAACAGTCCCTGAACTGTTCCCATTTAGTTTTGCTGTAGAATTCAACGTTGACTAATATATTACACTTGTTCATCGTCAGGTATTCTGATCAGCATGTTTGTTGCTTTGCAATGGAATCATATGGATGTAGTTAATAGCACTGACTGGATACCAGCTAGAGAAGTTAAGGAGATTTGCTCATTTACCAGTTCCACTAACGATCAGACACCTGCCAGAAACACATTGGAAACTTAGACACATTTTAACCAAAAGAAAAAAGAGCAAGTAGAGTAAAAAACGTGACAGAGTAGCTTTCTTTCTGTTCTGCACTCTGAAGAGGACCAATCTTCCCAAACACATTATGATTTCATTAGACATGTCTGTTTGAAATCAAACTGCAAGTGGAAAAATAGTCTTCCTCTTGCTGGTCCGCCCCCATGCACTACATGGCCATTAACAAAAAACACATTGCCTGATGGAAGAGGGAGGGAGGCTCATAGAGAGAGAGAGAGAGAGAGAGAGAGAGAGAGAGAGAGAGAGAGAGAGAGAGAGAGAGAGAGAGAGAGAGAGAGAGAGAGAGAGAGAGAGAGAGAGAGAGAGAGAGAGAGAGAGAGAGAGAGAGAGAGAGAGAGAGAGAGAGAGGGATACTTCTGTTTGATATATAATGTGAGAAAGAGCCAACAGCAAAACAAGGAAACATCTGGGTGATTAATCTTTTGGTGGAGAGGAAAACGGGGAGGCAAATAGTACCAGCCAGAATAGGCACACACACGCATGCACACGCACATGCACACGCACACGCACATGCACACGCACACACAAACAGCTTGGAGCCAGAGACACTGATCCAAGTGAGTCACAATCTTCATTAATATTCAGTGTTTTTTCCTTTTTTTAAACAAAGACTGTGGTTACATTTGTTGGGGAAAAAAATAAATGAAAGAGAATTTAAACTATTTTGGGCCTTTTATATTTTAAATAAACTTTTTTCTAAAGGCAGAGAGTAAGCCTTTAATTCCAAAGAAACTGTTGGTTTTAATCCTTAAACCCCTACTCAAGGCTGTTTTACTGGCAACACATGCTCTTCTCATTCATCAGTCACACACATTCACACTTCGGAGGCTGCCCAAGACAACCACAGCAGTTACATTTTCTGCCACCGTGCTTTACTCCACCAGAGCAGCTGTGGACACCTTGTCTGAAGAAGGGAAAGTGTTACTCATACACTTTCTCCCACCTAAATTATGCCTTTCAGGGAGTTTAAACCACAGGCATACTTATCACACAGCAGTTGCAGTGTTGTAAACAGCATGCAGGTTCAGAAGAGCCTTGGTGGGATGGTGCATCTCTGGAAATTCAATGATTTTGCTATCTATCAATGATACCTTGATAAGCTTCTCCCTTTTGCTATTGACAACAATAGCTTCTTAAAACCTCTGATCTGTTGACTCAGCTCCTAATGTTTAATGTTTAGTGTATATAGTGAAATGAAATACAATCTGGTATCAAAACAGAGTAATATATTTTGAAATTTAACTGGTTGTTTTCATTTTGTTTCAGTGTCGGACTTCTTCTCTCACTCAGTCTGCACCTCTCTGGCCTCTCTGTCGCATTTGTTCTGGGTGCTTTTTAAAGAGTTCTGAAGGAAATATCTGACAAAAATATGGCACTCTTTGTGTTTTTTATGGCAGTTATATGTTGTCCAAAAATTCTTTGTTAGTGCCTGTTATCTAACTGAAAATTGATCTTGTTAACATGTTTACACTTACAGGCCAGTATATGCAACCCTGTTCTCATTGTCTGGCTCTTGGTTTTATTTGTAGTGGCCTGTGTGTTTGAGTTAGTATTGCTCACATCATTCCGTTCAAATTTACCCTCATAAAAAAGTTACATTTTGAATCATAATGTCAATCATAATGTGTTCCATATGTTCAGCGTGTTTCCATAAATGTGTCACTCATATTTTATGACATTTGTTTACAGCTTTCACAGATTCTAGATGTTTGTTACAATGTACAACACAAACGCAGCTGTTGTGGAAAGTTTTACAATACACTCTTGTTCATTCCCTCAGATCATGAGTCCTCCAGGCAGTGCTGGGCATCACTGGTTACTTAAACTGAAGTTGACTGATAGTAACAGTAACAGGCTGCAGCATAACAGCCCAAGTGATAAAAAGTCAAAGCTAGCATATTTCTGCTGCAACTCAACCTGATGAGATGGACAGATAGACAGGGAACATCTGTTGAGCTTCGCATAAAAGCACTCATGCTCACACACACAAACCAACCAGGGCCCCACTAAGGGGTCTGATCCTATCATAGTCATTGCAGGTGTCCTGTGATAGGCACACGTGCGGATAACACATGCCCAGACCACACACACAGAAACACACACACGGTGTACACACCAGTGACGTTAAAGCTCAAAAAGAACATTTCATGCACTGTTGGTACTTTGATACTGTGACCAGCTCATATTGGCACCACCTGTTGTCAGAGGGAATATACTGTAAAGCACACAACTGTTTATCATGTCAGTGTATATGAGCATACATAAATGTATATCAAAGCTTACATAGGTAGTTAAGGGTTCTTATCGACTTGTTTTTTTTCCTGGTGCTGTAAAGTTGAAAGCTAGGCTTTGACGAATTACAGTTCTATTTTTGGTTCAGGTTCTGGTTGATTTGTGCCTGATTTAAGCCACTCATGCTACAATGTTTACTTGCACTGTATCTTTAAAAGTAGCTGATTGTTTTCTATTTCTCACTTTGCACTCATCTTACAGAAGGATGCAGAAAACCAGATTTAAACCTGCTAACTCTGACTGATAGTAACATCCGTTTTCTTTTGTTGCACACAAACATAGTCTTTGCTCTGTTAGTGATGGCACTGGGCCAGTCTGAAGGCTGGTTGGCCTCGGCCCCATTGTACTGGAGTTTTCCACTCACACACACTGGCATCAGAGCACCTTGTCAGCCTCATGTGACCCCCTGGAAAATATGGAGTGCACACACAGTCATGCTTTCATGTCTTAAAACACATGCACACAGACACTACACATTGTACTACAGAGGTTTATACAAAGTATAATTGGAAAAAGCGGCTAACAAAACACATGCAGGCAGTGCAGTCAGTGGTTCTTGGCTGCCAGTTCAGACTTCTCCTGTTCTCATGAATCCAGATTGTTTTATGACTGTCCGCACTACAATTCAGCTGCAGCAACAGTGACAGACAGGCTGCCAACTTCAGCAGAAGTGTATTTGAGCAAAACTTAATCCAGGATGTGCCTTCTCAAGGAGGTACTTGGTTTGGTCGGCTCTTGCATTTAATTGTTACTCTTCTTACAATGTTATGAAGACCTTATTTTGTGGTGTTTCAAGCAGTATCACTTTCAAAAGCATCAATACTCTCCACCACCAGTGGTTCCGTTGTTATTCTGAACAATCCTTAACCAGTTCCAGCCAGAGCTGATAGCTGTTGCAGCCAGTAGCTACAATAACTCTCCCACAGCCAGTGAGGTGGAAGCAGTGGATGGAACCCAAATCCCCATTTCCCCTCTTCATTCCCACACAGCTCCCTGGTCCATTCCTGTTGTGGGGACAAAAAGAAATCCATCCGGTCACACACTGTGCAAAACCTTTGCAGTTAGGTCAGGGGCATCTGTGCTCGCCCTGTCTGTGGCAGATTGTTATCACAGGATAATCCTCCCCTCCAAAGAAGAGGCAATCACACACCGGTATCTTTATTCTATGTAACTGCAAAGGAATTGCTCTTGCCTCATTAGAGCACATTAAATCTCAGATCTCACCTACTAAAATCTCTATGGAAAAGGCTGAAGTATGCTTTACGCTGGTTACTGTATGATCGTATGCTGTGCATATGGTTAAAGAAGCATCAAATTAGTCTCAATTTTTGTGGCACACCATTCGTAAAATTGTGACATTGTGTGTGCGTACCTGAGCACAAAGAAGTGGCAGAAGACTAAAAAGAAGCACAGTTGACAGTTGGTTAGTAAAAAGAAGAGAAGGGGTTGTCTCCAGGAATTTAGCTGGTTTAGAGTGGCAAGGTGTAGGAGATTGGTGTCCCTGTTAAAGAACACGGATACAGTTGTCTTTTAAAGGTTGATTTATTTGGCTGTGGTCTTGTGGCATTTACACACAGCAATAGACCAGCAGGACATAGGTGAAGGATGAAAAGTGCAAAGGAAAAAACAATCTGTCTGCCTCTATATCGAGAACCACTCACATCTTAAAGCAGTCAGAACAGGCAGGCAGGGTGCGTTCAATAGCGTGGGATAAACAAACTCATACATAAACAAACTATAAGCTAATGATACTTCACTTAATTAAACGTGATAACAACTCATAAAAGAGTGGGTTATCTAACAATTAGTTTTATAAAAATTGTAAATATAAAGCTTGAAAAAAGCTTTATTGAAACCTTGGTCCTCTGGAAGGCCATAGCTTCTCCAGCGACTGAAGTCCTGGCTTAATGACAACTAATTGGCCATTTTCTCTGTAAGAACTACAAGCAAGTGATTATTTGTCAAACATTAGCTCTCAAAGTGAATCCACAGTCTAACAGGCAAGCTATGTAAAGAAAGTAAAATTGTAAAATTTGGATAATCTGTGATTTTATATATATATAAAATTTGATTATTTATTTTAGTTTAGTTTATATTTTCTTTTCTTTTACCATTTTTTTTTTATTTATTCAGTTTTCTTTTGATAATGCCATATGAGCATGTCTGCCTGAATCGGTATGCACCCAACACATCACCAACTGACAGAGGATGGATGTGTATTTAATGGTTTTCGCAGGAGATGACACAATGAGAGAGGTTAACACTCTGGGGCCTCAGTGAGCGACCAGGAGAGAAGGATCCATATCATTGTCCATATCAGCCGAGGCTCCCCTGGCTTTGTTGCTTTAAACAAATCCCCTCTCTTCCTATTGCAGTCAAAACACTCCCACTGCTGCAGCCCTGTGTGTGTGTTTGTGTGTGTGTGTGTGTGTGTGTAACAGGGAATGTGTATATGTGTGGGAGAGCATGTGAGCAGCCATCAGCAGTAGACTTTGTTTGTGTATATGATGTGATTCTGTGTATGACAAAGTGAAAGAGATGCACTCCTGATGGGGACTCTGTGTTTGTTTTGGAGTAGTTCACAGTTCACTTGGATGAAATCCAAAAAAACATTACTGTAATATTTGTGTTTTTTGTTTTGATATGGAACTAAATTTATTTTAAACCCTCCTGAGTTAATTCATCTCATGCTTTCACAGCCCTTTCAGTGTTTGTCATCTCCCTGTCAAACATATTTGAAACATGTATGTCTCTAAATGCTCATCTTCTGTAACAGCGCCTCGCAATCTGCTAACCAAAGGGTGCTTACAGTGTCGTGGCTAATTAGCGTCAAACTAAACTAGCATGAATGCTTCACTTCCAATGCAAATTCCCTTTCCTGGGTCTTGCCCTGGGAGATTGGACTACGTGGCCTGGGTGAGCAAACCAAAGCGGAGCCACATATGTCTTGCATTTAGACATTAAAGCCGACTATTATAAGATTAAATCAGGGACTTGTGATATACTCGGTTCAAATCTCAGCTCCCACCAGCCTCAGTCACGCAGAGGAAACTTTCAAACTGATATTATGTTCATTTTCTGCCAAAGCTTCACAATCAGCAACAATGGGAAAGGAAGTGAAATGAAGGTGTTTTGTCTTGAACTTGTACCTCAGATAGATTTGGACCACTGGAAAGATTCTGTTTATATTGCTTAAACATTTTTGAACTGCAGGTTAAAAGTGTAAGAGGCCCTAAGATAAGGTCATGTTTTTATGTAATGCATGTTTACTCTTGTCAGAAAGGTTTAGAAACTGGAAATGTAACCTCTGACTGAAAACTTTGTTGTGACTTTGGTGGACCAGGACTTGACTGGCAGCCAAATTAGCCTTTTTAAAAAGCAGAGATATTTGGTCATGTGTGGTGAATTATCATAAAAAGGAGCCCTGAGCAGGGTGGTGATATTGGGTATTAACATTGTTCTTTGCACCTACTTCCTGCACTTACAAGCCTGGTCCCTGTAAAAAGCGTTCTTTCATTATGTGTCAGGTTTTGTTGCATGTACAATAAAAGTCACAAGAAGGGGACAGAAACCTGCTGCATGTTAGTGCACTTTGAACAAACCTGAATGATTGAGTGCACTAAGTGTGTGCCTCTACCAAACCTTTTGATGCCTTTGTGGAAATAGTATGTAAGTGTGCGTGTGTGCGTGTGCGTGTGCGTGCGTGTGTGTGTGTGTGTGTGTGTGTGTGTGTAAGCTCCCCTGTCCCTGTCCCTTGGGCCTGTAAGGTGATGAATGACCCGCAGGCCCACAAGTGACAACTGGGCTCTTAATGACTCACCGACCGACTGACTGACTGGTCTTAATGGAGGACTTGCTGAACACACACATACACACACACACACGCACGCACACACACACACACACACACACACACACACAGGAGGTTCCATGTGGGGTTATTTGTGGCATGTATCCTCATTTGAAACAGAGAGCACACACACATTAAAAGAAACCCTGTTCGTATACTGTACACATGCAAGGTTTGGATGCTTCTCCCTCCAAGCTGAAAGAGATGCCTGACAGAAGTTGTTCCTATTTATCACTGACACAGGCTTTGATCTTATCGTGTCACTTTGGCTAAAGCCCTGATGCTTAGGAGCCATGTTTTCTTTTCTTGCTTTCAGTCATATTAGGGACTTCCAGAGAAATTTGGTCAGGAGTCTGGGGCGGAGTTAGATGGGGAGAGATGAATCTACGGAAAAGGCTGAAGGAAAAGAGAAAAGAACTGAGCTGAGAGCAAATGAAACCGTTCCATTAAGGCCTTTGGTTGCCAACTGGGCTCGGTCTAGTTGCTAGGGGTTCTGGAAAAAGAGACCATCATCTGCAAACCATCATCCGGTCCATACTTGGACCTGCTTTCAGCACCTGTCACCCGTCCCGTCAGTGTGACAAACTCAAATAAACATCCAAAATTAATCACACCATTACCACTGAACCCAGCAGCAAATCATTCTCTTGCTTCCCCCAAAAAAGAAGTAGAAACACATCTCCAACTGAGCAGATGTTGGACTTATTCCCTCTGTTTTTATTTTCTGTGTCTTCCGCTTTTCCAGTTATGTTTAATTGTTACGAGGCACATGTGTGTTCATACGCAAAGCTGTCAAAAGTTTGGGTGCGGTTTACAAGCTGTTTAGTCACAGCACAGTGAGGGAGGGCAGCGCAGTGGGTTGTTTTACTGCTGGATTACTCTGGAGATCTCTTTGCTCTGGGATGCAGAGTGCATCAGTGAGTTTGCTCCTTTATATTGACAGCTGTCTCTGTATGCCCACAGGCCACAGAACCATTTTGGAATTAATTAAACCAAACAGCTGCCAGTCCTGCTAAGTTTCCACATGTGGGCTGTTGTAATTACGGAAGGAGAAGGCCAACATGTTGCAGGGTGTGAATGTGAGCGAAATGCTGATACTCCACAAGCTTATATGGAATTGTGGTAGTATTCAGTGTAGAATTATGAGTTGAAATTAAAAAAAAATCTTGTTTATAATAAAAACGGGCTCCATTTACAGATGGACAACAGCTAAACAGAGAGGAGGCACAAAAGAGCAATCTCATAAGAAAAAATATTATGTGCTGATATTATCATACAGTTTTCCTGCTGCCAACATGGTTTGGGATAGGGATGCACTGATCCTGGTATCAGTCAGGTATCGGTAGGAAAGGACCAATCCATGGAGCCGATCTGGGCAACCAGCTCTATTTTGGGGGGATTTTTTGGGGATATTTTGTCACTTTGTCTACAGTATGTGGTGATACAGTTTTGTACAGGAATGTTAACTCTGATGCACTTACCAGCATTACCAGTCTGCAGGATATAAAGGTTTACATTTGAATATTAATTTCAGTGACTTCTGGAGCATTGTTTTAACCAAACTGCTGGTAAATATTTAAACACTTATTAGTTTAAATAAATATCAACTTCAGTAATTCCATATGTACTCATTTTTTGCCTCCAGGCTCAAGTTCTCGCCTTTTGTCCTCATTCACAATATACCTTCCATTGATACCTCTTCACCTAGAGTGGAGTTACCTGCACAGCACACCACCGTTTTCCTTGAATGCATGATTATGATCTTATCAGGGGAAAAGCATTCAAGGAAAAATTACTACACAATGATCACTTAAAACTATTCCAGGATTAATCACATAGTTGCCCCCCCCCCAACCCCCGCCAATTTTGCATGTTGCATCACTCTTTGAGTATAATGCATGCAGATCTATGGTCGTCCAGTTCGACCCAAAAAGAGTCCTCTTAACCTTTGGTTTACTTTTGCTTCTTTTTTTTGGATTACCAGTAGACATTCCTCAAAATTTTGGGGTGAATTTAGGCTAAACCGTGCCTAATGCGCTAAAGCTAGATCTCAGAAACAACTCTGATCTGCCTTTGTTGTGACTTATGATTCTAATACACTGAAATGAAATGAATAGTATCTTGAATATTCAGTGTGCCAGTTATATGAAGGTATTGGGATGCATGGTGGTATAATTCATGTAGAAGATTTAAACTTCTGACACTAAGTACAGTTAACAACTTGAAAGTTAATGATTTTAAATGGTAAAGAACCATTTCCTATTTTCTTTTAACTAAATTTAATGATATGAAGATAATAATGAGAAGGTGACAAACTATTTGATTTTCCTTTGAACCTTTCCTTGAACCTATCCTGTCATTGACTTTCAGCAAAGAAGTTCTGCTTAAAGGAGAAGAAAATGTCCAATCCTCCTTTGTTGAGTTAGAACAGCCCTCCACAAAGATAAATAGCAGCCACAAAACTAAACTGAGTCCAGAATAAAGAAAAACTCTGGTCAAGATTTCTGCTGGCAAGAGGAACAGCACTGCTGTGTGTTGACCAAATACAGGCAACACATGTAATTTTTAGGACCATTTGTTGTTTTTAGTCATTGAAAAGCAAAACAAAGTGTCTCAGCAGTGCTCCATATTACAGCCTGCAGTTCATTATCTTTTTATGCCCACGGAACAATCTCTGTTCTGTTACAGCTTAAATTTTCAGACAGTCTGATAAAAATAAAATACTTCTCAGTGTGTGCCTGGCCTAAATGTGACTAAAGGGGCATGAGAACTTGGTGTGTGTAGTCTTTGTGCAGCCATGTGGTCTTCTCTTTTGTACTGTGTTTCCATGGTTTTACAGCATTGCAGGTGTGTTTATGGTGCAGCAGGTGCTGCTGGCTGCCATGCTGTGCAGCAAGTGAGGGAGGGTGTCACGGCCAATATACGAGGAAAGAACCTCTCACACATGGCACTGGTATTGGAGGCCTCTGGAAAATCCATTTAAAGACTCGCACAGGCCGACACACGCTCACCGCGAGCACTAAGACGCACACTAAGTCACATATGTACACACACGAGGGAAAAGAAAATGTGAAGAGGAGGAGATGGTCGTTTCTTTTCACAGTAACTCACATTGGCTGGCCAGGAAAATGTTTATGCAGAGCAAGAAAGCAGGACTATGTGTTTTGTCAAAGTAAACAGTAACCTAAAGCATTAAGAAAAAAAGTTTTTTATACACATCACCATTACAAACTACCTCTTGTTTTTATACGTCATAAATAGTGTTAATATTATTTAAAAACCCTTGCTGACAGAGTAATATCCATGTGATGTTGCATCAGACGTAAAGTACTCTGCTTTTTTTTCTCGGATTTTTTCCTCTGCCACTTCCATTTAGTGTCAGGATCTCTGCAGTTTGAGTTTTCTGTCCTCACTGTAGGGGGCACCATCTCTTTTCTTCCCTTCCTTCCTCCTTCTTTTTTTTCAGTTGTTCTGTCAAACTTCACTTTTTTCTCATATTTTGTGCTTCTTTTCTTGCTTTTTGTCTCTCTGTCTCTTTACTCATACAGCCCACCATTGGCCACAGTACATAGTGTCAGACTGCACTGTGTAAACAGAAGGGGTGTTTGTGTCTGCAGGGCCTCGGGCCTTCTTTCTCACCAGCTATGGCTGGCCTGAATCATCAGACTGGGTGATGCATGAGTGGGTCACAGTGACAGAGGGGTTATAGAGGTTACCAACAAAAACATGGTGACCATGAATCTATGTAGCCCATCCGAAAACACCAACACACACTTTCCTCCTGATAGAAAAACTGCCTACAGTGGTCTCATGTTGCATTGAGGTATCAGGGTGATTCATTGAAAACATGTCCCATTGTGAACCTACTGGGCAAAAGTGCTGCACTCATAGACTGTATGATGCATGGATGTGGTCTTTGTGTTGTGTCCCATCTATAAGTGATACAAAGTTTTGAAGCCTACCATCAGAAGGTGCCATGGATACGCTGAACTTACACTAACTTAGGTCAACCTGGCGAGAGTCAAAGTGGTGGAGTTGAAGTGAGCCTTTAGCCTCCTAGCTAAAAGCTACAGTATGCCTGCCTGTTAGTCAAGTCAGCTGTACCTTTGATTATTCAATACTTGTGATCTTAATAACTCCTAAACCTCTGCAGGATATGGTGATAATACAGTATTCTTACAACTCAATGTGTACCACAAAGGAGTGCTAAGCTATAAACTTTTTTTTTGCTGTAAGGATCGTCCTTTTTTAAATTGGTGTATGTGGTTTCCAGTACTTTCAGGGCCAGCCTCAAGTGGATACTTAAAAAAAATGCAGTTCTTAGCACTGACGCATCAACTTCATTCTTTACAACTGGATGCTTGGTTTGCACTCAGCAGGGGCTGCAGCTGAGTGCTGGCTCACTGCCATACCTTTTTGGGGTGGTGACACAGACACAGAGGGTGACTTCAACTTTTTTTGGGACATTACCTGTTTTTTGCCAACAGCTTGGTAAAAAGTCATTGAAGAGAGATTTCCCCAGACTGACAAAGCCGGAACAGCAGTATCTCTGTACTCCAGCAACATTAATGCCATCAGAGTGTGTGCACTCCCAGCTGACACCAGACCATGTACACAAGCACAATTTTCTAAAATCTAGAAAACTAGATGCTGTGAGTCCTAAACAATTTATTTTATTGATTGTTTTATTGCAGAATGTCAAGTTGTATGGACTTGACTTCAAGTCTGTGAACTTTTTCTTGTAGAGCAGGCACTCTGCATGTTATTATTAAGTGCATTAAACAATTTCTTCCTCTCTGTGTGATAGGTTACATTTGCAATCAGGTTCATGCAATAAACTGCTGGGGACATTAAATGATTTGGGGGAAAAAACATTCAACATTGTTATTGTCATTGAAAAATATAATTTAAAAGTATTTGATAGTTGATTTTTAATTTTTCCAAAGATTGATAATGAAGAGCAAAAAAAAGTTCATCCCTGGTGTGAACTCAAGTGTATTTCCCTTAAACAGAGTTGTTGACCTGACTCCTGGCTGTTGCGTGTCATGCTCAAATAAATCCCTTCTTGGTTGTCATAGAGCAACAAATATTTACGTCGACTGTAATTCTCTCTGAGACATTCTCAGGGCCTCATGTGTCATCTGCAGTCTTGCTGTGTTAGCACTAGCTTATTTTTAGCCATGAATCATTGTCCACTTACAACCAATAAGACTACTTTACTGAATCTGCTTGAGCCCATGATTCTTGTGGATAATTACTATATTTACGTCTTGTTGGATGGAGCCAGGCTGGCGATCACCTGGGTAGCTACTCAGGTATTCCTGTCATACTGTGTAATTTTCATTTTATACCAGCGGCAGGCTAAACATTTGCATTCCACTGCAGGACGAGCCTCTCCCCTCCCTCCCACCATATAGAAACTTCCAATGGTCTCTCTTTTTGAGGTGTTTGTGGCCCTCAACCCTCCATTACAACATCATGTGATATCATGGTGAAGGTCTTGGGGGGGCAGTTGTATGTGTGTGTTTTCCCATCGGATGAAGTTGACAACTCCACACATAAGAGGGGATGAGAGTCACTTCCTCTTCAGACTTTGATGTCGAGACTCATTTCCTGTCGTCACCGTACTAGAAAGACGAGGAAAGAGGGAAAAAAACATTCTCCTCTGAGTGGGCTGCCTTTGTTTTGGCGAGAAGCCTTTCTTATTACAATAGTGATTGTGCCAACAGGGATTGTGTAAGCTTCAAACTCATCGAAGCTGGACACAATTTCATATTTCAGTTATGTTTTTCCAGGGCTAGTTTTCCGGATGAATTGTGCGACATAAGCGTATATTACATTTCAGAACAAATGAGCGCTCATTCTGCTCAATCTCTTTCCAGTGTCATTGGTTAGACACAGAGCTCTGAAGAAGCCCAACTTCCACATTTCTAACCCGCCTGCAACAAATATCCTGGCTGTGGATCTTTAACTGGCCCCCAGAGAACAAACCAGAACATTCTGTTATTGTTTTCGGAGAGGAAATAATCCGTTAACAGAAGGATGTGCTCTGCTGGTTGCTGTAGTTCTCTCTTTTTTTCCCCCAGAAGCAATTAGGATCTGTTAATGAAGGTTATAAAACACAGAGCAGAAGTTGTACTCCAGGCGTGGCCATGGTGCTCAACCTGGCACGTTTCTAGGAAATGAAGTGATGAAGTTTAATCATTCATTGGAAATGGAAAAGGAGAGTCATCAGGGGAGACCTGGTCTTAATATGTGAAGGAAATACATTTAAGTAAGACTGCTTTGGTAACATTACTCATTCCATTTAAATTGTGAAATGAAAACATCGAGGCGTGGAGAAAAGATTTGGTTACCATTTCCTAAGAGTCTTGATCGAGTTAAAAATGCCACAAATGATCGATGACACCAACTTGCCAATGGGAAAATAACCCTTTTTGCTCAGTAGGTAAAGTCAATGGAAACTATAAATAACACTTTTGGTCTTGTAGTGCAATAAGATTTGTTTTGAAGCTGTGTAAAACTTGGTGGAGCTACAGGTCCAGCGGTGCAGGTGACAGATGTTAGGCCAACTCTTCACTAATGAACTGTCTGTACTGCAGTTGTGACAACCCTCAGCAAAACAAAACCAGAGAGCTTACAAAACTGCTACACCACTCTGAGCTGTCAGCGTGTCTTTGTACAGGGTGCAGGGTGCAGGGCGTAAATCTGCATCCAGATCGCTTTCTTCCACTGTATTGCTAACATGTGTGCATGCTTTGATAATAATGCACAAGGAGGCATGTTTTAAATGCAACAATGTGTTTTAAAGGAGGTATTTGTGTAAAGTGTGTACATTGTGTGTTTATGTGTGTGAGGAGTTGGAGAACAGCACACCTGTAGGTGGGTGTTCATTACAGCAGGTCTGAGTGATGGCTTGGCCTATGGGAGGCCCTTGTTCATTGTCATCTCCCCTCACTTAATTAGCCCTCACTCACAGGTCACAGGAGACCACTGAGGGCCCGTGTGTGTGTGTGTGTGTGTGTGTGTGTGTGTGTGTGTGTGTGTGTGTGTGTGTGTGTGTGTGTGTGTGTGTGTGTGGTGTGTGTGTGTGTGTGTGTGTGTGTGTGTGTGTGTGTGTGTGTGTGTGTGTGTGTGTGTCTGTGTGTGTGAAGACACACACATTATGTTTAGAGCTGAGCTCTGTGCTTGATATAGTACCAGAGGGTACACACACATGCACGCATGCACGCACACACACACACACACACACACACACACACACACACACACACACACACACACACACACCCTCAGCCACACACTGTACACCTCCTTGTCTTATCGGCAAACCACCTGTGCATAATTTGAGCAGAGATCAGACCAGCACAGGCTGGCCCTTGTTTCTTTGATATGTTGAAATTACACCTGAGTAAATGTTAACAAACTTAATATCTTTGCTTCTTGCGCTCTCAGAGATTAGAAGATGACCTGTTACTGGAAGTGCTGTAAGCAAAGCCTCATTGTGAAACAACTCTGCACTCCCCTGCAAAAAATACAGCTGAGTGCAGTTTATGAGTCTAGAACAATCTGTTTTTTTATCGCCCACTGTTTCCTTAATACCTTCCTTAGCTAAATATTTTCCTTTCTATAACATGTTGTCATTGCACTCTGTAATTTGATTCAGGCTAATAAACCCAAACTGTCTTTGTTGGACATTTTTTGTAGTGTAAATGCCTGTGCAGGTTATTCTCCATGGCGTGTGTGCTGGAGTTAAGCTGCTTATTAAATGACATCGCTACACGGCCACCTTGGGCCCGGATCCACTTGGCCTCCAGCAAGTAGGGAGAAAAATGTAGCGTGAATGTGAAACAGGAGAAGTGAAGGAAACAGAAAAGGGAAGGTGTACAGATTTTTTTATTTTCAAATACAAAAACAAACTGTTAACTGGAAACTAACTGTCTGCTTGTGAGTGTTATTATTATTATTATCATTATTATTATTATTATTATTATTATTAGTAGTAGTAGTAGTAGTAGTAGTAGTAGTAGTGAAACAACAACAACAACAACTTTATTTATATAGCACTTTTACAAACTATTGACTGAACTATTGTGCAGACAGCAAAATGAAAATATAAAAAGAGGGAAAAGACATCACATCAGGTAAAAAGGGAAAGGGTTCTGAGAGAGTGATATTTAAAAAAAAAAAAGAAATAAAAATATAAAACAACTTAAATTAGAGCATAAGAATGATGTGTGTATTTATATATACACACATACATACATGCACACATACGCACACACATCAAATATATACAAAAGAATAAAATAATGAAAAGAGAATAATGACTACAAATAGATTAAAGTCAAATTAATTAAATTGAAATTAAAGTACAATTAAAAGGGTAAAAGAACGTAAAAGTAAGTTTGTTAAAGTGAGTTCTAAGAAGAGATTTAAAATATTGTTTGCGAAACGTGACTTTCAAAAGCAAAAAAAAAAAAAAACAGTCTCACTTATTATTGTCATTCTTGATGACCACTGCTAAAGTATCCTGTCCAAAATGACTGTGAAATATTCAAACTACTATTCAGCTCGTTTCAGCGTTTATTTAGAGTTTGTTTATTTTCTCAAGCTGTATTAAAGTAAATACATTGTAATCATGCATCATTTCCATGTGAATCAGGGAAAAAACAAAAATTCAGGGGGGAATTCTTTCTCCACACCAATCATATTTTGTTTGGGACCCGTTCATACTGGAATACACTACTGAGGGGTACTGATGTGAATACAAATAGCTAAATCTGTTCTCATCATTATGTGGGACTTTTTCCTGCAGTTTTAAGTCCTCACTAAGTCAGGTTGAGCTGATGTTTGCACATGTTTTGAAAGGATACAATATTTGTTACATCTACACTGGATTCTTCCAAAAAAAAGTGCCAAAGCTTCTGAAAAAAGCAGAACTACAGTTGTCAATTGCCATACACTTAAAAACAAAGAGAGCATCTGTATCTGTATCTCTGTACTGCCAATAGCTAACGTTTGAAGGTCAGTAAATTACATTTGTTTAAGTCCCTTTGATGTCTCATGAAGACACATGTCATGATCCTGTCTGTGTTGGGAAGAGGGGAGCAAGACAACATCACACCGGATTGCAAGAGCATGTCCCACACAATCTCCTCGTATGTTTATGTAAGAGAAGGTGTTTCTGAAAAACTTCTGGACTGAATATCCTGAAACTGTGTTGAAAATGTGTGAGGTAAACGTGTGCAAGGGCCAGTAGTAGAGTAAGTATTATTGCAACTTCAACACCCATCTAGTCCCTCTGACATGGCTCACATGTGTTCTGGCACTGCTCCAGAATCCTGGAGGGAGGGGGGTCGAGGAGGACGAAGAAGAGGAGAAAGAGGTAGAGGGGCTGGGCGTATGTGTGTGGGGTGGGCTGATTCCCTCAGCTCCTCTTCTCTCCTTCCCTCTTCTTTTCGGACCTGTTAGGCAGACGGCCAGCAAGTAATGTGGAAATGTGGCTGGCTGGCGTCGACTTGATTAAGTCTGCGCACGTGTCTCTGCAGAGAGGAGACCCCAGGCTTAATCACCCCTAGCCCTGACACCCTCCTCCTCCTCTTGTGCTGTCTCTCTCTTTTTCTCTTCATTCTTTCTTTTTCTCCTGCTCTCCTTCTCACTCCTCCCACTCCGAGTCTGCAGAATTTTTTTTCCATCTCTGCTTCTTCTTCTTTTTTTTTTTTTTTGCTGATTTTGTTTTTTCAGACCCCCCCCCCCCCCCTTCGTCATTCCCTGTGTGTAACTGACTTTTCTTTTGTTTGTTGAGCCCTTCTCTCTCTCTTTATCTTACACTCTTTCTATCGCTGCCCTTTCTCTCGCTCTTTCCCCTTTTTGTGCACGCCCCTCCCTCCAACCCTCTTTCTTTCTCTGTTGTTTCGATGTGCCTGTGTTCCAAGCTGTCTTTTTGTGACTTTATTTGTATCCTTATCTGTGAGAGGAGCATTGAGTAAACATATGAGCTTTTGTGTGTGTTGTACGGGAGGCTGTGTTTCCCAGAGTGCAGCAGTGTGCACCATGCAGTGCTTGACATGGTCCTCTCCTGACAGCTACAGGCTAACTCCTGCACAGAGAAGAGTTCATGTATGAAATATACACTCTCCTTGGCTGGCTTCAGGCCAACTACAGCATGCAAAACCCCAAACTTAGAGATCCTGCAACACACTTAGTGACATGATAGGTCATCTGTTGAGGTTTTACAGTCATATAAACAGGGTTAGTTCAGGATATTTAAATGGGCACACCAGGAAAATTTGTAATAAAGAGTTGAAGAATAAAGTATGTTTTTTTAGGTCTTTTTTAAATCAGCATTTCTTTTTTTCCCCCTCTCTTAGAATTCTCTTTTTGTTACACCAAAGCTGGATTCTTAGCTGTGTTTCCTAGATGAGCTGCATGTGCAAATGTAAACTGGTGAAAACGTCACCCTGGATTTGCTCAGCCTTTCTCCAGTTTGTCCCTACTGTAAAATTTCCAAAAGAAGTTGGTGACCCATTGTGAGACAGAGCAGGGAAACTTTCCTACAGGTTAGTGAGCAGGGGTGCTTCTATTTTTATCATGCAGCAGGTGCATGATAGCAAGAGGAAACCATAACATGATAATTAAAAACATCTGAGGGTGAAGAAGCAGAATTTTTGATGAAATGAGAACTGAACATTTGCTTGTATGCAAAAAGCATTGATGTGAAAGGGAAATAAACATTATAGTGCAATCCCCTGCTTTTGATTAGGCAGTGTCACATCCAGAGTGTCATGATTTAAGGCAGAACCAAAAAGCAGACTTAGAACACATCCACACGAAGCTGAAAACGGTTTCATTCTCTCTTGTATTAGAAAAAGTTTGCTGTAAACGTTGAACCCTCAAGAAATTTTTTCAAATTTACAAAAACATTAAAAAACATTTTATTTTGAAGGTGTTGAAAACAGCATCCTGTCTCATTAAATTCAATGCTTTTTGTCATCATTAAAAAACAAACAAACTTCATCTTCAGAGTCATCCTATAGTAATGGTTGCCTTTTATTCACTTTGTCAATGCAGAATATGATCACTAAATATTTATCTCAGAATCCTGTCTCTCTGATGCAACTCCTATTATTTCCTCCTCTATAGGTATGGGCATATATATACACACTTATGCAATATAAACTTGCAGACCATAATCACACTGCAGTAATGACAGTGAGTATAACACTTATAATCATTCCTGTTTTCTCTCTAATCTCTTTTTTTCTGAAGTGGTTATCCTGCAAAGCATTATGTATCAACAAATGGGGAGCTTGCACTGGTTACGTTTCTATTGTTATTCCTATCAAACGTTTATTTCTTCTGCCTCATGAGTTTAAAAGTTTAGAGGTAAGTGGCGAGCTGTAAATGACGGCTTGTTTGTGGCAGTAGAGGACAGCATGGGTCAGTCCCAGGCTGCAACGGCACAGCGGCCTTTTCAAAAGCAACATGCACAGTCATCATTTTTACTCTCACATGGACGCATGCAGAGATAGACCAGGCTCTGTCCTTTCTGCCAAGAGGACTTTTGAAATGCTCTGACACACACACACACACACACACATGCAAACACCCATTCAAGTGCAGAAATACACACACAGATCCTGTTGCCTGTGTCTTTGTTAGTGTTACCTACAGCTGCAGTGAGTCAGCAGAGCTAACCTGGCTGCAGCAGCAGGAGCAGGAGCAGGAGCAGATGCATGGCTCCATCCATCACATGCTGTCGTGATGCCGGCGTGCTAAATGATTCTATTAGCGCGTCACGCTGGCCCCTCAAAGCTCTCACTGTTCCTACCTCCACAAAGTGGCCCCAGAAATTCAACCCATGCGTTGATAATTTGCCCTGAAAAATCGGACGGGGACAAGCATTCAATTATGGCTCTGTACCCCCTGTTCCCATAACTAAGCACTTTGAGCACATAATGAATCCCGTATTTCTTTATTGATTTGTCCTCATTTGTGAAGTCAAGCCTCCTCTTCTCCTCCATTTTCTTCTTCTCTTGTTTTTTTTTTTTTTTTACGTTTTTCTGTTTGCTGTAAACATTGTTGTATGAGACCCACTGTAGATGAAGCATGCTGACAGATATCTTCTGATCTAAGGTTAGTTTAGTGTTATGACAAATAAAAGCTTCAAAGCCTGTCATTTTATTCTCTGGGCTCTGAGCCAACATGTCTGTTTTTCCTGTCTGTTTGTCAGCTTGGACTCGCGTTGAAAGTCATTTTTCATCATATCCATTACCTTGTCTTCCAGGCTGTCATATTATTAAGTCTGTTAAATCATGTTTGTCTCACATCAGTAGCAACAAATTATGCACGTCCATTTATTCTCTCTATCAGTCTCATGATTGTGTGCTAACATGTAGCCTAAAGCTATGTTCAACTGACTGTGAGCGAGTTTGAACATTTTAATCAAATCAAAACAAGGTTATTTCACGTTATGCCCTGGGTTTGTTGTTTTACTCCCTAGTTTTTGGGTTAAGGTTGGGAATTTAGATTTATCTTCAGGGCTTGTTAATCAGACCCCTCTGCTCATTGTGTTTTGTTCTGAAGGCTGGGGGCCGCTCCTGTTTTGGAAATTGTCCAAGGTGTTCTGGCTTTGGTTTGTTCTCCCACTCAAATTAGATTTCATGTCCTTTGGAGCACAATGTCAGGATCAGCAGATCTGTCTGCTGACTCAGGATGAAGCTGGAATAATGATCAAAATGATAGTTATTAAACTTCTCAATAAGTATACTGACACAACATGCTCAGGGTGTCAAGATGAATATCCCAGAAGGATAGTCTAATTCAAGTGGAGTGTTTCAAAAACTCTCATGCGGAGAGTGCTGATACAATCCATTTCATGTTTAATCATATTTTGACAACACAGAGAAAAGATAGAATGAAAAACTGCCACCTGAAAAAACTTATGGACATGATTTTACTCCAGAAGTTATTGAAAAAGGTATCCAGGGCTATTTAAGTGACACACCAAGACAATGGTAGTAATTTTAACTAGAACCATGAAGTTACAGTAACAGTTCCATATGCATAAGGAATAACATCTGCATTTAGTGATGAATATTATTTGATTTTGTCATTTCCCATGATAAAGAGGTAGCGTTTCTTGGTGGAAAAGCGACAGTAGAGCATATACCCTCAATGAAAAGTAGAATACATGCAGTTTGATAAAAGACCACCAATATTACTGAACTGAGATGCTTTGACACCAACTTTAGAGAATTCAAAGGTACAATCAAATTCAGATGTGTCAGAGAAAGTCATAAAAATGTACTTAAATAATTGGAAAAACATTTAATGATAAAAAAAAGAAATATAGTGCCTACAAATGTGACCTAAAGACACCTGTTGTGACTTGTAGATGCAAACACTGATGAAATATCCACACATTTTTGACATTGTTAAAAAAAAATGGAGCAAATAATTTTAAGTAACACATAGGTCATAGGTTAAGGATGATACCAAAATAATCTTTAACTCCCCCAGCTGTTTTTCCATCCATAAAAAATGATACAGGTCTGAAATCCAGCCTGACACACTCCTCTCTTATGTCTCCTCTCACCGCAGAACATAAGGAACATCAATTTGACCAATCAGAGACCCCTCTGAACCCACAGAGCCCTCTGATTGTCTTTCACCTCCTCCTGGGCCTGTGAACTCTCAGTGTACAGTTATTTGATCCTCTTATAACAGCAAGCAAGAGGCAGCTCCTGACCTCAACTTCTGACCCACTCATAGCCTGTATTCAGCTCTTACATGTTATAGTGTTCCCTGTTTGTTCACGTTCTACCATTTGTTCCAGTAACACAACACCACACCATGCACAGCCTGTCATGCACAACCCTTAATTTAAACCTTTAACTCATGAGGCTAATGTAGCTGCAGAGGAAACTTCAAGTTTAGGTCTTGCAGGCTGTTTGAGAATCACCAGTCTTGCAGCTAGCCACAGCAAATGGAGAAAATTTACATGGAAAATCCTAAAAGCTTTAGAATTGTTCAAAAGGAAACTGTTGTCAGTTTGGGATTTCCAGTGTGTACGAAGAAAGAGCAAACTAAAACACAAGGAAACAAACAGAGTGTGAATAATGTGCCCCGAGAGGTAACTTGTACGTGTGTACGTTGAGCTGGCTCAGTGGGTTTTTTTTCTTTACATAGTGCAGTTTTGTGTTCTTCCTCTCTGCTTGAATCATATGTATTTGCCTCCACACAGCTGATTATAGAATAAGCAGTTTTTAAGTCTTACAGAGTCTAATATAAAGCCCTGTCAAGTCATATTCCAACTGAGACGGGGACTCAAGTTTGAGACTTGAATTTTGGTTGTATTAAGTCATGATTAAGGACCTTTCTTGGGCACCGTTTATACAACAATGGTATCAGGGTGAACCGTAAAAGTTTTTTTGTGTTTCGGCCTCTCGTTTATACGGAAACACCATTTCAGCCAACCTAAAACGCAACTCTTTAAAACGCCCTCCAGAGTGGAATTTTTCTGAAACGCTGCAGCTTCCATTGCCGTATAACGGCAAGCCGGCGTTTTCGTTTGTGGGAACTTTTGCGAACTGGACAACAACAACGGTTAAATGGCGTCTTACCGGGTTCTGCTTGTGCTGCTGAATCTGCTGACTGCCTTTCTACAAAATGTTTCATCTTTTGCTCCACTTCTGCACTCAGATAAGATGTATTTAATATATCCACCAGATGATCAGCCCGCCTCTTCGGTGGCAGACTACCAAAAGACTCCACAGTTATATCGCCACCTACTGGCCGTGTATGCATACTACAGCATTTTCAGTCCATCAGCGTTTCCGTATAAACGCAGATTTTTTTCTCCACCTGTTTGCGTTTTCGAGGGAAATGCTGTAAAGCATTGTCGTATAAAAGGGACCTTGGATTGCTACTTAAAGATCTAAGACTAGACTCAAGATTTGGAACTTGTCTAAGACAGGAGTAAGAAATTGTGGGAAGCAAGGTAAAAAGCACCGATTCTATTTGTAGTAACTGAGGAAAGATGCAGGTGTCAGGGGTCAGATCAGAGACACAGAGACTTCCTTGAAATTTAATTGGACAACCCAAAACCCTTAATTATGATTGGCTATCTGCCTTGTAGGAGGTGTTTTAAAACCAGTAACTCAAGCTTTCTTCTGTGTCTTGCCTTGTCCTCATTTATGAGTCATTTATCCATCTTAAGTTCAGATCCTGAGTCTGGCGTCTGAAACAGTTAGATTGCTACCTTATTGTTCCCTGACTGTATCAGCTAAAGCTCGCCTGATGTCTCAAAGACTAAACAAACTTGTCTGGTCTGCCTGTGTGTTTGAACTGCTGGTGTAATTGCCGTCCAGGCAGGGATGGACCTGGAAACAGTGATGAGGCTAATTGTATGGTGGATCAGAAACGGAAGCAGATAAAGCCAGAGTGCAAAGATGCTTTCAGTCTTATCTGCAGTCATAAATCCCTCCACTCCATTTCAAATTACTGTTGTTACCACTCCTTCCATTCTTTTTTTTTTATATCAGTCTCATTCTATTCTTCCTACATTTTTTTTACTTGAACTCACACTGAAAGTTTCTTAGATTTTTTGTTATCCTGTAAATCTTTTTTTCATCAGATGGCATATTATCCTTTAATATCAGTGCAATCCAAACTAAAGCAGAGACAGTCAGGCCGATGAGGTTGTTCATTAGCTGACCTCTTCTTTCTTATATCCTCTGTGTTTTTAAAGAAGCTGTGTTGCAGTGTTGCAGTGCAGTGTTGTGTTTGTCCAGACCTCTTCTCTCCTCCCATGTCCACACACACACACACACACTGACCAGTGTAAACATGGATTCCAGAGAATTTCCTGATATTTAGGGACTGAATTTGTCTGCATTTGTCCGTAATAGTCTTCCTCCTAGGTGAAGGGGTGTACCTTTGTAAAGCAAACTTGAGGAGGCAGATTCTGCCATAAGTGTAACTGTTTTGGGGTGAAAACAACTATATTTTAAAGGATGTTATGCACAGTACTCAAAAAAGAAAATGGCCAAATTTCAAGGAATTAAAGTGTGTATACGAAAGGATGAACAAGGACACTCTGCTCAAGGAGAATCTCTTCCATCAGTAAATTGATGAAGAAGTTATAGAAATTAATGGAGGATGTAAAATAATTCTTCCCCACCCCTTTTCTCTGTTTTTCTGTGCTTTTTTCTTTCAAACAACCAACGACCATTAGGGAAGCCACCCAGGCCTCCTGTGGCTGAAAGCAGGAACAAAAAGGCTGACCGCTGGAGAAAAGGCCTAATTAAACAGCAGTCTTTAATGGCAGTCAGCCCCCCACTGTAGCCCCCAACCACACACAAATAAAAGAATTATGCTCCTTTGAAAAGGAGTACGGTTTTATAATCTAAACCCATTGGCTTATGAAAGGCAAGCCCAGAAGCTAAGAAGGCCCACGGGTCACCCTCCATCTTCTCCTTTCTTTACTCTTTCCCTCCTTCCCTCCTTCCCTCCTTCCCTCCTTCCTTTTTCATCCCTCTCTCTTCTTCTCTGTACTCCTGCTGGGTCCAAAGCCAGGGTTAAGCCAGGCTGAACATGGGCAAGTCTGTGACCGCCACCTCCAGCAGGCCCTCGCACCCCAGAGAGGCGGGGTGGTGCTAATTGTTCCTAAAATACACACAGAGAAACACACATTAGCAGGATGTGTGTTGGCATGACCAAGTGCTTGGCTCATGTGCTTGGATTATCAGAGCGCTGTGAAAGAGAAGCAGCCAATTTAATCCAGAGATGGTGGCCTGTGGGCGGGGCTAAGATCTAAAAGAAGGGAGGGAGTTTGAGTGCTCAGGGGTCTCAGTGCCAGAGGTTATCCTAGAAAAATGATCAGGGGAAAAAAATTCAAGGGTCCTATGTGCAGCCTCAGTCCCCCACAGGCTTCACCTCTCCACCACCCATCCCCTAAACCCTCCCCACCTCACTCCACCCCACCTAGGCTCGGGGACCCCCCGACAGGCAGCAATAAATAGATTCTTTCTCTAACATGCCTAATCCTGCTAAACAGCAACAAATCCTATTAAGCCATGAATTTTAAATCCTTTTTCACCATCTCACCCCCCTATCCCTTCCAACTGGAGAAACCCAATCATCCTCCTATCCTCGTAGTATACACATGCATACCGACACATGGACAAACACACAAGGCCTCAAGAATATTCTTCATACAGAGAGGAAAGTTTACCACCCCACATCTCATTCTGGAGTGAAACCAAAGCTTCCTCATAGATCACAAATTTGAATACAAATAGGGATATTCTCATACACGCTCGGGTTAGAATAGACAGTAAAAATTAGGGTTGAGTCATGCTTCAAATGATCAGGACTTCAAAAGAAATGTAGGGGCACAATTTTGGACTGGAGTAAACTATCAAAGCTACAATTTCAACAAAGTTATTCACTTTATATTGAAAAAATATATATATTAGTCAAAAAAGATGTTGCAGATGGCGCCATTGGACGTATTCTCAAATATGTAATAATAACAGCAGAAGCATGCAGCAGGAAATGGTCAGTGTCACTTATTCTTCTCTATTGGAAAATCTGTGTTTGGGTGTGATGATTGTTGTCTCTTGGCACCAAAGAAATCATCTGAGGCTATCTGTTTGATTAATTAAACTATGTGTTTATGCAGCATCAATAAAAGTCACTAGAGCAATAGACATGCAAGTAGAAGAGAGTCAAAAACAAATATTTAATGAAAACACCACACCCCGGCTCTGAGGACACAACGCTGCTTTTTCACACACCAGCTCATTTGGACCTCTTATGAACCTTGTGCTAAGGAGGTTGCTGGTTTTGTATATATATATATATATATATATATATATATATATATATATATATATATATATATATATATATATATATATATATATATATATATATATATGTATATATATATATATATATGTATATATATATCACTTGCTCACTTTACATTATCAGTGACTAATTGTGACAGACAGACCAGTTCACTTGAAATTTCGTCTTATCTGCTGTAAATGTGCATCTGAAAAACACAAAACCTTTTTAAATAGATGACTTGGTAAAAATGTCCACTGGGAAGAACACTTGTACCCTGATGCACTGCTTAACATGTACATCCACAATACTGACACACCTTAGGCTAAACACTTAGACTAGAAGACCGTCTGGCACCAAGGAGGGGGTTATTAACCCCAAATCTATCTGACTCTCTAATTAGGCTGACTTTGAAGACTGGTTACAGCCACATCCTCCTCTCAAGGCTACACCTTAGGCCTGGAACATTAACCCTCACAGTCTGATTTAGTCTGGACACATCAACCGGAGAGCGATGGTCCAAAAATCCTTCCTTTTTATGGCTTCCAGGCTGTTTATGGCAGGAACAGGACAATTTGGGGACAGACTGTAGTAAGAATAGGTGTCCAAAGGGAAAATTTTAAGTATGTTGGAACATTTGGACAACAGGTCATAAGACACTTTACCTTCAAACTATCTTCTAGTAGGTTCTTTTGTTTATATTGTAGTCCCCTGTGGTTGTCTATGCTTATAGAAAAAAAAAAAAGTTCTTCCCACGGCTGTTGTTTTTCATTTTCTCGGCTGTCTAACTGAAAACCTCCTCGCTCAAATCTTTTGCTAATTTGGCAGTTAGAGTGGTGTCAAGAGAAGTTCACAAGTCATTAGTTGACTTGTTGGAAGTGCGTTCCTCTCCAATCTTCTCTTCGCAGCGTGGTGGGAAAGAGCTGCGCTTGTCTCTGTTCTCCTCAAATAATGACAGGTTGTGAGACTTGGCGTCATTAACATTAAACATGGGTGGGACTGCTCTGAGGTCACCGGGATGTCGACCATCTCTTGAAAGGAGTACTTTTCCTTGGTGGGATTCTTCCATGAGCTTTAAGTCAGGAGACTTTTATTTACATGTAACTTGAGAGGTTAGAACAAAAAAAAAAGAGCAGAGCAAGAACATGAGCAAGAGGATGGGGCAAAGTGTTGCTCCAGAATTATTTCATTTTATTTGAATACGAATAAAAAACAGTTGTCCAAACAGTGTTTTTGAATGAAATGACGGTAGTTAAGGTGTGACAAGCAAAATGTATAGTCTCCTCTTCCTCCCTCTTCAATTCTCATTCTCTCTCTCTCTCTCTCTCTCTCTCTCTCTCTCTCTCTCTCTCTCTCTCTCTCTCTCTCTCTCTCTGTGGCCACACACATCAAACATGGCCTGCTCTCTCTGTTCTCTCTTTGTCATCAGCTCTTAATGGGCGCCAGGCTTTGATGTGGCTTGTTTGCTGCCATTGTCTCCAGCATGTCTTGATCAGAGTCTATTGATCTGGAGGGGGACGTGAAAACAACACACAGGGGCACACAGGGGGGAGGGAAAACTTTACATCAGAGGCCATATTTAACAGGCTGCGTGACATGTAGCTGGGTCTTTGAGGTTATGAATGTTTTACGTCCAGATGTGGTCAGCGAAATACACTCGAAGTGGTAGTGATAACTTTAAAATCAGTATTTTGGGACTTTAATGTCCTTGTGCAGCAGAACATATGCAGGCTTGGTAAACAAGCACTAGTACAGCTGTGGCCATTTGTGATGTAGATGTCTAGATTATACATCATACAAAAACAAAAAGACAAAATATAAAAATAAAACTACTAAGGCGGTATATTATAACCCCTGCTCAAGCCTCAACAACAAACAATCAGCAAATAATGAAATGTGTCATGGTGTCATAAATTGTCAGACACCCTCACCATGACACCCTCTGACATGCCATCACTTTTAGATCAAACATTCATGAAAGAATGTAGTCGTCTTATCCTCCCAAGATATGATAAAAGTCGGTCAGTTTTTTTAAGGATAACAGAGGAAGAGCATACCTCTTTGAGAGACCAAAGCACCAGTCATAAAGCTTATCTTAATCACACACACACACACACACACACACACACACACACACACACACACACACACACACAAACTTACAGGCCAGCCGTCTTGCTGGGCCCTGACTACTTTCTCCTGACTAACTCTGAGGTTATTGCAGCACACCATGGAAGCACAGGATATTTGACAGTCCCCTGCCAAAGAAAGGTCCAGGGGGGTAGGGGATGAGGTAGAGTTGCCATTGACAACTTGGAGGTCTCCAAAGTGACCATTTGAAAATGAGAAAGAAGAAAACTTATTAAGTGAGATCAGTGGAGGAGAGGCCATGGGGCTAAATCTGTCACAGCTTTGTAAGAAATGGACAAGGCCGATTCTTGACTCTCACTGAAACAGCTTGTACATGATTTCTTCAGCTGATCTAATGAAGAATAGCTAGTCTGTTGGGAAGAGCCAAGATTTTGAGTTTAATCCTTAAAATTAAAAAACCCACACAATCGACAGTCTCGGTCTTTAATGAATCATACAGTGCAGAACAGTGGAAAATATACTGAAGTCTTCGTGGGCAAGATTAGAGGGTTTGCTGACTCAAGAGGAGTCCCCAGGATACAGTGTGTGTCGATTCTTGTGCACAGATGAAAAATAAACTCAAGAGAGAGAAAAGAGGGAGAGAGGGGAAGGAAGAAAGGGATGAGTAGGCCAGTCTGAGTCTGAGCCAGCAAGTGTTTGAAGGGCAGCATTAGCAGAGAGATGTGGGAATTACATTCCTTTAGTTTCTGTGGGCCAAATGTTAAATTACTTTGAGAGGGGGGTTAGTTGGTGTTGGACAGTTACCCTCCAAATTATTCTTTTGTCACACTTTACCCAAGGAACATGTGTGCACATTTCTGTCAAACTCAGGCAGCAGAAAGAGAGAGAAGGGGTGCAGTTGTTCGACGATCAAAACCGCACGTGTTTTTTGTTTCCTACATGTGTTTTCTTTCCCAATTATGTTCAAACTTTCGAATTGCAAAGAAAAAAAGCACATCCTTTTTCTCCTTGTTGATGGAGAACAAGGAGGCAAGGGGTTAGAATTCATTTCTTTTCTAAAATAGGACCTCATGCTTTTTATGTTTGGTATTGTTTTTTGTGCATTTCCTCCTATAGCTCAGGCAGGCCTTGCATGGAGGGAAGAAAAAAGACAGCAGTCCGACAGCCTTTGATGTTTGTGTTTTATGGTCCCATGTCAACGCATTGTCTGTTAAGTCCTTTTGTTGTCCCCTTGCCTAATTAAGACCTCCAAGCGACTTGTTGACTCCACAAATATCCTTGTTTGGGAATGTGGGAGGGTTGTGTGTGTTTTCGTGTGTTGAGGGTGTTTAGTGTGTGTATGTGGATGTGACTGCTTTGATTTGGAGATAGTTATGGAGAAGTATTTGAAACAGAACACATATTACCTCTGTAATACCAAGGCATAGGCTTTGACATTTAAATGAAGTCTTACATTTTCTTTTACAATCACTCCCTGTGTATTAATATTTAGTTTGTAGCTACATCTGATATATTTCTGCCTTCTTCCTCTAAATCTCCCCAGAAAGGATCTGGATATGTCAGATTGCTGTTAATCCACCTTCTTAGCAGATGCACACAGAAACCATCCAACAGCTTACCACCACAACAGATGGCTGAAAGGTCACCTGTGTCTGTGACATACTGTACATGACATAGAAGGACAGGTGGAGACATGGGAGCAAATTCTGCTCAGCCAGTAAACAAGAGATGTTTTTACCTTGATTTCATAAAGATAATCGTCTTTGGTTCTTTATATGTCACATAAACGGAGCACCTAGTCAACAACAGTACATCAAAAAGCATATGATAATGATACTCTGAGGTCTTCATGGGCAAAGTTGTATCATTGACCTCATGGCTGATTTTGAACCTTAGATGCACAAATATCTTTCTGCAACAAAATTGTATTTTATTTAAATGACAAAGTGCCACCTAACTTACAAATATGATTTAGTGCAAAATTGATACATCTTGGCTAGGGTTGGCTATGGTGTTGGGGTTGGGGAGCTCAGAGTAGAGTTGCTACCCTTTTGCATAAACAAAGCTAGTTGAAGTGGTTTGAACACCTGATACCTCTTGGGTCTCTCTCATTAGAGGTTGTTCTGGGCACCTGCAACTGGGAGGAGACGTCATGGGTGCACCCAGATCAGATCTTTTTAGAGGGATTACTGTAAAATTCAATAAGACAACAAGTGATTGATAAGGTGGTACAAGTCTTATCCATAGGCCTGTAAATAACAACAACAAATAACAACTATCAATATCAGTGAAATGGTAGCTGGTGACCCCCACCCCACCCCACCCAAAAAAAAAAAAAAAGGTCCAAAGGTCTTAGGCCCAATAGAAGTATCAGATTTTTAAGGGAAGTGGAGTGTCAATTGTTACATTAAAACTCCAGACTATATACTTTGGCTTCTAAAGATATTTCAAAGCCTGTCAATGGTAGTCACCATGTTGACAACACCAACTCAGAGTAACGAGTTAGAACTGCACAGAGGTGCAGGTTTCCTCCTTAATTCACCATGCTATCTGTGAAATGGATTTAAAACTCCAAGCCTTTAAATTATCTTAATCAATGTATTCTAAAAGTTATCCCAAGCAAAGTGTGAGCAAAAACAGAAATTAGATGCATAAACTTTGAAAACACACTTCAGGTGTGTTCATAACTGCTGTAAAGTCATGCATTTCAACATAGGACCTGATGGGGATTCCTTTGTTATTGCAGCCAGTGATGTCCAGCCTTAGGGCTGTTTAAAAGTCAAGGTCATTTGCTATTTAGACTTGGTCAAAATTAGCCTCAACTATGAATGAATGTATGGATGTAGAGTCATTTTGTTTGATGCCTTTGGAGTGTGTTTAACATAAAACAGGAGTATGCCTCTCTCAGGTTCACACAACAACTTAATAGTCTATACTCTGTTGGAGTCTGTGTGTGGCTGTGTCCATCTGTTTTTCAGAAACTGGGACCGATTAAAGCCAGTCCCACAACAACACATTTCTATCCTCACATCATCCAAACATACAGCTGTTACATATGGAACATCCAAGAATATGTTTCTGTGTTAGGCATTTGGACAAATAAATTATATGATTACACAACACAATGGAGAGTGCCTCCTTAAAGAAACAAATACAACTGCATGCCATACAGCATGCCATACAGTCACTATGGTATGCAAGTGTAACTTTGTATGTGTGTGTTGTTTGCATCCTGTGGTTTCTGTTTCTGTGTTTAGCTCCATACCAGTGGGTTTTCCTTTGTGTTGACACAGATGTGCTCCTCTGTGCCGAGGGACGTGTGTTGTGGGACTCCGCTTTTTGCAAACAGTGTCTGGTTTTCTTCATCTTCACTCTGCGCTGTGTCACTTATTCACATTTGTGAGAGATAAGGCCAGCTTGGCTAAAAAGCAGGCATTGATAGATGTCTGCAGTTATGTTTTCATGCATTTGCATGCATATTTCTAGATGTGTGTGCATCCAAAAGAACAGAAAAACAGTCAGTTGATCCCTGATCGCAGCACAAGCCAAAAACACTGGGCTTTTAAGCCTGTAGCCTGTCACTCTATTCTTTTTTTAAACCTCTTCACATTTCACAGCAAGGAAACATCTGCCAACATGGCCATCATTGTTTTTCTCTTAGATTAAATCTGTGTTTTTGTGTGTCACAGGTTGTCCCATGCTCAGAGATCAGCTGTGAAAGTCCTCCGCAGAATGCAGTATTTTGTGGCCAGGAAGAAGTTTCAGGTAAGCAACAATAAGAAAACAAAAGAACACACTAAACAAGAGGGGTGAAATTCTACTTGAGCAAAGGTGGGGGAAGGCAAAGAGATAAGGACACCGACAGACTGAGGAAAAAAAAGTGTGTTTATGTGCAGGTATACAGGATGAGGAGGGGGAGGGAGCCCCAAGGGCATATGTCAGCTGCAGGCCTACTGTGCGTGTACTTGTGCGTGTGTGTGTGTGTGTTTGTGTGTGTATAAATGCCTCAGACCTGCACCTGCATGTCTTCTTTGTGCTCACTTCAGTCCAGGCGTAATATCATGGGAAATCTACTAACCTGTCTCAGGGGCTACTGTAGGAATTCACTTACTGTACTGCTCAAATAAAAGAAAAAAAAAAAAACACTTACAAACCCACACTCACACGGTGGGACGTGGCCTCACATAGCACTGAAGTCAGCAGAATTATGTTGGAAAATTTGCGCATGAAGGGAAATAAAAAAAAAAAAAAAAACATGTTTGAAATATTTTGGCTATCATTTTAGTTCTATATGTTATTACAGAATGGTTCCTATATTCGTACCGATTTCCAAGTGTTGAACATGTTTTCAATTACAGCCTAAGTGATCTCAGCTGTGCAGGCTATACTCTGCGTATACCAAGGAGACCCTAAAGAGTTCACTGAGTTCTTTCTGACGCTCCTTGTATCCACGTCACACTAAACAAAGCTGTGAAAGGACCTTAACACGATTGCTTTCTACACACAGACACACAATGAGTTAACAATGAACCCTTTGCACCCAAGGGGGTTGGGGATGTTTTTTCGGGGGGACCAAGCAGGAGCGGCAATGGTTGACAATGGCTTTTGTGTCTCTCTATGTGTCTGTGTGTGTTTTGTGTTTTTTTGTGTGTGTGTGTGTGTGTGCGTGCGTGCATGTGTGCGTGCGTGTGCATTGATCAACAGCAAGCACGGAAGCCGTATGATGTGCGAGACGTGATCGAGCAGTATTCCCAGGGTCACCTCAACATGATGGTCCGCATCAAGGAGCTGCAGAGAAGGTGCTGACTTTGACCTTGTTTCACATTCTTTATCCTCGCTTTTCATCTCTGACTTTTTATTTTGCAACAATTATATTGTTCTTTTATTAGGTTTAATTGTATTTAAATCCTCTCTGTTCACTTCAGTTTATGTATCAAAGTTTGCTC
Source organism: Labroides dimidiatus (assembly GCA_030710495.1). Classification (NCBI taxonomy): domain Eukaryota; kingdom Metazoa; phylum Chordata; class Actinopteri; order Labriformes; family Labridae; genus Labroides; species Labroides dimidiatus. The sequence goes on from CM061147.1 coordinate 15,615,664, forward strand.
TGAACTACAGTCAGATGTTTTATATGAAAAAATAGTTTTGGCATCTTTTTGTATGTAGGGATGAACAGTGTCCTTTGTTCACAAAAACAAATAAAAGTAGTATTTTTGTTAAAAGGGTATCAATGACAAGCATTTAGCGTTGCTATCCAAATGAAGAAGATAAGGAAGCGATACCTAAGAGGTAGTAAAATATAGTTGTGACCAGGTCATATTGATTTTTTCCCTCTAATTGTTGTAGTGGTAGATATCCCTAATTGTTGTACTAAAGTACTAGGTTGGAGCTGCATGGTGGAACAGTTGTTAGCGCTGTTGCCTCACAGCAAGAGCCGTGTGAAAGGTTGTCTGCCTCTGTGCGTCAGTCCTGTGAAGGACTGGCAACAAGTCCAGGGTGTATCCGGCCTCTCGCCCGAAAACAGCTGGAATAGGCTCCATCCACCCACAACCAGTGGTAGACAAAGTACTCAACGCCAGTACTTGAGTCAAAGTACTGATACTCATGGTCAAATCTTACTCAACTACAAGTAAAAGTCCCTTGGTCAAAATTTTACTCAAGTTAAAGTACTAAAGTACTTACTATAAAATATACTTAAGTATTCAAAAGTACATGTATTTCAAATACTTAAGTAATTAAAAGTAAAAAGTACAAAGTACATTTTCTAATATCAGTACATTGCTCTATTGTTTTCTCTTAGTTTTTACAGAACCTTGTAACTCTCTGAAACCACTTCATGATGAACTGACTTACATGTAAAACCACTCTATAAAAGAAAGTCGACAGAAACCCCTGTAAAACCTTCAGCATAAAACTGCAATCAAAAACAATAAGGATGGCTGTTGTCATTTATGTTTTTTATTTAAACATCCCCTCCAAAAAAGCAACAAAAAAAAACAAAACAAAAACAGAAGTCTTTTTTTTTTCTCCCGACATTCACCATGGGGGAGTTGCAAGTTTACTGTTCAGTCCATTACAGCTAACAAACTTCAACTCTGCTTTCAAGAACTCCTCCTCCTGTTCAACAACTTGGCTACATGGCAACATAACACATGCCTTAAAACCTGTAAACCACACAACATCTATCTTGTCTGTGGAAAGTGATAGAAATCCACAAAAGATGATGCACATTAAGTCTTGTAGACATATTTCTAAATTCATCCCAGGTGTGAGCGGTGACTGTGATTAGTTCCCTGTGAGGAGGACAGTGTGTGACCAATTGCATTTTAGAAAAGAAAAACACCAACAGCTGATGACGAGCTACGCTGAGCCTAAAAGGAATAAGTAACGACAAGCTTCCAACAAATGTAGTGAAGTTGAAAGTACAACATTTCTCTTTGAAATGTAGTGGAATGAAAGTCATAAGTTTCCAAAAATGTAAATACTCAAGTAAAGTACAGATAGTCAAAAAATGTACGCAAGTACAGTACTCAAGTAAATGTACTCCATTACTGTCCACCACTGCCCATGACCCTGAACAGGATAAGCAGTAGAACATGGATGGATGGTACTAGATTGATAGCAGGTTGGATGTATAGTTAATACAGTCTGAATAGTCATGGATTGGTAAACAACTTGCGGTCAAACAGGATTCAGAGTTCAGAATTGCGAAACATAAAGCTCACGGAGGTCTCATTGTTTATTTTCCAATCTTGATAGAAACATTAAGTCCTCTGTCAAAACCTCCACAGAGATTTAATTTCCATTCTCAGTGATATAAATTCTGTTTGAACTGATCCAGTGTGATTTTATTGGCTCTATAAATGGATGTCTATTATTTTACTGTTTTGTTTATTAGCACTGTGTCTCACATGAAAGTCTTCTTCCTCCTTCCAGGCTGGACGGCACTCTGGGAAAGCCAGGAATGTTTCTTCCAGGTAAAGACACAGCAAACACAACAGTCTCAATCCTGATAGACAGACATCACTCCTCACTCTGTCTTTGTGTTTACACCTCACTCGTATACAAGCTGTGCCAGACTAAATATGAGAGAAACTGAGGTCCCTGATGTGTATGCACATGTCCCTGACTGGATTTGGAAATGTTCGTTTTTTTTTTCTCACATTTAAATACCTAGCTTTATGCACAGTGTGCTCACTTGTTAAAATGAATATAAATTTAAGGATTTTTATTTCAGTTCACAACATGAAGTGTTTTTTTGTTTGTTTATTCATTGATTTATTTTTTCATAGGAGAACAAATAATCTACTTTTTTTTACACCCTTACTACGTTGAAACAGTTGAAAACAACAAAACACACTAGACATTGGTGTTTGAGGCCTGCTCCTCCAACTAGTAAAGAATGAGTTAGGAGAGCTTTATGCGATGACCTCATCATCGTCTTGTGAAGAGCTCGTGCTATTTTTTAGAATGGACTGTTTTGATCAGTTTACAGATATATTCAGGGATTTCTACAACATGTGAATATGTAACTGTTTGAAAATCTGCATGTTTATTATGGAAATCCAGCATTGTTTCTTTATATCCATGTTTAAAATGTTTGAAAACATAAAAACCCTTCTTTGACAGTTTTGGTCATTTGATGTATCAAGATTTGAACTGTTACTTCCATAATACCTGCTGCATACACCAGGGCGAAACCAAACACAAAACAATCTTCACAAGTCATAAAACAAAAAGAACATAATGTTCAATTTGAGACTATTAATTAACTGTGATTTACAAACTATTAATATTGGTTTTAAACTCTTGATAAATGTGATTTGGTTTTGACATTTTCCTCTCTCATTTCAAAGCTTCATTATATCATTATTAAAATTTGTCTGTCTTGAAAACACATTATATATTATTGTGATGTGTGATGATTACTTGTGCCCCCCATATATATTTTTATATTTAAAGTTGTTTTATCATGTCTGAGAGCATATGTTAATATGATTATTGAAATTTTTGACTACTTTTCGCTGTCAGCCCCAGCCTCTTTTCTTATGCTCCCACTTCAAAATGTTCAGTAAAAATGTCTTGTTTCAGGTAACTGAATCAAGTACACACTATTAGAGTTGTGTTATACACACATAAACGCACAAACACAATAAGGGTTTATGTTGAATCACTCTCGTCTCTGAAAATAGCAGTTTCTGTAGAAGCCAGTGCACATTTGTTGTTTTGCTGAGGGTAGAGTTTGCTAATCTTTAAAGGGTAGAAAGTTATTTATGACACTTTGAATACTGCAGTAACATTACAGGAAATCTGCGAAATAGAACTGAAAGTTGGGGTCACTAAAAACCCTGAGCCTTTAGGCTATAACTACAGAAGACAATTGTAATGTGTGCAAGAGTAATAAATCTGAGTGTGACTAAGTGCACTTTTGAATTTTTTTTTGTCATCATCCAGGCAAAGGAGAAGACAAAGAATACCCAACCATTGGTGCAAGACTGATCAGGCTTGAAGATAAGGTAGGCACACTTCTGGTGCTCACAGTGGTGTGTGTGTGTGTGTGTGTGTGTGTGTGTGTGTGTGTGTGTGTGTGTGTGTGTGTGTGTGTGTGTGTGTGTGTGTGTGTGTGTGTGTGTGTGTGTGTGTGTGTCTGTGTGTGTGTGTGTGTGTTATGTCTGTGAGTAAGAGATAAAGTGATAAGGTTACTCTTTGTGTTCAAAGCAGAACTATCTGTGAATGTGTGTGTGTGTCTATGTGTGTGTGTGTCTATGTGTGTGTGTGTCTATGTGTGAGGCCCTGTCTGCTTGTGTGTTATCAGATGAGTGTCTGCGGTACAATCTTTGATATAAGCGTGTTGTGGCTGGACTCTCTTCATCTGTACCCACATAAAACACACCTGCATCTTTTGCCCATCTCTTTGTCATCATCCACTGACATTATACACATTTTATTTTTTTGCCTTTTTGACTCAGATTCTGTGTAATTTTTTTAAAAATGATTTTCCATACCAGCTCCTCTGTTTTCCTCTCATTCCTGGTCGGTTGGTGACAACTTTTTGGATGTTTATCTTTCCAGAAGAGAAGCTCAAAAGAAAATTGTTAATGCATTGAGGCATATCCAAAAGGGAACAGCTGTGTTTTGAAGCCCATGGGTGTAACTAGGCGTGTCATCTGTCATTGAGGAAAGAGCACGACTTCATGCCAGCATGCTGCCAGCCCTGATGCCAGCATGGTGCCAAGACAGACATCATCACTCCAGGGATGGTCGTACCAGTTGGATTGGAATGAGTCGGTCTTTCCATCTGCAGACTGTAGCATATGCAATGTTATGTGTTTGTCAGCTTTGGTGTGTGGCTGCATCTCTTTTCTGTTTGTCAGACCGGTGGCATCACTACAAGACAATGTTTGGTAATGTTTGTGGGTACAGGATGATTTCGAAGTTTGTTTACATGTTAAAGCGGTTGTTAAAAACTGAATACCAGTGTTAACGTGGAGCTATCATGTATTTTGCATTCTGTAGCCACTTCTTCTCTATTCAAGTCAGCCTGATCAGGCTCTCCCTCACTTCACTCTAGTATTTAAACCATCTCTGTGCTCTCATCTAAGCTGAGCTTCTCTAATGTTATCTTGCTCTCAGACTTCTTTGTTACATACCGTGGAGTAATGATCTTGAACCAGAGTACCCTCCGAGCCTGAAGACCTCCCTCGGTGATTGAGTTACGGCCCATTTGCCTTCGGCTGCATGTTATGATCGTAATCTACTGATTGGAAACACAAACCGGCATTTAGCAGTGCCCTCCTCTACCTATGACTCTCTTTTTCTTTCTTTTCCCTCTTTCGTTCCTTCTCTGCATTGACGTAAAGGCTAAATAAAACTGAGAGGTGGAAAATTGAGAAACAAATCAGCGTTACCTTTTTGATGCAGTCTGCCTTGGCTCCCAAACAAAGTGGAACCAATCACTGTTCTTCTAAGCAGAGCTACATTCTCATGCAATGCTGTAACAAGTGTCTGCTGCCTGTGCCACCCATCCCTCATAATTACTATTTTTCTCTCCTTAGCAGCCGCCCTCTTCCCCTGTCTCATTTCTGGTAGTGTGACTTTGGTGTTTTGAGGTTTCTGACAGACCAGCACACCTGTTCATGGAAAGGGTGTGTGTTTGGGGAGGAGGGATCCTTTCCCTCCTTCAGGCTGCAGGTGGGTAAACCCATCGACCTTTAGAAACTTGGGACATTCCCTGCTCCTTCTCAGGAACATCTTCATGCTTTTCTTAAACCTGACCGTAATCACAGGGAATCGTCACAGGGTTAGCTCTGTTTTTGGACACACATTCATAATTCTAAATAAGCGAAATAGAGCCACAAGTTTCAGGATTGACTATCCTCTACCTTTGGTGTTACCTGGTCATAACTTTTAAAAGCATTGGTTTTTCACACAATTTAAAAAATGGACATACAAGCATCAGTGTGGGACAATCTTTGAATTTGTTCCATAGTTTAGACAAGAGCAGTGTTGAGATTTGAAGGCGGCAGGTTTTTTTTTTTTGTTTGTTCGTTTGTTTGTTTTTTTTTTGTCTTATACTTTATTGAACATTTTTTCTTTACAACATTAAAGGTTTTTTTTTTATTTTACAACATTCCGTGAAAATTCAGCCAAAACACCCTTAAGAGTCAAATGAACCTGCTTCACCCTCCCTCATTGCTTGAACAAATAGTTTAGCAATTTCAGAATAATCTTCCTCAGTGTAAAGTTAAAGTTAAAATAGGGATTTTATCATCTACAGTAGGTAATATTATTGAAAGGTTCAGAGAATCTGGAGAAATCTCTGGAAAGAAAGTGAAAGGCACAAAACTAACACTGGATGGCTGTGGTCCTTAGGCCCTTAAGTGGCATTGTATTGAAAACAGACATGACATCTTTAGTGAAAATCCCTACATGGGCTCATAGCTACTTCTGAAAACCATAACCCAGCATGGGTAGGTTTGAAGGCATCATTGATGCATCATTGCTCAATGGTATATGCAGGATTTTGCAAAACATATGTCACCATCTGCCAGACTTTCCATATTTAAGCAGAACAATGCCATCCCACATTCTGCAGATATTGCAACAGCATGGCTGTGTTGCAGTAACAGAAGAGTCCAGGTGCTAATAGGACCTGTAGTCCTGATTTGTCACTCACCAAAAATATTCAGCACTTCAAAAAAAAAAAGAAAAAAAGAAAGAAACGAAAAGAAAAAAAGGAAATTGCAACTAAAAAGAAAAAAGCAGGACAGAAAAGCGTGAAATGAACTCTAGAATGACTGTTAAGTTATGCGCAGCTGGTTATGTCAGCCAGTTAGCAAGTGACATTAACAGGGAATCCTCAGTAGCGCAATGGTCTGCAAAGACCAGATCCTTCATTAGAAGCTACCCCTGACTTGGAACACAATTGGAATAATAGTTATAGAGAAAACTCACTGTCTGGATATTTTGTGGCAAACCCTTCAATTTACACATGACAAGAACATGCCCAGAATGTATGATCTTATGTTGCCAAATAACATCTGGCAAAGGGACTGCCTCTAAAAACTAGCCTTTTGGCTAACTCTGGTGAATTTACATTTGTCCAAATGTCAATATATGTATTTTGTTTATTTATTAAGAAATCAATGAATGAACTGAAAGTAAGTATGAAGAGATGTAGGTGGTGTTCCAAGAAAAGCCCGTCTACCACACTCTGTCTACATCATTTTCCACTTAAAATCACCCAACAGTATTAACTTTGAGTTCCTGGAAGTATAACCCCATAACATTGTCAGTTGTAACACAGCTTTTAACTCATGCAGCTGGTCTATTTGGGCTCATATCTTTGCTGTGTTATAAACCAAATTTTAAATAATTCCTCACAAGTCTGTTCCTGACATCTGACAAAATTAGTTCCCCCCTGGAACAACATTTTGGCCAGAGACCTGTGATGAAACGGCAACATTGTCCCTATCCAAACATAACAGGCTAAATGAATCTCCACGGCTGTGTTTGTAGCTTTCTGGAGATGTTTTATGAGATAAAATACACAGTGAATCAAGTTTGTTGTGATTTGAAAATGGAGTGCCCTTGGGCTCAGTTGTGCAGTAGCGAGTTGTTTGCAACAGAATCCCGGTGCTGTCACTTTTGTTTATCTCGCATCACTGCATGTGTTTCATAACGTATAATTTCTGAGGTTGCGTCACCTCTTGCGTGTCACTCATAATAGTAAACCTAATCACACACACAAAGAAAAGCCCTGGTGTCACAGTTGAATCACCTCTTTCCCAACAGCCCTGAGGAATTATTCATCAGCGTTCAGTGCCTGTGAGTGTGGGTTTGTATGTATGCACAACAGTGTGTTCCCATGCCTTTCTCAATACTCACCCTTGGTTGGAATCCAACAACTTTTTTTTCTTTTTTCTTTTTTTTTTTGGACAAATAGTACTTTCTGCTTCCCTCTGTCCTGTAAAACACGAGAGGTGGACCACTCTGACAGAGCTTCATGCCTGTCTCTAAAGCAGACAGAATCATTTAGTTGTCCAGCTTTTGTCAGCGCATCACTTGTAGATGGATTTATCTTCAGCGTGTCTGAAGGGAGCTCACTCATTGTGTGTCCTGTACAAGTTTAGACAGTGATTTATAACATGCAGACAAAGACACAGATATCTACACACTCACACACATGAGCAAAGAGTTGATTAATCACCGATGTGTCAAACCCCACACTCTCAAGATTGAAATCTCCAGGAGCAACGTAGAAACGAAGATGGATGGCCTTCCCTGACAGAGTGCTATCTTTCTGTCAGGCACACTCGATGAAAAATACCCCAACGACAAGCTCAAACAGTGGCCAGTGTGTCTCTGCGCTTCAGCGTTGCCTTTCAGGAAGGAGCTCGCTGCATGCTTTAGGGTAAAGCCAGCTTCTCAGCTTGTTTTAAATCTCCCCAAGTTTTATTGGAGAGGATTTTTTTTCCTCATAGCAATAGAAAAATACAACAATACGCCTTAATATAGGGTGTAAATGTGAATCTGGAAAACAAGCACATGCTTTTTTAGTCTGATCCTGTTTTGTCTCAAAGTTTTAACTATATTGTGAAGTGTTGTCCAGACCAAACCAGCCACTCCGTTCTGAAAGTAGTAACTGAAAACAGAAGTCTTTAATTATGAGGAAAGAAAAATCGTTTGTTGTCAGGTTGAACGTTTTTCAAGGTTTGAAGAAATCTGACAGAATGAAATTTCTCATTTCTAAAAGTGAGCTGCTGTGTTAAGGCATTTCACTTCTGCCTTTTGAGATTGTGTAAAAATGTTAGTTCCCATCTCAGTCTGAGATCTTAGAAATTATACTATTTATGAGGCTCATGGTTTTTTTCTGATTTCTCTGTAGTAGCTTAACCTGAAATTAAAAAACTCTTCTCTAAGATGGTTTTCAGTCCAAAACACTCTAGTTTAACCCATGTCTCTTTGAAGTCCCTCATCAGCATTTAGGAAGCCTCCTCTGCTTTTGCCATGCTTGTTGTATGTATACACACGTTTTTACCTCACAATTTAAAACTTGCCTACTTTTAGTACTGACATTGCAGAAGCGTTTTTCTGCCATGCCAGAACACCCCCCCCCCCCCCAAAAAAAAAAAAAAAAAAACAAAACAAAACAAAACAAAACAAAAACATATTAGTATCACATTTTAATGTGATAAGTTTCATGCTATTTCATGACACTAAATTAAAATGTGACATCATGATACTGAATTATGATGCCATTACATGACAAGTTTGAGATTTTGAGATTTCTTGTTTATTTTATTTTTGCGGTAGAATTAAATTTATTTTTTAAGCAATTGAATCCTATTAAGATTGTAGTTTATTAAAAATTTGTTATGTCTTTAGTCAGTAACCACTTTATCGGCATTTCAGTGTATAATTCTTTGCACCAGGGTCTGGCACATCCTGACCGGACTTTAATGTACACAATCTGTTCACTATTCATTGTCTTGTCCTTGAAACCCAGAGCAGCCTATATCAAGAAAACCTCTTAAAATAAAGAATATGGATAGCTTCATTGTCTATAATCGAGAAAGTAAATTTCAGGATTTTTCGTACATATTTTTCGAATTCTCATTCAATTTAAAGTGTGGGTTTGACCCGTATTTGAGACTTTGTTAATGGTATTACAACTAGATAAAACAAAACAAACCTATCAGTTCAATGGGAGCACACTATTCAAGACTGCGTCAAGAAAAACCAGTGTGTTCTCATCATGTGGCTGCAAGGGGGTAGTTCTTCACCCCCTTGTTTCACGCTCAGTTTGTATTCCATCATAATTGAGTCATCAGAGAGATATTCATCTGAATTCAGAGTCTGCATTAATCTCTGCAGGGTGTAAAACCATCAACAGTGTCTCTGAAAATACCCTCTAATGTGCCCTGCAGACCTGCCCGGACACGTCTCTGCTCAACACATCATTATTTGTGTTGCACTAAGTACACTACATGGGCCATAGATCACACTCCCTCTGTGGTTAACTTCACCCGCCTGTATTAAGTCAAATATACAGTGCTGTGTATGTCAGGCTTATATCATGTGCATTAGCAGAGGACTGCAGGCCCTGACTTTAATAGCATCTCAATTAGGTAAGTATGCTGTAAATTACAGCAAGACCAAATACTGGGAATACTTGAGGGCCAGGACCGAGTGTTGTGTTTGTTAGGAGTCCATCTGTAAGACATTTAGGGCCCCTCGGCTCTAAAAGCATGGCTATGAGAGGGGGTGGGGAGTGAGTGGGTGTGCAGGAGTGTGTGTGTGTTTAGACTGCTTCGATCCAAACCCAGTGGGGGGCTTTAGAGATGAGGGCCTGGTAAACACTCGCTCAGACATTATACATATTTATATGTCGGACTGTATACAAAAATAAAAGTGGGTACCCGTAATAGATATACGGATATAAATATACACACTTATGTTAGCGGAGCAGCAGCAAACGGGAACAACTTCATTATCTTTAAACACAACGGTACTGTTACTCCAAGCCAGAGGAGCAGCGTTTAAAGCCTTAGACTAGAGATATTCCAAAAATAACAGATTTCCTAATTGTTTGGTACATCATTAATTGTGTGTGTATTGCATCTATAAATTTGTAATCTTTTCCTTGAGTTTTTTCCTCCCGGATACATTCATCCCACATCAGTGTTTACTTTTTTTACTCTCTGGGCACTCCCCACAGCTATAGTTTTGATTTTATTCCCATTCCAAAAATACTTTAAGTACTTAATGATCACAACAGTAGAAATCAAAGACTCAAAATGTTTTTTTTTTCCTTACTAGAATCAAAAGAGTAATATGCCTTGCGGGGTTTGCAGCACACCATATACAGAGATATAAGTGCTTTTCAGGGATACATTTACTCTTTGGAATTAAAAAGACATTTTAATGTCCACCGGGGTTCCCACTGCTCTCATGTCATGCTTAATTTAGTTTTAGAGAAAACCGTTTATTTTTAACTTATTTGAGATCACTAGGAAGATTTAGAGGATTTAGAGCTGCTACAGGAGTTGTTTGGGAGGTAATGTAAGGGGGAGTTAGCTGTACGTGGTTTTAATTCAACACAACACACTGATGTGTGCTGAATAGAATGTTTTTAAAAACACTATGGGCATTTAAAAGTAGAAATAAAGAGTTGTGAAGTTCTTGGTATTTTGCTTTGTGTGTTTTAGTATCATTTTTATCTTCATCTTGTTTTGTTTGAATAACTGAAGTGTTTTTCTTAGAAACTCTGGGATATCAAGATGAAATGCATCTCTCAACCACGGCCTTGCTTCATTTTCAGAGTAACAGACAACCGTTTCAAATTGTGGATCTGAATACAAATTTAATAATTATTTAATTATTGTTATTTAAAATTATCAAACTTTTGCCCTGTAGAGTTTCAATTCGGACACATCTCTGTCTTTCTCTCTCCTCCCCTTTACCCATGTTCCCAGCACCCCTCTGCCCCGAGAGCACCCTGTCTGTTGTTGTGCTGTGTTTTGATATATGTGTGTATTTGGCCGCAGAGTACTCAGCAGGGGAGCCGCACTGACCAGGCCGGTCTAAACAAAGAGAGGAAACTTGGCAAAGGAAGTGCTTGCATACACACAAACTTACGCACACACAAAGCCTGGGACACACACTTCAGTGCTGTAGCCGTACACTTTTTACTGCCCTTTGCTGCAGAGAGCTTATACAGAATCTCTCTGCATGTCTGAACTTGGCCATTGCAGTTCAGGCTGTTTTTGTTTTCTGATTAAATCTCTCGATCCGCTTCTAAACAGGCTTGCAGGGAATGTTTCTGGATAAAAGATGTAAATCTGTGCCAAAACGCTTGTACTGCCCTATGTGCATTGCATTGGTGGAAATGAGGAAGATCTTTGATCAAACATGAATAGGAAATTTTCTTTCTCACTGAACAGGGAGGTCAGTGAAAAATGTCCTGCAGAGAAAAAAGTTATTTTTTTTCTGTCAGACAAGAACTTTGAAACAGACTCAAATAAGTCCTAAGACTTGTGTTTAGGGCTGCATGGTAATTAAGCTGTTAGCGCTGCTGCCTCACTGCAAGAAGGTTGCTGGTTCGAAACCTGGTTTGTTCTCCTCGTGTATTCGTTAGTTCTCTCCAGGTACTTCCGCATTCTTCCCACAGTCCAAAAACATGCTCGTCAAGTTAATTGGTGTAGGTGTGAGTGTGAAAGGTTGTCTGTCTCTATGTGTCAGCCCTGCAATTGACAGGTGACCAGTCCAGGGTGTACCCCGCCTCTTGCCCTAAGACAGCTGAGATAGGTTTCAGCCACATGTCGCCCTGAACAGTGTTAGTGGTACAGAAGATGGATGTGTAATAGGAATCATGCCTTCTAGATGTTTAGTTTAACAGCATCAAACATTCCGTGTTACTTTTAAACATTGTTTTTAGAAATTTTCATTGACACTCCTGACCCAGCAGCCTCCTCTTTGACCCTCTGCACCACCCTGCACTGCATTAAACTGAACTGCTCTCTGTCTCACATCATCGTTTCCCACCGTTAATGCAATATCTTTATGGTGTGGCAAACTCAATAGCATGTGGCAAGTGGCAGGCCGCTGTGAGATAGTGTAACGGGTGCGGTGTGTTGTTTGTAGTGCAGTCCAGCACTAAATCATGTTTCGGCAGTCTGCTGGGGATGCAGTCCCTGGCAGCTCCCAGACGGCCTTTGGCTCTGGCTCCTTTCTCTTAGCGCCACTCTCTAATTTCAGAGCCGGGACCCTGCCTACTACTGTGTCTTTACCGCATTCCCACAAACCAGAGACGGACAGTCTGCCTGCATGTCTGGCTCTTGCAGTCTCTCTCACTTTCTATCTCTCTCCGTCTCTGTCTCTCTATCGCTCTTTCGCTCTCACTCTCAGCTTTTTTCCCTGCCAAGCTTGCCCCTTCTTCTTCTCCATGTCTCAGTCTGGTTCTGTGTCTTCAGGATTATAGGTCTGCAGTCTCACTCACAGCATCTAAATCATGTCGTACGCTGCCACTGTCTCTCATCAACTCTCTCCTAGTCTCTCTAGCACCAACTGTGGCCTCGCTGGCTGGCTGTAAATACCCATGCTACATTTCCATTTTAATTGCCCAGGTTTTCGCAGAGCCCTGGGATATATTTTTTGCACATTTATTTTATTGTCTTGGCCGAACGCCCCCTCCTCTTTGGGTTGGATCTGACCACTAATATACTCCTGCTTGGACCAGTTCATTATCAGCAGGGAAGTGTGCGCTTGTTTAAGAAGGTTATGAAAGGGTCAACGTACAGTTCATGAAACAGGGGTCTGTGTTTTATTGGGACCTGTAGTCTCACTAATGCACAGTGCTAAGTAGTCCTGGTGCCACCCCACTGTTGAGTGCTATTAAATCAGTCTATACAGCATGGAACAGTGAACCAGCTGTGAATAATGCCAAGCTGTGTAAGTGACTCCAGAGACCAGGAGTGTAAATGTCACTGCTATAAAGTCAAGTAGGTACCTGGGGAACATGTAATGGTGTATATGTGTATAGGCTGACTACTGCATGTATGACTGAGTGTGCTGTGTCCCTGCTATCGAACTAATATGTACCAATAAAACTCCATCAATCTGTTAAGAAAAGCTTTCATAAATTAAACAATCATTTATCACTATTACATGATTTTCTTTCTGACTGCAGTTACCCCTCTAGTTTTCCAATCATGCCAAAGCACATGCACTCTAGTCCATATAATGCTCAGGATGTGAAGATTTAGCTGTTCAAGCAGAGCTGGGTATGGACCAGTTGGTAAGTCAAAAAACATTTGTGATTGAACTACTCAGCATTGGTGCATTGGTTAAGTCAAGATTGAGCACACATAGAAAGATGTGTTTTGTAAGGTTAGAATTAAAAAAGCACAAAATTTTAGTATTGAAGTGTTGACTCTTATTTTAAGTACCTGAAAGGAGTTTCTAACTTGTTATGAAACAGTAAATTTTGACTGTTGTTCTACAATAGCAAGTTAGACCATGAGTGTATGATACCACCAGTAGAGGGTAGGTGCCAGTTATTAATTGTACATTGAAGAAACAACCTTTTTTTCCCAGGAGATAGATCAACAATTAATTAATTTGACTTTTAGAGGAGTGAGATTTTATTTGTCCTTTTCTAAAATCAAGAAAGAGATGAGAAGTACTGCTTTGGCCATAGGACGTGCCAGTGGCAACTCAAGCCTAAAGTGACTTTCGGGAGCTTTAAGTGTCATGTTGAGCTGATAAGATAAACTCAGCTGGACCTGCATGCAGTTCCTGATATGTATCACAATAATAGTTCTCTCCAACTGCAGGGAGTTGTGACTAAAACAAATGCTAAAGTGTCCTCTTGCAACCTTCAAAAGGTAAGCAGGTATAATGCTAAGATAGCTTAACAATGCTTGTATTTATATGTCTGTCTTCAGATGACTGAGTCTGTCAGTTTAAATGTAAGTATGCCCATGATTTCTTACTTTGTTTTCAATCTTGCTTTCATATATTAGCACATACGTTCTTGAATTTGCACCAAACACAGAGGAAACCTAAGGGTGTTCTAAACTTCTCACTGGCTTTTTCTCTCAGACTTCACCCAGTTAAGACTTTTCACTGAAAGAAAGACTAAATGAATAAATCTCACAGGCTGCAGTTGAAAAACAATGCCAAAGCATCAATATCTGTAGGATTCATACTCTAAATATAATAATACTGTATCTATTTTTAATGCAAATTAATTTAATAGTAAGATTGAAGTGAAGCTCATTTATCAACTGCACTCTCATTAACATGTCACACAGGAGCATTTTAAGATTATAATATGGTAAATTATATCTCCATAGTTGTGTGTTGTGCCTTAGCCATGATTTTTAACAAGCTGGTGCACTGATGACTGCAAAGCATGGACTGGGCCATTTGTGCTTCAGACATTGACTCTTTGGCGCTTTGTGTCCAGGCACATCCCTTAGGCAACTTGAGTCTTACCAGTTCTGGTAGTAAACCATGATTTGTGTGTATTTGTGCACATGTAGCCTACAGTATGTGTTTGCCTTATTTGCCCCTTCCAATCCTCGCCCAGTCTCCTGTCTGCTTCACTTTGCTTTATTGACTTCAGGTTGTTGCGAAACACTTAACAAGCCTGTCTGTACTCCACAGTGAGTTATTGTCTTCACTACATGACTAATGACTTTATGGGGGGTATAATAGAGGGTGTTTTTCTAGACCTCGGGGCCCTGAGTTTCCCTGAGGAACAATTATAGGGACACACCTTTTAATTGTGTGTAATTAACTGTGTAGTCCACACAGGATACAAGCTTCTCCTGCTCACATATACTCTGAACAATGGGTAGAATCAGGAAGTTGTTTTTTAGGCCCTAAAATTGTCTGCAAGTGAATGATAACTTAATAATTTGTCTTTCAGGGATGTGGTTACTGTATTAACACCACAGTACATGTTTCAGCATGTCAGCATCATGTTAAAAATGCAGCATTGAATAAAGAAATGTTGATGACTGGACACTTTCAGTGGAACACGGAAATTCAGAAAGTTTCACAAATGAGGGGGAAAAAGTCAGACAGATTTTTAAGTTGGGAAAATCTCTTCACCAACACTTCCTCTAACATGTGGATGTTCTAAAATGACACGTATTATCTACCTATCTGATACACCCATTCATTCTCAGTGCAGTGATTCCTTAATTGAAACAGACACAAAGAGACAAACGAGGAGACAGAGGCAGAGTGAGAGACAGATGCAGGTCTAGAATCTTCTCCTCCTCTGTGACTTACTGCTGAGGAGGAAAGCAGGGAGGGTCTGAGCTGAGGTCTGCCTGATAAGGAGAGCAGATAAAGGGTTGCAGTGAACCTCAGACAGAGACAAGAACTAAACACAAGGGCAGGCTGACTGAGCTGTTCACACACAAGGAGGACTCCTCAGAAAGACCGAAGTTAGTGATAAGAGAGCATGTTGTGCTTCTTTTTTTCCTCATGGATGCTGGGCAAATATAGAGATGTTCTTAAGAGGCTAATCTTTAGTCTCTTCCAAGTCAGTCTTAATCGCTTCAAAGTCATTTAAGCAGAAAATCAAACTTTAGCTAACCAAGTAGTCACAACCCAGAGTCATGAAGGATCAAAAAGTGAGGTCTTCTGACACTTCCTGCTTAAAACCCAAAAAGTCAGAAGGATTGTGAGGCCCCACTTTCACTGTCTGGATTCATACTGAAAATCAAGATCAAGTGAGCTTTTGCTCTTCTGCCCACACCAAAAACAGTTAAAGTTAAGTTAAGATTTTAAATAAGCACAGCAATAAAATGAGATTATCAGGACCAATGTAGGTTATTTCTAAACAGTATTTCTTAGCTTACGGATCGGGTTAGACAGGACCAGATTGATTTTTAGAGATCTGTGTTATCATCTGCCAAAAATAGTTTCTGGGACTCATTTTATAGTGATGGTGGGCACCAGAGCTGAACTGTCCGACAGAAAAAGGATGTCAGAGCAGAAAAGAGCTAAACGGGAGAGTGATGGAGAACGGGCTAAAGGCTCATCCAGGTCTACACTCCCTCACGCCCATTACACTCTGCCTGTGAGAGACGCCTGGTGCTCCCTGCCCAGCATGGCTCTAAACTTCTAGCCAGACTCCTCTCCTCTGTTGTTCACAAATCGGGGAATGAATTAGCTAACATCATACAATCTGCAGAGACCCTTTCTACTTTTAAGACATATCTGATAACTTAACTGTCCAGGGAACGTTTAGGCACTTAATCTGAACCTTCTCCTCTTTGTCCTCAGGGGTAGAAAGAAACAGAAGGTCTAAGACTCGGCTCTTAGTGAATATTTAGAATTAAAAATTGAATGCTGTTAAAGGTTGAACGATATTGTTGATGGTGAATTATTTGTTGTAGCGACATTGTTCTAGATGGAATTAAAAAAGGCACTTCTTCTGGCACTAGATGGCAGCACCTATGGCCGGTCAAACTTGAAGCACTTTGTCGCACCTATAAAGGTTTTTCTAAATTCTTCCTTCTGTTGTACGTCACTTTGGACAAAAGCGTCTGCTAAGTAAAAAAGTAGAACTGTAGACAAAAAAAGGAGACATACATCCAGCAATTAAAAAAAATAAAAAATAGATAGATAAAACTGACTAATAGTAGCTGTGCCAGTAATGGAAATTCTAGAAGGCTTACACACACACACACACACACACACACACACACACACACACACACACACACACACACACACACACACACACACACACACACACACACACACATTCACGTCGAGTGTCCTCACAGGCAGCTGTTGATGAAAAGTGAACATCCAGAGGTCAGTGTCTGCTGAGAGACTCATCCCCAGCAGTGTCCATCCCTGGCAAAAGACTCTGTGTCCAAGGGTCAAAGGTCATCTCAGCAGGCCTAGTAATTAGAGTACAATGGCGCTTGTTCTGGCTGTTTGTGTAACCCTGTATTTTGTCCTGTCAGTTTTTCTCAGCTGGCAGGAGGCTGCCGATATATAAGAGGGTGTTTGTGGGGTGTTTTTTGTGTTTGCGTGTGGTCACTGCTGGATTTTGCGGAAGGGTTGTGTGTTTGTGCATGTTTCTATTTTTGACTTCAGATCTGGAGTAAAGCCCTCTGTGTGTTTGGAGTTCCCGGTGCAGCTCACTCAGCACCTTGACATTGGCTCTGAGCCTCTGTGGAGATCTGCTGCCTCAGCTGGATTGCTCTCCTCCCTTTTTCCCCTCTGACCCCACCTCTCCTCTGCCATCACTCACTCCCCCTCTCCTGCCCTACTCCCACCTTCACTCCTGGCTCGTCAAACATCCCTCATTCAGGGACGACGAGCTTAAATCACTCCCTTCTCTCTCTGACTCCCCCCTTCCTAAATGCGCTCACCCTCTCCCTCTATTTCTGATAAGGGGGGGGATGGGCCATGACTGTTGACTCAGACTACTGTGGGAATGCAGGTGCTGTGTGTGTGCGTGCTGTGGTGACCCCTCCCTTTGTGTCTATGTCTGTCGTCTGTCCCACCAGCCGTTCCCACTGTGCTGTCACTGCTATGACAGCACTCTGTGGCAGATGGCTGCCAAAATATCAAAACAATCTCTTCTTAACTCTCACGCAACTAGGTTTTAGTCAGAGGTAATTAGGTCCTGATTTATGTATTTAATCAGAAGGCGTTCAAGTAAGGATTATTTAATTAAAGATTCATCTGCTGAATAATGGCCTTTCTTTTGTCTGACCAACAATACCAATCTAAACTTAGCTCCAAATCTTCAGTGGACCACCATCTTTAGCAAGCATTTTGGCTGGATTAATTTTTTTAGTAAGTTGTTCACCAGTAAATGTTTTTTTTCCCCTACTGCTTAATTAATTATCTGTTCATGCATCCTCTAGATCTGTGTTTGTGTAGCAGTTGTTGAGTTTGCAGAGTTTCATCTGAAGTGGGAGCAAACTTCTGTAAATTAATAAACAATACATATTCATAAAAATGTACAAATGTCCAAAACAAATGTAGCATTGGAAACATGTCCAAAAAAGCTGCTTTGACCTTTAAAGCAATGCAAGCAGTGTATATATTTCAGGACAAATGGTGCAGATTGACAACAGCAGTATCCCAAGCAGCTAGGATGCTCAGCAAAACAGTTTGTTAGTGAAATGAACTTTTTTTTCCCTCTGGATAAACTTCATTTGAAATTGCTTTTAAAAGATTGGGACTTTCAACTGTAGAGTGCAAGGTTACATTCACAGTTGCTGCAGTGTTAAATGAGCTTCAGAGTGAACATACACTTTATTCATAGGCTGTCAGTTAGCAGAGTCAGCTAATGATACCTGTATGGCCAACTGCATGTTAGAGAGTTGTATTTTGGTACGGTGGTCAGTGTAGCCCAACCCTCACAGATACCCCCCGCCCCCCCCAGGCTCTTCTCTATATGCGTCTCCTCTTTTGTTGTATTCTTTTCTCTCATTTTCTGCCTTTTTATTTCTCTTTTATTTCAATTTCTTCTTTTATTTTAACCTCTTTTGTCTTCAACTCCCTTGCTCACACTTTCATCTTCTAGTTGAAGTTAACCACCAGTTGTATTACACTGCATTATATTTATCAGCAGTGTGCTGGGCAGAAAGAAAAACAACCCCCACTTGCTGTCCTCTTTCTCTTTCTCTTTCTTCTTTCTCTTACACTCTTTTTCCTCTCTTTAGCTAAATCACAAAAAGTGGGCCAAAAACAGTGAATTGCCTCGAAACCCAATATGGACTCCACCCTGGAGATTACACGGTCAACTCAGCCAGCCTGCACTAGAATAACAGCCTGGCCTGCTCTCACTGTCCCTTAGCCTGTGTCTATTGGTTTGTTTGTGACCAATCAAATGATTACATATTTTTTGTCAAATTTTAGCCCCAGAACATAATTTTATGCATTTTGTACAGAACATATACTGTGTCTGTATTCATGCATGTGAGATTCTTTTTCACATACGTCTCTGTTTACCTCAAAGATTCAGCAATGAATTGTTCCCCTCAGCTGCTGGACAGGAATGTGCCGTAGTACAAGTGTACAGAGTGCATTGTCTGTTGTTTGACACTTCCACACCTCGCACAGCTCACACCTGCCAATTAAAATCATGTCACTCATCAGAGGCAGCTGCGTCTGTGACTCATCATTTCTTTTTTCTATCTGGTGTAGATTTTAGTTCTCAGTTTTACATTTCCTCTTAAAGTTTTGAAACAGAAGGGTAAACGACTGTGAAAAAAAGTGAAGTGCATTTAATTAATAAATGAATTGTTATGACAGTCTTGTTTACAAAAAATATTGCATACTTTCTATATCTAAAGAAAACAGACAGACACAAACTATAAAGCTTTTGTTGCATTTTACATTTAATGTGGAAACAAAGTGAGTCAGCCAAATAGACACAACTCATAATACTAAAAGGTTGGTACATAAAAAACTGTTGCTTCTTTCCTTCTTTCTATCTATCTGTCCGTCTGTCCGTCCGTCCGTCCGTCAAAAACAGACATGACTCTATAGTGGAAAACACTGCACTGGCTCAAAAGGACTTTCAAAGATTATTGACCATGAACAGCTTTTTTTTTACTTTTCTTTACTAAATGATCAGTTAACATGAAAAGCTATGTTATGATCTGGTAGATACAAATTTGTGATTCCTTTGGAAATCATGAACCCAGTATCCTCGGATCTTAGAAAGAATTAGGGTTAAACATAGAACCAAAATTTATCCGAAAAATTAAACCAGATATTGACATTGAGACAGAAGCCCTGCTGCATGTCTTCAGTCTCTCTTCTCCTCAGGTTTTGTGTTTTGTTGTTGATTACATCAAAATGTGCATTTCCATCAAGGGTAACATTAGACAAGGTGAACTACTGCATGAGTACTTATCTTGACATCTCTGCCCCCTTTCAGCTCTTCTTTTCAGGGAGAGCTGGGTTGACAACTGTAAACAGAAATTAGACTAATCTCACAACTTCTTAAAGAGTAGCTTTTATCACTTCCCCAAAATGGTTTGGTTACTTTGCAGCACTTTAGAGATAAATTTTGCTCCTCTTTCCCATACCAGAGATGGTTTGGGTCCAGTAGCTCCTCTGGCTAATCTATGCTTGGTAACTATCATTATTTTCCCACTGTAAAGTTTAAGATGGAAAAAAAATGGGAATGAGAATGACATGGTGGCAACAGACAGAGGTAGAATACTGGACTCCTTTCTGTGAAGTGATTTGATATGACGCTTTTTTTGTGTCGAAAATGAATGACCATTGTTACGGATTTCTGATGAATCAAAATCAAATATTAGACACAATGAAGCATATAAAAAGTGAAACTGTTTGTTTTCACATTATTGCACATTAAATGCCCATGTAAAGAAACAAAACCTGATATCAGATTAATACTCTGTTAATAGGGTTTCCTCTTATTTTCCACCTATAAAAGGCCTAAACTAAAAGTTCATATGTTGACAATGTAGGTAAATCAATGGATTTCATGTCTAGGGATGTTTGGCTGAAATGGGAAAAATAAAAGACTATTTTGATTTGGGTTTAAGCGAACATGCTGCCCATGGTTAGGAAAGCTGGATCCAATCTGAGGTCAGTCAGCCTGTGGTGATGGAGGCTTTGCTAATGCTAGGTCTGCAGTGCCTGACTCTGGGCTACAACCAGGGCAGAGTTGCTGATTGTTTCCAGCCATGATGGAGGTAATGAGGGGGTGGTGGTCATCATGATACACACAGACACGCACGCATCAAGACTGACCTATCAGTGAATATGCATACACACACATGTGCATATGCTTTTTCCTTGTGTGTGTTTTTTCATTCACGGACCACAGGGTCACTCTGCTGTAGCTGTCATCAGTCACCTTTACTTTAGATCACCCACCCACCCACCCACACACACACACACACACACACACACACACACACACACACACACACACACACACACACACACACACACACACACACACACACACACACAAATACACACAAATACACACACACACAAACATAAACACTAACTGCTGGCTCTGCACGTCAAGATTTACCACAAACACACCTCAACATAAGTCCACTCATCCACTTCTCTGTTTTGTGTTTGATGCACGCAGCCATAAAGTGAAACCACATGCAGCTCAGTTGGGGCCGATCTGCTAAATCTCTTTCAAAAGTTGGCTGAGTCATGCCTGTATAGACATTTGCACTCGTGCATGTGTAGCTAATGTATCACAAGAACTGCTGTGACAGACTATCACGTACACAAATATAAACTTTGTCACACAAATAAACACCCAGACAGTCAGCCGGCCTCTGACGTCACTATAGTCTGGAAACTCAAGCATTTGAGGAAGTTGTCGAGAGAATTCATCTCTCTTGCAGTTAAGGCAAAAAACAAATTGGGTGCTGTAATTTATTTTGATGAAAGTTTAGAGAAGTGGATTGACTTCTGAGAGGAGCCCCAGTCTTCCTTAACTGCTTTATTATTTATTTATCCTTTATTACTAATATTCCTTAAACACCCCTGATAAAGAACTGAGTCGCACACAAACAAGTATGACTGCACTGATGAGTTATAATTTAAAACAAAACATGCCATCTTCCCTTCAGCCTCATTCTTCTCTGTTCAGTCCTTAATTACAGACCTTAAACTATCAGGAAAGCTTCACCTCACTTTGTGAGACTTTAAAGCACTGCCATGAAATTGAGGGTGAATGCTGTGGTAACATGGGATCGCATTTTCCCACGCTTTAACACTTGTATGTTAAGATTTTCCCAGAGTTCAGCCCATCCTTTCCCAGCCAAATGTTTCTAATCCAGCATGGCAGGAAAAGCTTGCACATAAGGGCTCTGAGGGCCATGACACACGTAATAGACAGTTGGCTGTTCAGGTGAGCGTTGATGGCTGACCATTGGCTATGAGGTTGGCTGTGTGCTTGGACCATTGCAGCTGACTGCTAACAAAATATAACACTATTTAGCTTAACTGCTTCCAAGGCATATTAGATTTTGACAGCAGTTAAGGAAGACTGGGGCTCCTCTCAGACTATCTTAAGACGTTTGAAAATCCCACCCCCTTCATTCATCTGAATGTGACCAGTCATTGCTAAACTTTTGCATAAAGCACAATTGAAAATCATTCAGTAGGGTCGCTTTGTTGATCAATCAAACACGTGGGAGCACAAATTCCTGGGGGGTTGCTTTGTAGCATGAATGCTGTTTCTTCAGTTTATCTCTTGATTTTTTCAGTTGAAATGAAATAAAATGTTGCTTCATTATATCATAAGTTGAAGGGTAGTGTTTCAGT
The DNA here is from genome assembly GCA_030710495.1 of Labroides dimidiatus. Lineage (NCBI taxonomy): Eukaryota > Metazoa > Chordata > Actinopteri > Labriformes > Labridae > Labroides > Labroides dimidiatus. The sequence goes on from CM061147.1 coordinate 15,637,886, forward strand.
TTCTGTACTATAATGGATATATTTCTCAAACTGGACTTCCTGAATTGCTCAATTGTTCTTACGCTCAAGAGATTGTCAGAATCTTAATAGATTCCATTATCCGAAGTCCTGACTCTCAGGACTGAAAACTTGCAAAATCTTTCACACTCAAACATGACTTCAGAGTAAGCAACTAGGTGAATAAGATACATAATAACCAAGATAAATGCTGGTGGTCACTCAGCTACCTGGAAAATCCATTGTGATAGCAGCTTCTGTTACATTTCACATGACACAAGTTGTTCCTCCATTTCAGTCATCCATCTAATTTCTTCTTCCTTCTTTAGTCAGCTTCTTTCCCAGATTGGCAACAGTTTCATTTCACAAGAAAACCTGTTTCATCATGATTATCAAACATGTTCAATATTTATTATCTCAAATACATGTGGAATGATAGTTTTTTTTTAACAGAAAGGGGGCAGTAAAATCACTCATGGTAAACCTTACTGTGCAGAAAAAAATATGACAAGATAATCCTCAGAGACATCAGCAAATAAGGGCCTTTGTTGACTTCCGTTAGAAGTGGGAATCAGGTCCAAAAATTGGCACCATTTATCAACCAGCTTAACAACATGTATCTGTTCTTGACTTGAAATTTGTTTTTTGACCTGAAAACAACAGGACAAGAGGGGATGGTGCACTAAACCATAACACCTCGGTTGACAGACCTCACCTAGTTTGGTTTTCCACTTTTTTCACAGTCTGATAAATGCAAAGCTCCTCTTCCTCTTATTCAGGGTAGCACATATGTCCATGCTGGTCAGCTGGTCATCAGCTCAACTCATTATTGTGAGCTCAAGTGCAGTTTCTTTAGATGTGCATGGACTGTGCACAAAGCCTTTGATCAGTCACCTTTTGTCTGTGCTACTTCTTTGAGGTCGACTTGAAGCCTTCAAAGCGAGAGTCTGGACACACTCGAATCAGGTTATCTCTGTCTTTTCTTATAGCACTAGTCTAACAGGTTACACATTAACCAGCCACGCGAATGTCTGATCTGCTGCAGCAGCTCCTGCTCCCCTACTGCTGTGTGCAACTTTTAATGCAGCATAAAAATCCACCAGAGTCTGTGGTAATGGAGGATAGTTTAAATTTAATCAAGTTTTTGTGGAACAGGTAACATATTAACAGCACACTGCACTTAAGACCTGCAAGTTAAAAATAAGTGTCATGTCATCATTGAAAGTGTAATGTCGTTAATGTTAAGCCAAAGTATTTTGAAAGAATGCAGTATTATTATTTGACGTCTACAAAGGCACATAGATTTCCTCCCTGAGAGTCAGAGAAATAGACTTCCTAATCTTATCTTTTGTCCATAGTTAAATAGCTCTCAGGCTGGATGAGTGACAGAGTAAGGCTTTTATTGTGTTTTAACAATTGTTATTCATTGACTGCTGCCAGGCGTCCTGACCAGGAGTTTCTCAGTCCATAAAGCACACAACAGCAGCCCAAAGAAAACATTGTGTTGGCTAATTATTTCAACACAGGACTATAAAAAAGTCGATTTTAAACTGCCCTTTTGGAGAACTTTCAAAGAAAATTTTAAGCAGATTTTAAGGCATGATGTCATCAAATATATGGTCCAAATCAATTTATGAGAAGAAGACAGTGAACAGATGAAATGTTTTATAATTATACATAATTTAACTTTTGATACCTGGCTTTAATTTCTTCAAACTACCCCTGTGGATTAAATACTTAAAGCCTTCTAGCTTTCACAACAGGATGAAGAACTGCGAGCCACAAGCCTTCTGTGCCATTAGCCAAAACACATGATCTGATTTGACTTACTTCAACCTAACCAGCCAGCCCAGTGTTCCTCAGCCTGGGAAGCTCATTTTGGCCATGCATGAATGAGTAACATGCAAACCCACTGTGGCTGTGAAGGGAGAGGAGACTGGATCACTGGGATTACTAGACGAGATACTTTTTCAATATGTTGGTGTTACAAAAGACCAGGGTGTGGTTTGTAAGCACATGAACAGACCTTTCTGCGAAAGTCTGTACATGGGTAGATCTTAAGCATATTTTGGTATACACAGGGATCTTTCAAAAAATATTGTAGTATTTGTACAACTGAAGATGTAGAAGACTTTCACTGTCTTCATCCAGAATTTTTCCTGCACAGCCTCTTTCCTGTACAAGCCCCCTACAAGGTGAGGGTGAGGTGAGGTGAGGTGATGAGAAAATGCAGCAGAACTGTTTATCAAAGGAAGGTTTTCTCTTGCAAACTGGACCACCATTTGTCTCATTGAGATATAACCTGTATTAACACAGGTGTAAATAAATAAAGAAGTTAAAATTAAGGACAATTTGCTAATCAAGATTTTAGTGCTTATATCATGCATCCAAACCTAGAAGTGCGAACAGAATGTGAAAAAAAAAAATACATCCAAGGTTGAGGATGGACAAACAGACGAGATTAGTGAAGATGTCTGAACATGCTGTGTATCATCTGTCAACACAGTGTTAAGATAAATGCAAAAAACAGTCATCACAGTGAAAAGCTCTGTTGTTTACTCTGCCATTATGCTGTCAATATAAAAGTTTCTCCCTTGTGTTGGACATAGATGGACATTTTTATAATTTTCAAACAAATCTTATGTTTAATCAATGAACCATACAAACATTTGCATGATGCTGGACCAGAGTTTTCACGCTATTAACAGTCCATGTACATACGCATAGGGACCTTGAGTGTCTTTGCCAGTCCCTATAGATCAACACTTCATGTGTGTTTGCATACCAACCAGTATTTGCTTTGCATATCAACAGATAGCTTGTGTCTGCTGGATGTTCCCTGTACTACCAAGTAGCGCTGGCTGGGTCAAGTCTGTCCAGTGTATAAAGAGCACTTAACTGCAGCTTGATGGAAAACACTAATGCACCTAATAAATAGGACATTTGGGACTAATATAAATTATTCTTTCCAGTTGACAAAGCCAAGAAATCCCACCGTACAGAGAACTCTTCAAGTCCTCAGCCTGCTTACCAATAAACTGCAGCATCAGCACAAACTACTTTTAACTCTGGTTTCTTTTTAAGAGCCCAACTATGATCCATTGTTTCAAAATCAATTTAAAAAGCAACCATGAAAAGAATATTTGGTCATAGCTCAGTTTGACATGATGGCGTGTTTTTATACTCATGAATACATCAACTGGGCTCTAAGTCTTTATGGCAGTACACAGCAAGAGAAAGACTTTGCTTAAGGGTGTGTTGTCATACTTATGCAAAGCAATCAGCCAAGCATGCTGCAATCATAGCAGCTAGGGTTGCATGGACAAACCAAACACTGCGAGCCATTAAGCATACGATGGCAGATAAATCATTAATTTCTGTACAGGCTCTCTGCAGGGGTTTTTTCTGGCACAGTGGTCCCCATCTTTAGAAATATCCAATGTCACTGCTGAATTGAATTAGTCAGAGGTCAGGACTGCTTCCTCATAACTTAGAGACTTTTAGGTGAATTTTCATCATCTCTATTTTTTGATCAGTAAACTCTGGCAGTGAAAATAAAATTGGGAGAGAGACATCTAGATGAATCACATCAAGCTCAATAGACCAGAATGCAGAAAATATGACTTGTTGCTGTTTTTAGAGTGTCTTTGTAGTGGTAATTTTTAGCCACAGTAAACAACTGTGAGTGTGCCTCATACTTTACTGATTATAACATAATGTTTGTGTGCTTTGACATGGGTTTCATTGTGTTATTGATCATTGTATGGTCAAAGTATGTATGTCTTTGTATTTGTGTGTGCAAGTGTGTGCGTGCGCATGTGTGCGCCTGACCCATATAAAACTCCAGTCCCTGACTCACAGTTCCCATGGGCCTCATTTTGCTGACTCGCCTTCCCGCCACTTCTGCTCCTCATTTTTTCTTTTCACCAGCGATTTCCTTCCTCCACTTCTTTGTTTTCGTTTATAGCAACAATATTTTCACCTTCTTGTACTTATTATCCTTTCTAATGATGGCGTCAAGTGTGCAACACTTCAGGGAAAGCTTTGTCAGACTTGCTGCTGCCTCTCTCTCTCTCTCTCTCTCTCTCTCTCTCGCTCTCTATCTATCTATCTTTTGCTGTGGTTTGTATACAAAGGAGTGCTTGTGGGTAGCTCCCAATCAATAGATTATAACTGCTGACGAGTTGAGAGAGTAAACAGAGCAAGACAATGTAAAACAACTACTGAGAGCTTGACAGAGATGAAAGTTGGTGGGTAATGTGTGGTTTCTGACTTCTTTATTTCTGCAAAAGAATTAATAACCCTGTCATATGCATACACCAGTATGCTCGCAGACTAGACTACCAGCCTATCTTTGTGCTCAATTTAGTGAAAATGAACACAGAGGTAATTATTTAGATAAACACTGTTGACAACATCATTACATTATTGGTCATTTCAATTCATGTAATTGTTACTTAAGATGTCCTGAATAAGGAATCAGAACATAATTTAAATTATGCTATCTTTGAAAAAAATCTTGAGAAATACAGTGTCCTACTTAGAAAGGAGTTACAAAATTGTTGTATTATGCTAAAGTGTACAATAAAACAACTGGGTTAATCCAACCCAGCGAATGGGTTTTCTACTTTTTCCTACTGTGCTGGGTTAGTTCTACCACAATGATGGATTTATTCTTACTCATCAATAGGCTATTTTAATGTTTTTAAATAGTAAAATTTGTTGTTGACATAAGAAAAATATAGATTGATTTAATTTTTATGTTTATTTAAAATTGTAAATAAACAAAAAAATTTAAAAAAACAACTGAATTTTCCGAATGAATCAACTCACATGGTACACGTGTATACATTAAGTAAACAGTCAACCTACTTGATTACTCTCCAGTCACAAAAAAATACTGATTTCTGCTTATGAAAATCATATAAATAGGCATTAAACAGGAAATTTTGAAAGAAAATGCATTTTTAAAAAGTCCCTTAAACATAGTCACGTAAACGTTACATAACACACCATTTAACAACAGGCCAAAGTGTGAATAATAATTATTTAGTGAAATTGAAAGGCCTTTCTGAATGAGTTAGTCATGATTATGCTGAACAGTAGAACAGGAGGTTTTAAACTTCAGAGAGCAAAACATGTTAGTTCCTTTTGTCAACAGGAGGCGCTGGGATTGTGGGTAAATATTTGAAAATAGTGATTTAATGTACGGCTGATGTACAGTCGGTGTACAGTCGGTGTACAGTCGGTGTACAGTCGGTGTACAGTCAGTGTACGATGTTTTCAGAAATGTAAATGCTTGAAATATGATGCCATACAACTGACCAATCACAGGGCTTGTGACCTGCCTTGTGTTGATGGATAGTTGCATTTAAGAGGAGGTACGTCTCGAGCTGAGCGAGTAGACTTCTGTGTTTGAAAAGGGATACACAGACCTAGAGCATAGGCTACACCCTCAGTTGGACACAGAAGTACAAAGCAGACTTTGCCCTGCAGCTGGATGGATGTTTTGGGGGAGGGGCATTGTTTTCTGCCCCAGCTGCTGGGTTGATAGATAAAGCAGGGTTGTTCTGAAACCTGTACCTAACTCTCTGGAAATAGCATAGAAAAAAATGACCCAACAGGATTAACCTCGCGTTTGGGAGGAAAAAACTAACCCAGCATTTCTCAGTTTGTGGGGTTAACCTCCTGTAGACATCCCTGTCCAGTCCTTTATTACTACTTGCCTGTGGCAGCTGGTCACCACATGCACTTTCTTCAGTCCTATCCCCTACAATCCTGTTCTTGCAGCACATCTCAGCCTGCATATCACATTCCCGCTGTCCATCATTGGCACAAGGCCCCCACTTAGCAGCAGAGAAAGTCCTTGGGGTCAGCCCATAATGGACCTAAATGCAGCTCATTATCCTGATAAGACTGGGGTGGTGGCTGGGCAATGGCTGCCTGACCGGCTGGATGACAGCCACACTGCTCTGACAGGTAGACAAGGGTAGACACAGTGATGGCGACTATCTGATGGACTCAACTGACAGATCCAGTTGCATCGGCCTGCACCTCCGAGGCAATGAGGGTTTTGGAAACTGGACCCTTCGGAGCAGCACAATGATATCTCCTTTCTGGTTTTTGCTGTGTGAAGCAGCGTTTTGAAATTGACCCCTACCCTCCAGATGTATATACATTGCAAAACACACAGACACACTGGATGAAGTCAGTTTATAGGTCTGTATTTACACTGCCATTTGATCATTAATACCATTTGTAGAATTTTAGTTTTTCAAATTACACAGATTAAGTCCTTCCAGTCTTATTGTATTTTTTTTTAACATATTCTAAACTCCATATTCTTACATTCCAAGACGACACTGAAAGGTTAGCATAGACGACACTGAAAGGTTAGCATAGTCAGGTTGTGTTGATCTCAGAGGCAAATACCAAACCAGCAGTTTAACGGACTTCCTTATGTGTCATAAAGGTCAGTTTGTTTAACTGCTAATCTACTTTGTGCACTTTAAAATAGTGACACTATGGTGACGGATCACAATTTTTAGTATAATCATGGTTCAACAAGTCTAATAACAATCCGCATTAGGCAAACTCCAATAGACAGGACATCCATTCATCCATTTCTTTGACTTCTTACACTTATGGGGCTGACACATTCAGACTTAAACCACTTTCACTTGAGTGAAGCCACTCTGTTTTTTTTTTTTCTGATTGTAAGAGAGTGATGGAGCACTGGGGGCTACAGCCCATCCATGCAGTCGTCATAAAGAGGCCTGAGTTGGCCTGTATTGGCCTGCAGGTTTCTGCTTAAAAACAGAACCTTCTAGCATTGAGGGAACAGTGTTAACCACTACACCACTGATAACTATTTCAGACAGGTATAATTCTCTCACTGTGCCTTTTCCCAGAGTATACCAGCTATTACCAATTGTTTTGGAAAACAAATCTGCATTTGGAGCAACATTTGAGCACACGTCATCTCAGTGGCCTCATGTTATAATTGCTTTAAATATGATATGGCTGTGTGTGGGAGAGAGTCATTTTAAAGCACATTCTTTGTTCATGGTTATATCATTGAGTGTGCTTAAGTCACTGTTGGAGGGATGCCATGTTGCCCCATCCCTATCAGTCCTTGCCATCAGACAGGAGTGGGCGTGATGGGGCAGCAGAGGGGAGTATCAACAGCCCCCAGGCTTCCTTTTATCCAGGTAACCACAGATTCTCTTTACAGCCAGATGTCAGCCAAAACAGCACAGCAATCTCTTACCCACAAATCTCTGCTTCATTCTTTACCCAAAACAGTATCTTTTCCCTGCTCTCAGCCTGCCTGATACACTCGGTGTAAGATGAGCAGATGTCGACTTTCCATCAGTGGGTGTCGAGCAACAAGGATGTGAAGGGTGAGAGTGTCACATGATGCACAAATGTAACTTTTCTATCTTGCTTGTGGCATAACTTGCCCTTGTGTAGTTTGAAGGGGTAAAAGATGGTACGCTTTGTTTGCTGCGCACACACATAAACACACTTTCATACCTGCTAATGTGATGTGGCTTTACTAAACAGAATGCTCTGTTATAAAGTTAAAAAAAGCACCATTATGTGCCCTGATGAAAGAGTGTTTCTTGATTATTTTACAACAAACACTCACAGTCGTAACTATGACACAGCACTCTTTGTGAAACAAGCATCTTCAGTATAAATCCACATGATCTAGAAGCACATGTGCTACCTGCACACCCTTCTTTTCAACAGGCTTACCGTGCTCTTGTGCGGATTAGAAAACATTTTCTCTCCTTCTTAAGAGCTTTTTGATCGTCTGCTGCTGACGCGCTCCACACCACACCTTCATAAGATGTAAAATACTTAATGACAGACTTTCTGTCAGACGTGCAATTACACATGAAGTCTGCTTTCTTTCATTTTGTGACCGACCAAACAACCAATAAGCGTATGGAAAGAGTCAAGCTATTTCAACTTGAAATCAAGCCAAGGAGGAAATAAAGATTTCTTATCAGTCATGTGTTCTATTTGACCTGGAATTCTTAATAAACATAATAATAACAAACTATTTTTGATAAACAAAACTGTAAATTAACAATCATAGCTGTCAGAACACCTGGACTGAGGGGCTGGTTTTGACTTAATTTCAGAGTACACAGTTGATTCATAGAGACCTTGTCTCATTGGTTAGGACATTCAGCAGAATTTAAGAATAAAACATTTAATGACAATATTAATGTTTTGGATCATGCCCCAACAGAAGCTCAGTTTAATGTAAATAAAGTCTGCTACGTGGTGGATTTGAGTTTCCAGTGGCTTTAAGTGAGGTCTTCGCAAGAGGTCAAATGTGGGAGGTGAAACAGGGTGCTGACGTGACACAAGTGCCCCACACTCCTTTTTTTCTCCCTCATGCACACACACACACACACGCACACGCGCGCGCACACACACACACATACACATGCACACACACACACATTTATTTATACATATACATAAAGCACCCACCTCTGCTTCTCACATCTCTCTGAAATAGCTCCTTGTTCACCTCCTATGAGAGAGGTGGGGGAGGTAGTGTGAAGAGAGAGAAATGCGAGAAAGGGTGAGAGTTGACCTTTGGGTCCTGCTGAAGCAAGCTCTGTAAGTGAGGGGGCGGGTGGCTGAACTAAGTGGCTGATTCATTTCCCCAGAGACCCCCCTCTGCCCCCCCTTCAGTCCGCACAAACACATACACGAGTTCCCTTATGGATGGATCCAGTGATCCAGGTGCTGGCCTCTGCAGAGATGGTAACATGGCCTCTGCTGACCCAAAGGGAGCCCATCTGGGGGGAAAGGTCAAGGCAGAGTCCTCCCACTGTCTGTCCGTGTGTGTTTTTGGTTGTGAAGACCACAGGAGGAGCCCCAGGAAATATGGCCACCATTAGTCCCTGCATGACCTCTTGTCATTTTTTTATCTTTCACAACAGAGACGAGCAAAAGAAAGTCTGCAGAGGTCAAATGAGTTCAGACTAAAGGAGAAAAAAGCAGTTAAAATTGATGTATTTTTGAATCAAGAGGAAAAGGACCATTCAAGGTCCAAACAAGTTGAGCTGGACTATTCATGTCTAAAAGAAAGTGAAAATTAGAAATCACTTTGTTCAGCATTATTTTAATGGCATGATTCAATACTATGTCTTGGTTCAGGTTCCCGTCTCTTCATTTAATCACATAGCACTGTCAGCTCTTTCCTTTGTATGATATCATGCCATATCATGACTTTTTTTATACATTTCTATATGTTTTTATTTAAATAATGCAGTCTTGTAAGTTGTGTGGTTATTTTTCTTCCTATCATTGACTAAACCTGTCAACCATGCAACATTTACACTTCTTTCCACCCTGTCTTTAAACACACTTTTCTCTCAACAGCGTCTGTTCAAGACAAGCGCTCCAACATCCCGCATCACACCTCTGAACTTGGCACGCAAATGAACCCCCCCCCCCCCTTCCTCCCTCCCTTACTCTTGTCCCTCCCCCTCTCTTTGCCTCCCCCCCCCCCTGCTTCACCGGTGTTTCCTTTCAGCTTGATGCTCAGTCAAGCAGCTGTCTTGTTTTGAGTTACAGCAGAGCAGAGTGACGCTCAGGTAACAAAAGCTGAACACTGCCCCGTCAGCACTCTCCCTTCTGTCAGCGCTGTGATGAGGCAGATGTTAGGTGAGGCTGTGATACCAATGTCATGCCTGGAGCAGACAACACTGAGGGCTGTAATAAATTAGGAATGATCGCTTTGTTGATAATTGATTGGCAAAAGAATTAGAAATTCTTAAACTAGCGTCAGGTTAGCATTATTTATGAAGTTTTTTTGTTCTTATGAGAGTCTAAATATTTCTGGCCAGCTGTCTCTCTTCTCACAAAATAAGTCAAAATGTGTAAAGGGTAAAGATGGCTCTAAATTTTGAGTTTAAATAATCACTTTAAAAGAGGAATTTTGAAGGAAGTGAAGAAACTTATTTTTAAAGCCACAGAAAAAGAGTGTCATCGTTATGGTAAAAAGCCTATGGCAGAATACTGAATTATTTCAACAAAACTGTGCAGAGAGAGACATGTTGTTCTTCATTTTATGATGAGTTTTATCAAAGGGGGTCCTGATTCCAAATTAAAAAGTAGCATGAAAAATGTATGAAGTGAATTCCCCCTCAGTTAGACTTAATGGGCCTGCTGAGTAAAGACAGACTGTGTACGTGTGGTTCAGAGACATGAAAGTTGCATGGACATGACACTGGCGAGGTTGTTAGCCATGAACAGACGACAACAAACACACAGGGAGCATCTGCAGACTGAATAATTACAGGGTGAAGAGAAACGAAGAGGGTAAAGAAGCGTGTGCAGTCACACACATACAAACACGGGGAGAGCGACGGGGGTTTGAGGATAAAGAGGGATAGACTTTACACACTCAAACTCACCCCCCTCCTCTCTATAGTGGTTTCAAACAGAGACCCAAAAGACACTCCTCATAAAGATGCTGAGTGACAAGAAGAAAAGGAGAAAAGAGGCTCGGAGAGAAAGACGAAGTGGCACCTAGTAAAGGAAGAGACAGCGTGTCTTTACTACTTCCTGCCGCCTGGCAGCTGAAGCTGAGAGGAAGATCCTTGTCTCCTTCTGCCTCCTTTTAATTATGGCCAATTACAAGGCTAGCACGCCACAACTTATTACACGGCAGGCAGAGAGCCCCCCTTGAGTTTGTTTGTGGGACTGAGGCTCACATTATGGTGGTCTAGCGTGGCAAAATTTCCAAGGGTCGGGTTGCGAGGGGCCCTTGCTCTTCTCTTTTTGTGGTTTTAATGAGAACTGAAAGCATGAAAACGCAGCAGTAGAAGGGCCCCTGCTGTAAATGAACAGCACTCTTCTAGGGTTCACCATACAGGCTAGCTGTGAGGTAGCAGGGAGACACTGCTCCAGCACTGTCAATCCTCAGACAATGTTTTGCTCACTAGTAATGTCTTTATCATAATTGCACTTGAGGGGTCAATGAGAGAATAGTGCTGAAGTGGTTCTTAGGATGTCACACAACAGGGAAACATGAGCTGATTTAGGGTGTTCAGTTTCTTGAACTTCTGGCATGCTAGAGAGGGACATCATAAGTAAGTTACTGTAATCTTATGTTTATATATCTTCCTTTGGATAATATTTGTCCTATCCCATATGTTAATACATAGAGACCAAAGGTGCCTCATGATACTTCATGCGATTTACATTGTTTCAGCTTTTTATATAAAAGTATTGGAGTGAAATTTTTGAAGGTACAATTTGGATTTTGGATGGGGTCTGGATTTTCATCACAAAACAAAGTGTTCTTGTTCCTTGTATATTGTCTAAGTATTATTGACCAACCACTTTTTGGCAGGATTTGGAGTGTACAGGTAAAATAGTCGGGGAAATTTTCATTTGGAATGGATTACTGCCACTAATATCACCAAGATCTGTGCATCATTTTCCCCTCTAACTGCTCCACCTCAAGGTCTAACTCATGGGTCAAATTGTGCTGATGATACCCAAGTGCAAAAACACTCTCACAGTTCTGCAGCTCTCTGCAGTTTCAAGTTGTGCACCTATTATAGCTGAGATGAGCGATCACAATTACACTCTGTTCTGTGCTGAGCTGTGTGCTCTTATCTTGACAGCATTAAATTCTGAAATTAGAGGGCACAGCCCATATGTGCAGGGTTAAGCCTCAGGCATCTGCAGATAGAGTTAATTTGTAATTATTATAATGGTTATGCCAAAGTAGCTTTACCCACTTAGTACAATATTGTACTAACAACTAAACAGGCACTTTTCCAGGAGATGTAAAGATATTTGTTATCATTTGTGCTAAGATTGTCATCCAACTATGATAAACAGTGATTTCAGATGTGTTAAAAGATTTGTTGGGTGAGTGAATCTATAAAGGTTTTTGAATGGGAATCTGCAAGAGAAGTTTTTGAACAGTTTCCAATGTTGGCAGTTGTTTTCTGTGACTTTTTACTTATTGAAAATGGTGAATTGGTCATAGAGGTACATGAATCTTATCAGCTTCCAAAATTAAGTGCAGTTACACCACAGTGCAAATGGAAATGAGAAAAGCAAATTAAAACTGAAAATCGGTTATTGGTTGTTCAAACTGGAAAATCCAGACCTGTAAAACCGAAAGTGCTTTTTCCTCCCTTACAGGCAAGATGCTGACAGTTCTGGTTTCAACTGTTTTCTTTTATCAGAAGGTCCTGAAGAGAGCTTACTTATTGAACCATCTGAACGGTGGGTGCTGTAGTGTGTGAAAAATTGGAGGCATCTAGGTTTGGCCGGGGGATGAAAGTTAAAGAGTGTACGAGCTGTTTGGCCGCTGGCTGTAATTAGCTTTGTTTGATCTGTTTTGGGCTTTTCACTGTGATAAATAATTTCCATTATTTCTTTAAAGAATATTAGCTTTTTCAAATGAAGGGAAAACTCAAACTGATGATCAATCTCATGTGTGGACAACAGGTGTTGTCAGTGAATTAAAATACAAATATCTTACACCTGACAGTTAGAGTAACAATTGTTCATTTTTATGTAGAGTGGGAAAAGCTAACCTTATCAGATATAAATTCTGAAGAGTTTCATGCTCCTCTTTAGAGGTATTTAAGTCTCAATCTTGGCACACATTATGCAGGGGATCCCTCCTTTGGTTGGCAGGTGTAAACAGGGCTGATTAAAGCCTCCCTTGTTTGGATTTGAGTGTTCAGACACCTCCTTGGCATGAAGTGTGAAAGCACTGCTGCTCTTGACTGCCAAGTTTGCGTGTCAATGACATGGGTTCGGCAGCAGAGGGCTTGTCATGTGCCAGAGTGTGACAATTCAGTGTGATGTCAGGAGAGTGGTCACTCTGTTGGGCTACATCATTCCCTCCATTTGAGAGGTTTATAGAGCCTGATGATGTGATGACTTCATATCATCCACAAACACTGAACAAGCTCACATGGGAGACATTTCCTTTCTTGATCTGTCCTTAATGTCAGGCACCTGAGGTTGTGCAAATAATTCTTAAATGTAACATTTTCTAAGGAACTGAATATGCAAGAAAGCAAAATGATAACGAGTAAAAAGCAATTTAAGAGACACCTAAAAACATTAAAATAGGTCTTGTTAAAAACTTAAGACATTTTTCTTTAAAGAGAGCATATCAGGATTTTTTTTAAAGCTGTACATGACTTGCAAAAAAAAAAACCTTTAAAAAATAAAAAAGATCCTCACACCTTTTTTTTTTTTTTTTTTTCAAACACGCTTATTCAAGCCTTTGTCTGAAATTTCATGTTTTAGCTGCTTTCCCTTTAAGGCTTTCTGCTCCACAACCCTCATTCCCTCTGATTGGGCAGTCCTCTATAGGCCTGTTGGGGACAGAGCTATAGGTAGACCATGGTGTTTGAGGTCCGCCACTCCAATGTTTCATTAACCAGTCAGTCATAATTTCAACAAGTCTCATGAAGTTCTCGTGCTATTCTAAGAACAGACCATTTTAAGCATTTGGCAGACAGATTCAGGGATTTTTACATCATATAAGTATGTGCACGTTTAGTATGGCCATCTCATATTGTTACTTTTTTTTCCATGTTTAAATATGGGAAGGATGATATACCGCCTTTACTATCTTTATACTCTCATTAAACCTTGAACACCTTTTGATTCTGTAGTGTTTTGTCTGTCATACCTTTTCTTCCTTCTCTTCCTACTCACTCCTCTCTCTCAGTCACGTAAACACAGGCACATTCCCCAGACTGAGCTCATCTAATCGGCATCTTATCGGCCTCCTTGCGAGCATGCCGTTGTTATGACTGGAGTTGTTACTATTCCCAGCATAGAGCTGACACTTAAATAGAACATTCCCATGAAGTCATTTGAGCATTCCTCCAAATACTGTTTTCAGTAAATTGTCCTCATCTTCTCAGCTCGTCCCTGAGCTCATCCCTCTTACTGGATTTTATTCTGAAGCCTTGATATTCTCCTGCTCAGAAAACAAACACAAGGCTATGAAATGATTTAATCTGTTTACTTGTTGCTGAGTCATGCTTGTGTAAGTGAGCTGTCTTGACATGAAATTAAGCATTGTTATCTCCAGCGGGAGTAAGTGCCTTATATAATGATTTAGTTTCATAAGCCTGAGGAACAGGGATACATGATATACACTTTTTATGCCAATATTGATAACCTGTTATAACCTGCTGCTGATTCATGATACAAATAATATAACCAATGGTCCTTTTTCACAATTTAATTTAAAGAACAGTTCTATGAACTGGAGCAATCCAGTGTACGAAATCATTCTCATAATGCTTAAGTCTGCTTCCAGCCACTGAACCATTAAACCAGGCACATACTTGGTGGCCTAATGTCAGAGATCTCTGAGTATGTGGTAAAACACATGTCACCTAAGTTGTTGATCAGACTGTGAATGTGTATAGGAATAATAAAGAGCAGATGCATCTGCAAGAAGCAGTGAGGTCAGTGATTTTATCAGTTTTTCAGTTCACTAGCCTTCTTTGATGCTAGCTGCTGCTACTGTTGCTTTGTATGCCTTCTTCACAGTGCATCTTTGTTGCAATTACACCTTTTCAGTTGATTCATATTTGTTGTGTTGAAATTTGAGGACTTTCTTCCACCTGTTGGAATTTTTGCAGAACCTGTTTTGCATGCATGCTAATGGTTAGCGCTGCAGCCTCACAGCAGGACGGTCACCAGTTTCGAATCCTGGTTTGTCTGTTGTGCCTTTCCGTGTCTTAACATGTTTGGGATATCCATGGTTACCGCCAGTTATAGTCCTTCTTCTGCATCCTGCAAATTGAATCTCATGGGACAAGATTTTACTCAAGTTGTGCGCAATTCTAGTTGTAATGGAAACACTTACAAGGCGCAATTGTACTTTATCGAAACTTCGGAAATATCGCTTTTATTTTGAAAAAAAGTGTAAAGGAAACACAATGTGAGTATGAAAGGTTGTCCATCTCTGTGTGTCAGCCCTTTGATGGGGTGTACCCCTCTTCTCGCTCTAAGACAGCTGGGATAGGCTCCAGCCACCTGCGACCCTGAACAGGATAAGTGGTATAGAAGATGAATGAATGAACGAATGTTGTGCTTGCTGCAATCCTGTTATCCTCTTTTGAACCAGTGAAAAGCATCCACACCTGTGACACAGTCTCGTTGGCTTGCTGCAGCTGCACTTCTTCTTCTTCTTCTTCATATTTTATATCAAACTGGATCACCTCAACCTAGAGTGTCTGAATAAGTCGATATGTTAAGAAGCAAATGAAATGGAGGTACTCTAATCTGTGAATAATTTATTGAATCAAAGCAAATATCCTGCGTCCCTTATGAAAAACACAACATGCTTTAAAGCATTTTTTTTAAGCAGGACGGCTAAAAGGGGGAGAAGAAAAAGAGTTGAGTTATTAGTTTCTGTGGGATTTAAAAATTATATTTCCTTTCTCTCTTTTCAGTTTTCTCCTGAACTAACTGTACTTAAAGATAAACCAATACAAACACAGTTAAGTCTTTGTAACCACATAGAGGTGCTCATTGGAAACTTCAGGTTTGCTGTGTTTGATTTATGTTGAGAAAGGTCTTTGCACAAGCAAACAGTGAACTCCTTTGAAATCCATACAAAGAGACAATGCCAGATCAACTCAGGTCCCCATCAAGGTCACTGAAAGCAGTGACACCACATTTTTTGTATCAAAGCCAGTCAAGATCAAAATCAAAATCAGCTGGCGTCCCAGTGAAGTCTTTGAAGGAATCCAGCGTTGCCGGCAAGTGTGAGGCCTGGAGACCAGAAGAAGGGTTCAGGGGGCAGAGAACAGCTTCCCTCCCCTACACCCGTAACTCCACCTTGGGTCATGAGCTCAAGAGAAGCAGGCACGTGCCACAGGAGCTCCAGAGGCCCACCAGCCCCGCTGTTTCTTTTGGACTGCGCTGTGGTGTTCTTTCTGTTATTGAGCCCGAGCCTGTGTTGACCTCTTCATTGGGCCTCTGAGATGAGGCGAGGAGATTT
This sequence comes from Labroides dimidiatus, assembly GCA_030710495.1. Classification (NCBI taxonomy): domain Eukaryota; kingdom Metazoa; phylum Chordata; class Actinopteri; order Labriformes; family Labridae; genus Labroides; species Labroides dimidiatus. The sequence continues at coordinate 15,653,925 of CM061147.1, forward strand.
TTGTTCAGGTGCTGGTGCCCGGATGAACACTCACACATGATCCTCTGTGAGATTTGCACAGCTGTGTGAGGGGGGCTCCTCCCTTGTAGAAGGTAGCAGCAGCCCTCTGTGAAGAGAGCTCCAACACACACAGAGACAGAGCTGCTGCTCCTCATCAACACACTGCTCACCAGGCAGCACAGGAAAAATAAAGTTCAAGGGCCTGGCTCGCTTTGCTCTTACATTAATTACTTTTATGTGTTTATTCAGCTCACACTAAAAAGGAGTCTTCAGTTTGATCTTGGTCATTTCCTCGTCATGGTAGTTTTCCTTCTCTTTCACAGTAGGAGAGATTTTTTGGATACTTTTTTGTGTAGCTGTATGGTGATCAAAAATTTCAGCCGGTACCTGTGTCAATATTTGTATCCTCTGCATGTGTGTGGAACCCACAAAGTGCATACGACTGTTGCTCCTGTTGGTATTCAAACAGTGTCAGTGTCCCCTTTGTTCAGACAGGTAATCAGTAAGTGGAAATTTCCCGTCCTTTCTTTTAAGCAGATCACAATCTAGGAAATGATTCGTCATTGAGAGCTGCAGCTGCACGCCTCACTGCCACTCACTGGGCAGTGCAGCGGCAGGAACATCTGTCTTTGTGTTCCTGTCAGTTTTCTTGCAACAACACTTCCAACCTTCTTTTTTTTGCCTCTTCATCTTTTCTTATTTTTCTCACTCTCTTTTTCCACTTTCTCTCTGTCTTACATTTTGCTCCAAAATTGTCTACTGGTGTCACTTTTTTACTGTTGGAAAAAACATTTTGACAGCATGCATTGAACAATTTTGACATATAAATATAAAAGAGGAAGTTACACAGGTGCAATAGATTCACACTTCCTGCAATTTTTTCAAAACTCTTACGTTTAAAGCAGCTGATTAAAATTAAACACAAAAGCGTCCAGGGAAAAAGTCTCGTCAGTTGTCTTTCTGTCCTCACCCTCCACACAAGCACCCTCTCACCCACAAAAATGAAGAGATCAAAACCATAACACACACACATAAACACACACACAGACACACATGTGCATGCATCATACGCCCTCTGCACTCAGACACATACTCTCTGTCTTTGCCATTCACCAGCCTGCACACCCTTCTGTCAGAACACTCCAGATGTGCAGAGAAGACAGAGAGAGCCCAGTCAGATCCAGTCAGTCAGCCAGTCATTTTCCCCCCAGGGTGAAAGTGAAACACCACCTGTGTGGCTGTCTGCAGGCGTTTCAACAGCTAAAGCCAGAGAGCCTTTTACCTCACTGCAGGCCTGCTAGAAGGATCGCTGATGGCTTCCCAAGCTGGAGGACAGTATGGAGAGAAGGATAGAGAGAGGGAAATTATGTTTGCCATATTTCTTTTTGAAAATGTTTAAGTGCAGGGAGGTATTACAATCTCTTTTTAAAATTATTTTTATAAATTTAAATAATTTGATACCGTTTTCCTTTTTTCTCGCAGTAGATAGAATTGACAAAAAAATGAATTTGTATTATCTTCCATTGTAGTCTTTACTGTAATTTTGCATTTCTAGTCTTGTTAACCACTCAAAGCACTTTTTGTGACATTCCCCAATCACACTAAAGGCAGAAGCTATTTTTTTGTAGGAAATCATTTGTGTTGATTGATTCTGTTTATGTATACACACTCTAACAAGTTTATACATTACTGACTAGTAGTTTGGTAGTTTGGTAGTAGTTTTCTTGTCAAAAGAGACTTCAACATGTGGCTGTGTTATCTGGGATTGAACTGCCACTTGGGCCACAGCCCCTTGCCACTGATGGCTGTGAAAGCTTAATAGTACCTTGGGGAGCACATTTTCATAAATAGTAATGTTAATGTGCAGTCATAACATTGGTTTTAAGATTAGGTAATAAGACCTTTAATCAGACAGAATGACAAAGCTGCTATTTGCTGAATCATAGGTCAGACTTTTGATTGGGAAACTCTATTCTGTATTCACACCTGGTTTGTTTGGGCAGTTGTTTCAAAACAAACCTAAAGTCCAGTTCGTTTGTGCATATGTGAACCCAGCAATCGCACTCTGATGTGGGACAAAACAAGCGGGTAGAGATCGCCAAAACAGGGTGGTCTCAGCTCGCTTCCATTCGAGCCATGTAGCGGTTCCTTTGCAGTAAGAACACAATCATCTCAGCAACCAGCACAACTGACTCAAAACTGTGGTTCACAGTTTAGTTTTGGGGGGAATTATGCGATCGGTTGTCAACCGTTCAGTCATACAATAGAAGAAGAAGGAGTAGAAGAAACAGCAGAAGAAGAAGAAGAGAAGGTGATAAAGCGATGCTTATCGTATTGATCCTAACAAAGATGATCATGGATATAAGATGACCCCTTTTTCCAAGACAGATTTTTGGAAAAAATGCTCTTTGATGACTAAATATTTTTTATCATAAAGAACATTCGCGTGTTCACAGCCCTCCTCTGTTTTTCTGACCAGTGAAAAAAAAAATTTATCGCACGTGGCATTTGTCCACAACTGTGGACTGCAAGAGACTATTGCTTTATGAACACAAATGAACCAAGTTCTTGCAGCTCCCATTCTCTGTTCAAATGTGAGCTGCAAGAACTTTTCTGACTTGGAACGTCTCACCATGTCTTATCATCTCGCATCTTCTTCTCATATCTGTGCTGATCTCTCATCCAAAGGGAACACAGCTGCCACCTACAATAGTTTACCAGCCTGATATTGATATACAAGCCCCTCCAGACACCACCTCCACCCGCTGAAATACGTCTATAGACGCAGTCAATGGTTGTAATCAAATTGACGTCTATAGACATCAATGGCAGCCAATGAGTTAGGCACTTTGTGTTACTCACTTGTGTATGAAACGTGCTATATAATGTCTGATGGATTAAAAACTGGTTAATATATGTACCTTACTTCATCATTCTGTTAACAACAAGCATAACCATACCACCCTCCTGTGGCAACATGACCAATCGATACTTTGACAAAGCATCACAGAGTAATGACATATCACAGGTAGTCTTACTGTGCACAGCAATAACATCAGTAATCCACAAAACTCATTTAACAAACAAAAAATGGGGAGAGGAGTTTCAGACAGCAACGGAGAAAGAAATATCCTGCCACAAACCCTCTGAGTAAGCCCCCCTCTCTCTACCTATCCTCCTTCATTGCATGCCCCAGCAGAGAGGTGATCCAACACCAGGCTTTATAGCCCAGAGGGACCAGGTCTAAATCTGATACTGGGCCTCTTTACACACACATAAACTCAGCACATCCCTCAGCAGTCTAAAAACAGTCCATATTCATCCACCTTTACGACAATAGGGACTTTATCTGTGTGCCATTTGGATGAGGAAATCCTGAGTCTGTTACTTGGAGAAGTTATGCAAACAGAGAAATACTTTAATAAGTCAGATGTAACCAAAAAGTCCTTGATATTACATGTTGTACTTCATGAGGCAAGAATGAACTGGCAAGTGCCAATGTGTTCGACACTTTGGAGACCTTTGTCAAAAGTTCTTCTCTATTAAAGTCCTGTGCTTTACATATGGATGAAATTTCTACTCTGCTACACAGGGGTGTGACAAGTTGTTTTACCACAAGATCTTACACTTCTAAAATGTGACAACATGTCTTATCAAAGTGCTCAGCTGTTTCATTAAATCCTTAGACAAAAAGGGTTTTTCTCCCATATTTATTTGCAGGGAGGCAGCTTTAATTTCCATACAGCCCTTGATACAGTCTGACAGGGTTTTCATTTCAGCTTGCAAGAGGAGATTTAGCTGAACTTAAACTTTCTTGACTTTTTTATGATGCAGTGGTCAGCAACATTTCAATCTTTGGTCACCATGTAAAGGCATGAAATAGCAGAGATGCTATTGGGCAGTTTGTTTAAAACCTGTATACCTGATTCAGGATCAGCTTTGTTCTGTTAGTCGAGGGAAGCCTGCAATGCTTGTGCTCTTACTTAAAAAATAATTTACCTTAACCTTTGGAACATGACCAGGCACAATGACATCACTTATCTTTCTCAGATCAAAATTCAGAAAGAACCTCTACTACCAACTCCATCATCCATAAAGAGATTAAAAAAAAACAGCTGATGTCTCTTTTCTAGGGTTAAAATCTCCAGGGTAGCTGTTTCAAAAACTGCATGATTTTATAAATATATATGCTTTTTTATAAAGCATATAAAGTAGTTAAAACAGATTTATAGTCACTACTAAGAGAAGTTGAAGTACTGCTAAACAACTTTATTAAACCAGCAACAGTAAATGCTGTCAAGATGTTTTCTTCAATAGACAAGTGGACACAGGCCCTAATAATTGTGTTATGGATTACTTTCCAATGTGTAAAAATAAAAACAATTGCCTCATACCAATGTTACCTTACATTGATATATGGTAGCTAATTTAAACCTTTGTCCAGGTGAAAATTTGTACATATTGGTAAGGAATGGGTAAAAATGTTTTATTTTCCTTTTCAGTTTTCTAGATGCTGAAGTAAAATATTTGTGACTATCCTTAAGAGATAATTTCCCCTGAAAGACTTACAGCTTACTTTGACCTTGACTTTTAGATACAATAAGTGTTCTCTTACCTTGCCACAGCTTCCTTCATTCTTTTGATAAGTGACAGACCTTAAGTAATGACCCTCAGTCTTTCTTTTTATCACAGGCTGGAGAGGCAAGCCAGTGCTTTGTGTTATCATGTTAGCAGACTTTCTCTAACTGTGTTACAACTGTGTGATCACTGCTTTAGCTCAAGACCCTTCAGTATCATCCCTCTGAAATAACTCACTTTGCTGCTGAGCCTAAAAAAGAGAGAAGTCTTTGGGCCTGAGGATAAAGCTGTAGAGGGCAGTGGAAATAGTGATCATGACTTTAATGCTAACAAGTAACCACAACTGGGAACAGGACTTCAAGAAAGTCATCAACTCTCACTCCATCACTGCTCACTGAGCACACTTACTAACTCCAAAACAATTCTCAGAGTTGTAGCCACAAAGCCTAGGTCAAGGGGCCATAGAGACAAACAAACCCTGGTCTGTCTTTCTGTTTGGACAAGGATTTTTTCCGGAAAAGCCTTCACTCTGTCTTCCTTCCTGATGTGTTTATTTGCACTTGGACCCCCACCAGCACCTCAGCTGTTTACTGTGTTTGTTTGAATCATTTCCATTTTATTTTCCCCCAAAAATTGTTTGGACAATGATAGTGTCTTTCTTGACCTATAAATAATTCTAGACAGGCAGTCAGACAGACATCCTTCCCATTATTTAGGGCAACTGATCGGTTAAAAGGAGCCATTGGTCCAGAGGGAATTGTTTTCATTGTGGATAATTTTGCTAATAGCTGTGGTTTCATGTGTAACTTCACTTGGCAAAAAAATGTAAAAGGTATTACAGCTACATGTTTTCATGTTCTAGACTTGTTCACACATTAGCTCCTCTTTTGTACAACTTTTTAGAAAGACTTTTCCCCTTAGTGACTGAAATTACTCTTTAGTGAAAATATTCACATCTACCTGTGGTTTTGAAGCATCCTTGGGCAGATATGTGGTTTATGATTGAGAACAGTGCTGCCAGAGGGGGTCCGGATGTTAAGGGTTGGCTACAGAAAGGTTAATCAGGATCAGAGCTCATACCCTGCCGCCTTGTTCAGAACCAGCAAAGCATACAGCCCTCTGTTTTCACAATACTGCCCTGCTGCCATTAGTGCTGTGTCACCAGACAAGGCCTTGTATGTATGTGTGTGTGTGTGTGTGTGTGTGTGTGTGTGTGTGTGTGTGTGTGTGTGTGTGTGTGTGTGTGTGTGTGTGTGTGTGTGTGTGTGTGTGTGTATGTGTGTGTGTGTGTATGTGTATGTGTAATAGGAGTTATTGGATGTGTGTCATCCACCTCCTGACTTTGGGGCTATTTTAAGGAAGTGGGGGCTGCAGGACTTTCTGCTTACTCATGCGTGGAAGTGACAAAACATTTCTGGCCTACTAAGACTTATTTCAAAAGACTAATATGTCACCTTTGAAATGTTTCCCTACCTGAGCCTTTTGTCCTTTTTGGTTACCTTTCTTGAATTTAAAGATTCATCATCTTAACTAGAATGTAGGAGGTAGTGATGGAGTGATGATCAAATATTTTGTGGTGTTTAATTATATATCAGGACATAAAGACATTTATCAAATTTCAGATGAACAAAGCATTAAAATTTGACCAACATCTTTATTTCATGAACAGTTGGGGTTTTTCGAACTAGGGTTTTGATTATCATCCAATTGTTATATGTGCTCAAGTAACCACAGTTAATGTCATTTTATGAAAACACAACATTCTACATCATATTGTTTTATATGGCTATCACAAAAAGGATAGTTTAGTTTAATCTGAATCTGGCACCTTTTTTTGTCTATTAATTTTCATCAATGTGAATAGATTGATGTCATACAGCTCCTTCAAATAGCCACTTTTTAAACCAGTCATCATTTCTCTGATCAAAAATTTTCCATGAAAGTCTTCCTTCCTTTGGGGCACCAGTTTAGCCAACCTCCAAAGGCTGTAATACTTATTCTCCCTGTTGTTGATTTGACTCTGGACTGTTTGTGAACTGAGGACACTAATTGTTGAAGCTTTGTAGGTGGAATTCTTTCCAATTCTTGCTTGATGAACAACTTAAGTTGCTCAACAGTCTGGTGTCTCCATTGTAATATTTTGCTCTTCATAATGTGCCAAGCATTTTCAATGGGAGTCAGGTCTGGACTGCAGGCAGGCCAGTCTGGTACCAGCACCCTTTTACTACAAAGCCACGCTGTTGTACACATACAGAACGTGTCTTCGCATTGTCTTGCTGAAATAAGTAGGGACGTCCCTGAAAAAGGCGTGGCTTGGATGGCAGCATATGTTGCTCCAAAACCTGTATGTACCTTTCAGCATTAATTCAAGCATGATTACCACCACAGGTGCTGGCTTTTGAACTTTGCACTGATAACAATCTGGATTGTTCTTTTCCTTACTGTGGGTATACTTACTGATGTATTGCTTGAAATTTTCCTATCGTTCCATATATTGTAGCCACTCAAGTTTTCTTGTTCAGTCTGGTTTTTGGATGGACAAGGAGTCTTTATTTTATACACTGCATATACAGTGAGTCTCCCATAGACAAGACTCTTATATTACTTTCAGTCAAAATATTACTTTCAGTCAAAATACATTTTAAAGTCATACACAGAAAATGAGGAGTGTCCCCATTATGCTTTGACGTAATAAAAGGCAAGCATTTATTGTCTGTTTTTAGACAGTTAGTCTTGACTAACATTTGGCCAAAAAGTAAGCTCATTTCCTGGAAAAGACAGGAAACCTCTTATTAAACAAATATAATTAGAAGACCAAGTTATCCCAAGTTTACAAAGAATAAGTGCAGACTCAACACAAATCTTTGAGATCACAGTGCAAAGATCACAGTGAAATAAATCATTGTGGAGTTAATCAGCCCAGCACAACTAATACTGTCTTAGTCATGTTGCTTCAGGCAGCATCATTATGTGACCTCAAGTGGTGTGATGTGTGACAGTGAGCAATTCACCCTATTACAAACCACAGTCAGTCAATAGGAGTGCCATTCAGCCAACATTGCCCAACCTGGGTGTCTTCCTCTCCTTTCCTCTCATCGTATGTGCTCACCCAGAAGAAAGTTGCACAACATCAAATTAGCCAAGTCATCTTTATTTCCACGCCAGCACTCAGAAATGAATGTGGAAGTTTAATTTTCCTCCCACTCCTTCCCTCTTATTTACCCACAGTCCTTTTTTTCACTATTTACTGAACCCAAAAATAGCTTCAGTTGGGGGGGTGGGGTAAAAATTGTGGCACGCATGCTGTTTATTTCCAGGGTGTCCTGTAGTTACCATGGCAGCTGCAGCCAGCACATGACTCTTTATGTCTATAACTCTGACTGACTGGTTGTACTGTGTTTAAGTGGGGGATGGCTGGTAAAAATAGGACTTAATTGACCTCACACTTGGAAGATTGAGGTGCCCGCAGACGAAAGATGTTTTGGTCTCTTTTTTCAATAGCTTAATTTGGGTATTAGAAAAAACTGGGTACTGATGTAAAGCCAATACAATACTTAGCAACTTTATACAATGGACCCTAGATGTGAATAGGATATAATCACTTTTATTTTTTCTTCTGTATCAGTTAAATAAGGAAAAGTAGACACTTGTGTTTGTTTTGTTACCATCAGCACACCCCAGAAACAATAAACACTATAAAAGTGTAAGCCTAAAAACAAGCAGAGGACCAACAAGCTTCTCAAACATTGGAAGCACTTAAAGATATGGAAGGGAGATACAATAATTCCTTTTGATGTACCTGTTTTCACTTGTTTAGAGTAATATTTGCCTTTATTAGAAATCTGGGGAAGTAATAAGTGGGAGAAGAACTGCAGTAAATAGTCATGCCTGGGAGTCAAATCAGCAAATGTGACAACCAGGTCTCCAGCCTATGTATATGCTCAAACTATAAGACCAGCAGCACCTCAGAAACAATGCTTTCTAATTCGAAATGGCTTAATTCATTCAAACATAAGATGCCAGCTAGCCCTGCACCAATGTTTGCTAACATATCATGATAAATGGCAGAAATACAGTTGACTTTTGCTGCTCTTCCACAGTTGTTTCTTGTGGCAGCTGTAATGCCCCCACAGTGACAGCACTACTGTCTTGGCATGGAATAAGAACTGATTCTAGTTCAAAGAGACATCAATGTTAAAGTTAGCTCTGAGGAACTATGAATGATTGAGGAATGCAAACCTAAACTCAAGCAGGGATCCTAAGCAAGGCTGCAGTAAAAAAAAAAAAGCCTGCTTTACAAATCTTGTTTTCTCAGGGCTAGCCTACCTGAGTAATTGCTAAAGCTGGTATCGCTACAGAACAATTTTACTGTAGACTTTTCCTGTATGGAACCTCATTTCCTCCCATCTTTAGATCGAAAACAATCTAAATAAGGTCTGTGATGTAATGTGACGTGCTTCCTGTCAGGAGGAAGGACAGACAGGATTGTGTTGGATGGAGCAGCAGGGGGAAAGAGTAAGCGAGAAAGAGGAGGGCAGAGGGTTCTGTTTGATGAAAGCCTAGCTCTCTGTTTACTACAAGCTAAAAATACTACCCGGCCTGGTTTGCAGCATGAGGCGTGAGGTGAGGAGGGCTGGAGGGTGTGTGCGCATATGTGTGTCTGTTGCTCCTTCACCCAACAGCTGGAGGCTTGATGGCTGAAAACTGGTTACACATCACTGCAGGAAGAACAACAGGTGGATGAGGAGGCGTATGCTTCACTGTTTATGCTTTATACGCATGTCTGAGTGTGTGTGCATTTCGGAAAGCATGTGCAGAAATATCCTTTTACAAGTTCATATAAGTACTGTAGCCCAAGTGTCACATAGACCCTGAGTGTCTGTAGTCTGAATCGACTTATTCATGCTCTGTAATCTATTTAAATCCCATCATAGGGTGTGCTATGAATCAAAATTAATGACTGTGTTGCTGATGCTGATGTTAGGGCTTTGGTATGAGCACTTCATTCATTCAACATGCTCACAAGCTTTTATTTTTACTTCTATATTTTTTTGGATGGGGGGGCAGTTAGCATGTCTCTCTTCCCCCACCACTCACTTTTACCCTGATGACAAGAAGCAATTGGCCTTCTCAAATGACAGTGACTAGGTACTGAGAGGGCAATTGTACCCTGGCAGCTGTGCCCCCCCCTCCCCCCCCATCACTCTCCATAGAGCCAAAAAGAAAGCATAGTTACTGATTCAGTGATTAAATACTTTCCTGTTTGTGCAGAGACCATCAGATAAGGGCTACTGCGGAGGGAATGTGAGGGCTAAAAACAAGGTAAAGTCAGCAGCCAGCACACTTCCATGGTGCATTAATGGCATACTTGAGATGCAGGAAACACACCAGATGGCCCAGCTAAATCAGGAAATTATGAGTGGACGGCAACAAAAGGCAACAAGGAATGTGTCAACAGATTTATATTATATTATTTCACAGTCCTGAAAGTAATCTGAGTTTGCTTTTAAATGCCATCTTAATCATGCATCAAGATTTCCTGGAAAGATAGGAGTAAGTCCTTGTTACATGTATCAGCTGCATGAGGGTATCGTCAAACTAATGGATTTGCATTGTGTCACAAACTGAATGATGGTGATAACATGCCAACATGTGCTGCAATGTGCCAGAAAATGGGTTAAAGAAAAATCTTTCTGTCCATTACTCTCATAGTCATCAAAAATGAAAGGAATAACTGAGCCATCTTCAAATGAGGTAAATTAACTGTCATAACTCTTTTTGCTCTGACAATTTCTTAAAATGAGCTGACTTATTTATTACACACATTAAATGGACAATACTAGTGATGGTGAAGCAAGGCTAACTGACTCATAGCAGCAGCTTTGAGACAGAGGTAGTAACCAGGGGATATTAGCAGACCCAATTGACTCGCCGGATGAGTGGAATAGTTTCATTCAGCCTTATCAGTTTCATGTCAGGCCTGTCTGGGCCAGTGCAAGTCTTCAGGAAAGAATGTAGGGTCAATGAGCAGAGCTGATGGAGTTATTATGAATTTTGGCTTTTGAATAACACCAGGCATCCCTGTCCACTGGGAGTGGGAAACAATCTGCTCAGCTCTCATTCCAGCAGCATTCAGTAATGCCACAAAGAGGCTGCTCCATTCACATTTTCTGACATTCCATTCATGTAATTTATCGTTAAATGAGAACACTCCTGAAATCTCACTAGACCTCCTGACCTCTACACAAATTTCCCTGAACACTTTGGTCAATTTCTAAACACTGCCACTGGCCAACCAGGCGTCTCCGGTCTGTGTAATCATCCTCCTCTGCTTCCCTCCAACATTTGCAGACGCCATCAAAACATCACTCCACAAAAAGCCAAACAAATGTCTCCCATACAGCCCTGCTTCTCATGTTCACATCTTTGATGAGGAAAAAACGCCACCATAACAAAAACAAGAGGCCGAGTGGGACAGGGAGAGATGCTATATTTGGAAACAGACGAGTGGGCTAAAACATGTCTCTTCTTGTTCTCGCTCTGGGTCTTACTGCTTTAATATGCTATCTCCTCCTCTCTGTCTGTGTATAAGTGTTTGTGTGTGAGGCCAGCTGTGGTCATACAGTATAATAAGGCTCTCTATTTCAAATAATGGCTTTAATGCTGGTTAAAAGGGGAAGAGGGGGTTGGTTGGGGTCAGACCGACTCCTGCCCTCAAAGATCAGCTGGCATGCTGTCGGGGCCGTGGCACCAGGCACAGGGTCGTTGTCTGGGCAGGACAGACAGCTGGCTGGGGGGGAGGGATATAGAGTGGATTCTCCCTGTCTGGGATTCACACACATCATAGCATCAATTCCTTCCACTGTACCCAGAAAACTCTTATTTACATCTGACTGGTTTCTTACTTTAAAGAAATGTTCTTGAGCCTTGTAAAAAGTGCAGTAAATATCCTATTTGTCGGTTTTAGCTGCTTTCAAAATGAATTTGAATTAATATTGATACATCTTTATACACTATTAGAACAAACAACACCATCAGAGAGTTGTCAATTATTTCCATATTGACATTGTTAATGTCTATAACAACAGTTGAGTTGTTGCCGTTGTACCAGGAGATGTTGCCATAACAGCCTTTGTTTACTTTCTCTAATTGGCATCACTTTATAATAAGTTAGATAAATTGTAGATTTTTTTGCAGGCCTGAAATGTTGGTTACACAGTATGCTGTGTCTCAGCCGTAGCTCAGCTACCAACTGCTGTAGCTTAGCATAATGGCTGTGGCTGTGGTTTGCTTAAATGCTTTACTGCCAAGATGAGCTGGCAAGCACAGATTGAAAGATGGTGGCATCTCAAAGCAAGGCGCGGTTTGGCAGAAGTAAGTGGAGATTAAGTTGATTTTCATTCGTGTCCAGTCATACTGCTTTATAACCATTTCACCAGAGCAAAACCAGCATGGATAGAGGTTATTAACTAGCAAGAACTGAAAGATGGTGGTGCTAGCTCTGATAACTCTAGCTGTGATGGTGGATTTTCCTATTGCCTTTTTTCCCTCCTTATTATCTTTGTAAACTGCCTCTATATGTGTCAAATATTTGCAAACCTGCGTTTGGCCTTAAAGTTATCTGTATACAGAGACAGTGTGGCTCCAGTCTGAGTTGAATCAGATACACACAATCCTGTCTTCTTTAAGACTTGAGACTGTTGCATTCATTGACATCCTAAGCTAAGCTAAAGCTATTGGCTTATTAGATAGGCATAGCAACATCAGAAATATAAATACTGAGCACACGGAGTGGTCTGTTAGAACTGACTCTGCATTGCACCCATGTGTATTGTTTGTCACTTCTCCTCGGCCAAGCTACAATATATAAACTATTTTAACTTAAGCCATCTGAATCTCCTGAGTCTACTTCTTCAAGTGGTCAAGCTTCCTAAAATTTTCTCTCGCCACACTCTGCACACAAGTTTAAAGTTGTTTACGCATGGATTATATGATCCTGTCTTTTGTCAGGTCCACTGAATTGTACTCAATTTGGGCTTCTGCGTGTTTATTTACATGTAGACTTATTGGTTGGTAGAAATTAGTTGCTATGTACATCCCAAGTTTAAAAAGGATTGAGGTGCTGTTCTTTGTCCATAGGGGCACCAAAATCTACTGTAAATTTAAAATGAAATCTTGATTACAGAGGTTTTAAACATCTGGTATATTATAAATATACGTATAGTTGCATTCTAAAAAGAGTGGTCATCATCATTTATAAACTTTGGTTCTAATATCTTATTTTCTTTGTTGCATAGTTATAAATTGAATAGTTTAGGTTTGGTCCAGTTAAAGTTATCAGAATATCTGACTGTTGATAATCATAATCATTGAAAAACAGGTTGTTGCATTTTTGCTGTATGAAAAACACAGTAGTTTCCAGCACTGTGATTCTAACAAATTGTTAGTGTCCCTCCTTAAATCATATCTGTTGTTGAACCAAAATCTTTTCTGTGCACAAGCTGCTGTGCCACAAGTATCAATTTCAGCAGTGTCCCTGAACCTGGACCAAAGTGCTGGCGTGCCCCTTCTCATTTATAATATCAAGCTGACTGGCCTATTGATGACAAGAACAAAGTCTCAGTGTGTCCAAACTATAGTGGTAGCTGGAGTAACATGGCACCTCCCCGGTGACTGATGATGCCACACTGGCTGCCACCACAGCCTGGCACAGGAGGAGGGTGGGGTGTTTGTTGGGTTTAGGAGGGAGGGGGATGCATTTGGTGGTTGTGGCAGCTGGCGATGAGAAGATGAAGAAGGAGGGGGGTTCTTGTATTCATAAAGACTCCCCTGTGTGAGCTCAATATGTGGCCACACCCTGGATGCAAGCTCAAGATAATTTGTAGAATCACTCACATCACGTATTTACTGCAGTGGTGTGGACATACAAATCTTAAGAACAAAAATTCCATGCTCATGTGGATATGAGGAGGGTTTTTTTTATAGTGGATGGGTGGTTTGGAGGCAGGTCACAGCCTTGACCTGTTGAGTCATTACTGTGTGGCTCAGGAAAAGTGGAGCATTGTCACAATGCTGAGATGTTTATTAACTCCAAGGAAACCAGGCAGTGTAACCAGACTGTCTGATTGAGACATGTGAGAGCTATTCTACTTCCCACAATAAAAATAATAAAAAAATACATTTGTGTATAAAATAGTTCCTCGAATAAAGAAACACCCAAAACAACTCAAAATTATGTGTAAACAGTTTTTGTGCTTGTGTCTGTATCTAAGTTGCATATTTGTGTGTGCTGAAACATGACTGAATTAAAAAATGAAAGACATATGTCTTTGTTTCATTTGCTATTTATGTTTGCTCTTCTATGTGAGTACACATATGTGATTAAAAGAGTGTTTGCCATGGTTTTGTCCTCACGAGGGCCACCACAGTCCGGACCGTCAACAGATCATGTCCAGCTGTCTTTGACAAATGCTCCATCAGGCAACTGCTTATTCCCTCCACTCAACCCCCCCTTCCTCCTTCAATGCTACTCCTCACACCCCCCCACCAACACCCCTTTTGAGACCTTGTATCATTGCAGCGTTTCTGTCACTGGATTAAATTAGTTGTGTATAGTGACAGCCTTCTGGAAGAGGTTGAAGTGTTTATGGAGAGATGGCGTTTGGTTTTATGGGTCTCACATGGAGGGTGATCAACATCAGAGTTTTTTGGAGTAATCTGTCAGACTGAACACAATTTTAGCCTTTATGGCTGATATAAGTTAACATCTGTCAAAATTTGTTGAAGAATATAACAAAAATAGCACAACAATGTTAGAACTCTTTTTAGGAGGTTTTTAATTGGTTATGAAACAGACTATGACCTATGATTTCAAGCAAGACTATCAACAAGACGGTTTAGAAAAACTTAATATGACTAATATGGCATACTGTTTTCAATGTCTGTAACCACTGCCAGTGTCAGTGTGAAAAAGGCACTCAACAGCACATAAAACAGATGTGCCTTTATTTATATCAATGTTCAAATGCCTTGACTGAGTCACTCGTTTCTTATTCTTTCTTTCTTCTTTGCATAAAATGTAGTTGACCATCCTTGCGCACGCAACTATCATCTACGATCTCTTAACAGAGGAGCTATTCGTGTTCAACTTCTGGGTCACAATGATCAGACAAATTAAATAATACAATCAAACTCAGCCCGTGGCCTGTAATTCAACTTTCCTTTATTTGATCTTTATTAACAAATGGGATATTAAAAAATAACTTAATTTTCATTTATTTGTTTTCATTTCAAAAAGGAAAAAACAGCAAATGAACTGTTTTTAAATGTTTTGTTTTTTGATTCTTTTTTTTTTTGATTCAAGCCTTCAATGGTATGCAGATTTTACTGAATTGAACTGAATTGAATTTATTAATCCCCAAAGGGAAATTCAGAGTCATAGCAGCAATACAAGAAAGTATAAAGTGCAAAAATTCCAAGAATATTTACATAGAATAATATATTAAGTGTCACCTAGAACAAAATGTCCATGTGACAGGTTGGCCCTGACTCTCCAGTCAGCCACCACGTTCACAGGGTCCAGGACTGAGCTGGCCTTCTCTGCCAGTCTGATAAGTCTCGCTCTCCTTTGTCCTGTTCACCCACAACATATGAAAGCCTTTCATTGTGGTGTTGGTATCCGGTGTTAGCTCCGTTAGCCATGTCAGTTAATAATATACCTGCCAACTTTTGACTTTGACAATGCGTGAAAATCTCGGAAAACTCTCAGGAACACACAACCGCCAATCACAGGTGATGCATTCTCTGAAGCTTGTAATTCTCATACACAAAATAACTCAATAATAACAGTAAAATAACAGTAACACATTCTCATTATTTAACACAAACAACCCACCATGTCCGTTACAGTATCAAAGTGAAAAACCGCGAGTGTTGGCAGGTATGTTGTTGTGTCAATGCAACAGCTGTCTCTGGTTTTGGGTTTGACAGCGCGAGAGCCGAACTCCGCCCCATCTCATGCTTTGAGGGATTAACTAATCGATCATGTGTGACGCTTGTCACTCTAAACCATAGCTCAACAGGTAGATATCAGATACTCAATTCAGCATGAGAAATCAGGGGTGTGGCATGAGAGTGTGATCAGCCATTGAAATGTGTGTGTCTCATGGCTGATGCGTGAGTGTTGGCAGCTATGTAATAGCCTGATGCTATCCCCTCTGTTGCTGGGTTAGCACTTCTAACTTTTCTATCGTATTGGAGATAGATCTTACATTTCCCCATGATGATGGATGGAAGGAGAGGTTGATGTCGACTCTTGGCTCAGTGCTAGCAAATCATCGTCATCTCCTTCTCCTTAGCTTGTAGGCTTTGTACCTGTTAGCATCAACATGCTACAGGCTGCTAACAGCTGATCTATTATGTGAACAATGTGACCATGGTTACACGTAGGTTCCCTGGACAGACACAGGATCAAAAATGGTTAGAACATCACGGCAAATGCAACCAGTTTGGTGTCTATGGTCAAGAAATGAGAAAAAGTAATAAGAGGTTCCAAATTCAAACATGGTAAAAACACATGGTTTTTAAACCTTACATAACTTCCTTTGCTTATGTTCTTTAAAATGACAGGAGATGCGTCTCTTCACAGATTTCCCAGTCTGAATCACTATAAGCTTGTTTATGCTGCACAATGTATTTTTTGTGAGCTTAAATGTTTTCAGCCACATCTTTAAATATGAAAAAAAACACCTCCAATATAAGCTCCATCTTCCCAGTTCTTTCTGACTGTTTCAGCTTTACGGCTTTTTTTTGTAACCTTCTCACAGCATATAAAACCATAATTTCCCTGTCACACTGCCGGGTATGTAAAAATGTACACTACCTTATTCACACACACACACACACACACACACACACACACACACACACACACACACACACACACACACACACACACACACACACACACACACACACACATACTTTTTCTCTCCCAGCCCCCACAGTCATGTCCAAACACAATGATCAGTAAATCAAATAAAACACCCACAGCGTTTTCAGAGAGAAGGAGTGTGTGTTTGGAACAAGGGAGAGATAAAAAGGAGAAAAAATAAAGGAAGGAGGGAGGAGTGGACACGGGGGGATTGTACGTCCTCGTGAAAGTAGCCCTCAGAAACAAAAGCAGCTTTGAGTGTGCGCCCACTCAGAAGAGAGATTAGCCGGTACACACCCCCTTCATCACCACCACCCCTGCAGAAAAGAGCTTTGGCTGCAGTTTAGTGGCACGTGGCGCGGCCCTTGATACTTATCATGTGCGTCAGGTGCTTTCAGCCTGGTTTCCTGTCCTTTAAAACATAACTACCATTTCCCTCTTTCACTCCCTCCTTCTTCTCCTTCTCTCTGTCCAGAAGCACTCCATCCACGGCTCTTATCCTTTATTTCTCCTTCCTTTTCCCCCCTCTTTCTTGGTCAGTCTCTATTACAAATACAAAGAACATATTGTATCTGCCAGCGTTAAAGTGAATCCATTCTCCTTTGCAGTGGCCTGGCCCATGGTGAATCTGAGCTGGGGTAGCTCTGTTTTCCAGCTGGCACAGAGTGCTGCTGGTGGAGCGGATCAGTTGGTCGGTTGGTTACTTGTCGTTGAGTTGGTGGATTTGAGTCCAGCTGACACATTGGTTTAGGATTCAATCACGCAGACTGTCATTCTTGCTCTACTTCTTTCTTGGGCTCACTCAAGTTGCAATGCATGACCCCAGTTCACCTCATAAGAAGTACCTCCAAATATGTGCTTTTTGGGATTCTGGTTCATAGATTATTTGCTCTACATACAGGAGTTTATTCATCCATCCTTTGGTTTTCAAAATTAGGTCACAAAATTATACAAGGCTGACATTTCCCCACATCTATTTTAATGTATTTGGGTTTTGAGTTGCTCTTCTCCATCTGTACAGGAACCAGAGTGTTGGGCCTTTTTGAAACCAGAGAGTAAAATTGTTTAATGGTCACTGATAGCGTTGGAAAACTCTTGGAAAACTGTCATGGAATCATTTCAGCCTCAGCAGGAAGTCCCAACTCACATGCACAAAAAATATCAACAACATGGATTTACAGTATACAGCAGCAAATGCATCCTCTGAAGCACATTCAGAAAGTAGTGGTCTCTTTACTGAAGGCCACTGTAAACAGTGACACAAACACACCAATAATGAGATGCTATCACAGCTCAGACTTAGAGACTGAAGACTGCCTCCTCCCTTCTCTCCACAAATACAAAAGAGATCAAAAGATGAGTCAACACTCTCACAAGTGTGCAAAAACAAACAGTTAAGAATGATCATCAGCACTGTTTAGAGTTTGTCTTCTTCTTTTCCTCCATCTTTCATCCTTTCCCCTGCTAAAGTCCTCATCTGACCTCTCTGAAATGCTCACCCAGTCTGGTCATTTTACATTTATATCTTTATACCAGGATCTTTGAGCAACTAGGTTAGCTTCAGCTATAATAAGAGTGTGTGCATTTAATCATCTAAATTATTAAAGTTGTCACATTTGCTGTTCTGCACTAAAAAAAATCCAGGTGCAAATCGAGCAGAGAGGGTTCATGCTGTCAACAACAGAAAGACTGAATGACATACAGTCCAAGGCTATAATACTTCATTTTCAGAACACAGCGTTAAGTGTAAACAACTTGAAGACTTTACACGTGGAAAACATACACAAACAATTTTGCATAATATTTTAAATGTAATTTTCTAAACTAACAATAAGTTACTTTTCCGTTAGAGATCGCCGACATGTATCTGAAGTTCTGTAAATGAACTTTGATGCAGCTCTTAGGTTATGGCTCATTTCCAGCCATTGCACATTGTGTTTTTCTTAAAAACTTTGTCTTATCTTGTAACAACATAAACACATCAGTTACTTGCAGACATTCCGGATTCAGTATGGTGAGTGAGACCCCCCCTCCTGTGGACAAAAGTCAGACAAAAGTGTCATTTTTTTTCTGCTTTCAAATTTATTTCCCTTCTTGCTTTTTTAAAGTTCCCCCTGTTTTACTCCCTTTCTGCCCTCCCTCCCCTGAACTCCATTCTCCATTCATGCAGCCCAGTCAGTCACAGTGATGATAATGATGACCTCTATGTAATGCTAGCTTGCTATTGGCCCACCAGCAAGGCCAGTGTGTACACTCTCAGTTGCTTTTTCTGCATTGACCATTGTGTTATGAGGGAAACGCTGGTTCTTGTGTGTGTGTGTGTGTGTGTGTGTGTGTGTGTGTGTGTGTGTGTGTGTGTGTGTGTGTGTGTGTGTGTGCGTGTGCGTGTGTGTGTGTGTAGGTGAAACACAAAGAGCTGGCAGCCAGTCTTGGTGAGCTGCACAGGGGATCTATAGAGAGGAGAGACATTCACCTGAACTGACCCAGTGCTGTTTGGGTGGGAAACAACTAGTCTACTGTTTTCAATATCTACACATGACTGTTTAACTTGTGTGAGAATTATTTTAACATTTCATTCCCTTGGATTCAGATAAATAAAATTTGCTACTCACTGTTGCCAAATGATTTTAAACAACATCTTTCTCAGCCTTTCAGCAACCAGCAGCTGACTGGTGCAGCCTTGATTTAAAACTTTTCTTCAAATTGTATTGATACAAAAGTTAGGGGAAAATATCATGCACTGAAGAAGTGCACAATTAGATATCTGAGAAAAAGCAATGGGATTGGATTTTTTTTTTTAAATATATCCTGTGGAGTGTTGACCACGATATTTACTGTGGAGCACTGCTTAACACAAGGCACAAATCTGCTCCACACTGTATTTTTGAAGACCAGGGAAGGCAAAATGTGACTCTGACACAGTGACTTGGTTTTAGTACAAACATGCAGCTTCCTTCAGTGTGCTAAAGTTCCTCTTGTTTCCTCTTTAGACTGGTTTCAAAAGCCAGTAGGAATCAAGCATGTTTGTAATACCACATAAAAATGTTCCCCATAGCTCATTCCTAATTTCATCCAAAACTGTCCACGATGAGGCTGTTTTGAAGCAGCAATTTCCCTTTAAAGTTAACTTTAAATATGAGTCACCCAGTCTAAAGGTAAGAAAACTCTCCAAATTGAAAGGAAACAGTGAAAATTAAGCACAATTTATGTACACAGCTTGACGTGGTAGCTGACTCTGCAGGTTAACAAGGTCAGATCACTTAACTGAATGAGGCTTAGTAGAGCTCGTACCCCCAGCGTTCTTTCCCCCTTCGAAGTTAATGTCTACATGCCTGTGCTGGTAACACATTGCTCTGGTCATGTGATTATAAGCCAGTTTAAATCCAACACAGTCCTCATTGTTGAGATAAAAATACTGACAAATCATATTACAAGATACTATCTCTCATCTGTGTTTCTTGTCAACCAGGTAATAGAGTGTTATAGTTATATAGCATTATGGCAGTTCGAGTTTAGACAGTGTATGACTGACATTTTGAGCCTTCAGTTTTGAAGTATTAATGATTTGCCTGGTCGTTTTGTTGCTGAATAGCAAAGGTGACAATTTCCAGTTATTTGGTTCATGACGTGCATGTATCTCTGACCCTATGCTGCTATGCCAGTCCCAACTATAGCGCTCTTTATGCTACAGTTGTCCTTTGTCTCTATTGTTTTTCCCCTCCTGTCGGTTCTCTTACATCATACACACATGGTCTTTGTGCACAAAAGTCAAATTATGACTGGATTAGCAGGTCTATTGCATTCTTGATGCTGGCTATTACACCGATGTACAGAAGGTGGGGTTTGGTGCTGAGAAATTTAGTAATATGACAACATGAAGAAATACAGCTGAATGGAAAGAGAAGAAATGTCAGTACATTACAAACAATACAACTTCCAAAATATTCATGCTGGGTTAAACAGACTTAAAAATTGTTTTACCAGAGATGAAATGGTTTCACCATGTTTGATTGGCGTCAGTGATAGATGCAGTATATTATTAAATTTAATGCTGTATTTCTGTAAAAGGAAAGAGCCAAAAATACAAGGGCTTTTGTAATATAAGTGTACTGCTAATATCTTCACAATAAGTGAGTTATGATAGCTGAGGACTAATGTTTTCTGAGGACAATTTCTGGTTAACTTTTAAATCTTTCTTTATATTAAAATAAACCAACTTAGAATTATAATTTAAAAAATGGAGTGAACATTATGTGAGCCATGCCTGTACCAATTCAGTACAGTCAGAGCTGAGGAGTGATGCTGTAAAACCCTCTGTTGTCTTACAGATTGAAATTGCAGGTCTTTTGAGGTCACAGTGGTGGGAAACACATTACACGTACATCACAGCAAGCAAGGATGATGATGATTGTTTCAGTCTTGTCTTATCAGTCTCTCTGCTCAGCTCAGTCTTCATTGTTTTGTACGAATGAGACCATTTCAATGACAGGAATCTTTATTTTGTTGAGCCTTGCAGGCACAGATGCCAGGACATTCCTGAAGCTGGTAGCCTTTCTTCTGGCAGACCTGCATCTCTATCTGCTCCACTTTACTCTCATGTTCTCTCTTTCAAACCCTCCTGCTCGAAATCTTTTAGTTGACTTTTCACCGATAAGCTCTCTGTAAAAAACTGCTTGAGTCACAAGTTTTTAATTCTTTCTTTCCTCTGATGAAAAAGGCACAATCTACGGATCACCTAAAAAGCAATCATTGTGTGCAAGTGCCTTCATCTGCACATTATATATACATATATATATAGCACTCTTCAGGTCATGTGAGGTGTTTTCAGTGATGCATCGGTACAATTTAACATGGATCACAGATTGCAGCGATAGTAGTCACCAGTTTTACTACAGGCTTTATTGCTCTCCAACAGATGGCAGTGTGAATCGCTGGATCTGCACAGAGCAGCTTCTGAGGACTGGGAGTGCAGTGAGGATAATTTTTCTACATAACTTCTATGTTCTTGTACTTGCACTTCTTTGTTTGTTGTAGTATTACTGTTCTCATTTCCTCTAATCATATTATCAAATTGGATTAAGGCCACATATCTATGCAACCACAAAAAGTAATGTTTATCCCAAGCACCACAAACTGACAACAGCACCTTTTTAATTGGAACAATGACAGCTGATGATGATGATTTTCCACCATGACCCTCAGGACTAAACCCTCCCCTGTAGCTCTTTGGTCATACTTAATGTCCCTGTTTTGTTCCTTGTTTGTTTTTTGCCTGCTAGGTGACAGGCGAACCAGTACAAACAAGCGTGTTTACGTACTGTATGCATGTTTGTTTGTCTGTTTCTGTGTAGTAGATAGCAGACAGACAGTCTCAGGGGAGGGCAGGAAGGTGGTTCAGGAAGGGTGTTCCTGTGTGAACAGGAGCTCTGTGGTCTCCCCACTGTTGTCTCTTTGCTTTCTGTCTCCCTTGCTCACTAAAATACATGAAATGCAGGTCAAAGGTCACACCTAGTGTAGATAGTGTATCTGTGCTTTTTTTTTTTTTTTTTTTTTTTTTTTCTTACTTTTCAGGTGTTTTTTTTTGCCCCAATTGCACTTTGACTTACGATAGCCCAACCATATGATAAAAGCTTCTTGAAACGATCTGAAAGAGAAAATCTTTGTTTTGAGAGTGGATTGGATAGAAAACAAATCAAAACAAGTAAAAAAAAAAAAAAAAAAAGACGAGTTAACTAAAGCACAAGAAACTTTTCAAGGTTGTTATTCTCTGCTTGTGGAGAATTTTAAAACCCAACAAAAGGTCTGTTTTAATAAAACTCTCCCATTGCTTATGACAGAAATAAAAATATACAAAACCATAACCTTTTTTTCTTGCCAATTTTTTTTCCTAGTGTAAAACAATTGAGCCACAGGATTGTAATTTTGTGTCAAGACATACAGAAGTGACCCTGCAGTTGAGGCAGCAAAACTAAAACCCACATGTAACTCACTGATAAAATATCAGCGATCCCTCAGATTGGAACAGTCCACAGCAGAACAGATGTTTGTGTTGATCTGAGGCAGACACGCACAATTATGGAAAGTTAACAACTCTTTTGTTAACCCTTTTTTATGTTTTCTTTCCCTCAACAATATTCTTAAACTCTGATAAGCAAGAAGGGAACCTGTCAACAGAGCTGTCAATCAAAATCTCATGTACCATCTTTTTAACACCAAATTCTTTATGAAAATGAAACTAAAGCAAAGCTAAACTTAACTGAGAGTGAACTCTTGTACATGAATCTGCATGATAAGAACTGGCTGTTATGAGAGAAACCATGTTTGATAAGAACACTTTGACATTTTAATTTGATAGTTTGACTTATGTTCCATCAGTTATGATACTGAAGGCAGACTTTGTGACCTATTTTTAAAGCCAGTCACCTCTGAATGTTTAGACTTTTTTTTTTGCAGAGTTGTGTGTTTCAACTTTTTGTGTCGTTCAAGGCTCTGGGTGTCCTACAGATGGATTTGTTTTCATCAATGTAGTGCTTATATAATGCTTGAATGGCTTATTTTGGTTGGGGTTTGTTTTAAATCTCATTCAGTTTGGTGAAATATTTTGATAGAATGGTTCAACCCTCATATTTCCTCTATGGTGTCATTTCATTTAAAAATAGTGCATGATTTTTTTTACATTTAACGTAAGTGAAAAAATTCATCTTTTTCATCTAAAGCAACTGTTTTTTTTTAAGTACTTGATACTTGGACACATGTTTCAGAGCAGACTGGGTCAGAGAAACCTTATCAGAGCAGAGGGAAACCCCTGCAGCTGGAGTGTCAGCGCTGCTTGTGATTGTCCCATGTGTTGTTTGTGGTCAGAGGGAGGGTCGAAGACAGCTGGAGCGTCAGCTGTCACTGGATCACATGTGTTTGTGTGACACAGCACTGGTGACACCCAACGACTACACCCAACACAGGGAGAACAAAACGGCTAAGTACCTTTGTAGTACAAACACAATTTAATTCTCAGGGTCTATTTTCAACTCCTGGTCTGATGGTAGCTCCATAGTTATCATGCCTAAAAAGCAGAATTATGTCATGTGCACTGACGGAAAAATGCTTACTAAGTGTAACAAAATACAGAGTGGCAGGTCAAACACAGGAAGTAAGTGTATGAGCAAAGAGGAACAGTGGTCACAGGTACACTGTCTATCAGACTCAGAACAGGATATTTGAGCAATAGAGTGCAAACTGTGACCTAAGAAAGATGTGACAACTGAGTCATTACAGGCTCTGGATTTTAAACAGCAAGGTAGTTCTGCTATTTTTCTCCACTTGAATGTAATAAAAACAATGTCTGAAATTCTGTACCATCCACATTCATCAATTTGAATTTGTGTTTGGCATCCTCTCTCTCTAATGCCGCCATACCGACATTCAAATTCAAGGACACAGAACACAGAAGTCTAAAAACTGCCAGTGACACATTCACACTCTCACTAATCTCTCTTTACCTTTGCATCTCTCACCCCAGCTATCCCAATTAAGCTTGAACACACATACAGACATAAAATCAGTGGTGATAAGTAAGTCTCTGTGTTAGCAACACCCCTGCCTAATAATGTTTTCTGGCCCCTCTGTGGGTCTCCTGTGCTGCTTCCTCGAGTCACACTGCAGGAGGAATTCCTGATCCATTTTAAGCCCCAACGAGAATGTTGATAAGTCCGTAGATTACTGCCAAACATGTTTATGATAGCCTATTACGTTCAAGCTTCTTCCAAGCCCAGCGCATGCTTCTGCTACTTTTGGTGCAGCTATTTAGGTCAAAGTGCAATCTTTGGAGAAAGGACTGTGTGAGTGATATCAGAGAAAATGGCTCAAAATGATGGATTTATGTCTTTTTAAAATGTATGCTTTTAGTTATACAATAGTTGGTTTTGTCCAAGCAATTTGAAAAAGTACTGTGATGTATTATTCTACCTCAGGGGTTGTTATTACAGTCAATTAAAATTAGAGCAGAAGGTTTTTGATCCACAAAGGTGGTCAACAGAGCCCCTAAGACTGCCATGGAAATATCAGCAGACTCTAATCTCACAGGTTGATAATATATATAAAAACATACAAGAAAGAAAAACAGAAAGTACAGTAAGTCTGCTGTAAAGTCTTTTACAAATATACTTAAAGTAACAGTAATTCAAAGAAATTACTGTCGAGTCAATTAAAAAATGTTCTTTTTAGGTATTAATAGCTTTTTTCTACTAACTACAGAGATGTTTTACAGAAGTAACATCACAATCAAGGTCTTGCTGTTTAGAATATCAGCACAGCTCTGTTCATCCTCTTTGAATCACATTTGTGTTGTAGTTCAGTGCAGCAGAACTTGCTCTTGTGTGAAAATATTGGCTATGGCTCCACAACCACAATGTCATGGGGCCTCTGATTCTGTTGCTTGAAAATAAAAAGTAATCCTGGGGCATTTCTGTTGTTATTGACTTGATATGTATTCCTTGTCTTCAATGATTTTTTTAAAAAAATGATTGAAATCAATTATTCAATCAATCAATCAATCAATCAATCAATCAATCAATCAATCAATCTTTATTTATACAGCACCAAACCACAACAGTTTTTAACTTAAGATGCTACCAGACCCAACATCAAGACAAGATAAGATAAAGAGTCTTATCTCATTATAGCCCATCATGAGCACAATACCTTGAAGCTTTTAGCAAGTTACAATGGCGAGGAAGAACTTTCCTTTGACAGACAGACCCCAGGCAGAACCAGGCTCATGTTAGACAGCCATCTGCCTCGACTGTGTTCGGGTTAGAGAGAGGGACAGAGATAGATGGACAGTTTGAAAATTGGCCTTGTAGTTGTAGATGTAGTTGCAGACGATGGTGATAGCTGTAGCAGTTGGAGTCTGGCAGTTCCACAGCAGCAAGCCATCTACCGCAACGATCCAGAGGAATCTACCAAACAAAGGAGCTCAGGGACTCCCAGAAAAACTACAGTCAGCAACTTTAATGGGACAATTAGATAGAGGCAGTGTTGTAACATTATCAGTCCAAAGTTCTAGTTCTGAAAACAGTACCATGAAAAAACAAGTAGTAAGTTTCTCCTTCACTGTTTAGTTTACAAAGCTGACATCAGGGGAGACAGCTCTTCATTCTGATTAAGAAGGCTGATCTTTCAAAAGCTGAAAAACTTTGAATTGTAAGTGCAGCAACAAAAAAAAACAACAGCTTTTTACACTCAGGACGCCCCATCTCTGCATTTGTAAAGGACAGAAAATAGGAACTGCCACCAAAAAAAGTGTGTTAATGGACACGGGTACTAAACTATATTGTTGTAAAGCTGAAAGAAATTATTAGATCTTCCACAAAATTTGCCAGCCATGTTTTCTTAAAATGTGGATGTTAAACACAACCCCCCCCCCCCCCCCCCCGCCTCATCCTGTCAAGTGTAAAAGTAGTCTAGTTCTGCTTGGTTAATTTTGGGATTACTCCGTAAAACAGGTCTTAAATCAATAAGCATAACTGTACTTCTATTTGGCAATTACTTGTTAAAATCTAAGCGTTCTTAGCTGACATATTTGTCTTGAATCTGAAGGTTTAAAGGACGTTTTGACAAACTGTTTAAAAGT
The DNA here is from genome assembly GCA_030710495.1 of Labroides dimidiatus. Taxonomy (NCBI): domain Eukaryota; kingdom Metazoa; phylum Chordata; class Actinopteri; order Labriformes; family Labridae; genus Labroides; species Labroides dimidiatus. The sequence goes on from CM061147.1 coordinate 15,680,063, forward strand.
AATGCTCACTAGCATGATGGGATGTCATTTCTTTCTTTTTTTCCCAGATTTATGCCTCCTGTTATGGCTCATATTTCAACAACAATAATAACTGCTAAATGTCTCTCTCTGCTATAAAAATGTCTGGGCCATCCGACACACGCACTAAAAGATGTGGAGAGAGAGGGGCTGTAACCCTTCAGCCTATGAAAATGCCATTGATGTTAACTATCTGCCTGTGCCCTGTCTGAAATACCGCAGTTAAGCCAAGTTGTTCGCTATCAGTGTGTAGTAGAGACGGGAGTCTGTGTCTGTCTGCTCTGCCTGCTGCGTGAGATGTTATGTCTCTTTGATGTGCTTCACTGTTTCAGCTTTGATTTACAAAGCGCCATCTTTATCATTATCCCTGCCTTTTTTTTTTAACCCATGGAGCCATCCGACAGTATTGTGTCTTTGTGTGTGTGTGTGTGTGTGTGTGTGTGTGTGTGTGTGTACGCGCGCGTATGTGTGTGTGTGTTTGCTGTGAGCACATCAGAAGGAAAAAAATAAGAGAAATGCAGAGGTAAAAGCGAGGCCAAGGCTGTGAGGACATCAGAGAAAATCTCTTTGAAGTTGCTAGAGTGCATGTTTTTTTTTCTGTGCCTGTGAGTGTGTACGTGTGCGGTGTATTTGCATGTCACCATGCAGTCTGTTGTCTGTTTACTTCAATCAGTCATCTGTATTCACACCATGGTTGAGCCGGCTGGACCTCATCAGAGACGTCTCTGTCTGGGTGACACACCTGTGTTTACAGTCAGGAGAACATGTAAACAATAGTGTGCATGTGTGTGCGTATGTGTGTGTGTGTGTGTGTGTGTGTGTGTGTGTGTGTGTGTGTGTGTGTGTGTGTGTGTCCGCCCACTTGGGGGATCATATAGCTTTTGCAGCTTTTGTAATGAGTGGCTTTAGCAGGTAGACGGCGACTGGCAGACTAACGTGTCATTATACCCCGCGCTGCTCTGTCATTGGGCGGGCAACTGTATTAAAGAGGAAGATGGATACGAAACAAAAGCACAAACTCACTCACATTCTTTGTTTGTTTCATAATGCAAGCCTACGCTGTACTTAAACTAGTCCCTAAACTTAGTCCCTGAAGCTGTCAGCTGACCTAACCTGTTTGTCTTTTCTGTGTGATTCAGATCCTTCAGATGGACCAGAAAATGGAGTCCGTACTGCAAATCCTGATGGAGCAGTTTCAGCCTAAACCCGAGATAAAGTCCAATCCCTCCATTCGCAGGGTGACCATCCAGAAACGCATGGGTGTCAGCATCGACGAGGGGCCATGATGATGATGCAGCAGCGGTCACATGTTTAATGATGATGTCGTCACCAAAGGAGAATTAAAGGAGCAGGACTTCACTAAAAACAGACTCGAACCTGTTATGGGAGCCGACTTGCACATAAAAAAGGACTTTGTCTTCCAAAAAAATAAAAATAAAAATAAAAATCTCCCTTTCTACTCATTGCAACTCAGAATTCCCTCACTGACCTTTGACCCATCAGAGGAGAACAACAATCAGCATGGCACTAGCATTTCTCTGGGACATGATGGCAAGAGTGAAACTCAGACATTGGAGAAAAAAAGGACTGGAATCCTCCTCCTGATGATCGTCAGTATTGTTTCTTTTTTTTCTAGCCCTCTAAATGTAGCTCTCTTTTCTGTGCTCGCATTTTTGGCCCCAGTCTTCCTCTTCAGTAGAGTAACCCAAGCTGCAGCACGCTCCACAAATTTATTCCACCATACATTAGCTTCATAATCATACCACTCTGATAATGCTAATTTATGTGTGGCCTGTCACTGAGCTGCATTCCTCTACTCCAAATATTATTCCAAAGCTAACTAACCCAGTAATGAAGTCATAACGCAATCAAAATGCTCCAGTTCCCCAAAGACACAGAGTAAAATCTGAGAGGCTGGCCGTGGCAGAGGCATTCCACAAATCCTGCTGATTATCTTGGCACCATCCACGCCCAGTACACAACAGGGTTATTTCCATAGCCACATATCCATCCAGCCTAACTGTACTTATGCTGTAGAGAGTGGTTGTTAGTAGTGATCAAATAACACGAGGAGGGAAGGGCAGATTATCTGTTGATTTAGCCTTGTGATAGGCACCGGAAGGCTGGAGTAAAAGAAAGAGAGGGCAAAGAAATAAGTTCTGGAGCGGCTGGCTCTAACATTAATCTGATTTACATCGAAGCTGAAGCTAATAAAAATAGCAAAACGACTTTGACAAGTCCTGGTGTCCTGTTACAGGAGCACAGCCCAGAGTTATTCCATGGTCTCTTCACTAGCTCTGTGATTTCATGTGTACATTGATCCCAAGCGTTTTTCGCTGCAGCAGCAGAACCCTGCTTAGTAACCCCCATTAGCCTCTTCAGGGGGGCTCACACTGCCGTGTGCAATTTGATATAAATTTACCCCATTAAGAAGTCTGATTATTTTCTCTCTCCAAAGCTAATTAAGGGCTGAATTCCTGGTAAAGTGAGATTACTCACTGCAAATGGAAACTATGCCGGATTTAAAGAGGAGGAACGGTGGCGTTAATTCTGTGTGAAAGGTTTTGAGAGTGTCAGGCTACCCACAGGAGTGCACGTTTGAGACCAACACAAAGACAATGCTCTCACTTTGTTCCCATTCAGACAGGACGCTGAGGCATGAAGGATGTAGAAAATAGAAAATAACTCAGCTATGTCGCTACTGTATGAAAGGCTTCCCATAATTATAGCATGCACATTCCTAAAAAGACGGATACACACACACACACACACACACACACACACACATACACACAAGGGTGAAAAGGGAAAGAGGAGAGCTTTCTCCCTGCAGTAGTATATATATTTTCATATTTTTGCTGTGGTTCAAAAATAGCTCATATTTATCTTAAATTAAATAAAGTGGTTGTACTCCAAGACACTTGATATATGTATCTGCCTGTTTGTTCTCATGTACAGTTTTATAAGAGTTGTATATAGAAACATTGCCTTATTGTTCTGTATTCATTGTCACGTGGAAAGATCAACCTGGAACACATCTGACTGTAGGAGTGATGGGAGGCTCCTGTTGTTCACATGGATGGAAATGATTGTAAATGATATTCATGCACACCATCTGCACTGTAGCGCTGCTGTAAATAATAAAACTCCATTTCATTACGCTCTGGCCCGTTCTCTCAGCTTGGGAGGAATCTGATTTCCAGGTCATCGATTCCATAATTTGCTTTTCTTGGAGGGTTAAACCTGTCTTGTAGTCTTTTTTTGGAAATTTTTTGTCTCCACTACAGAGCTGGGTCAAGGTAAGCCTCTCCAAGGCCTGAGTTTCCATCCAAATCAAATCTCCTCAACTTCTCATTTCACTGTGCAATCACATGAAGAGGGGGAGAGAAGGAAGAAAACGCACGTTCACAGCACCATCTTTGAGCAGTGCTTCTCCAAAGACAGCTGAACAAGGCGTGCAGGAAAAGGAGAATGAGTTTCATATTACAACTCAATTATATTTGTTATCAAAGGCCAAAAAATACTGGGGATGTCCCAAGATCAGCACAGTCCAGCACAGAGAGAGGAGGGAGGGATATCTCATGGGAGGAGGAGGGTAGAGTGAAAAAGAGGAGAGTCAGGAGGTGGACAGCAGGAGAGCAAGTGAAGAGAGTAAAGCCATTTTCAATTAGCCAGAGGGACAACGTGGGCCAGAGGGGCGCAGGGCTTCACTGCTTTTTGTCCTCCTCTGGTTTCTATCACCGCTGGAGCATTCTGGCGGGGCAGGAGTGGGGTAGACAGAGGAAGGGGGGGAGAAGGAAAATGAGAGAGAAAGAGAGACCCCATGGCTACCTCCGTCTGCAGAGGCCACTCTGTGTCACCCCGTGCTCCTCTTTCATCTCAAGACAAGACGGAGAGAAGAGAGAGACTCCCACTTCAAAAGACAGTTTGATCTCAGAAGTACACAGGAGCACAACTTTAAAAGTGGATCAGAGGAAGCAGTTAAAAGGAGAATAATATAAGGGACACACTGTCACAGACACAGGACAGTGAAATCTGCCAATCCTGGAGTCTGTGCAGGGGACGAGCTCACGCTAGGTCATGAAACCTGACACCCTCTGAGCTGTCGATGGTCTGAGTCGTCTTTGATCCTGGCACCTGAGTAACACTTAGAACAGAGTTTCATTATGCTGCTGGAAATATGATAATAGAACACAGAAGATTAACACACACACACACACACACACACACACAGTTATTTGGGTGTTCAGCTCATGTATACAGCAAAAGTATTCTTATAGGCACTGATACTGGCATAGTCTTAATCCTGTACTGATTTCTTCTCGTAACTCACATATTAAAATTGATCATCAGCGAAAAAGCAGGATGTGAATACTTCACTCTTCTTTTAAGAAAGAAGAGTTTAACTGTATGCATAATAACATTTGTTGGGACTCATCAGGACGCCGTGGCTGTGACTGCTAAAAGTCAACCAGTACATCTGGTCACCTTTTGTAAGCTAATGGTTATAAATCGTAGTTTCCATTGTTTTGTTGTTATGTAACAGTTAATTTCATATTGCTTCAAATCAATACATAACCCCATCATTCTGCATCCTTCGGTAAGAAAAGCAGTGGTCAAAACAATATCTATATTCCATTGGGTGAAGGTGCTCATGGGACATGTAGTTCTTCATCTTCCAAAACATGGCTTATTTAACACAACCTCTGAGTCTCTATCCTTTTAAGTCACTAAGAACCACCTTCAGACAACCTTAGATCAGCTTTTAGGCTGAAGCCCCAGAGTTTGTTGCAGATTGCTGTGATGCTGTGATGACATTAGCTAAAGCAATGTTGAACTATCTCTTGATTCAACCTTGACATTCAACAACATCCCAATTCTGAAAATGTGACCATCCAAGGTTTGCTTCAATGGGTCATAATTCTTAACAGTAAAAGTGACACCAGAGTCAACCTGATAAGACACACATCATAACAAATCAGTCTGTGAAGAGGGGTCTGGCACATTTCATCCATTTGTTGCCGTGACAAAACTGTAATCTTATGTCTCAGGCTGGTCCTGGGAGTGGGGGAGTAAAACCAAGGAGTCTCTGGGCCACAGAGAAGCACAAAACCCTGCCCTGTAGTCCAAATCATAAGCTGTGATAAAAGTAACAATGTCAATGATGTGAGATTTGCCTTTTTTGTTGCAAGGTGTTCACACTGAAGAGCTCTGAGAAGAAGGGGAGCTGAAGGAGGACAGAGGTTCTGTTCCCCTTGTCTAACACTGCATTCAGGGGATATGTTCAATAATGTTGAATAAATAAAGACACTAATGTTGCAACTTTACCTTGAATCAAAATAGCCACTTTAGTGTTAATTTGTCCTAGCATAGAAGGTAAGAATCCACCAACTTAAAGGAGTCACGAGCCATGAAAATCAGAGCAGCTTTTTCTTTAGCGGTGTAAAAAAACTTTTAAATTCAGAAATTAGTCTTAAGATCTGTGCTGTGTCGATGTGTTCATGTCTTTTTAAATACATTTTAAGTCACATCTTTTAAAAAAAAAAAAAAAAAAACAGCCAAACAGACTCAGCTGGTGAGTGGGTGTCAGCCACACAGCCATGCTTACCCACCATGGGGGTGCTTGGAGGCCACCTGTCTGTGGAGGCCCAGGCATGTAGGGGCCCAGCAGTGCTATATGAAAGCAGATATGAGTCAACAGGTGTGTGTGTGTGTGTGAGTGTATGTGTGTGTGTGTGTTTGCACTGTGTCAAGCAAGGTTGTGACAATGTGAGCAGCAGCTGATGGCAGCCTCTCTGTCAGGAGTCGTCCTTAAATAGCTGAGGCCAGCAGTTGCCTGGAGGACAGTTGTTTCGGCTCCTTTTCCTCCCCCAGCATGCACCTCTTTGCTACAGAATATAAAATATTTGGTCTTTAAGTATAAAATAGACTGCCCTAGTTTATTCTGATTGGCTTTCTTTGGCTCGAAACCATCATGAAACACCCAATAAACACACACCTGTGATCCCATTAGAGATGAGTACTAATGTGCGGCTCCTAAAAGTAAAAAAGTGGAACTAAAGGGAGTTTCTTGGAAAGTATCATTGAGTTCATATTGTAGAATTATTGCTGGCTCTTGAATAAAGGAATGTAAGTCATTCATACGATTATGGTGAATAGACAGTTTGGTATGAGAGTGGGTTTACCAAGGTTAGGCTTTAACACAGCTATTCAGGTTACACCAAAAAGCACTTCTAAGATATCAAAATCACTGTTGAGTCCTCTTATTACTTAAGTTTTGAATTGGTTTCCCTTTGGGAAAAGCAGCAGTGTTCAAATTGGGCAGTCCTTGCATCCCTTCCTTAAAAGTGTTTTGAGTTGCTTTCCCCACAGCAATGGATACAGTACGCCCTTTGACCCTGTCTCTGTTCAGTCCAAGCAGGGTGACATCACCCCATGGGATAATAAATCAACCAAGGGCCAGGAGGTTAGATTGACCCCCCATGACCTTTGCCCTTACGAGATTTCTCTCCACCATATGTCCATGGCTCTCCATGCCCACCCCTCTGTCTCTACCCCCTCTCCCCTGAACCAGAGCAGGAAAACACAGCCGCCAAGAACAACAGCACTAAGCAGGACCGTTCAGATCCACGGATCCATCTGAGCCACTCAGTTTCACATCCTAGGTCCAGGGCAGCCACATAAACCCCTCCCAGCGCCAGCTACGCTAAGTGTGACTGCTGCTAATGTGTTGTTATGGCTGCTGCAGATTTGTGCCGAGGTCTGAGGGCACTCCGAGGGGGGTGCAGTCAGGAGGGGGTACAAGGAAAGCCGGGATATATAGGTCATATTATTAAGGACTTTTCCCCCCAGACAGAGAGAAAATTCCAAGCAAGAAACTGGAAGGACTTCAGTGGTGTGCTGGGGTTTGGCCCGCCAAGGCAGAATGTCAGGCATGGTGGACAGCTGCACTGTAGCTACTGTAAGGGAGGGCAGGGGGGTCGGGGCGGGCTGTTAATTTCAAAACAACAAAGACATGATGTGCTGTGTAATCTCTGAACAAAACTGGTGTTGTGTTTATATCTATAGAAGTGTTTTAAAGAGAAAAGAGAAGTGAAAGCAGAGTCTGAATACGGGTTATCAGTATTAGTTAGAAAAGTTGTCATTTGGTTTCCCTGTTAAACACATTTCTTATTGTAAAGAACAGTTTCTGGGAAACAGCATATGAAAATTTCCATTCAGCCGTCATCAAAGACCCTTTGAATTTCCATGTATGCAGATATTTTCACTACTTCTTTTAGAACACTGGTTTCAGAAAGGTATAGGTCCTTTAATGTGTTGCAAATATATATCTTTAGGTTTTCTACCTCTTTTCTGCCTATTTTTTTCATAGGACAGTGTCTCCAAATCCCAGAAACAGCAACACCATATTCTGCAGAGAGTGAAAATTGGAGTCAGAGTGAAAAATTGAATATTAGGAAAGCCAATGAACCGCATTCACGGCTGTCCAAAAGCAGAGGTAGGTTTCATGTGCTGAAGATGTCTGCTTTTCTCATCAAGGCCCTGTGTTGGAGAACATGTTCACTCATTCTTATGGCAGGAATCTTTTCAACACCAAAACCCAGCACCATGCACAGTGCAGAGGCCCCATGAGTCTCCTGATGAGGGCAGCAGAAGCAGAGCAAAAAAAGAGAGAAGGATTATAAAAAAAAAAGTTAGAAAGTGGTATAAACACATGAATTGTGGGCTGTTTTATTGCTCATGAAGAGTGGAAAGTTGATGCATTTCTGGTGCCAATCCAAAACAAGCCTGAAGACAATTTTCCATCTCGTGTCATTTTGAGCAGCAGTGTTTTCCCTGTCATTGGTTTAGACATTAAGGGCAAGCCAGCTAAATGGACGGGATGTAATTTGATGTATGCTGTGGTTGGTGTTGTAAGATGTATTTTGACTGACTGGAATTGTTGCCACATACACTTCTGCAAGTGTTCAGAATGTTGCATTATATGGAAATTCACATTTCACCCGCCATCATCAATCATTTGTAGTCTGGCCAAATGACAACCCCTAATTCCACTCAAGTTGGGATGTTGTTTAAAACGTAAATAAAACAGAATAAAATGATTTGCAAATCCTTTTTGGCCTACATTCAATTGAATACACTACAAAGACAAGATGTTTATTATTCAAACTGATGAACTTAATTGAGTTTTTTTGTTTGTATATTTTTGTGTATTTTTTTTTTCCCAAATATTCACTTATTTTGAATCTGATGCCTGCAACACATTCCAAAAAAGCTGGAACAGGGTCATATTTACCACTGTGTTACATCACCTTTTCTTCTGAACAACACTCAATAAGCGTTTGTGAGCTGAGGACACTAATTGTTGAAGCTTTGGAGGTGGAGTTCTTGCCCATTCTTGCTTGATGTACAACTTCAATTGTGCAACAGTCCGGGGTCTCCTTTGCTGCATTTTGTGCTTCATAATGCGCCACACATTTTCAATGGGAGACAGGTCTGGACTGCAGACAGGTCAGTCTAGTACCCACACTCTTTTACTAAAAAGCCACGCTGTTGTAACATGTGCAGAATGTGTCTTGGCATTGTCTTGCTGAAATAAGCAGGGACGTCCCTGAAAAAGACGTGACTTGGATGGCAGCATATGTTGCTTCAAAACCTGTATGTACCTTTCAGCATTAATGGAGCCTTCACAGATGTGTCAGTTAGCCATGCCATGGGCACTAACACACCCCCATACCATCACAGATGCTGGCTTTTGAACTTCCGTGATTTCCAAAAAGAGTTTGAAATGTGGACTCGTCAGACCACTTCACACTTTTCTACTTTGCGTCAGTACATCTCAGATGAGCTCAGGCCCAGAGAAGCCGGCAGTTTTTCTTGTCTGTTGTTGATATATGTCTTCGGTTTTGAATTGTAGAGTTTGAACTTGCACTTGTAGATGTAGTGATGAACTGTGTTAACTGACAATGGTTTTCTGAAGTGTTCCTGAGCCCACGTGGTAATATCCTTTACATGATGATGTCAGTTGTTCAGTGGTAAACCTTACCCCATCCTTGCTTGTGAACAACAGGTGAAATAAATAAATAAATAATTAAATAAATATCTTGTGTTTGTGTATTCAACTGAATATAGGTTAAAAAGGATTTGCAGATCATTGTATGTTTTACACAGCATCCCAGATGCACTGAAATTAGGGTTGTAATATGCATCTGTAAATGTATACTTATTTAAAGCACTTGCTAAATTATTATTTAGTCAGCTACTAAAACAAATAACCAAATTAAATATTATTTAAACAGCTTTGCAAATAAATAAATGAATAAATTAATTAATTAATAAACATAAATAAATAAATAAATAAATAAATAAATAAATAAATAAATAAATACACAGTTAAATCTGAAAGATACAGTGTGTAGGAATGGTTATATATTCAGCTGGGTCTGAGATATAAACCCCCGCCCCCTCCATTGGTGAAGGCCTTTAAGAACAAGAAGCTGCAGACGCCTGAATCTTTGGATGATTTATTTGTAGATGGAAAAAACAAACATCACATGTCCATGTTAATATCAGAAACAAAATAAGTGTTTTATCAACAGGGGGTGCCAGAATCAGTAAAAAAAGAAAAGTTCCTTGCTGGATTTTTAAGGCATGAAAGAAGCTTTATTATAGCAGTGACAGCATAATTGACAGAGGCACTGAGAGTGATAATTAGTGGTACTTCTTACAACACTGACTTACAGCAAAGCTCAGATGAAGCAAGCTCCAGGTAGTAACAAAATTGGTCTCACCACAACATTTCATACCATGGTTATGAAATAAATGGTCCTGCAGATGATGGTAATTAAAATGACACAGCCCATTGAGGATGGCACTTATGCTGGCGATAACTTGACATTCAAAATATAGTACATCCATACAGTTCCATTACATATAGAGATACACTTGCTGATTCAAGTTGTGAACAAAAAGCTGAGACATGCTGCTTTTGCATTGTACCTTTATGGGTAATAAAGAACAGGGCAGCTCCCCTTACTGTCTGAAAAAAAAAAGATGAAAACTGTCTCTGTTAAATTTGATGAAATCTCAGTGAGACTGACAATCACAGAGTCCTCTCTGTCTGTCTGTCTGTCTGTCTGATGTGCACAGATGTTGCAGTTGGAAGTGCTGCCCTGCTTTCTCAGCCAAATGCGTCTGAACGCATCTTCAGACATTCCTGATAGGATTACTGGGCCAGGTACCATCCACTGGTAAAGGAGGAGGGAGAGAGAAAGAGAGAACAGATAGAGTCAGAGTAAGCATGCAGCACAGCCTGCCTGTTTTCACGTCTCGTGCTGCGTGCTTGAGCAGATTTGCTTGATAAAAGATAAAGGCTCTTTGATAGGATGCAGGTGCGCTGCTTTAATGAGCATTACCAGCAGCACCACCACCACCAACCCCCTCCTCCTCTTCTTCCCTGCAAAAACGCACCACAGACACACATCTGCACATCTGTCATTCGATGCTCTGCAGCATCTCCTTCACTTCCCCTCCCCCTACTGTCTGCCTGTCACTCATCCTGAAACTCTCACACACTTCTTACATGAATTGCAGTATTGCAGAAGCTGAAGTGACGTCAGAGCTTTTCATTGAAATAGCGTTCCTGTATTGATACAGCTTTCCTGGCACGCAGAAGTCAACTGCATTGCCCAAAAAAAAGAAAGAAAAAAAAAAAACCCACCCACATTACAGACAGACTGAAACAGTAAGGAAAAAATACTGCGATTCAGATCAAATTTGGCCTGCTCTCAGCCTGTTCGAGGTACTCCAGAGGAAAAAAAGAATCAGACAGAGGCAGGCAGACAGACAGAGGGGAAGAAAGAGAGAGAGGGATGTTAGGTGTTTGTTTGTGGGCACTTGCTTTCCCTTCATTCAGGGCCTGAGGTGCCAGGGGAATAGCTCAATGACGTGGGTTGTGGTCTGGGCAGGAAACATGGGGAGGAACTTGTGACTTTATATTAAGTGGCAGGCGGTTAACAGGAAAAGATAACCTGTTTCTGTTGATATAGCGAGGAAGTGTGAATTCTTGGCACATGCGAGATGTTCACAGGCCGATGAGGCCTTCAACAGTCTCTGATTGAGCAGCTCACTGGAATTTCCTCGAGTTCTCTCCGTGGTTTTGTTTGGGTGGCTGTGATGGAGTTGTGCAGGAATTTTGCTTTCAGGGACTGCTGCCGCCGAAACCGAAAGGTGTTTGTCATCACAGAGGTCACACAGTGTAAAGTTGTATGAGTGACCTCTTGAATACCTTAATATGAAAGCTGGAGTCATTTATTTTTCAGGCTAATACGCAGTACAGAAAAACACTGCATTATTGCACAGTTGTGTGAAAAGAAATTTACAGCTTAACATTGAAGGATTATATGGCTGTATGCAAGCCAAAGACATGAGTTAAAAAATATAAAAAAGCATCAAAAACTGTTGAAAAGCTATAAACGTTAAACTCAATTCACAACTACTGTCAACAAAACATTCTGTAGTCGTGTTGTGTATTTATTCCATCAGAGTCTTGGAATAGAAACCTCCTACTGCCTGGAGAAATAAGAAAATACTCGTGCTGAACTTGACTAATAACAGGTTGTTAAGTTACATCACCCACATTGCATGCGCTCATTTATGAGTTAAATAATGTTTATTTAAAAGGCTTTACACAAAAGCTCTCTCTCTCTCTCTCTCTCTCTCTCTCTCTCTCTCTCTCTCTCTCTCTCTCTCTCTCTCTCTCTCTCACACACACACACACACACACACACACACACACACACACACACACACACACACTATTCTTATTATGGTGTGATTCTTATTTTTCTTATTTTTGTTTTGTTGCAGAACCCTAGAAAGAGTATCTATTTCTTGAAGCTAAATTGGAGATCTAAATACAGAAAGAAGAATAAAGCTGTGCTTATTTTTATTTTTATTTATTTTTATTTTTTTGCTTTTTCCCTCTGAATATCGATTAAAATATTTGCAGCTAAAATATCCCCTGTGGAGTTTATTTAAAAAAAAAACCCTGAAGGTATAACTGTTAAAAAAAACTGTTAAAAAAAATGTAGTTCCAGCTTTCCATATTTAAAACAAAGTTGAGTGTATTGGACAGTTCTTGTTTAAAGTTTTTTTTTTAATTCTAAGTTTTGCAGTACTGCTGAAACACACACTTTCCCTACCTCCTCCTCTTCTGCCATCATCCAATTAATAAGTCAACCAAACAGACACCTGCTCAGCCATTAAGTCAGTCAGACTGACACGGAGTCAGTCAGTCAGGCAGTCAGTCAGTCAGTCAGTCAGTCAGTTTGTTGTTTGGTGGGGGTGGGGGGCTCGTAGACGGGCTCTTTGTCTGAGCAGAGAAGCCCCAGACACAACAGTGACCGGCCCTGGCCCCTCACAATGGCCCTTCACACAAAGGCCCACACACTGGGACAATGGGCTGGGCTCAGGGTGGGGGTGTACCACTGAGCTGAGGTTACCCACCTGCACACTTCAGGACCAGATCCCCCCTACCTAATCGCTCTCTCTCTCTCTCTCTCTCTCTCTCTCTCTCTCTCTCTCTCTCTCTCTAAAACACACACACACACACACACACACACACACACACACACACACACACACACACACACACACACACACACACACACACACACACACACACAAAGGCCCCCTCCCATCCAGCTAAAAAGAACTCTTCCACAGGTGTCTTCCTGTCTGTGGCACAAGGTGGAAATAGAAGGATGCTGAAGAGAGAGCTTTACTTTGGGTTTCACAGCAGAAGATGTGCCATGACAGAGACTGAAACACATCTGTAGCAGAGTAACTAAAGGTCAAAGGGCGTCTGCCCTGGGACTGGAGCTCTGCACATCAGTCACAGCAACAAGGCGTTTTTATGTGCAACACAAAATAAAAAGTAATAGGATTTTTTTTTTTTTGTAGCTTAGAGACCATTAGAGATCACTTTAGGATGTGTTTTTCTATTCTTTATTTTCTATTCTTTCTTTCTTTCTTTCTTTCTTAAACCAGATCATGTATTTTGAACACAAATATATATATATACACACACACACACACACACACACACACACACACACACACACACACACACACAAAATACATGATCTGGTTTAAAAAAAAATGATGCAATACATAGATTATCGGTTGGTAAATCATCAACTATTAAAACCATAAATTATCAGCAGTATAATTAATTAAAGGAGCAAAGATGCATTTTTAAAGCTGGTGGAAAAAAACAGCTACTTACAGCACACATCATTTCCCCCCAATAACTTAAAATAAATAAAAAGGCAAAACAAAGCCATATTAGATGGTAATTTTGACATACCACAAAAGAATATAAAGTAATACACACTTTCTCGTCTCTCCTCTTACACACTTATACATACACACACACTCTCTCTCTCTTTCTCTCTCTCTCTCACACACACACACTGCAGAAAATACTGATGCTACTGTGGCCAGTTTAAAAAGTATACAAAAAGCCCTTGTTTTACAGCGTTTACCTTTCAGCTGAAGATCATATCCCGAGCCCAATGCTTTGACATTTTTTCCCATGTGAGCTAATACCCATGATAAGTCACTGAATGTTACTGGCTGCAACAAGTGGTCTGCTTTCCCCATCCTCCTTTTCATTGGATGACACAGCTGTCAATCATTAGCCCGCTCAAACGGAGGATTCATTTTGGGAGTGTCACGACGTTGTACCAGGATGGCTTCATGCACAGAAACCCCAACACACACAAACACACACACACATCTAATGCAGACACTGTGCATGGCAAAAATATGTTTGATAGTAATTGAAGTTCTTTATTTTATGTTGGCTTAAAATGTGATGTGCCAATGAGAAAACCAAGCTGTCAGTGTAAATTTTGCAGGAAGTGTAAAAAGCAACAAAAGGAAGTCAGATGGATTCAATTTTCTCTTTTAATTGATTGCAACACATTTTATAGCCACACATTACAAAATGCACATCAAATATTTTTCAGGCTCAGTTTGCAGCCTTATTGATAAGAAAAAAAAAAAACTACCAAAAAATATGCTTTTACAAAATAAGACAATTATAATTAAGTAAATGCCACTTTGGATAACCGTAATCAAAAACCCATTTTTTTATTCTACATAAAAAAGCTTGACATAAATAAGTTAGTATAATTTCTCAGTGTTTTTTACAAAATTATGTACATAGGTACATTGCAAAGATATACACAAATACACAGGCACGGTGACTGCATTTTCTGAGACGAGCCGTTTACTCTCTGTGTTCAGGTGTACACTGGTCTCTTTGAATATAACCCACACTTTTATAATAAAGGGATGCTTTTGGACGCTCACATCTACATCCTCAGCAGGCTCACAACATCAGTTGAATTGAAAAAAAAAAAAGAAAGAAAAAAAACAACATACATGGTCATTTAAGTCAAGGTTATCACAAAGTAACACTATGTGAAGTCAACTAAAGGAGCACAGGTAGTGCTGCCTGAAACTGAAGCAACCATGTATTTGGTATTGTAGGACACTCAACCCATTCCTCTCCCTAAGGAGCAATAAGGCTGGTTAAACTAAAGAAAAACAGTCAAAGAGTTTACAACACAACCTGTGCAGTTTGTCTGTAGGGTCTTTGTCCTTCAATATCTGAGTACCTCAAAACTCCAGAAGAAAGCAAACACACTGCTGAAATTTGGCTGAGGTGTGCAGGAGAACTTGAGAAAAATCATATTCCAGAATTCAACTGACACTACATACACCATCCACAAATAAAATATAAAAACTATATATATATATATATATATATATATATATATATATGTGTGTGTGTGTGTGTGTGTGTGTGTGTATGTGCGTGTGTGGTGGAAGGTCCTTGTGGAAATATAGTGATTTTTTTTTCTCCTTTTATTTCCCAGATAATTAAATCTTGGAGGAGAACCTGCACTTGGTGTCACGGATGGGGGAAAAAAAAAAAAAAGGTTGAGCTACATTTGTACCATATTTCACTGCAATGTTTGGAAGGTGACAGAGTGAACACACACTGTTAAGAAACTGTCAGAAGCCATGATCTTGTTTTAAATGTAACAATAAGGGACTGTATTACAGTCACACTGCTTTTCAAAAAAAAAAAAAAAAGGAAAAAAAAAAAAGAAAAACAGAACAAATCAGCATTTTGGAAACGCATATCAAACTACACTGCAATTCTTCAAGTCAAATCAAAATAAATTCACACCTTTTTACATAAAGGATCTGTGTTCAAATCATAATGTTTTATGTGCTCGTTTGGAGAGAAATATAATATTATAATATGTATATTTATTTACACACAGGTAGTAAAAAAAGGAGCAAAAAAGGAAATCAAACCTAATTGCACACTGCTACATACACTGCTTTTAGAGGCAGTAACTTTTTTTTAATTGAGTGCCACAACTTTAGTGTTTCTATTCAGTGCTTCAACAGCGTCCTCCCCTATCTTCAGGAGAGTTGATATGTTTCTGATGCTGTGTAGTTCTTCTTCCAAGCGAAAAATAAAAATAAAAATAGCAAAAAAAAAAAAAAAAAAAAAAAAAATTCAGCCAACACTGAGGTTTGCCTCCCTATGTAAAGAGGGAGAGTACATCTTCAGGCCTGCAGGAAAAAAGAAAAAGGGAAAAAATTAATAAAAGAATGTGAGGTCAAATATAATGTGATACTGAGCTTCATGTAGAACTGGATGAGCACCATTTTAAGATATGGAAATAACATCTATAGAGTTGACTTTTTCTCAGCTGCATGTTTGCTTACACTTTGACAAAAAAGGAATAATTTGCATGTGCTGGAAAATTCCACGTGGACATGTGATGTGTCCAATGGACTGTTTCTGTGTGGTGGGGCAACAACCGATTGCTTTTTGACTTCGTGCAAAACATTAGCTGTGCGAAAAATAGCAGGAGACATTTTTATTGTCAGTTATCAAACTGTTGTGAAATTTATGTTTTTAGCAATGGATTTGCAGCAAGTTGCATCCACTGAAACAAAAAAACAAAACAAAACAAACAAAAAAAAAAAACAGTATTTCAGAGAACCGTACACTTGTTGGGTTTCTTATTTACCCCTGGCACAGCTCCTTTTGAATAATTGAGCTGACAGAAAGTGTTTTTTTTTTTTTTTGTTTACAAAGACATCCCCGTTTCAATAAATTACAAAAAGAGATATGTTGACAGCTCCGGTCCTGCTACTGCAATACACATATGTACCCATCTACCGTGGCCCTAAGACCACTTCATCTCAGACCTGCGCGGGTCCTCTGCTCTCTCTGCACCGGCACAGATAGATGTGTATGTGTTGTAACATTAGTGTGCAAAGTGTGTGCAGCACACACTCACGCGCGCACACACAGAGACCAGCCCCTTCCCGTCCCTGCCCCGCTGAGCTGAGGGCAGTGGCTGCTGACGTGTTACTACTACACTGTTGTTCAGCACTTGTTTACAGTTCAGTCGGAAACTCTGGCTCTGTGTGGCGTAGAGTAAAAAGGTGTAAAATGTGCGGCCACGTTCCCCTTATTTTACTCCCAAGACCTCAAGGTGCAATGAAACCGACCGAGAACAAAAACACAACTGAAAGGTCACGTTCACACACAACTTTTACTCCCTCTACAACTGTTACTACGACTATTACTACAGCTACACGAATGACAACACCGAGAGTACTCTGCTTGATAAAGCTGCACATTTTCTAAAATCCACGTTTACATCATTATTTTATAGGCACTGTAAATGGGGTTGTTACATTGCCACGTCTTAATTTTCATACGATAAAAGTGACTTTTTAAAAACTTTATTTACAAATTTTGAATAGTCTGCAAACAGCTGGCAAAAGGGAACTAACTTCGCAAGGATTCAACTGGTAAACAACCAGCTTTTGTTACTCACCGCAGTTGCCCATTAAGGGAAAAATGTTTTAAAAGACGTAGAACTTGTGCGGATCCTTACCTTTTCTCGTCCTCACGTTTGCCTCTTGGGACTAATCTTTCTGGGTGTGTGTTCTGCAGAATGGCTCAGGCTTTGAAGGCTAACATCATCGGAGACCGCGGGGTCTGCAAATGCAAAGTTTACTGTCAGTAAAAGCAACCTCAACGAAAATTGAAGAAATTAATCATCAATAACATAATTTTACTGTATGTGTGACAAGCACTGACATAGTAAATGTGCAGTATGTTCCACCTTTTGGAACGTAAAAAAAATGTTTTCGATGACAAAGCACCACTATGATCGATATGATGCAACAAGCCGCAGCCGTGTTAAAATAAGGGTAATTATGTTGTAAATGGAGTACCGTGACACGCAGGTCTTTTCCTCCTCCCGGTGCACTGCTCCGTGCACTCCATCTGCGAGTCAGACCTGTCGCTGTCTGCACTCGGGGCCCCAACAACACAGTTATGATTCCCATTTACATCCACATTGTTATTCCCAGCGGAGCAGACGCCCTTCTCTCTCCGCGGCTGCCTGTTGTAGAAACTCGGGACGTCTTTACAATCCACTAATTCCCAATCGAACCTTCCGTTGGCAAGCGGCTTGTGATTGGCGAAGTCAAAGCCCCACCTGGCGGAATTTGCCTCTTCCATCTCCCGCAAATGTCTCTTTAAATCCTCCTTTAACTCTTGGTGATCCACGGGGCCGAACAGATTTCTGCACAGCGACGGTTGAGGGGGATCCGACACTCGGGGCTCCGTCCGCTCCAACGTCGGGCTCCCGTTAGATAGCCGAACATCTGACATTTTCCCCCAAGGAAAAGCAATTTTTTTCTCAAACTGCCAGGAGCGTCCAGTTACAAAATGAAAAACACACGCCTGAAAAACAACGAGTATCTCCTTGTCGCTGAGCAGTATCCAGAACAAGCGTAAAACCACTTACGCCATGCATACGTCGAGCAGGAGACGTTAACTGCCGTTGTGTTTGGGAGCCGAATAGCGTCTCCGCAGATCATCAAAACAGACACGACAGCAACAGGAGCTGCTCTGTCAATCCGTCCGTAGTGAGAGAAACAGCAGACAAACCTTCTCAGTACCCAATATGGCGATTGAAAGATGTACAAGGGATTGAGGGTGAAGCTTGACTGGGGAGAGGGGAGGTAAAAAAAAAATACTGAAACACAGATCTATTTAAACGCGAACCTGCCCGCTGATTGGCTCACAGCTGTTGGAACCCCGCCTCTTAAGGTAGACCATATAATTCAGAAGACTAGAAACATTCACCATGATTGTTCAGCAATCAAAAACCAAGTGTCTGAGAAAAACCTGATGACAAAAACAAAGCAACTTTCGAAAATCGCATTAGCGATTCATCTAATTACTATAAATGAGGACGACTTTTTGTTTCATTCCGAAGTCATACTTATCAAAATCCTGGTGTTTTTCTTTTTTTGTTAACCAGAGATAAACCCTTCATCAGCACTTAACCTCAGATTTAAACTTTCATTTTCTACACTGCGATTTTTCCAATATTTCAAGGTGATAGGATTAAACAATAAAACAGTTGTCATGTTCAATTCCATAATAAAAGCTACGTTTTACAAAAAAAAAAAAAAAAAAAAAAAAAAAAAAAAAAAAAACAAGGCCAAAATTCAGAGTTTAATGTTTAATTTTCAACTCAAGTGGTGTTCTCTTCATTTACAGTTTGTGGACTTTTTAAAACAAGTTTGATGATCAAATATGTCTAGCAAATTCATAGAATTAATTTAAAGCATATATATATATATATATATATATATATATATATATATATATATATATATATATATATATATTAAATAACCCAACCAAATAAAGCAAAAATAATAATACTAATGAAAAAGTTAGGTTTCCCTGTTCTTTTAAAGACGTATGCTTAGTAGCATTCCACCTTAAAAGAGATGACATTTCTGAAAATACTCAAGCCAGAGCGCTAAGGTGTGGATCCTCAGCTTAGTAGGTATCACCTATGAAACAATCGATATATACATGAAAACAAAGGGGAAAATAAACCAAAAGCTGCAGATTAGGCATATGTTTTCCATAAAAACACCTATTTTCATCAGTTCTCTCAAGCAAGGAGGGGTAAATCAAGGTCAGCACACACCAGACCCTGCCCTCATATCCATGGGGAAGTATGTAGGAAAACAGATATAGAACGAGCAAAAAATCATGCACACCTCCAAAATTAAAAGTCAAGAAATACAAGAAATTAACCACAAAAGCAGGAAAGTAAGAATTATGTCCAAAGACCATGCAGGCCAAAAGCTAGTAGTTATTTACACCACAGTGAAAACTTTACACTCAGAAAAAAATCCAAAGCTGAACCTGAAAAAATATACTCCTACTAGAAATATCAAATTTATTTAATCTTAAAATCATTCACAAGCATTTTATCTCCATTAGAAAATGTAACTAACATATTTTTCCTTTCTCTCTCCAACTGTTTACACCTTCTGACTCTCAGATAGAAATAAATGTCCACACTAAGACAGCTGTTGACCATGTGTTTGCATCTAACTTAATAAAAACTCAATGGGCTTAGAATAGTCACATAACCTGTTTAAAAGAAATGATGTAATTTAGTTTTGAGGTGAGAAATTATTTACCAATGGGGTCACAGCAGGGTATGTGGTGCAGCTGTTGAAACCTGCAGCACCAACACCAAGACTGGGACAATGGTGCCCTCCAGTGTTCACACTGAAAAACCTGTGTGACAGTGCAAAGTCAGCAGGCAATAATCTTCTTCTTAAATGCTTTTTAATATCATAAATTTACATTAATTTCACATATATACAGATGAATATTTGTTTGACAATTAAAGACAGGCGTTGACTCTTCAGGCTCTTAGGTTCCAAAATACCAGTCCTTCCATGTCTCCTCAATGATACTGCAAAGGTGTAGCCCCCTTACCTTTTCCAGTCAGTTCATCATAGGTCAGACTGGTTCTTCTTAAAAGCAGACAGTCTCATAGACTAAGCCACTTGATGATGTAGAAGTTCTTCTTGCCAACTCTGAGCAAGGTAAGTCCATTGGAGAGAATGTGAAGTTTGGGGATCAGCACCTGCTCTGGTTTTTCTGTCCGCTTGTGATTAATCCACACCGCTCCCTCTGAGACCATTCTGTATCTGCACACAAACATATTAACAGACTGTTAGATTAGAAATCCACCTGCTGACAAAGTCAGGACATCTACCTGCAAAACTGTCACACATGAGCCCACACCCAATGAATAGCTCTAAAAAGTAAATGATGCTGAAACTTTCACACTTTTCACCCCCAACAACTCAACCTGTATTGCAGCACCTTATGTATCATCAAAAAGTCTCTGAGGATTTCTTAAATGTTCCTTGATGCAAAGAAAAAAAGGTTGGAAAAAAAAGAAAATCTAATTCCTGTGCCAGGAACTGATAACTCTCAAAAGAGTAACATAAGTCAGTCACAGTAACCTGGATCCTAGATTATTCATTTTTCAAAGAGAGCATCTGCAAGACGTTTAAAGCCAACAGGCTTTCTGACAGAAAAGTAAAGCACTGAGAAATGTCTAAACCAAGTGTGTGCTTATAATGACATTAGTGCTTGAATTTATTTTACATCAGCTAAACTGGTGAAATTAACTGTCTGAAGCACTTTAACGTCTGGCTTCTGTACCAGTTCTCTGTCCACTGCCATGATACAGGACCTGAGCTGAATAAAAAACTATCCCTTTCACAAAGGTGTAATTCTTGAAATCATTATTTTTCAGATGGATGAATCCCTATTTCCATTTTTCACACAAATACGCATTAAAGCAAAGAACACTACAAGAAACAGGATATGGATTTACTAAAACATCTCAGTTAACACTGGAAAAAGAAATCTAGGCAAAGGTTTGTCTTATTCCTAGCAAAATTGTCTTACATTCTTAATATAAGCCTCATTTATTGACAATTACATAAAAAGTGTCTTATTTCAAGCTATTAATAGACAAATGATGCTCACATTTCTTGGAAAGAGTTAAGAAATAATCTTCAAATAAGTTTCTCAAGTTTTTGGGAAACAAAAATAACGGCTCAACCCAAGAAAATAAACAAGTAAATTTCGTTCCCCATTGACAGATTCTTTTAAACACATTGAAATAAATTGAGGTTATATTTTTGGCTTTTAATATCTTGAAATAGTACATTTGTCTGGACTTGTCAGGTGAACATTGTTCCTATTAAACATGATAATTTTTTTTGAAGAATTAGGACATCAGCACTGGACTTAATTTAAGGTTTTGCAGTGTAACCAAGCTGCAAAATATACAAACAAATAAATAGTTGCTTAAGGCATGTTTTTTTTTTAATTCTCTGATATTGACCATTTTTGTTGATACTCTAATATGTTAAAACCAAAATGTGTGTGTTTCAGGGCCTGGGCTGTCAGTTTTCAAGAAACCAAGAGTGAATCAACAGGTAAACATACAGCAGAGGAAGGTATTTAATAGCTTTAATTTGTCTGAAAACAGTTTTGTCCCTTTGTGTCCTCTAATTTAATGCCGCGCAGGATAACATGAAGATTCAGTAAGTGGTCAATATGGCTTCAAGATGTCAAGCTGATGATAGATTTAAATAAAAGTGACCTCTGCTGGATCACAGGGGAAACTGCACCATACGTACAGACGCACTTTCAGTTCAAGTTTTGTAGTATGACACATTCATTCATTCATCTTCTATACCGCTTACCCTGTTCAGGGTTGCGGGTGGCTGGAGCCTATCCCAGCTGTCTTAGGGTGAGAGGCGGGGTACAGCCTGGACTGGTCACCAGCCATGACAGGGCTGACGCACAGAGACAACCTTTCACATGCACACTCACACCTACGGGCAATTTAGAATCACCAATTGACCTGATGGGTATGGGGTTTTTTTTAAATGTGGGAGGAAGCCGGGTTATCCAGAGAGAACCCACACATGCAAACTCTACACAAAAAGGCCACCAGACAAACCAGGATTCGGCTGCAGCACTAACTGTTGCACCTCCGTGCAGCCCTATAACACAGTCATTAAAGCTAAAATGCAAACTTTACTGAGATTTACTGAATGTTTCATTTAACCGAGACCTATTTCAGACATCAAGTCTTATTTATGCATAACTGTTAATATTTTGTCTCCAATTGTTCTGCTTTAGAAAAAGAGTTGAGATTGTGGTCTGAATGTTTCTACATTTTTCACTTAAAACCAGGCAAATCGAAGTGCTTTTTTCCATTTAGTGCTCCCACTTCGATATCTTTCAGTTTCAAAGTGTTGTTCAATGTGGGAACACAGACTCCCTGTACTGTGTGGCATCTTAAAATCTTTCAATCAGAAGCAACCAGCTCTTAATACTTTAAAACCTCGGGAATAGTAACAGGGTGATTTATTTCTATTCCTTCCCAAAAATCAAATAGATTCTATCAGGTTGTATAATAAAAAGCAAGATTGTGACGCTCACCCTTTAGGTCCATCTGGGATGGCATCAACCTTGCGACAGGCATCTATCACCGTGGTTCCCGGCTCTAACAACAGCTCATGAAAGGGAGCCTCCCTGAAAAGCTCCTGCAGCTCCTCATCACTCATTCCCTCCAAAGCCTCCACACTGCTGTGGTACAGAGCTTTGGTGCACCTGCAGTGATCACAACACACATTATTTCTCATTTTTCATGTAAAGGTGGTTTGAACCAAGTTGAGTTTTATGTTGCTTTTTGTCGCACTTATTTGTTTTTTAAGAATCTGCACCCAAGCAGCCTTTAATTTGGTGATTTAAAAGAACAAAAAAATACAGTGGGGGATCATTAAAAAATGTATTCAGTAGAACATCATTAAAAGAGAACCGTGTTCTGACCTCTTTGCACTCTCCAGACCTTCCTTTCCATGTACCAGTTTGGTCACCTCTGCAGCCAGTCGTTTATGTGCTAGCCGTTTACCTGGATCCTCTCTCTGCTGCTCCATCAGCCTCTCAATCTCTGCCAGAGGCAGGAAGGTGAACAGCTTCAGGTACCTAAGAAAAAATAATTAAAAAACATATCACTCAGCCTGGGATTAACTCGATCAGATAATGACGTGAAACAGTAATTCTGCTCCAGCTAGCTAGGTTATGAGTGTGTGGTCATGAAGCAGATCCAGCACTGTTTTCCTTTTGAGCATGTTCATCAAGTTTCATCTTACCCACCCCTCAACACTGGCGTCAGGCTGCCGGAGGAAGAACTGATAGAGCTCAAAGGGAGACGTCTTATCTCTGTTGAGCCATACTGCATTGCCTGCAGTCTTCCCCAGCTTGTCCCCAATAGAGCTGGTCACCAGTGGGATGGTCAGGCCGTACACTTCCTCTCCACTCACTCTGCAAATATGTGTAGAACAAAAGTTGATGTCTCTTTGGGTTATTAAAAAATGTGTGAATGGGACAGTCTCGAAGCAATACAATGGCAGTGCCAGGCATTGTTGTGCATGAACAACTAAAAATGAACACGTTCATTGAATTTGCTGATAATTTCATGAATGGTGAACTGAATTGCTCGGTTTATAACTCATGAACATGATCGTGAGAGAAGTTCACTTCTGGTGCAGTGAACGACTGCTCACAATCCGAGAGGAGCTGAAATGTACCAGGAGACAAGGGGAGCCACCGGGAGGTGACGATAAATGCTGAGCACTGTTTAACAGCAACAGAAGTACTACAGAACTCTCCGTGCATTCAGCATGGCAGCAGCAGTGCATGTCAGATCTTTTGGCTTTGAACATTTGCTGGAGTTTCATGAACAGATCATAAACACATAGGCTAATGAGAGATAATAGCATACAGGGATCCGTTGGCTTGAGGGATGGGGAGGCATAGATTGGCTCGACTGAAAAAGAGAACTTGTAGCAACAAAATGAACTTAAAATACTTCATCAATTAAGTTCAAAATTTTCAAAGATAAACTATGAAAGTGAAATAGTTCATTTTAATTGGGGTGAACTGAACTTTGAGCTAGCTCACTTTTGTGTGAGCTGGCACAACACTGGTGCTGGGTTGCATGCTTCCTGGTAAGATGGGCCAAAGTGTAAACTTTTAGTGCATGTACATGTTCATAAAGTGATCATACAGTGTTAATCTTAGATGACAGAAGACAGATAAGTAGAAGAAGTTGTGTTCATGCCCCCCAAGGCCTGATTTAGAAAAACTAAGAAAATGATAAGAGTTTTTTTTCCCCCAAACTGCGTAACAGCAGAACACGGATCACTGAAGACTTCAATATGAGTAAGTATTTAATGTTGGACTTTTGGGACATTTGCTTAATGATACATTATTAGATATAGAAAAATGCTTAATCTGATCCCTGCTGTTTTTTTATTTATTTATTTATTTACACTGAATTTGAGATGTGAGTGAAGAGCTTTGGAGACAATTTAAGTGTCACTTGTATTGTTCTTCAGCTGTGCCCTTGGACAGCATAACATGCATTGTTGGCCTGACTTTGACAGATGTCATAGTGAATCAATGTTTCAGTGTTAAGTGCAATGAAAACCAAAATGAATACATGCTTGGTAGGTTTAAATTTGCCAATTTAAAGTTTGGCTTCAAACAAGTCAGTCAAGATTATCAGATACACCTGAACATACACCGATCATAGTTTTTAAGAGGATGGAGGGCAATTACTTGTGAATGTACTCATGTCCGGACATTAGATTGCCCAGCTGATCGGTGCCCCCGAGTTGGATCTTACAACCGTATACTTGGTTCAAGTGATGGAAGTCATAAGCTTGGAACACTTGATAGGTGAACTCCGTCAGACTCATCCCATCTGCGCTCTTCAGCCTGGACTGCACGCTGTGGCGGCTCAGCATGGTGCCCATTCTAAAGTGTCTCCCAGCCTGAGACAGAAAGTCTACCACTCTCCAGTCCTTGTACCAGCTCAGATTGTTCAGTACAGTAAAAGAGCCCAGCATTCTGGAGCCCTCTTTAAAGTACAATTCATGGTTGGTGAAGATCCTCTGTAGGCTCTCCCGGATGCTGCGGGTGTTTTCCTCCACAGTCTCCGCGGACAACCGCTCCCTTTCACTCGTCTTCCCGCTCGGGTCACCGATCTGTGCCGTGGCCCCTCCCAGCACTGCGAGGACATGGTTCCCGGCGTTTCGGAAATGAAGCAGGCCGATGATAGCGAGCAAGTTTCCCACATGTAGACTGTCCGCAGTGGGGTCAAAGCCACAGTAAACAGTCTGAGCTGCAGACTGGAGCAGCCGAGAGAGCTGGTCCTGCGCTGCGTTTTCAGGGAAGGATTCCTTCAGAATACCGCGTTTACTTAAAGAAAAGAGGAGTCCGTGGTATGCAGATGGAGAACAGTGAATCCCTGACCTGGGTGTAAGGCACAGTCTCATTAACCTTGGCAGAATACTGGATCCATGCCGCGGTATGTAGCGGCAGGTCCGCGCTATGGAGGTCGCCATGTTGGATAACGTGACAAGAACAAGGAGAAGGAGTTGAGAGCAGTAATGGCCAGTTTACTGTGAGGAGAGCGCCCTCTAGAGGACTAGTTCAAAGACAACCTGGTTGAAAGAGAAAAATCTCATGTGAGGACTTTTTAAGTGACAATGAGACAGGTTAAAATTAATAGTAATGACTTTTTATGACCTATAAATTCAAACAAGATCAACACATACCATTTTATCCGCCAAAATCAGCTTCCCATCAGGAGGTTTAAGATGTTAGTATACCAAAGAAGTGCACATTCCAACACATAAGTGCTTACATCTGGAAAATCTAGATCTTTAGATGACCCTATAGGTCAGTGGGCCCTAATTGGAAGACTGAAAAAGACTGAGTCATTAGCTAAATTACTGTGTTTACTTTACTGCTCTGTATTGATCAAAGACTATACAGGACTTAGATGAACTAGCAAATGTCTTTGTTCCAACTGCTAAACCATTTAGACCACACTAATAAATAAGTAAACTTAATTTAGTCATCAAAGAAAATATAATAGCACAGTGTAATATTTATTACAGTGTAATATAATTATGGTTTTCATCACAAGCAGACTTAATGTGTTTCACAAAATAAATAAATAAATAAATAAATAATGCAGTGATGATGAGTCAATGGTGCACTCAACTACATGAGCCACAAATTGTAGCTGTAGGTCTGACTTAAGACCATAAGATGGTAATCTTGAGCTGGTACAACTGTTTAGACTGCAAGAAGTGACATCCAGTGGATAAAAATCACTTTAATACTCATTGACATTACTCACAATAAGTTAGGATATTGTTATTCACAAAAGTGCGTTTTTTTTACCATTTATACCATATGAGTCTGAGTTCCTGAAGTCAAGCTGTGACAATTCTGGCACAATATAGTGGAGCATTATCATCCATGAACGGAAAGTTGGGGATGTGTTGGCAGAACTGGGTGATGATGATGGGTTCTATAATGTCTCTGAGGTAATAAAATGCAGTGACTGAGCCATCTACAATCACCACATCTGTGTTATGCTGACTGGTGATGCCTGCCCAGACTGTTGCACCTGCTCCACCATAGTGAACCCTGGGGACCATGTTGACCTTAGTGTATCGCTCACCTTACCATCTCCAGCAACGCTGACGACCCGACACTCATCAGTGAACAGAACGGTAGAACCACTGCTACATTGTCCAGGTCACATGGTGTCTTGGTGTCAGTGGAGTCACCTGCAACAGTCGTCTGGCTTTAAGCCAAACTGGTGGAGTTGGTTGTGAATGGTTTGTCTGGAAACCCTAGTACCCCTTACTTCTCGTAAACAGGCTTTCAGCTGTGTGGCAGTTGCATAACAGTGTCTGAGTGCATAGGTCCTTACGTACTGGTCATCATTGCGGTCCAGCACTCGTGGGGCTCTACTCCTGGGTCTGTCATGAACACTGTCAGTAGTTCTGTGTCTTGCTGTAAGTCTGCTGATGACACTTTGAGACACATCAAGTTCACAAGCAACATCTGACTGTCTGCTACAGACCTGAAGATGTGCTATTGACAAGGTGGCGCTGCTCATCCGTTTAGTGACATCATGTGTTCATGGCTGCATGAATGATAAATTGGGAATGACTTACTGACAGTATCAGCTTTTTATACCCTAAGAATGTTGAAATTGATGCCACATTGAAAAGGGTTGCCTTTTTGTATTTTTTGGTATTGGCCCCTATGTAAGGCGCACTGTACACAGTGAGACCATTACATGGAAAACACAAAATTCGGTGTATCTATCACCCTAATACAATTGCCTCCCTATCCCAAAAATCACTGAATTTAAACAAACAACCAAACTTATTGTGAGTAGTGTATAATAACTGCATAAATAAATAAAACAAATGATGAAAGTGAGATTGAATTTAAAATAGTTTTATTTTAAATCCATTCAATGTCAACTGGTTCCATTGTTTAAATGTCTAGATATACATTCATCAAACATTTACAGTATTGTTACCACGCCACAGTACACATTAACAACACATCCAAAGACAGTCTCTGATGTCTCATCTCACGTCACTATAGCCACAAAAATAAACTCCATGAAATCCAGGAAGAAACATACAAAATCAAAAACCTAATTTCTATGACTGCTGCCCCCCCCGGTTACATTTTACTGCCAATGTTTTGATAAATAAAAATAAATGACAAATGAATCAGTATTGTTTGTGTTTATGTGCTGTAAGGCAGAACACTATCAACATATTCTCCAGAGAGAATAAAGAGAAGATTTTTATTTAAAAAAGGGGGGTGGGGGTGTAATATTTCTGTCCTGAGCTAGTTTAACAAAGGAAGACTACAATTCCCTGATACAAGTTCAAAAGTCCCTTGTCAATTCAACACAAAACAGATGTTACTAAGGGTAAGCACGTTATCACGAATTTACAAGACTTCTTAAGGGCCTGCCTCTAGCAGTTTTTCAACCATCTTAGGTGGAACTGTGTCCGCTTCAAAGGAAATCCTTCATAATCTATTTTTTTAACAGCAAAACAACACTCATCATTAAATCTCTCTGTACTTGTGATAGTCTGTGATATCTTATCCTGTCTGCATGGCCCTGTGGTGTCGCATACAGCTAACCCCAGCTGACATTATGACCAGTTTATTCATTTTAAAAGTGTATGTGTGCTTAAGTCAAGTATTTTATTGGAATCTCTTGTGTTTTATGGCATGGGCACATGCTAAGGCACAGATAGTTTGTGGTTTATCTCGAAGCATATCTTGAAAGGGAAAAACCGAGCTGCTGAATGGGACTAACATTCTGCAAGAAGTTATAACATAGAGGCAGCTTGATGGCTGGTAATCTACTCATGGCATAAGAAATGTTTGGTGAGTTAGTACAACATAGCAGCGGCTGAGGAGAAAAGAGTGACAGAAAGCACAACAATAAAAACATTACATACAGCATTATCATTACTGCATCTTCTTCACTGCAAAAACATGTAATGTCATGGCAAATAGTGAGTGCATTTAGTTTCTGCATTTAATCAGCAACAGAGATGTGGTGTGAAGGAGCACGAAAAAAAAAAGGTTGTTTGAGAATAGGCAACTACATAATGATTTCTCATAGCATCAACAAAATTCTGTGCATATATTATCTTTTTTTTTCAATCTGCAACCTGAGAACAGAGTATTTGATGATCAGTGCGGACATTTCAAATGATAAATGTTTGATTGCAATCAAATGTCACAAAAGTCAAGATTTTTTTTTCCAACTACCTAAAGTTGTGAGCCAGTGCAGCCCTGCATGGCCTACAAGTGCTTTCAGTAAATATCATAAGAGCTTCATTTAACAGATGAAAGCAGAGAAATGAACTGAAATCATGCTGCACATGCAGACTGATGATTCTCCACTTTTCATATAACATCAAAGAAAAGGAATGTCCCCAGTGGGGTTCAGATGAAGCATATTCTGATTACCAGTCGCCCTGTTGTCCTTATGTCTATTTACACTGCACTCTTTAATGGTGCCATTTCATATAAACAAGTATCCGATTTCGTCGTATGTATATACTTTAGTATAAAAATATCCAATTCAATTTAAACACACATATGCTGCATGTAAGCATAAAGAACAAACAGTACATAGCTAACTTTAGATTTCAAAAATTTTAAAGTATTTACCAAACAGAGGAATACAAAAGTCGATCATCATTAGTACCTTGTATACCTCAAGAGTTAAAAGCTGGAGCAGGCAGTCATGTCATCATTTCAGCAATGTACATTGCACCGTCTTTATACAATGTGGTGTCACTATAAACACAAGGTTTGTGTTTTTTTTCTTAAATAACTGTATTTTAATTAATTCGTTATTCTTTTAGATTTTGGTTGGATTAGCAGATTGAGGGAATAAAGAAAGACTGACATATCATCCAAGCCATCAGCAATTCATGCTTCCACCATTTCCTTATTTACATGCTTGAGTTGTAGGTCCACTGCATTGAGTCCATTTTGAAATTCGGCAAGTATTTCGTTCTCCATCATTAAACACTCATCAGAAGTGCCTGGCTCACAGAATCCCATCATTATAGGCGACCTTGGCTTTGTATTTGTTTTAGCCTTTTGATTTTAACGTAACAACAAAAAATAAACAGAGGAACTTAAGAAACTGGGAGATCAAAACAGAACACATTCATCGTATGTGGCAAAGGATTTGCCTAATCCAAAAAAGACAACAACACATGACTTTTTTTCCTATCACAGATGAGTTAGGCTCTCCTTTGCCATAGCTTTAAAATGTGCAAGCAAGACCTGTGAATCTTAATCTACACCACATAGCACAAAATAGAAGGCAGAAAGACAAGACTGTCAGAAAAAACAACCATGAGATGCATTTTCACTTTACTACTGAGAAACAAAAGTTTGCTTTGTGTTATAGCATTCTACATCTGCCTATACTTGGTGGTAATGAGGTTTTTGCATTTTATAAGCCCCTGTAAAGCAGGACAGAAAACAGGATGGAGTGCTGACCGTCTCTGTGTGAACTTTGAGGAAAAGGCATTTAACAGAGGTCCAGTATAAAAATCACAGGCGTGTTTGTGCTTCTGACTTGCATTGTGGTGCATGGGCACAGTGAAACAGTGGCTGGGATCATTTCATTCTTGAAAAACTTCAAAATATGTTAATCTTGCTACCGTAATCAAAAGTGTAAAAGTATGATTGCCTGTAGTTTGTGTTTACACATGCTGATAATCCATACCATGGCTGGAATTTGAAAGACAATGGTTATTTCCACTATCACAACAAACAAAGTATGGCTTAGAAGACTCACAGTACAATTAAATGATTAAGTTCAGGGTTAAAATGGGTATAAAAAGGTACACGGTGAAAGAC
Source organism: Labroides dimidiatus (assembly GCA_030710495.1). Taxonomy (NCBI): domain Eukaryota; kingdom Metazoa; phylum Chordata; class Actinopteri; order Labriformes; family Labridae; genus Labroides; species Labroides dimidiatus. The sequence continues at coordinate 15,710,406 of CM061147.1, forward strand.
GGGTGAAGGACATCACCAGTCCCAACTGACAGAAACCTGACAGAAGCTGCCTTTCTTGAAAACTGCATTATACTGTTTTACTGCTGCCAACAAAGTTATTTGGGTGTTGTTAGCTGAGGATATATGGCTCTTTGCTCCTTGACATCAGTATAAAAATCTAACATTAAATAAACTGCTGGAGTGGCGACCATCAGGTTCACTATCTTTCCTTGTTTTAGGGCTTGTCAAGGAGACAGGAGAGAGATAACCTCAGAGGTTACAATGAAATTTAGGGTATTTATCTCAGAGTTTGGTCAATGATTGCATACAAGGGTATCTATATAGGGTCTCGATAAACTGTACATCACATTTTTGCATACATGACATTTCTGTCTATGAAGTTCACACAGTGGAGAGGAGAGCACTGTCAAAGACCTTTCGTGCGAACCAGATTCCAAAGATGACTCTTGCTGCAGTATCAGGGTTTAGTGGTTCAAACTAGCTTATAGAGAACTCTCTTTTTCTGTCCCTGACATAAAAGGGAGTTGATTTGTAGAGGTTCCCCTCCTGATTATTCCTCCACAACCCTTAGTACATGTCTCTGTAGATTTCCTGAAGGAGTGGGTGCAGTGAGGTGTCCTCTGTCTTTTTGATCTCCTGCACCAGCTGTGCATGCTCAGTGACCAGCTGCCGAAGGTCAGCCAGTTTCTGCAGCAGCTTAGGGAAGAGGAACGTGTCATCTGGGTGATTGACCAACAGGTGGAGCTGAAGCACCTGCACAATGCTCTCCTGCATTCGCTCAATATGTGCCACATTCACCAGGCCTGGGCGGTCTAATGATAAAGGAAACAAAACAAACCTGATTTATACTCCATCATAACAATCTTCAATTGGAATTAAATGTAAACAGAAAGGTAGAATGAGAGAAAACATTTGTTTTCCTGCTTGCTCACCTCCACAGCAAATGATAGCAGCCACAAACAGAGCCAGGTCACTGTCGTCTAGCTCCAGCCCGTTAAACTTCATTGCAAACTGGAACTTGGGCTCCATCATGTCACTGAATGGGCGCCTCAGGCTCTTGAGGAATTCCCGTGTAATGAATCCTGCGCCATATGCTACAAGTAGCCCATCCTTGTTCATACTGGAGGCGAGCATGGCAAAGAGAGCCTCGTACACCCCGTATTTCAAAAGTGTCACCTGATCGTTGAGGTCCAAGCTTGAGAACCCTGGGACGGACTTTGCAAACTCTGTTAACTCTGTGACAGTTTCCACTGATGTGCACTGGCAGCAGTGGAAAATCCGAACTTCTGCCTCCCTGTCCTTAAGTGCTCCTGCTGAGCCGACCATCTTTGCCACCAGAGTCTGCTCTGCCAGCTGGAGGGTCTCCATGTCGTGGATGACGAAAGGCTGTGGTTGACAGAGAATGGTGGACTGTTATGAGTCAAAAATATATTCCACATTAGCCTCCCTGAACTGGTGTTATACTAAAGCTAGACTTTAATTAAAAACACTTTCAGGGCTTGTAGAATCCCCCTCTATATGTTGATTTCATTAAGATAACCTTTGTTGTGATTTGGGGCCTTATATGAACAAAAGTTAATTAGCTGGCCGGTTTACTTATTGATGTTGTGAAAAAAAAATGTATTTGCAGTTCACATGTCAGTAAGTACAACACATTGTCAGTACAGTGTGTTCTGTAATTTTGGCCTACAGACATTAACTTGACTACATAAATATTGAAAAAGATGAATCAGCAAAGTCTATACATGAAACACTGAAGTGACTATAGTGTTTACACATAATCTTAACCTGCAGGAGAGGATAAACCTGAAGCCTTTATTGACACTCGTGTTTCCACAAAGACATAGTAACCCTCTTTGACCCTATGGCTATGTAATTATGAATGTCACTCAGAACCATTAAAATAAATGTGGGTTTATGTACAAATCATTTTATATAAAACACAAACAAATCATTTTGAAAGTAAAGCTGTTTTAGAGAAAAGAGGGCTTAATAGAGCTTGATGATCTAGAGGTCAAAAATAACAACAGATTATAATGGAATATGGACACAGTTTTCAAAAACTTATAGGTTATTTCCTAAAAATCTATATCACTATCAAATGTACACGGCCAATTAAGTTAAGAAGCTTTGACCGCACGTGATTTCAGCTAAAGGTTGTTAAAATTTGTGTCACTGTCCCTTTTGCTGACTTGCTACAGCACCTGAACAGCAGCTGCAACTGTTGCTGCACATCACCATCAAAGCTCTGATTAATGAACGCTGTACTAAATGTGGGCTACAGTAATAAGGGAAAGTATGAGGGACATGACAGTGGGCTGTTTATTTTTAAGACACTTGTACATCACCAAACCATTGTTGTCAGATAACTTATGACATGATAAATTACTTAAGACTTATGACACTGATATGTTCAACATAAGACCAACAAACTAAAGGGGATGTAATTCAAGGACATTTGATAAATTCCTACAACATTTTTACTCTCCTAGACTTTTTGGCTTTACCTAGACCCTTTAAAGCTCAAAGGCGTTTGTAGGTCATCTTTTTAAACTGAAAGTGGCAGGGTGCTTGGTCATTAGCAATACACGCAGGAAATATCTCTGTTTTTGAATATCTATATTAACACAATTTATGATTTGAGACATTACATGCTACAGGTACTTGGAAAATAAGATTTTACAGCCATGCTAGCTTACCTCTGAGGCTATGCCACATAAAACTTGAAAAAAACAAACAAAAAGCTAATGTCTGATTTTTAGTAAGAATAACTTGTAGGGTGTTCAATATCTCTGTTTAGAATAATAGCATGCTAACACTTGAATGTAGAAGGAATATCCTTAACATTTATCTTAGGAAAGTTTTGATTTGGCACGTCAGGTACTGTGAGGAGAGCGCCCTCTAGACTGGCACATTGGGTACCTACCTAAGTGTTGACAGCCATTCTAGCTGGCTGCATAATAGTTTGAGCCAAATGTTAATGTTTGAAAAAAAGGAGAAAAAAAGGGGAAAAATCTTAATGTTTGATTTTTAGCAAGAATGATGTTTGAGGAGTTTGTCATCTCTGTTTAGAATTGTAGCATGCCATCATCTCTCTGATGAAACTGATGGTTCCTAGAATAGAACTTCCTCCCATCAGTGTGTGAATGTTGTGTGGATGGATGAATGAGACTAGCAGTGTAAAGCGCTCTGAGTGGTCGGTAAGACAAGAAAAGTGCTATATAAGTACTGGTCCATTTACCATTTACCACTTAGCTAAATGCTAATGTCTGCTTCGCACTGTGTGGAAGTATAGCATGCTAACACTTTTACTGCCATTGGTAAAGGCAGTTAGAAGAGGACGTTTGGCATCCCATAAAAATTCTTAGCAGGACATAAACTGTAGTATCTATTTTTGCAGATACTATATGGGATCAAATTTTGACTTAATGGTGGTGTTATGTAAAAAGTCATGTGAAAAGCACATAGGGCCTCATCTTTTGGGGCACCCTGACTTTTATTACTAAATGTTGTGGCAGTCCTACACCTCTGTTGATAAGTTTCAGTCATGATAACAGCCAGGTTAGCCAAATGAGCAGGATATCAATGCAGCAATCATGACAGCCACATTGCTAGCATGGCTAAAATTAAGGACTATCACAGCCTTATTCTGTTATAATTTTCTAGTCCCAGAGCTCTGGCATAAATCTGACAGGATGATTAACTGACAGATGAATCAGTATAAACTAATCATCTGATACAGCCTTGGTGATAGAACTAAATTATTCTAAAAATAATTTAATCATTCCAAAAACCAGAAACTAGCCTTGAGCAACCGAAGCTACTTGGCATTTCTTAAGTTTGCTTTCTTAAAGGCTTAAAACATCCAGTCAAGACCTGACATGCAGATTAATCAAAGCCTCTGCAAAACCAGTTGAGTCAGGAGATAAAAATAATATTTATCCACGGTACACAAATCAGAGCCAGTAACACAGTGGCTCAGTGTCCCTCCCAGACATTAATGCTTCTAATTCAAACCTGATAAGAATTCAACCTGCAGGCACCTCCTGGATCCAAATAAGGTTATGACCTTGGTCAACCTTATAGCACATTCAAAAATCTAAGATCTCTCTGATTTTAAAGGAGTATAGTTGTTTTTCTACAGAATCAAGGTTATGCAGCGTGAGTGTTCTGTGGAACACTCAACAATATGTCTTTTAAGCAAACTTCTACGTTGCATTAAAATCCAATCTGTGGCTGAATATTCCACAGACTCCTTGAGTGTGTCCTTTAACCATGCTTTGAGCTTCGATCTCCAGTAGCTGTAAGGAGAAATCTGTGTTTGAACACTGGTATATGCTTGGACTAAACTATCCCTCTTGACCTATTTCACACCAACCCAAATCCATCGATTAAGTTCACAACCACTCTGAGATAATTATAAAGAAAATGAAGGAGGGAGGTACAGGAGTTTACTTTTTTGGAGACTTGGGATGGTTTTTAAAGACTATGTAGGGAAAAAGGTAGAAAAGAGAGAAGTGATGTGCTTAAACACGGGCTCTTTATATCTTTTCGGTGCAAACAGATGTTTCCTTGTTCAGCTTGTGAATTGGCTTATAGTGCTGACAGGGAAAGTTATTTCTATCACTGGCTGGCAGCACAAACTCTCTAAGGGTAGAGTCTGCCAAATATTATTGTGACATTAGCATGATTGCAAATTTTGGATGTGTTCAGAATAAATATGAAATCAACCCAGAAGGGAAAAAATAAACTTACAAGTTGCAAGACAACATGACCTGGACCTGTGAAGAAATTCTGGTTGTAAAAAAAAAAAGCCTCACACACATACACATAAAGCCACTGCTAATGACAAACATACAGGCGTGCTGGTCTTGCCAGTGAGGATGGTTCGAGCCTTAGCCTTGTTCATGTTGAAGTTCTTGAGGTAGGCCTCATAAATCTGTCGAGCCAGTGTCTTCTGGTCGGCTAGCTGGGGGTTTTCCACCTCCCGGTCCCCTGTCACCATCTCCGCCTTCAGCTTTAGCTTCTCTGACTGCGGCATCCGACCAAAACGGATAGCTGTAGAGAGCAAACAAACAAATTTAAACTCCAGTTGCAGAAAATGTGCCAATTTATGATATAACATATTTTGAAGAACATTAGTCATAACTTTTATAAAGAGGTTAATCTTGTTTTCATTAATAGAAACAGCCAATTGAAACTGCTGCATGAGAAGTGAAGACAGGATGCTTTTACAGAACTAAAATAGACTCGATTTCAAAATGTTAATTCACCTGAAAATTGCTACAAAGCTGCATTACTGTGGACAATGAATACAAGTAAAAACAAGCTCCAAGAATAAAAACATTTACCCAACCAAAAACTAAAGCAAACCATCCAAATAAAACTATTTATATCTACTATTCTATTCTATTCTATTCTATTCTATTCTATTCTATTCTATTCTATTCTATAACAAACATAATGCAATCATCAGTAAAATAATCAGATTCTAAGTCTGGCATTTCTTGATGTCTGTAAATTAATTACCCCCATAACTGGACCAAAGTGCAGACCTGGGCTTTAATTTTAAGTTGACTTCTTAAAAAATGAAAGTTTTCTTCTTGCTATTAAAAAGCTACAGTGGTAAGAGTGCCAGTACAAGAAGCACATACTGAATGTAATGAAAACAGATTTTTAAAAACAAGCTGGGGATGCCAGGAAACACTGAGTAGTTTTCCATAGAAGGAGATTTCTATTTCCGTTTCAGAGGTTCAAGCAGTCTCTTGAACTCTCAAAGTGTTGAAAACGACATCCAATGAGGAAAAAAGTTATAAACAATGGCAGAGGCAGGGTTGTCCTTTGGTGGTAATGGCACACTTTCCTGAACAAGACTACAATTTTCACAGAGGTGTGCTGGAAAGCTGTGGAACATGGTTATTTGAGACATGCAACAATGGCAGCTTTGGATGGATCAACACTGGTGAGCCCATGTTGTCCAGTCTAATTTGCTGTGAAGAAAACTGCAGTCAAATATCAGAAAGTTATTTCTTTGCAAAAAGCCAACGTGTTGTGAAGGTTTCAGGGTGTTCTCTGTTTGAGCCTGTTAATAGGGATGTTGAATGAGGTGACAGAAGAAAGAAAAAGAATAGAGGTACCTCAAAGCTCCTAATAATGTTGAGTTTATGCTCATCAGCATAAATCTATAACCCTTACTTAAACTCCTGCAAACAAATGTTATATTAGACAAGAAGCTATTCCAAATCTGTTTTTGTTTTTAAGATCGCAGTAAAAGTTAACAACCTTACACAAAACAGCAATAGAAAATCCTGCATAAACACAAATGTTACTTGATACTACAAAGTGTGAGAAGTGTCTCAGATTGCAAAAGTTGTTTTTCTTTAAGGGGATGCAAGCATCTCTCAGACGTCCTGATCTCATTTACCTAATGAGATTAGAGGTGAACTGTTTTTAACCTCTCCATGGCAGAAGATGATGCACTGTCTTGTAAACACACAATTCAACAAACCAATTCCTCACAAGTCAACTTCCAGCTGCACCTACCACTTGTTCTTTACTAGACTATAAACTCATAATAGGAGTTCCAAGTTCCTTTTTTTTCTTTGAGCCACCCACTGCTGAAATAGATCCAGGCAGGCCGAGCGGCACTGAGCAGGGGAAGAAATACAGAGCAAGCAGACAGCATAAGGACCCATTAGATTACTGCTCACAAAGTGGATGGAGTGTCTGAAGCTTCTAAAGCTCCACAACGGACGCCTGGGCAGGAGCCAAGTCTAATTAAGATGAGAGGAAGTGAGTGATGCTAAGCTGAGCATAAGTCCCAAGAAGTAGTGTGAGGGGATGAGTCTGTGGGGGCAGAGGGGAGGGGGGTAAAGGTGGGAGGCTGTCAACCCATGAAATCAGCTGTTTTAATGGCTGAGTGGTGGTAGAAGCTTCAAGATGATTAACACTTCCTTTTCTAAACTTCTTTGAGCATGAAACCATTCAATGGTAAGCTTAACACGATGATCCTCTCATTACACAATCAAAAAGATTTTATTATGATCAATTATAAAGTTCCTTGGCTCATCAATGTTTTGAAAGATACTTAAAGATCCCTGTAGGAAGGGTGTTATTGTAGCAACATTCAGAAAAGGTATAAGGTATGCAAGTGAAATTAGTTTAAATAAGGACGGGCGTTTTGATATGAATCAAGGGTTATTACAAGCAGAAGCACAAAGATCCAAAATTAGAAGTTCTTCTGTCCAGTAGATCTCTAAAGATCAGGTTACACTGGTCTCAAATCTCCTTCCTCCCCTTCTAGAGTTACATTTAGGCCGATGAAACTCCATACAGTTTTACCGTAAGAGGAAGTGCAGCTGACAGAAATACTACTACTGCTGCATGGCTATAACGTACTACTGTAACATCATCAAGATCAGAGCTTTTTCTTAAGGAAGCTTTCCCATTCTGAAATCTCATGGGAAAGAATAAAGCTGCCTCTGGACCACTGCCACAGTATGAAGTATCTGCACAGTGTGCTCAGTCTGTATGTAAGCCCTCTGATTGCAGTGACCTTTATGATCTTTCTGCTAAAAATTACACTGATGTCCTAAGAAACTTACCTTTCACACAAACAGTTTTCTTTCCCTAATCAGTACACTGGCCTTTAGCTGAGGTAAGCATGCAGAGTTATATTTTTACAGAGTAAACAGAGTTCAACAATATCATGTGCTTCAAGCTCAATATTTCTATAAAAAGATAAGATGGATTCAAAAATGATGAGGGGGTTTTAAACGAGTACTGTTTGCAATGTTTACTGCTTAGAAAGCCTCTCTTCACATTTTCTAAGTTTTGATGACTTAATGTATCAGTGTGAGTTGTTCAACTGTAGCACGAACTGGACAAAATAGGTGAGGAAATGAGAGGTACCCCCATGGCCCACAGGGTGTGTGAGCATTCATGCATTCATTCAATCATTTTCCCATGATATTACTGATGTTCCATCTTTTTTCTTGGGACCTCAACTTCTATTTGCTCCCGATATAACAAATAAATGATAAATCCATGAAAAAAGACGTCATAAGGAGAGGAAAATTATACAAGAGAATCAAAATCATGACTGGATCACTGAAATGTGTTCTTGGCACTTTTGAGTGTTCTACTTCTGAATAAAGGAAAATTCAGATTTTCCAAATCGCTAAACTTTTAGAAATCAGCCTGACACCCTGCTGCAGGGTTCAGTTAGTTACCAGCCTTAACATGCAACTCAAAACCCTACAGTGGTGTTCAATTACTTATGGGTGTGCTAATTATGTGTGTGCTAATTATGTGTGCATGTGCCAGCTCTATCTCTCTTGGCATCTTCAGGAGTGTACTAGTAGTGTGTGTTTACACGTAACATGAACCATGCATGAGTGTATATGTGTGTGTGTGCCAGGACCTGCCTCGCCTAGAAAAACTCACCGTTGTGGGACATGCCCACTGACAGGCACTTCTGGAAGCGGCAGTATTGGCACTTGTTACGGTTCTTCTTTTGGATCTTGCAGCGGCGCTCACATTTGTCGTACTCCAGCTTAAGACGGATTGTCCGACGGAAAAAACCCTGCAGGAACAAGAGGGGAGGAATAATCAAAATACGAAAACTACTCTTATATTCTGTTATTGCCAGACAGCAATTTACTCAGACAACAAGCAAAACACTCCTGTTAAAGTTAATAAAGTTTAAAATACAGAGCTAACAAATGTAACAAATTCTGCTGTTGTGAAACCAGTTTTGTGGTCCAGAAAAAAAAAAGCAGCTATGAAGAAAGAGTCCACTTGAAAGCATTTAACAATGTATTCCCCCGTGTATGGAGCTTGACGATATCAGATACATTATTTCACCATTAGTTTAGCACTTGCTCAACCTTGACCAGAAAGAAACTCTGACAAGGAACAGAGAGACCGAGTTACATGCTTGTAGTTGGGTTTGAAAGCAGCCCTAGAGAAAAACTCATGAAGCCAAACTAAATAGTCCAATTCTCTGTGTCAAAACGTACACAGATATTCAAACAATACAACAAACACAAATACAATACCATAAAAACCAGTGCACTTCAAGCATGGGTTTCACATTCTCTCCATGAACTTTCAACCTCACGTGCTGACACATTACAGTCTATGATAAATACACACGTATCACAAGAGTAACAGAAGACCCAGTCAGAACAGGCAGAGGGGGGTCATGCTGACACTGCTTGTGTCCACTGTCATAAAAGGATCATTGCTCGGTCGTTACAAAGGTCGGGGTTTTCCTACTTTAGTTACATGATATATTGATAGAATGAAATGATATGCATGGAGGGATATTTTTGTACAAGTCTGAACATGTTGCAATAATTTTCAATAACTATGTTGTTTGGTCATCTCATATTGAGATTTTGTCAGTAGCACTAAGTTTTTTAAGTGTTGAATAATGATATGGCATTCTTTCATGTATTGCTTAATAAGTCATCAACAATTTACTTTAAACAACATACCACCTTCCAATGAATTTGTTGTGCAATATTTTTGTGGCATATTTCAACATCAGAAGTTGTAAAAAAACAGCCTACAGCTATTTTGGTAATTAGATCAGAGGCAGGCAGCCCATTATGGAACACTAAAAGGTAGACAGAGCACAACCTGGTGTTTGGTAAATGCTGCAAAAATAATAATAATTATTATTATTATTATTTTTGGGCACTGAAGTGGCTAAGGTATGAAGGTGCATGCTATGAACTGTAAATGCACCCACTTTTGAATTTTATTTTACCCTTCTTTCATTTACTTTTAAAGTTCCACTGAGGAGTCTTCAATGCAATATCAAGCAGTTTGACTTCAAACACTCTTTGTTACCTCTAAAAAGCAGTCATTACCATCATGAAGGTGATAGATGAAATAGTTAACAGTTTATTAAAGTCTTTTAACAATTCATCACTCTGACATGATTGAGAAATGCTGACTTCATTTTGCAGCCAGTACGGACTCTACCATTATCTCACCTTTGGCACCTCACAGGTTAAGCCTGATAGATCAACTTGTACTGACCTCCCCCCTAAAACTGGACACATTTACCTTGACTTCTATGATAACCTGTTGTTTTACAGTTTTATAACCCTGCACCAAAGGTCCCAGGGCTTCAGCTCTCTGATGACCAAAGTCATTAGCTCTGATTAGGTTTACTCTAAAGTCGGCTGCTGCTAGTATGTGAACGTTTATGTAACAGCAGAGTTTATGTATCATTATGACACTGATACACCAACTGCTGTCCAGTGAGAAGGTGCAGAAAATATTGAGCTTCTGAAGCTGCTTCATTCTTTTGCAGTCCAATAGAAAAGTAAAAACCAGAGTATAGAATACTAAAACACAAACTCAAAAATATCATACACACACACTTCAGGATACACTCTCTTGTCCCTCAATGCTTTATGAAAAACCCTCTGGGTGTTCTTTGACATTATCAGTAAACAATTACCTGATAGATTACTAAGCAATGTGTGACAGTGAGGCATAGTATCTTTGATGCTTTCAAGAAGGATGATTTGGTCACAAGACACACTGCTTGGGGATTAATGTCCTACATTCTTTCCTTCAGCTCCTAGAAACATTTTAAGGTCTTTTATTTGGTAATCATTAAAAAGCTGTTAGTGATTCTTGGCTTGTCTCTTCTTGATACATGGATATTGACAAAAATATTGACACAGGGAGAAGTGAGTAAACAGGGAAGTTTAAAAAGACCGCTGTGTGGTAACTTGGCCATAGCATAGACTTAAAAAAAAAAATGGACGTCATCTTGCTCCGCCTAAAGTGAGGTCCCCATGAAAACTGCTCCCCCTGGTGACTGGCTGCGGTATAGGTCCAAATCTCAGTCTTCCCGTTCATTCCAGATGTGCTGTGGTCAAACTTTAAGAAATAAATACACCTCGTAGGAATGTTTCTCACATCTGGATGCTATGAGATTAGACTTTCAAAGGAAAAAAAATAACTTATTTTTGTCACCCAGCTCCACACAGATTCTCTACTGCACAGACTCTGGTTGCTTAATGGTGGCGCCTCTGACGGGGTATTTTATTTTGGCTTCATTACCATACAATGGTAAAAGGTAGAGCCACACTGTCTATTCTATATAAAGTCTATGGGCCGTAGATCTCCCCCTCACAGTAATTCCTGGCTATAACTACAGTCCACTATTTAACTGCATAATTTATGTGTGTACTCTTGTTCTCACCTTGCAGCCCTCACAGGCATGGACTCCGTAGTGATATCCCGAGGCGCGGTCAGCACAAACTCGGCACTCCAAGTTGAGTGATGAGGAGGAGGTTAAGTAGTCATCCTGGCCGGCTGCCAACCCGTAAACAACTGACGACGGGCTTGATGCAGGCGTGAGGGCATCTACAAAACACAGAGGCAGAACTGTGATTAAACCACTGACTAATCAATCATCCTGACGTTAAAATACAGACAAGGATATGAGGACGTAATATGTTTTTGTCTTACTGTCAGCAAACCCTGTGAAAAGACAAAACCAGATTCAAACTGATACTACTAACAAGTATCTATCTGTTCAAGGTCATCTCTGTGTGACAGACTCCCTTTGCTGGCCACTCAAAACCCTTAGCACACCAGATGCAGCTGAACAATCGTCTGGTAACACAAACTCTCTACACTACAATATTTACAGCTTTATTTTCTAACGCATATCATTTCCTAAACTTTTAAGAGTTCAGTTTTGCCTTTCTGGCAAGAAATCCAAAAACAAAACTGAATTCCTTTGTGCCAAGCACAAGGCTGATCCAGTCTGAGAAATATGTTTTGCTCTCGGCTGATGACTTTGTCTTTTTTTTAGTGCAGAGATAAGCCTACCCTCTCTGGCACTGCCAGCCTAATCTAGACACTCAGGCATTCAGTACAATTGCTTCTTCTGCCCGGCACACTCAGTTTAATTATATCTGATTTAAAAGTGAGTGATTACATGTGACTTGATCGTTGCTGTTGAACTTGAACCAACCTCACACTTATGTAGAGAATGTGTACACTCATGTGAAAACAACATACTTTGTAAAGGTTGAGGAGAAGGTATTATTTATTTTCAGGCCTTATCCTGTCCTTCTGATACCTCTGTAGTAGCATTACATAACGTTTAATTTTTTGGATGCCAACTGCTAGGCTATGTAAAAACTGCCAAAAAAGGAGAAAGTTATGAATAACTGTGGTAATAATCTAGAATAACCCTTATTAATACAAAGATAAAAAACAGTCTGGTAGAAGCGGCTTGTAACAGTCACCGTGACAGTATTTGTATTGCTCTCCAAAATCAGAGTGATATGCTAAATGTGTTACACTGAAAAACCATACAGTTATTAACTCTTGAATTGAGATGTCTTCATAACTTTTACAAAGACAGTTATTGTTATATACCTAAAATTGCCCCTGGGATAATTAAGTATTTCTGATTCTGATTTTAACTCTGAACTAAAACTTGTTTGTCATCACAAAAAAGTCTTTTCATGGTACCAAGGCCTAAAACACAACTTTGACCAATTTGAGAGATTAATACATGAAAATCCAAAAAACAAAACTAAACTAATATTTTTAACAATTTCTGCCTTCTCAGATATCTTTGGCAAGAGTGGGACAAATGAAATTAAAGTCCATTTGAACTCTTTGCTCTTACAGCCTGTTCCTGCACAGCTATTTATTTAGAGGTATGAACATACCACGTGGTGGACTTCCTATCCCAATCATAACTCCATTGGAGTAGTATTTCTGTTCCTCCTTGTGGACTACAGGTCATGGAGATGTGCCATCTAGGTTGCCGATATATTTTTGATTTCCACCTTGTGGGAACATGATAGACAGAACGTGGCCAGTACACAAATAGCAAAACAGTGGCACTAAGTCAAGCCACATGAGACGGTTCAGAGATGCCAGAACAGGGATAAGTCTAATTTGGCTTGATCTGTATTCCTGCCTGGAGTAAGTACACATACTTATATGAAAGCATGTCAGTGGTTCTTCTGCTGCTGTTTCTCACTGCTAACACCCCCAAACACTCATAAATCTTAAACAGCCCCTCAGTGACTTTTCCATGACATCATCAAATGTTTCCAAGATGCCTCCTACACAGCACTTCCCTGTCTTTTCTCCTTTTCTTTCTTCTCTCTCTCACACACCCCTCTTTTCTCTCAATGTATGTTTATTTTTCCACCCTATTCAAAGCCTCTTCACTTGTTGCATAATTTGGTGGTGGCATAAATTCCCCCAAATGCCAATGTGACTTCATTCAGGAGGAAACACAGCAGCAAAATGGATGTTTCCTGAGCTCTGGTGCATGGCGCCTAAGGAATGTGTGAATTCCTAAATGGTTATGAAGCAAGGAGAAAGACTGGAGGAGGAGATGTGAGGAAGTACAGAAAATAAGAGAATGGTGGCGAGGAGGAGAAATAAGGTGAGGAATGAAAGGGTTTGGGAGGAAATGGGCTGAGAAAAGCTAAAAACGAGAGTAACAAGACTGTGTGTGAGGGATGGTTTGTTGTAAGTTTAAACAAGAGATATATTAGTCAAGGTGTATGAACATTAGGTTTGAACAAATCAGAGAAAAGGGATCTCGCTGCAATTGTAAAAGAATGATCTGAGCAATCCTCATATTCTCATTTAAGTTTCTAATTGGTGATAAACAGAAGTCTTTCTTGATGGTACATGTTTACCCAAGACAGTAGAACCTTCAGAACCATTGCTGGACGACTGGTATTCAGGGACATCAAAGGAGTTGAGGGCGTCATTATCGATGGATTGTGAGATGTCCTGGAGCTCCTCCATCCCGCCCATGAATTCATCATCGACGCACAGGGGGCTGCCCAGCACCGAGTCCTCCAGCGGCGAGGGGGGATGGTAGTGCCTCTCCATGTCGACCATCGTAGTGGTGGAGAAGCAGGCTGCTGGCACTCTCACACATCAGACTAGAGACAAAGGACAAGGGGAGGGTAGATAAAAACAAAGAGGTCAAAGAGGTCATAAGAAAATACACAATGACAGGAGCAAAACAAGATTATTATTCATGTTTTAGGTCACCTCTTAGGTCATCTCTGTCTGAATAGCTGGAGGGTGTGAGGTGACATTACTGCAAGCACTTCAATAAAGCTTTGATAAAGCAAGGCTGTGTGTTAACCATAGGGCTACCATATTCTGGAAACCCCAAAAGAGGACACTCCCTGGCTTCTTGGAGATACTGCAAAAGTACCCAAAGATACTCAAAGATGACAAAGTAGCTTTATAAACCATACATTTATTTAAAACATAAAAGTATGAAAAATTTTCTATAACGTAAATATTAAAAATGCTTGTGAAAAAATAAGTGCTTATCGGTGGCAATCTGGTTTTCCAAGTCTCCAGAACCTTTATTTGCATCTGACTCATAGGTGCCAGGTTTGTAAACAGTACACAGTTTCCCATCAGTCACAACTATGATGAAAACAGGGGTACTTTTTCTGCAGTTTGCCTGTAAAAGTGTATTTACACTTCGGCCTTTTCTTGCTAAGGGAGCAGCGCAAGCAGTCAGAGCATGCTTTCTATTTTGATCTGAAAGAAGGAGTTGCATGGGTCTTTTTCTACATGGTTTAAAAAGAACAAAATGACCAGTCTACGTGTAAGACAGTGCTCACAAAACAAGTACCAGTTGTACAGAATGACAACATAAACAATGTCAAATTGATTTGCGAGGTGTGGCTGATGTTGGCAGAACTGGCACCTCTAGCTTCAAGCTCACCTTGCAGGTTAAGATCCACATGCATGTGCAGCACGGTACAGGTCAAGTGGTTATAACCAGACAGGTTAGGTACAACTTTTAGGATCCATGGATCAAGTTACATCAGAATAACATCAAATTGCACAAAGCTATAAGAGCCCATCTGGTATCTGTGTTATGGCAACAGCCACTAAATGGAGCCATGGCACTGGCTTATAGTAACACAAATTATGTTACCAGCATTTCACCGCTGCCATGATAAAAAAAAATATTCTGTTTCTTGCAAAGAACCAAATATTCGAAAATGATCAGATCAACAGACTCGGAACTCAGGTGATGAGTAGCATGGTAGCCAACATTAAGTCTTTTAGTGGATGTTGACCACTTTGTGAAATAAATGTACACATCCCAACTACAACTGTTTAAGCATTTGACTTAAAGAAACACCTTGTTTAGTAGGTCTCTTACTACACATTGTGATACAAGGTGTTGATTACTGTCTTTTAACTATTTTTATCTGTGTGTAAAGTGATCTTGTGTGACCTAAAAAGTGTTTATAAATAAAATTCTATTATTTTCTTGGGACCGTGACAATTTGATGGTAAGGTCTTGAGATGTTTTAGTTTGGACTGTTACTGCACATTTAACATTAACCAACAGTGACATCAATATGGCCACATTGCTAGGACTACCCTACTAAAGCATCATCTTTTAGTTCACATGATCAGACAAATCATACATTCAGGCCTACAAATGCTGATGATACATGCAGCCATCAAGAAACAGGTGCTGCATGTTGCTATGAAGAGTTTAGCAGGCGGCAAGGGCATGAAAGACACAAAGTATCTTATGACACAACACAAGCCTCCCTCCTACTGTGACGTATTCTCTCTTGATACAGTAACCATATCCTCACAAAACTTCACAGTGCTGCAGGACCAGAAAGACGGAGAACAGGGAGAAGGAGAGGGGCACAGACATGTGAAGGGATGAATTTAGGTCACAGAGTTGGCTCTGTGAATGTGCGGCTGGAGGAGATATGACAGACAGACTGGCTTGTACTGTTCAGATTTTGCTCAGTTGTACAAGGGGGAACTGGGAGGAGCCATGAGGTACCCATGAAAGTATGCAAAGAACATGGCTTGTCTCGCTGGCTTGGACCTTGCATTACATATTAGAACCTCATACATGCGCCTGTAAACTAGGTCAATCTTCAGTAAGCCCTTTCCCATCAGGCTTTGCTAAGAACCTTGAACCAAAGAACAAGGGGGAAGGTGGGCAGAGGGAGTCGGTGGGGGGATGCACTGCTAAAGACGGCAGCTGTCATTTGTTTAGAACCTTCCACACATGCACATACAATATGACCGCTTGTAGGTTATCCAAAACAAGTCCTGTACTGCACGATGTAATGTGGGCTGTGTGGCAAAACTGACTGCATGCTCAAACCAGTCGTGCCTTAAGTGCTTCCTGACAGATATTTTAAAGACTGAGTGACATAAATGAAAGGTATTTCACTGAGGCAGCCAGGAAAAGTGTGGATCATCTGCATATGGTTTCACCTTGAGTGCAGAGGGCAAACAATGGATAACATAAAAATGAATAAAACTCTACTCAACTTTTACTTTCCTCTGCTTCCAGGGCTGCTGGGTAACTAGCATGCAGCTTGACCAAAAGCAGATTAGTGAGGAAACTGAAACATAAAAAATTATGTAAATACATCAAAGGGCTGGTCAAAGTTCACCTATGTGCTGAAACATGAGTGGATACTGCTTTGGATTAGCAATAAAAATCCTATTAGATCAATGAACACATTGTCTTGTGCAGCTCTGTTGTGAGTCAAGCTTTTCCACCATGAATACCAGAGTCATAAATACCTTTGATACTGTCTGGGATTCAGTTTTCAGCCAGTCTATAAACAATGCCATTGACAATCTTGAGCTGCAACAACAATGTTTTTTTGCATTAACAAACAAATCTTGTTTGATGGTCCAAAACAGGAGCTTGAACAGCAACCATAACTTTACGTCAAACACTATTTTCTTTAAGGCTGCCAATACTGAATATGTGAAATGTTTTTACAGAAAAATAAATATCTTGTGGCTGTTCTTTTGTTTAAAGACCATAGGAAAAATTCAGGACCATGATGCTTGATCATGATGCTTGCAGAGGATGTAATGTCAGCAACAGCAGGAAATCTATCAGAATTTTGGAAGTGTTTTACACAACACAATCCCATCAGTATAAATAGGTGATGTGTACAGTATCCTTGGCTCCGGCTACCCAGGGAAACACTACTGTTGGCATACTAGCTGTTCTGAAGCAATAAACTTCCAACTTTAAATGGAAATCTAAATTCCAGCTGGCTGACTGGTTTAAGGGTAGGAAAACACTCAGAAAACAGCCCAAACTGAACACAATTTATTTAACCAAATTAAACACAGCTCCCCCAGTTGCATGTCAAATTGGTTTGCACAGTGAGACTAAAAAATTGACCTGCAAGCTCTCCTTGCAGGTTAACATCCAAATACCTGAGCTGGGTACATATGCAAATTTAACAGAACACAGCCTACATATAACTGTATGTTGATTTTCTAAATCAAAATACTACCAAACCACAATGCACCAAGAGATGTCATCTGCCAACCATGCTTGTTTGTATCTAGGTATAATTGGCAGTAGCCAATAATTCGTGCTACAGGCTTAATTAGTGGCATGCTTGTGCTGAACACTTATCAACACAGTAAAGTTAAACCTGAGGATGACCTGCTGTGCACAGTCCTGGTAGGTTGGGCACAGAACTAGAAAATAAGAGGAATACAACAATCTGATGTCTCTTGGTAAAATTAATAATGTATACTTTGCAGACTTCAAAATGCATTAGCATAAATATTTAAGGGTGGGACCCAAAGGGGGGCGGTCTTAACATCAATGACATGGAACCATTTAGGAATGCATACAGTATATAACGTAATAAATATTGCAGTATTTAATGTGAAATGTCTCCAGAAATGTTCACGTTTTATACTATGCTGTAAACCAGCACTGAGACCCAGCCCCTCAAAACTTCAAAGAACCTAACATTTCAGACCCTTAAAATTCACACCCACTAAAATCTCTCTTGGGGTAAAGAGGCCTAGGATGTGAGTGGGCTGCTTTCCTCAGCTACTTACTCAACAATATTGTAAGCCTGAATAGAGGCAGTGTTGGCTCTACAAGGATAAAGCAAACCCCTTTAGCATTCAGCCGTGAGCTCCTGACCCTCAGGTCTTCCTTTAGAGGACATCCTGTTTCATACACTCTCCTCACTCAGCACTGTCTCATTATAATACTGCTTCAGGGGGAAATAAAGGAGCTGCTTAGCTACAACTTGACTAGCATCCACACTGTCTACTCAGATAAACCTGCTCAACTTAAGTTGTGAGTAAGATGAGACAAATCTGAGCTTGCACTTTGTAAAAATATATTTCCCTATGGGGTCAGTAACACTTGTGTTACACAATCCAGATATAGGACAATGTAAAGTGGGCTATATATATCGGGGTTGTGTCAACACTCTCCCTCTGCATGCATGAGCTTCTATTTCAAATACATACATGACACAAGTCCTCTTCTGAACTCATGACCCCCCACCAGCAGCTATAGTGATGGCCCAAGCTAACCTCTGTTGCCACCAACACACAGCATCAGAATATAAACACACAGAGCTGCTGAGCTGCAGACACCTTGAGCACTGAGACATAGAAAAAGAGGGACACACAGGGGGTGGAGAGGAATGTCAGCTAAGCTACATTATAGGTCTTTATCAGTCATGTGGGAGGCAGAGTTAGCAAGTGAAGGCAATGAGAGCAAGAGGGAGTGAGAAAACAGGGGTTCCTAAGGCAACAGCAAGCTTTTGTCCTGTAGGTCAAGACCTCTCATGTGTTCACTCAACCAAACCTGCTGAGGGCACCACACACACTGAGGGGGGATGAGCAAGGTCATTCATGTTTACGTGGGTGAGGGTTGGGGTCCAAAAAGGGAGGAGTGGGGGCTGCAATGACAAAGAGCTGCTAACCAAGAGCCCACTGAGGTCCCCATGATGGTGCCATGGCAATACCGACACATGGCTCACACTCTGAAATCGGCGTAGGAGGGCGAACAGAAGGCATGTAAAGAACCTACTTCCACTGGAGTTCAGCATCTCATTAAAATCAATAAATCCCATAATAGACTCGTGTATTAGCAAGTCTGATCCAGTGACCACAGAGCCGGATGTAGAACACAGCATAAATAATCCATACAGTCCGATGGATGGGTTGCAGCGCCCAGCCCCCCATATTACGCTCATCCATCGTAGAGAAGACCCACATTAAACAGACAGCCAGTGTGGCTGCTAGTAAGCCCCAACTGAGTCAGATAAACACACTCTTAACATGACCCAGGCGCAAAGACTGCCTCCTGCTCTCCCAACAGGAGAGGATGCAGACGAGCATGAAGCTGCAGCCGTCTGAGACCTTGAAGAACATTACTCACAAATCGCCTGCACTGTTGAATGTAAAGTCTCTCTGGTTAACCCCAAAAGACCTGTTACCTCATCATACGGGATCTCCACATATATTGACTAAAACTTCTGCTTTTTACTGAAACTCAAGTCAATTTCTTTGTCCATATCAAAACTTTTTTTGTGATACTGAGACTTCAGCATTGGTCAATACCAGTGTGGATGGATAACATTGGCATCACAGCTTACCTCAAACCAGTCCTATTTTGGAGGATAAGTGAACTACAGTTGCATTGGTGCATGGAGTGTGGTACTTACCAATCAACACACTGACACACTTTAATCCACACTTAAAGATTTGTTTAGTCTTTAAAATATGAGAGACTTCACACATCATAAAAGATTCAACAGTTTTCTTCTTTAAGCGCGGTGAGTGCAACAAGATAGCCAACAGCACACATCAACAGATATCATTTACCAACAACCAGAGACCCAATTCTCAAACTGGAAGCCTCGACAAATGTCTTGTAATCCAACATGGCTTTAGAGTAAATAAACATGGTGGAAAACAGGATGGTTAATGAACTACATATTGCTAGCTGCTTCACTACCTTGTACATCCACTATGGAAGCTATTTCTATCTGTTCAGGATCTTTCAAGTAGATCAGGAGAAGTAAAAACTCTTAATGTACCTCACACCACAAAGAACTAACAACTATAACAATCTTGAAACCCAGTCAAAAAACAAAGTCCTTGGTAATTTCTGAGAAAGCGTGGAATTCAGATCAATATCTGGTAAACCATCTTGTTGAGTGTACCCCACTTGAGACAAAGTGGTACCAGTAACAAATCCTGTCCAAATTCAATGCCATATATACCAGTATTTCTTTTATCAAAATCTGTGGCCTACAGCAGCAAAAAGTTGTCTGAACTTAAGTTGAAAAGTTTCATCATTTGGAATGGGAAATATTAATTTGAATGGGAAAATCTCATGGGTAAAAAACCCCAAAACAATGTGAACATTTGCAAGGATTAAGATTAAGATCAGAAGCACTAGTTAAAGCATCTAGAGCTGGTAGTAAAGGCTGGCAGGCCTACAGCTGTCACTTTTCATTGATGGAACCAGGCTGATATTGTTACTGGAAAGTGTAACAGTTCTCTGGTATCAGGATAAAAACCAAAATGAAAAAATATCTTTATAAACCTCTCTTCACAACTGTCCCCAACCAGTCAAACATGAGCCCCAAATACGTAGATAGTAAAATCAACAAACAGCACAAAGTGTTGTCAAGAAAACTCGGGTATTATTGGCACAAGAACAAGACACTGGAGGTGTGTCTGGGCCTGTTGCACTAAGGTGAGGGGGAAAAACTGCAGTCCTTCCAAGTAAAATAAAACATCATTGGTGATAACAGGAAGGAAAAGAAGACATGGCTCTGCTCTCATACTCTGAATCACATAGAAGAATGAAAATAAAACGGCTGTATTCCCATATATTCATTCACTATGATGAACATGCTCAGACTGGTTTTACATGAAGGTTTTAGATTAAAATAATAATAACAAAAACAATTAACAGTCAGGAAAAAGGGCCCTTACCTTCCTCATTTAAAGGATTTGATTTTCCCAAGTGACTTTGGTCCTTGAGAACACAACATCCAAAAGTTTGTATGGTCATTCAGTGTGTGTGCTAGTGTGAAACAGAGTGACAGGCCACGGGTTAATGTTTAATCCACTCAACCTGTGGTCTGAGTGCTGACAGGCCTGTAAGACGAAGGCCCCCTGGGGGCATAATGGTGGTCTTAGAGCAGTAATATGGGCCGATGGGGCTGTCCCGCCAGCTCCGCCTGTCCATTTGTTTGAAGAGAGTGCTCTATAAGCTGAGGCTCAACCATGCCCACAGTGTAAACACTTGAGTGAATCCTTATCATTCAGAGCTGATATAATGGCTGGCGCCCTCTTATCGTTATGGAGATTGACCAAAGTACAGGCCAGGGAAGTGATTGATGTTGGACTTTAGCTGCAGTTGGAGACAGACAAGCCATATGACAGCCAACAGTTCAATCATTACGTTATCTGGTCATTTACTCTGTCATTTCAGGGTCAATGACATCTGAATGTACAGTCGGCCCAAAACTGGATCCCAGTTCTTCAAACTATTTCTACTGTATGTTTCAGCTCTTAAATGACTTTATGTCTGTAGACTTATTCATCTTAACGTACAGAGACCTGCTCTTGTCAAACTTAGTGAGTTCATATCTGTCTGGCTGCCTGGAGTTTGCAGGGTTTGCAAAGTGTCCAGCTGCAACATGAAATATACATTGGTGAAAAAAAACATGGAAAAATGTGGGGGAAAGTGTTTTAGAGAACATGTGGAATCAAGCAGAAGTGTTTATGCAAGTTTGTTAACTTTATCATTCATCATCAATTTTTGGGGGGAAGTTAAAGAACATTCAATCTCTTCATGCTTAATTGAAACACAACATCAACATTTAAAATTAGATTTAATAAATGGGCTTCTATAATATGTGATCCTTTAAATATCTGACATATAGTTTGTGTTGCTGAGTATTTACAACAAAGTCCTAAGACTTTCTCATGAGTCAAATTTCTTGTCGACAACGAGTTCAAAATGCTGCTGCCTGTTCAAAGAAACATCACCACATTACTCCCATCCCGGCCTCCTTATATTTGCTTTTTTTTAATGAATCCATTTCAAAGTCCTTCTGACTGTTTACAAATCCCTCCATGGTCTTGCCTGTGTATATATATCAAAACTTCTTAACCCTTGCAGCATCATCAGACCCCTCACATCCTTCTAAGGCTTTAAAAACATACCTTAAGTGCTAACTTTATTTCCCCTTTCTTCTAATCCTGTTTAACTTATCTTTTATTTTCTAAAACTTTTTCTTTGAATTTATGGTATATTATTTGTTTTGATGTTTGCATGTGTACAGCTCATATCTGTTCCTTGTTTTGCTTCTTAGGGGCTATGACAAACTTGAACCTTAGAACTCAAAGATTTGGAAGTCAGTAGTATTTTCAGTTGTAACAGAATCTTTTACAAAAAAACGTGACATCAGTTCCAAGCTTGATTCAAAATAGCAACTACACTTGGTTAAATTGGTGGACTTCAACTAAGTTTAGTTACCTTTTTGGATCAAGCTATGTGTTACTATGACCTGAATGACTGAGAACCCACAAATAAGGTTTCATCAGATTTTTTACCTGACAAAACAGTTTATTACTTATTACCTTTAAGAAGCATCTTGTTTAAAAAAATAATATTAAAATAATAATACATTTTATTTAAAAGCGCCTTTCAGGACACCCAAGGTCGCTGTACAGAAAGTATAAAAGAGATACAGATATAGATAAAAGACAACATACAGTACAATAAAAAATGAGGAAGGAGGTCCATGGGAAACAGTTTAAAAAGAGTAAGCGAGTCTGAACAGATGAGTTTTGAGTTTAGATTTAAAGATGGGCAGGGTGGAAGAGTTACGGAGGTCCGGTGGGAGAGAGTTCCAGAGTTGTATAGTGCAAAGATGGGCAGTGGGCACATTGAGATGGAGGGAAGAGGATGATCTCAGGGAACGGGATGGAATATTAATTTGCAGGAGATCAGAGAGGTAAGGAGGGGCGAGGTTGTGGATGGACTTGTAGGTGTATAGAAGGATTTTGTAAATGATTCTCTGATTAACCGGAAGCCAGTGAAGTTGTTGAAGGATGGGGGTGATGTGGTGGGATGAGGGGGTTTTAGTGATGATCCGGGCAGCAGAGTTCTGGACCAGCTGAAGTTTATGTAGGGACTTTTGAGGGAGGCCGAAGAGGAGTGAGTTACAATAATCAAGGCCGGAAGTGACAAGGCTATGGAGGAGGATGGCGGTGGTGTGGGGGTTGAAGGAGGGACGGAGCCGATTGATGGAGTGCAGGTGGAAATATGCAGACCGGGTGATGTTATTAATGTGAGACTGAAAGGATAGTGTGCTGTCAAGGATGACACCCAGACTCTTAACCTGAGGGGAGGGGGAGACTAAAGAGTTGTCAATAGGGAGAGAGAAAGTATTAACTTTGGATCGTGTGGATTTGGAGCCAACGAGTAGGAATTCAGTTTTATTGCTGTTTAATTTTAAAAGGTTTGAGTTGAACCATGACTTTATTTCAGAAAGACAGGAGGTGAGGGAGGGGGTGGGATTGTGAAGTTTGGTTTGCAATAACCAACAGTCTTTTTTTTTTTTTTTTTTTACTTTATCTGGTCCAAGAATAGAGAAAACTTTGTCGCTCAGTGGTTTTGTTTCAAAATAGACTTAAGTGGAGGGGCTTCAGATGAGCTCATGCATTTGGCAGTGTGTATTGTAATCTGACCACTGAGTAGAGAAATAAACAGTTACTTACATAAACACCCTCTGGACTTTGACATCTGCTTTGACAGCGTGGTCAGTGTAAAAAACAAATAATAAAATGTTCAGACTCATTCTCTCAAGAAAGAACACAGCCTGAGGTGCAATGTGACAGAGTTCCAAGTTTCCTCACTGGTCTGTGGTGACTTGGCCCTAAGCTGGCTACAGATGCTATATTTAGGAAAATGAAAACAGCAAAAATCTAAATTTAGCCTCATAAATCTAGGGTTTCCTCTGCATGCTACTGTGTCTTATTGTTAAAATCAACTCTCAAGTGAAGCAACATTTGTTTTATTTTGTAGGTTTATTTCAAGCACGAAAAAACTGATGAAATCCAGCTATGATAAATATTTCCTTCTAATCAGTCAAAACCCCAGACTAAGGGTAATCTTTCATTGAAATGTTCACTTAAATGTGGTTGTAGCAAACTGGCAGGGAAGTGTTTTTAACTTGAATGTTATTTCAATGTCACTTCAAACTAGTTGCCAATATCTCTTCAGGTTTTATTTCTCTGAGGAGGCAGCAAGTCATGTGACACTTGTTCAGCATCTTTAACTTTGAGTTGTTCGTCAATTTAGACTTCTATCAATCTGAAAAGCACTGAGGATAAATTCATTCCACATGGAACTATTGAGTAACTGCAATTACCAGCAGTTTTGTTTGAAACATAATAATGCAATAAATTTGATTTTCTGGGATACCTTTTCCAGCTAAGTTGAATATAAAAAGGGGAGGGAGGGAGACCATGCATTTGGCAAGAAGTGATAATATAAACTTTTTATTAACAGGACCAGAGTCTGTTTTTCTGAGGAGCAACCTCACAGGTGTTGAGTAACCTTGACCCAAGTTTAGCCACATTTTAACAATCCACCCTTCTGGGTTTGATATATCCTCATTTGAACGAACACTTTGCTCTCCTTAACTTCTGAAATCACCTCTGTGCTAAAGCAATACATCAGTTCATCATCTGCCCCCGGCTGCCCATTTGTGCTTATTACCAAATCAGTCACAAGTGTCAAACAAGGTAGTGTTACCAAATCTTGCATTACATCCAAAAATTAATCCCAAGACTGGCCAAAATGGTGCAATCTTTTTATCACTTGACAGATTTAGGGCTGAGGCAAAAGACAAAAAGCTGCTCTAAATTTTGAGAAACTAGACAATCAACACCACATATTGTCTGCAGGAGGGAATTGTTTTGCAAGTAAAGGTCACCTCAGTTTACCCTGTTTAATGGTGTGTGCAATCACTCTGTCAAGTCTGAGTGAGTTTTGTCTGATTTCAGTTGCATAGACAGCAGCTGTTCCAGTTGCTAGAAGTTTCATAGTCTGTCCATAAGTAGAGCATTCTCGACCAAACACTATATTTAATGTGGTTATAGACATGACTTTGTCCCTTGGCAAAGACAGAGGCTTGAACAATATGTGCAGGTGTGCTGCACATGCCAACACGAGTTCATATTAAAGGAGCTGTCAGGGTGCAGTCTCCTTCATAAACAATGATATAAGACTTTGTCAGCACAACGCAGATATCCTCCAAGGTGCCAAAGAGAAGGGAATGTTCTAATCAGTCTATGCTGCTCTACCAGTTGTTTGTCCCCTGAGCTTCTGCCAAGACACAATACCTTTGTCCCCTGTCACGACCAGGACACCAGGAGAGCGGGCAAAGCTTTAATCCTTCACCTTCAGTGCAGCGCTGACGACAAATGTAGACACTGTGACTTGTTTGGAAGGACTGTACATTGGCAACCACATAACAGGGGTCATTTAGATTGTAATAAAGTTGAGCTTTACAGGAGGGCTTAAGGATGAATCCATCACTACAGTTTTAAATGATGAGGTCATTGAATGATCTTCAATTATCAAACCTTTTTTTCCTGCTTCATGCAACAGTGAATGAAATGTACCTGGGTTGAGTTTGGTCTGTTCAATGAGAAACTCAATGAGGACGTCTCATATACAGTATTTTATCCGGAAATAAAGTTCTTAATCTTACATTTTTTAACCATTCACTGAAACAGGAAACAGCTGATAACCAATTAGTACATTTGTTGCATCAGTAATGTAAAAAAGTAACTAGTAAGAGAAGAATTGATCCTTCTCCAGTGCAAACTCTGTCTTTGGCCAGAGCTGTCATTGCACAGCCAGGGAACTTAACAAAATGTGCTGTTTCTGCATTTCTGTAAAACAATACAGCAAGGAGTGCCAGATAAAAAAAAACTGTGATGAGAACGACACAAAGCTGAGAGCATTCCTCTCGACTTGGACAGCTGTGTGTATCTTGTTACATTTTCCTGCATTACAGTGAAGTCCTGAGTTCCCCCTTTCTGGCTGCCAAACCAGCCTACATGTTTGTGGGGAGGCATGCAGCACTCAGGCGTAGGGACGGAGCAAAGCTAATTTGTTACTGTAAGGGGATCACTGAGTGTAACGTCAGCCCCAGATGCACTTTGGTTCCTTTAAATGCACAAAAAGCTAATCTTGTAAAAAGTTTCCAATTCCAGAGATTTGTTCATTTATTTCATGTGGGACATGCATAAGCTCTGCCATCACCTTATGAAATAAAATCAAAATCTGTTGTGTCACTGTGCACAAAAAGTGAAGTTAGGAAATTGTGTAACATGAAAATAAAAACAGAATACAATGATTTGCAAATCCTGTTTAACCTATATTCAATTGAAAACACTACAAAACAAGGTATTTATTGTTCAAACTAATGCAAATATTCACTTTTAATGGGAGACAGGTCTGGACTGCAGGCAGGCCAGTCTAGTACTCGCACTCTTTTACTACAAAGCCACACTGTTGTAACACATGCAGAATGAGTCTTGTCATTGTCTTGCTGAAATAAGCAGGAACGTCCCTGAAAAAGACGTGGCTTGGATGGCAGCATATGTTGCTCCAAAACCTGTATGTACCTTTCAGCATTAATGGAGCCTTCACAGATGGTCGAGTTAGCCATGCCATGGGCACTAACACACCCCCATACCATCACAGATGCTGGCTTTTCAACTTTGTGAGGATAAAAACCCTGATTGTCTTTTTCCTCTTTGGCCCAGAGGACACGATGTCCATGATTTCAAAAAAACAATTTGAAATGTGGACTCATCAGACCGCAGCACACTTTTCCACTTTGCGTCAGTCCATCTCAGATGAGCTCAGGCCCAGAGAAGCCAGCACTGTTTCTGGGTGTTGTTGATTTATGGCTTTGGCTTTGCATGGTAGAGTTTGAACTTGCACTTGTAGATGTAGTGATGAACTGTGTTAACTGACAATGGTTTTCTGAAGAGTTCCTGAGCCCACGTGGTAATATCCTTTACACAATGATGTTGGTTTTTAATGTAGTGCTGCGTGAAGGGTCGAAGGTCACATACATTTAATGTTGTTTTTGTCCTTGCCGCTTACATGCAGAGATTTCTCCAGATTCTCTGAATCTTTTGATGATATTATGGACTGTAGATGATGAAATCCCTAAATTCTTTGCAACTGTACATTGAGAAACATTATTCTTTAATTGCTGGACTATTTACCTCGCCCCATCCTTGGTTGTAAACAGCTAAGCCCTTTTGGGATGCTCCTTCCAGGACATTAACCTGTTTCTAATTTATCTGATCACCTGTGGAACGTTCCAAACAGGTGTTTTTGAGCATTCCTCAACTTTCCCAGTCTTTTGTTGCCCCTGTCCCAACTTTTTTGGAATTTTTTGCAGGCATCAAATTCAAAATGAGTGAATATTTGCAAAGAAAGTTTATCAATTTGAACCATAAATACATTGTCTTTGTAGTGTAATTGAATATAGTTTAAAAAAAATCTGCAAATCACTGTATTCTGTTTTTGTTGACGTTTCACTTAACATCCCAACTTCATTGGAATTGGGGTTGTAAAACATGAGACTAATGTAAGCTAACATGGGAATTAAAATGTAATGAAGAGCGAGGGTGAAAACTGACTCCTTAATCTAATTTAACTGACAAATTGCTGAGTAATCATTGTCATACTGGATCTCAGTCACACGCTGATTTTAGATGACATGGAGGAGACCTTGTGAGTTGTTCTACTGCAACAAAGTGTTAAAATGAGGTTAATCTGATGAGGATGTTTCTGTCTGAGCTGCTGCGTGGAGGTGGAAGAGAGTGGGCTTTTTCACTAATGGAATTACAGTGTGAGAGTAGATAAGACCAGGACTGGGTCATTGATGAGGAATTCTTCAGGCTACAGCCCATATGGATGTGTATCACCCCACTATTGTTGCCTTAATGAATGGACAAACAGAGTGACAAAGAGGAAATGAAGGGGTGAATTTTTCATTTGAAAAAGACAAATATCACAGAATCAAGAGATAAAAAAAGTTGTCATTCAGAGACAGATTTATTTCCTCCTCAAGAGGGGCGTCAAATCCTCCTGTGAAGGCCCATTGTGGTTTAACACCCCGATTCAGCTCATATATAACATCCCTTCCAGATCATTTGTGCAGACAATCTCCCCTCCAGAGCTGCTTATGGTAAGTCTGGCTGGAGGTCTTCAATCCTATTCAACTCAGAAGGACTTTACTGTAAAGAAGCCAGTGAGGGGAATGGACCTGACTCTGACTGAAGGACAAACCTGGACAGCAGAGGACACAAGCAGTACAACAAATGACAGAGGAGACCAAACAGCTTAGCATGAAAACCAAACAGCTTAGAATGAAAACAGCAACGTTAAAAGAACTTGGTTGGTGCAGGTAGACAACACAAGTGTGCAATGTAATCCGAGAGTCAACTTCAAGGAAGGCTTATCAGAGACCAAAACAACAGCTAGTTAACTAGGATGGGTTTTACTCCTCTGGGAAGTCGCCTCTGTGATTTTTCCTTCATCTTAGTGAACCACCAAACAGCAGACACTAAGTAGTAAACAGCAGAGTTAGACAGTTTCCAGTAGAAACCACGTTCCTCTGACAGCTCTGTCTGATGTCATTACTAGTCAAGACAAACTGAACTCTTTGGCCGGAGCTCTGGAACCCTGCGGTGCCAGTTTAGCGGCCTCAGTGACGTGAATGAGGAGGTGGCACTTTGTGAGCTCTATCCTTGTTTTGAATGCCAAGAAATGCTTCTTGGATCCTCTACATGTCTGAATCCCCTCCCTCAACATCTTTTCTGTAACTGAAATTCTGCCACATTTCCTGTGTCTGAAATTATGTGAGAGATAGAGATTATAATCTGGTTATTAAAATAAGTATAATTATAAAGAATAATTACAGCCTCACAGGGCTGTAACGGTAGCATTTTCCAGCCCCTTTGGCAGTAGTCATCTGACACATTTGGAAAAATGTATGCCTGTCAGTGCATCAAGATCCACTTGTTTTGCACTACTTTGTTGAAGCACACCTTGATTTACAATCCTCAGATTAGATCCCCTTCTTGATTGATCAGTTGAGAAAAGTCCTGAATCACTCAGGCTCTGAAGAATCAAAAACAAATTAGAGTCTGGCACATGCAACTCCAAACTTTCACTTTTTCCTCTGCTCTTCCTTCATCAGTGATGCCTCAACCTGAGAAATAGGTCAGTGGAACTTGAATCTTTTTGCCAAGCACACCTCCAACACACCTCTTGAAGTCTCCAGACACAGATGAATGATAACATCTCAAGACGAGGCAGAACCCGAAAGTCCTGTTTGAGGAGCATATAGAAGAAACCTTTCACTCTGAGCTTGTTGCTGCCTCACTCCAGGCTGTGAATGTGGCCTCGGAAGCAGATTACAGGTCTCAGGTTCCAGCAGACAAAACTTTGAGGTTGCAGCAGTTCAACTTGACAGAAACTAGGTACATAATGCAAAAAAACACAACAGGCTAATTCCCATCAAGGCTGACTCAAAGAAGCACGAGAACTTCAGTTTGGACGGTTTGTTTCCACAGAAATGTTTCATGCATGGTGCATAACAGATAAGGGTATCTGAAATGCATTGTGTCCCTGTGATTACAATGTTGAGGCTTGACGATTCATTACTACCACAGACTCACTGACAGCACTTTTTGACACATCTGTTTAAACATCATAAAGTATGAGGCATGTTTGCACAAAATATAATATAAAAACACGAGTTTTACCTTTTAATAGGAAAAAACACTAAAGAAAATTCTGCATGTTTACGAAACCTTTATGTGTGGAACTGAATCCACACCCACTTGGTATTTAATTTAATTCACTTGCTTTAACTATTTGATCAAGGATTGGTATGCAGAGTCTGATATTGTTAAACCTTGTGCATATTAAACCTCTGATTGAGTAATAGGCCAGATTTGGCTCCACAAATAAAAAGACACAGTCACTTCGAGGCTGTCAAACATCACACAATTATTAACAGATTTTTAGCCACACTCACCAGACAGATAAGGTGTGTAAAAACGGCTTTGAGTGAAGACCTTTGATCTCTGGGTAAATGCCATGTCTATGTGGAGCCTGGCTGTCAGGGGTGAGCAAACAGAAGAGAGGCTTGTGAAGCAGACTGGTACACAGAGGCCTGATCTGTATCTTGATGTATTTACACCCGGGCTGCAGAATGAAGCATCTGTCCTCCGTCTCTTTCAGAAGGTTGTGTTTTAGGAAATATGGTCATGAGCTACACCTCCAGATGCAAATACTTCTAATTACAGAAAAGGTCTACCGAAGACCGATTTGTAATGCTATTTACAAACTGATAGTGATATCTCTTTATAAACCCAATAAACAAAGAAAATCTTCATGCTCCACAGCAAAGATTCTCTTCATTTGACTGTTAAACAGGACAGGATGAGATTTTGAAACTCATGAAAGACTATTTACATATGTACAGGACAATCAAGCAAACATCACTCTGTCCACAAAGGGCAATAAAACCTTCAGGAAAGTTCCTAAAGCTGTAAGTAAAAAAAAAAGGTTGCTTAATTATTGCCACATTGGACTTGTAACTGTTTAAATAGGGAAAAAAAGTACAAGGTGAATATATACTGCTTAAAAAACAAAACATATCATGTAACTCATTTATTAGATGCATATTACAATCTAATAACCCAGTACCACTATTCAGCCCCATTATTCAGCCACCTCTTTAATTGATCTACATCTGGTAAAAAAGAAAGAAAGAAAGAAAGAAAGCAAGAAAGAAAGAAAGAAAGAAAGTCATGTCAATTCTTAAAAAGTCTTCCAGTTTTCTAACTTGCTCACCACCACAAATTTTTACTGATAGACTGTTAAACACAGACCGTTAATAGTGAATTCTGAATA
The DNA here is from genome assembly GCA_030710495.1 of Labroides dimidiatus. Taxonomy (NCBI): domain Eukaryota; kingdom Metazoa; phylum Chordata; class Actinopteri; order Labriformes; family Labridae; genus Labroides; species Labroides dimidiatus. Next base: position 15,741,274 of record CM061147.1, read on the forward strand.
TCAGCTCAGCTAAGTTGTGTTCGCCAGACATGCATCCCAAACTAAATTTCCTATACAGGAAAAAAAAAGATTGTAGATGATAATCTCATGTTTCTGTGCAAGTCATTCAGAGGTTTCAGTATAAGAGCAACACTTCAAAACAGCTAAAAAGTTCCTCACGGCGCCTAAAGAAAAAAAAAAGTCATCATAAAGTTCCCTCAGCTTTGAAGATCCTTGAAGCATTATGTGCACATGTGACTAATTTCATCTTAAAACAAAGAAGCAAGAGGCAGTTGCATAAGTAAACATCCACAATTACAAACAGGTCCCTGCTATATTCAGAAAAAGCTGAATTCTTCCTGTGTTTTGGGTTATGGGACAGGTACAGCAGGATTGGGTTAAACTTCACTTTCACACAAATAGGAATGATTGCTTGGGGTGGTCCATTTTCTGAAGGGTGAGAAAATTATTGGTCTTGCTGAACTGGGAAAAAAACACAAGCCATAGCTTCCTGAAAGAGCTCTGAGCTCCAAAACAAATACAAGGCTCTTCCTCACAACTTTAGCAAAGATGCCATGCACAGGTGTTCAGCTGGTATCTGTAGCAACCAAACCACCGATTACCCTGTTTTTAAGACCAATCTGAAACAGTATTTGCATCAAATCTTGATGTCTACAGTCCTCAATTCCGCAGAGCATTGAATATACACTGGTGAGTAACCGGTGCATGGCACAGGCCGCCATAAAAACAGTTTTGATCAATTCCTCATATTTTTCAGAGTAATGGGGCGTAACAAAAGACCATCAAACAGCCTTTGAGTTAAATGCATGGTTTATTTATAATAGAGAAATTGCCTATTGATGAAAAAGCGCAACTTTAGCTGCGAAGGCGTGCAAACTGAAATCAGATTATCTGTCTCAATACAATAACAACGGTCCTATATCTTAGTACTGGGTAGTTTTATCGAAATGCTCCTGTTGCATGTGCAAAATAATTTCTAAAACAAGTTATAGTGCAGTACTAGGCTGCAGCCATCTGTGTGCACCGAACGAAATTCCCTCACAGAGAGTGAGCCGCTGCAGGAGGGTCTATTTCTAAGATACAAGCCAAAATGAAGATATTTACCTTGGAACAGACCGTCCAATCCGAAGCTGTCATATCCTCGGAAATCTTGCTGAGATGAGAAAAGCCCAGTTTAGGGTATAGATAAGAACGGGAGAAAGAAAAAAAAAATAGTCCCCGACCCCCGACCACGTCCTTGTTTGTTTCCCAACAGCGCTGCCGCTGTCAAAAATCCCCCACCATGTCCATACAAAGCAGAGTGGTAGGGCTCACGCCCGCGGGAAGTGACGTCATGACTGACAGCTGGTAGAGGGAAAGCGGACGCCCCAGAACCGACACACCTATAGTTTCAGCAAATAGGAAGAGAGCAGCCAGTTTTTTTCCTTAAGACGGACGCCCCCTAACCATGGTGACAGCGAAGAGGACGGAAACAGAGTGTTGAGTTAGAAACTGTGCAGGCCTCCTGCAGGGCCAAGAGAATGAAAATACTCTGCAAATGAGACACCGAGAGTAAGGCAGCAGAAAAGAGAAGTAGCTCTAAGATGGAGGTCATATTTTCTTCAGCGGGAAAATCAGTTACAGGGATGCAGAACCGGATAAATACCAGCTGGCAAAATTTGCATGCCTTGACTGTCCTCACATGACCCTCCCTGAGCTATCCAAGTGTATCATCTCTCTCTCATTGCAATGCACTGCAGTATCGTGTGCAATGCAATAATAATCTTGTTCCTTGATATACATATGAAGAGAAAAAATGAAAATAAAACTGTTGATAAAAGAATGAGTTTATTTGGAAAATATATTTGTAAATTAAATATCTAAGTGCACATAACATAGATTTTATGTACTCAGTTTGCAGTGAAAAGAAGTTAAATTCAGCTTGGTTTGTACCTCCAAACATTGATTAATGGAATTTATGCTTAATCAAAACAATTGTAAATAGACTATGATCATAGTAAACGTGAGTAAATGAAACACGCACTTTAGTTTTCCGTACTCACTAACATTAGAGCCAAAATAAATCGTATTGGTCGAGTGGTAAGGATTTTTGTGCTTTTTATCTGTATGTTCGGGAATATTAAAGGTCCTGTGAGGAGATTTTCAGTGGTTACAGAAATGACTGAAATTAAAATTAATGCATCCATATGACACAGAACAGCAAACAAGACCACAGTGATATAATTGATAATTTCTTCATATTGGTTTTAATGCTTGTAACAACAAATATAGAGTAAAGGTTTAAGATGTAAGAAAACAGGCATGACATAACAACAACACTAGTTAGGGTGCTCGACAAGTTGACAAAATAAAGGTTGTTGATTTAAAAAAGTAAATTAATTTCTGTATAAATCTCAAACTAAGAATAAAAAAAGACTCAAATGACTGTTTTCTTCTACATTTTTCAAAACAGGAAGTGCTCATTAAACTCTGCTTAATGACCACATGGAAGAAAATTTAAAGCGCCTGTGAGTAACTTTCAGATTGTGTACATGTCAGAAACAGCCTTTGGTGACCGATCTTTTGTTTTTTGTTTTGGTTATGTTTTGTGTGAGCAGTTTTTTGAACAATCATTTCTGTCATTTAATGTAAACTTATGAAAGATGTTCTGTAATTAAACAGCATACCAAGATGCTCAAGGACCCCACCTGCATCTTTCAGAGGAAGAATGTGAAACAGCCGTTTCATGTCAAACTGCATCTTTGTCATTTATTTACTGCAGTGCTCAAAAATGCAAATGAACAAGCAAAGCATATTTGAAGAAGGTTGTTGGTTTTTTAAGCCCTGTTTACATGACAATGTTTCACTCAAAAATGCAGAGAAAAAAATCTGTCTACACGGAAACGCTGAGGGACTGACAACCCTGTAGTATGCATATTAGACCTGTAGGTGGCAATATAACTGTAAAGACTTTCAGTAGCCCACCACTGAAGAAGAGGTGGGCTGATCATCTGGAGTATATATTGAATGCGTCTTATCTGAGTCCAGAAGTGGACCAACAGATTTCAGAGTGATCCACTACGACATACCAACCGCCATCGAAGTAGAAAAACATTTTTTAAAAAATGATTTAGGCTATAGCATAGCGGATCACTATGAAACCTGCAGAGGGAAACTTCAGGCTTCATCTCCTTCATCAAACCTCCTTTCTGATTGGTCAATCCCCCCACATACACACAAAGGGAAGGTGGGGGGGGGGGTGCATTTCTACAAGTACAAATCTGTTTTGCTACAGAGGTCTTGCAAAATGTGTTGCAAAACTCAAGCAGCGTAGATTCACACGAGAAGAGAAGTTTGTGTAGTTGTAGCGGCAGATAGGAGAAGTTGTATCAGTTGAGTTGTAAAGGATAACAGGCATTAGAAATAAAAAAGACATCTGGATTACAATTTTACAGCTGTCATTTTATTTGTGTAAGTATTGTCTACATATTTGTGAATATTTTTTCTGTGACTTTAAATTAATTTCACGTGTGTATTTTTTTATGCAAGTAAACATTTTTACATACAAGTTCACTTTATTTTTCTTCAAGTTCTTCACATCACATTCTGCAAGCTCTCATATTTTGCAACATGTCTACCTTCATACAGATGCACATTTTGTTGAAAGGCAGTCAGTAGATACAGCAGCACAAGCACAACATGGTAGTTACCACTGAACCGTTTTTGTTGTCTGGTTTGTGCATGGCAATTAAAAGTTCCCACAGCAAAAGTGGCATGTGCATACGCGTTACAGAGTGTGAAGTCAGCGTTTTCACTGAAAACTCAGGCTTGCGTTTACATACAACAGTGGCTGCAGCGTAACAGAAAAATTCCACTCTGGTGGGCACTCCAAAAAAGTTGCGTTTCAGGTCGGCTTAAACACCGTTTCCATGTAAACAAGAGGCCGAAATGCAACAATACTTTTGCGGTTCATCTTAAAACAGTTTCCATGTAAACAGCATATTACTTATGTACGTGCCATGTCATCTGAAAACTCCAGAGCTGCATACTTAGTTTGACCACATCCTTATCTCAAGGACTACATCTTCATGCTTTTACGGCATGTCACAGTTTATGAGATGATGACTGGTGTATGGTTAGCTAATTGTGCAGTACAAAACCTATATGTACTTTTCAGGACGATCACAAATCAGCTGCAGAAACGATTGTTCCTCACTCTGACAACAGGCCAAGTTGTGAGGGTTTCCAATCAGACTGCTTCAATAAAGTGCACATTGATGAAGCAGCTCTGTTTCCTCAGCCCCGGCCAGATGCTGAGTGTGCAATTGTATCTCCCGCCTCCTTGTTTCCTCATCCCATTCTCCATCACATGCTGTCCACGTCTCTGGCAGGGCTCTGTGGGTGTCCCACCACTGCTTGGCTTAGAGCCTGGAGGCAGATACTGGCTGTTCTGTGTGAGCCCTGGGACCAAAGCGGACCCCTGACTTCAGCACACACTCAGCATTTACATTTATAGTGATGTGTGTCATATATATTAATAGTGTTCAGACCCTAGGAGTGATGTAGAACATACAGCAAAGAAAGATGAAATGATACCTGTAGCATAATTGCCTTTCGTTTTCAGTCAGCCTTGAGCACATTGTGCTAACTATAAGTGAGGTGATAGCATTCACAATTTTGAAACTCTTGACATATATCTATATAGTAATACATTTAACAAGTTACCATTGGTTGTACAACTTACTTTTCCTTTGCTTCTAAAATTCAAAGTGGCAAAGAAACCCTCAACAAGAGTAAACAGAAGATGAGAAAAGTCTTCAAACCAATGCCACATTAGGAAGGCAAATTGCTAAAATGAAAGTTAAAATAGGTCAACTAACACTAGTGTATCCAACAGACTTAAAGCTGGAGGAAATTGTGAAGTAAGTAAAAAATTACATGACATTATTTTAACATGGATTGCATGGTGGTGCAACAGTTAGCACTGCAGCCTCACAGCAAGGTCACTAGTTCAAATCCCAGTTTGCCCGTTGGGCCGTTCTGTGTGGAGTTTACATGTTCTCTCCGTGCATGCGTGGATTCTCTCCAGGTAGGCTGCCTTCCTCCCACAGTCCAAAAACATGCTCATCAGGTTAACTGGTGATTCTAAGTTGCCTGTAGGTGTGAGTGTGTGCGTGAAAGGTTTTCTGTTTCTGCGCGTCAGCCCTGAGACTGACTGACGACCAGTTCAGGGTGTACCCCGCCTCTCGCCCTAAGACAGCTGGGATAGGCCCCAGCCACCCGTAACCCTAAACAGGACAAGCAGTACAGAAGATGAATGAATGAAAGTGAGCTGTTATGAAACAAGCTATGCAGAAACATTAGCATTAAAATATAGCTAAGCACATTTTTTTTGGTTGATAAAATAATTAAATAACAGAGAACAATCCAAATTCAAGACAGAGTCAAGACACTGCTGCAGAAAAAAAAACTCATGAGCGCTGCTGGAGATTGGTTTGTCAAACCTGGCATATTATTAATTTGTTAAATCTATAGCAATGAATTAAATTTCATAGACAAATTGTGTTCTTTTAAAAGTTTAAAGGAAAACAGTATGAATACCTCAAAGCTGTAGTTACATCCGGTTTTTGGATAAATTACATTCAAGCACTGCAGTGTGAACATCTTTACCAAAGTAACAGGGAAACACACCTCAGTTTCACATTAAATCAGTCAATGCAAACTCTTCATAAAACAGACTGCACACCCATGTCAGCTGCAGAGCACCAAGCTCACCCACAGTCACTGATTTTGTTCCCTTGAGGTGCACATAGAAAAACTTTAGACCCAGAAGCTTCGGCTCATTGCAAAACAACAGTCAAACATTAATGGGCTTCGGTCAAGACTTTGTGTCTGGACAACAGCTGCTTTCCCAATCAGGAGGAGACTCAGAGTTCTTTCCACATCCAGATAATATCATGACAAATGCACCATTTACTTACAGCACGCCTGTCCCTGAAGTGAAGCAAGCTGCAATAAAACAGACCATGAAGAATCAAAATCCTGATGAAGTAATTCATGGTTATGACAGAGTAGACATGACTGGAATCACTGCTGAGAGGAAGACTTACTGCTTTACTGTTAGACTCTCTCTCTCTGTTTTTAAAACATATTCTTCAAACTGTGTTTGAAACTACAGTTTCACAAAGATCTTTGATAATACAATAAGTATTATTTTACCACCAGTTTTTTATTTTTATGTTTGTAAATCTTAGATGATATGGAAATTAACTTCCAACTAGGCTATTTTAATCACTTAATTTTGGCAAAAGGATTCAAGTCCAATTTCTTTTTTTTTTTTCTTCATCTTCTTTTTTATTTTTTCAAAAATCCAATTTTTCAACCTCTGAATATCTTCTAATATAGAAGAATTTTATGAACAGGTACTAGCAAGCTCATTGTTTGTAAAGGGTTAATGTGGTGACCCACTAAGGCACAGTAAGTGGGTCAGGAGCGACTGTGCACAGCAGTTTAATCTCTGCTGCCCTCTAGTGCAGATGTTAGCACTGAGGCACATTGCCATCTGATTTCATCATTCAGGAAGCAAGCCTGTGACGCTGTGAAATGTAAAAAAAAAAAAAAATCAACCCATAAAAGAAGTAGTGTTTGACAAAATAATTAAAGTATAACATGGAGATCGTTCACAGAAAGTCACAATTAAAACACCCTCATTGGAGCTATTATTAATTGTTTGGGAGAAATCTTAATCATGAACTGAACGATGCTTTGATAAGTTAATTCATAAGGTGAACGACAAGTAAACAAGCAGATGCTATTTTGCCATTAAATTCAAAAGTTTGAATGTAATTAAAATCTTATTCCGGTATCCAGTTATGGATTTATATATCTATATCTATATCTATATCTATATCTATATCTATATATTTATTTGAAATATATTTTATTTTCTTAATGACCATTAGTTGATCCCAGAAAAGAAAGCAAATCACCGTTTGCCAACTTGACTCACTCCAGTTTTCCGGTGTTTTACAGACGAAAGACAAACAACTAACCTAAAAAAAATGAAGCACTGCACATGAAGCATGTTTCATGCTCCTCCACTAGGTGGTGCTTATGTCAAATGTATTTTTGTGAAATCTGGCAGCAGCTGCTGTTGAAGTTTTATCACAGATTATAATTAAAAGTATTCATTTCTATGTGCAGAAAACCTCAGAATAAATAAGGAGAGCATGTACAAGCTGCAGGAGTTAATTATTTCATCTGTTTGCCCCACATGTATGGCTGATATAACACTTCATAATCACCATGACAAATATTAATGCAGCTGAATCTGTTTAGACACAAGCTTAGCTTCTCTTCATTTCAGTGAATGCACTCCGCTCAGTGGTTTGTTTGAGAGGCCTGCCCACACAGAGCCCTCAATCCTATCCACTTACATTCAATCAATAACACTATTCCATTTATACAGCCATGACATCATATGAAGGGCTTAGAAAAGCAGAGCTGCGAGGGTTATTCCTGTCAAATTCCTGGCAACTTTGTATAAAACAACAGTACATTATTGAATTCTGACTCATAGGCTGCAGAGTGAGTCTCAGAAGCTTTTCATTAGTTCCTCATTGCATGGGAACAGAATATCCCAGGGTGCATGTCCAAGCTTTTTGCAATGATTTTAGTGAGGCGTTGAGGCAGGAGGAGATGAAGGATGGCCTTTAGAGATGCAACCCCAGAGACATGATGCACACAGGGCCTTTGTCTCATCAGGCTTAGTATTCAGCTCAGTTTGCTCGATAACCAGGGCCAAGGCTCAAATCAATTCAATATGGTGGCTAGAGGGGGGTGGCTGTGCAGTGGGTGCAGCCCGGTACAAATACTAACACTGCTGGTCTGGGCACACGGGATACAGTACAGTGATAGATTTATTCTTCACATGCTGCAGGGTTGTTGTGCTGTAATATAACCCTTTTCGTTGCAGGGGAGACATTTGGTGCATGTGTAAGTATCTCAGTATGTTTTGTATGACTGATGCGTGAAGACGTGAAATACAAAGTCAGGAACAAATAAACGTGTGCAAACTGAGGCAGTTCATGTTTGCACAGAGGTTATGTGTCTATATGCGTTTCTAATACACACTTATCAAGACAATTTTATGCATTTGTCTTCCTTCTCCTCATACTGACTCTATTTTACTTAGAGCAGAAAAAACTAAACACCACCCTTATGTTAAACTGTATTTTGATTATTGACATTTGATTTTCTAATTTTACTGGCTTGACTGCCAGAGCCACCCTGGTATTTTTTTTAGACTAGGATAATCAATCATTTCTTCAGGCTGGCAACAAATTATAACATTTTTTGTGCCCTGATTCCAAAATATTGTCACAAAAAACAAACACATTGTAGGCAGTGTAAGAGACAGATATAGATACTAGTGTGGATATCAATCATCTTGTTAACTTTTAGCATCATTGGATAAAACCTCTGGTGCATTGGTTAAACTTAATGGTTAATCATTCCATCCCAGGTACTGTGACTCGGTCCTCGAAGAAATGGCCCAGTTCAACCCCACCCACCCTCAGCCCCTCCAGCCTGTTTCCTTCCCTTTACACGTTTTTGAATTTGTCCACTTGTATTCTCAAAAAGGCCAGAATAATTTTGAGAAACGACCTCTGAGACAGACTTTATCTTTGGTGATGTGGCTGCAGGTGTAACTGAGGCCTCTCAATGTGATTGACAGCCTCAACTCTGACCATGATATGAGATACAGGTCTGCAGTCTCAGACAGTGAAGAATTTCTGACGCCTAAGCTGGCCTGATACCAGTTGGCACTCACCTCTTTATGTGTGTGTGTGTGTGTAACCATCATCTTCTGCTGCATGAATCATTGCTGTAGCTCTAGAGGTCAGACCATGCCATGGCTTTCCATTTTTCCATCTGGGGTTTTAAACGTGTCAGGACTGCAGGGCTGATCCAAGGAGAGGATGAAGGTAGTCACGTCAGGGCTTTTTAGATCTGGAAATGTCTGGATATGTACGATTCAAGCAAGTGGACTGAATAAAATGTTATGAACAAACAGAAGATTTACTAGAGTTTATGAGCTTCTTTGTACATGTGTCATTTCCGAGTTGCAAGGTCTGAAACTTTCAAGAGCACAAGTTCAAAATCAGGAATAAATGCCCAACACAAGCTGATACATCTTAGAATTCATTTATTCTTTTTAAAGCATGAAGAACAAATCAATAGATTTTACCTGCTCATCCCCTCTGCTGTTTACATCCCAGGCAATAAGAATCAGATCTGCAGCTCAGAGTATGGAGAGATGACATCCTGGTTCTGTTTGTCCATTTTGAGTGATGCTATATCCTGTTGATGTGTAGGCTGATGTATTGCTGCCCTTCAGGGAAGGCAGTAGGTTGTATAGTTATCTCCTGATTGGGCAAAATCACTACCCTGAAACCACACAACCTACTACCTCACCCCGTTCGAACATCAGAAAGGTCACCACACTTCGGATCAACTTGTACTGTAAAGGCATCATGTGTGAGTTATATATAACAATTTTTAAATGCATCCTCTTACATGGTGACATTTTATAAAACAGCATACTAAACATCTGCAACATACTGTGACAGACAGAACCCAGTAAGCATGAAACTACAGATGTAGCTCGGCTAAAGCTTACAGCTAGGGCTGTGTACAGGAAGTAAATGTACATTGTATCATCAAACCTGAAATAAAGGAATGAAAGCTGAGAAAATATGAATCCAAGGGGAAGACAGAACAAAAAGACATAAACTACAGTTGTTTTTTTCATTTTTGTACAAAGAGATGCAGCATGATATAAAAATGCACATTGAAAATCATTTCTAGTCCCAAAAGTCCCAAAATGCAACAACCTGCTTCTATTAAACGTTTTAGATCATTCATTTTCTTGACATAGTCTCGTAGTTAAAGTCAATTCCAGCGTTGATCCAGCTCCAAAGGCTCCAACAATAGCTTCTGATGACATTACAGCCACTTCAGGAAAGACAGTAAGTTGTATAGTTATCTGACAGGAAGGGTATGACCCAAAAACTATACAACCTACTACCTCACCCCAAAGGACAGTCTTCAAAATCAAAAGTCTTCTCAGGTCTCCGTTCAGGCAGGTAATCCGCTTTGACACACCTCAGTGAATACAAAACAGAAGTTATGATTCACAGAAACACAAATACACACACCACACTCCTCGGGGACGCCTCAGCGGTGTGACGGGACATGTTGTTTTCTGATCACAATGAGACAGACGGGTCAGCAGGTTCACGGCCTGAGGTTTGGAGGGATTCAAATGATCCAATAAGGCACATATGTCCCACACAAATAGTAAAGCCAAGACATTTTCATATTCAAATATGACCTGTATGTAACTCAAAGGGTACTGTGACATCCATGAGGAGGGTTCAGTGGAAATCATTTGATCTTGAAACAAATATCTAAAAATGCAGAAACAAAATTTTGCTTGCTGTTTGGACGACATTTTGTTTTACGTATTACAATCAATTAAGTCCTGGTTTACATCTGGACTCTAAATCTCATTGTTGCCAGCATTAAGTGTAACGATTATGAGTAGCAATGAGACAAATACGTAGAAAAAATTGGGTTTTGCAGTGTACAGAACAGCATAGTTCACAGATAAGAAAACAAGTGCTCATTAAAAAGATCACTCTTACCCCAGCTGCTGTATACCATACATCCTGGTCCCAGTTCTGGGTCAATTCTGACCCATTCTGGTCAGCTTTTGTTGTCACTCTCTATAAGTCTTAGAGCTGTATGGTTGAAAACCCTCATATAATAATCCAAGTACAATCTGAGTTAAGCTTAAGTTAGGAGAGCTAGCACCCCCAGCCTTTGATCCTCCTTGGAGAGTAACGTCCCCACTCCTGTGCCCATTGATTAGTCATATGCCACCTTAATCTGACACAGCCTTCATTTCAATTTTGCATATCATAATACTGACAAACTGCGCTGCTTCCGGATGTCATCTGTGTTTGTTTACGTGCAGTTAGCAGAGTATTTTGACAGTAGCCACTAACAGGAGCTACAGCCCCTGAAGCCAGTGGCAGGTGGCTGCACTTACTGTTTAGACATCACATATGTGACCAACATTTCTGCCCTACCATATGAATAATCTGTTTAATCAACAATTCTAGTGCTGACTAGAGAGGGTGAGAGCATGCAATTGTTTGGTCGACTGAAAGAGCTGATTCCTAGATTTCTTTATGCTTTGCATTTTTTCCTCACTGTATTGTTTGTGCTTTAAAGGAGAGAGTGTTGACATCAGTGACCTGTGTTGACAGTAGGTGAACTCAAGCGAGCTCGCATCCTGGTTCACATGTGTGTAGCAGAGGTGATGAGGTTGCAGATGAATTTAATGTTTCTCACCTGCTCTGAAACACACGGGGGGGCTTTTGGTTCCTTCCTTTGGGGTCTTGGCAGAAAGTCAGGTCGTCTCCTCTGGAAATGTCAAAGAGGGAAGATCTGCAAGAAGAACACAAATAAACAACAGATTTTCTGTGAGATTATTAGGAATACTTGCAAGTTTTTTTTTTATTCTTGTAAACATGAAAACATTGTCAGGCTTTCAATCACTGCATGTGGTCACAGTCTGCTTATCAAAAGTCCTGAACTACTCATACTGATGTGCTTCATGAGAAACCCACACCATCCTGTATGTTTGCTGTCACACTATCTCCTGAACAGAGTCATACCAAGGGAATCTTTGGCAGCACGTAGCTCTTCAGTAATATCATTCCATCTGTGAATGCACAAACGTACAGCACAATACAGAACGGTATGTCTTGAGCTGAGAGGCCCCATTGTGTCTGCTCAGTGGTTAGTCTGAGGCTCTTTGCATTATTCAACACTGCCATACTTACACCACAGCAATGGATGAGTGGATTGTAAGTATGCACAAGCACACACACACACATGCACACCAAACACTCTTACAGAGTAATAGACAAAAATGGAGAATTACAGATACTTTGCTGAAAGAAAAGTAGAGTATGGCAACCTAGAGCGCAAACACGTATATACACACACATTCCACTGTTAGAGAAAGAAACTACAAGCGCTGCACAGAGAGAGAAGTGTGAACAGATTTAATTAACTTGTAATAGCTTTCAGTTAAAGCTAATTATGTGTGAAAAACTAATTTACCATTCACATTTTGAAATTGGATAAAGGCTATGTATAACTGCAGAAAACATAAATTCAATTTGAGATGCATCATTGTCAAGCCTAAGTGTGTCTTGATTTCAAGACTACCTGGACACAATTTGCTGCACTGCACAGAGAAAATCACAGTTTATATCTCTGTCTCTTCACATTGTGCAACCCCGCAAAAGCGCTTAGCAACATGGGTTCCAGACTTCATAAGGTAAGGTCAAAGCATGCTGTCCTCTCAGCCTGCTGACTGGACATACTTCAATCTAATATAGTAGATGGCTCTGGGGTCCTGACCAGCAGAGAGCATGGCCAGGAGAGCTATTGCTTTCAAGTGAAGCCAACTGCTATCATCCAGTGACAGGGAAGTATTCACACTCGCACCCACACACATGCACTGCAGAGGACCAGAATGCGCCGCAAGCACACACACATACACATGAACCCTTCTGCACTCGTGTTTAGGACTGTTTATGCAGTTATGTCACACAACCTGAAAACCCTCGTCCACCAACACCTCATCCACCTAAAAAACTCAGCCTTCTCAAAATTGTGCCGACTCAGCAAGCACTTGAAAGCACAGTGTCTGTAACTGATACACTGCTCAGCCTTGCACCTCCATTAGCTGTTTAGAAGGGCTCAGGGTGCAAAGTCCTGCTTTCTGCACCTCATCGTCTCATCCTGTTGCGCTCACACTGTGGGAAATACACTCATGAACTTACAAACAAATACATACACCCACACAGTCTCAAATGCAACACACATCTGCAAACACTTTTGCACACAAACATGGAAAAATACCCTTCAGGGGAAAAAAGAAAAACATGAAATTCATTTACCTCATCACATTTTCACAGCGAAGGCACACACTGCTTAAAGAGCCACTTTAATTCAATCACACTTTAGTCTAAGTGCTACAGAGCCATCAATCAATACTGAAGCTGACTCGCACTGATAGTAAAATGGAGTGGAGTGCTGTAACCTTGTAACGGGATCTTTAGGTTTGTGGTGGTCTGTGGTCACTCAGGGCAGCAGAATATTCAGGATAAAGAAGACAGATATTCACACAATGTGCATCCACAAATCTGGATTTATTTTGTCATTCATGATCTAATAAAATAAAAATCAAAAGAATGGTGCGTTTTCTTTCCCACTAGCTAAGGTCTTGATTCTTGACTTGTTTATTATGCTTGTGAATTTGCAGTAGGGCTGTCAAATATTAGTTTTATTGTCTAATCACCGTCTACTCCATAACCTCTGAATTATAAATTATCCAGCTGATCTACTTTAAGTCATGTTTAAAAGTCCATTATTTTCCTTTGTAACAAGACAACGTTATTCTAATCAATATTAATTCTTACCAGAATTGCAATGAAAAATGTACTTTATGATCTTAACTTTTGGATTTATTATTCAGGAAAGTGCTGCACTTCAAGTGTTCAACCTGATATATCTGAAAAAAAGCAAATGAGTGCAAGCACAGTCAATATGTTTTGTAGTTTTACTGAGATAATTTGAATTACTCACTGACATCTAAAGATCCCCAATTAATGCTGCAACATGATAAGGCATATAACTGGTCCCAACACAACAACATCCTGACCAACTTCCTCCAGGATGTTGGCTGGCCTGTGGTCAGTTGCCACCAATTTGACAAGCGCTGTAGTCAACTTCTTTAGTTTGGTTTCATTCACGGGTCCTATGTGATTAAAAATACTGAGTGAAATTTGGACCTGAACTGTAGCCCGATTACCCATTTACAATGAAAGCCCAGGTTTTTGCTCATCGTCTGTTCACTTTTATTACAGTATCGAAAGGCTATTCCTGCAAACAGTGAAGCCATAATGCACAGCCTCTCAGACACCAAACAGCAATGCTGGACTTTTGCTAAGAGAAATGTGAAGCTGTGTTTTTATGGCTGAACATTGAATCGAATTTAAACTGACATCGCAATTTAATAGAATGTAATTTTCAAATCGCAAAGGCAGCAATAAAAATGAAAAAAAAAGAAAGAAAACAACTTCAGCCATGCTAACTTTTAATTTGTTTTGTTGTTGACATCTTTAAAATTGGCCTCAGCAGAAGTACTGAGAGAGGACACAGAAGAGGCGACTTTAGTGTCAAAGAGTAATAGCACGTCGGTTGTCTGGACCTATTTTGGATTTAGGAAAGAAGATGTGATGCAGCGTAAGGTATTGTGCATAACATGTCTGGCTACTGTAGCTACAACAAGGAGCAACACTACAAACCTGTTCCAGCATTTAAAAAAACACCACAAGGCCATGTATGACAACTGCATGGCTAAAACCCCAACCACCAAGGAAAGAACTGTTTATATGTTGAAAGGATCCTTTGTCCTGTTGGTCAAACTATAGAAAGATGCTTGTGTTTAGTGAATAAAGCAGAGGATAAAATGCCCCCCACAAAAAATTGCAATACTAGTGTAAAAAAAAAATTGTGATTAGATTATTTTCCAAAATCATTCAGCCCTAGTCGTTTTCTAGAATTTCTGAGTGAAGAAATGTTGTTCAAATACATACTTAGATTTAGATAACTTACTTAAATAAGTAATTTTGCAAGCAAGTTTAACATTTCCCAAAATATCATTTTTTATGTTATTTTCAAGTTTGTTCTGATTAAATGTGAAGGGTTTTTTCTATACACGTTGATATTTTTAAGGGGAACTGAAAGGCAATGGTACCAAAACCAAGGTTTTAAACTGGCAGTGATGGAAGAAGATTTGAGTGTAGAGGCTGTGTATTTTCACTCTACAGCTTTATTTAGCACTTAGCCTTTGATCATGCTATGAAGTACCAGAAAAGTATGCCAGCAATCATGCATGAACTGAATGTGTATGAATGAACAGTTCGAGAGCTCATCTGTTCTCCTGTTGGCTTCCATGTGGGGCTATCCTTTATTAGGATTAATTTGACAACTGTGTGTAGTCCTCTCTATTCTGTACACAACTATATGTCTGTCTGTTTTCTGCGCAGGAGGAATCCAGACAGACACGATGGAGCATTTATAAGAGAAGCATGGCTTCTGCGTCCCCCTTAACAGCCGCCTCTGGGTAGCACAGCAGGCATGACCCATCTATTTATATCAGAGCCAGGGGGGAGGCAGCGGCAAGAGCAGAGTGAGGGGAGAGCAGAGGCAGCATGGGCAGGTCTTGTTACACATGCCAGGGGGGACGGCTGGGGCAAGCCGCTGGGGGATTCTGCTCAAAGTCAGACAGGCTGACCTCCCCGTCACCTCTGCAGGAGGCAGATACTGAGCTCTCAGACCTCATGCAGAAGAGTGCAGCAAGGTGTATGAACATACAGTACAGTATGTGCCTATCTGGGTCAAAGTGTGCGGAGCTACAGGTAGTGCATGTATACCGTATGTATTTGTTTATGTGTAGAATGCATGTGAGATGGCGTGTGTTGCACGATCCCCTATGTGTATAATACGTGCGTCTGCCTGTCAGCCTGTGAGATGAACAGGCCCCACCAACCCCTCCCCTGCATCCCCCAGCAGAACCATAAACATGCCAGGTGAAGCGGGCTGCATTAGGCAGAGAGAGCTGATCCCAGTGCAGCCCCCCTGCCCCCAACTTAGAAGTAAAAAATGACCCCAATCATTGTAATGACAGGGCACGCAGCAGGGGTCCCTTAGACCACTCAGGCCAACCTCACCAGCTGCTTCTCATCTCTCACACGCAGTATACAGTCACTTGTACACAGACAGACATACACACACAGGCATGGTAACACTGCAGGATGCACAGCAGGGTGCACAACAGGATTCAGGCCCGAGGGAAAGTCTACGCAGGAACTGCTTCAAGACATCATAAACCTGATGCACTCTCACAGTTTAGAACCTCAGAAAAGCAACTGATTTTGCAGTGATATTAAGATCAACTACAACAACTGCAGGACTTTTCACACTATACAAATAACTTGGGTAAGTTTGAAATATTCCTTTAAGTTAAGAGCACAAAGGGAGTTTAAAATAGACCGTTTTTTCTCTTTTCCTTGTATAATTTAAAAGTTTCACACTGAGGCATCCCTCTTACGTTGTGAACTCTTTGCACATGTCTGAATGGCATGATGTACAACAACCACGGGCAGAAAACTAATCTGTCTTGATCAGATTTATGCAGCATACAGCCTGTGGCTTCTGTTTGACTTTAGGGTTACAGGGTTCCTAGTCAGGAAAAAGATAGGGATCAAATTGATTTTTTTTTGCATTAATTAAGGACACATGCAAACACAAACCACAAGGTTTGAAACTACATTAGAAGTTCTTTTGCATAAAAAGAGTCAGAAATCCAGCAGTAGAAGGGAAGTTTTTTGAACATCCTCTATCACAGTGCGTTATGACATTTATTTTCCCTACTATGTAAGGATAAACCTGTTATAACGTATAAAAGTCTGCTTTTGGTGCATGTAATTGAGTCTTCTCAACAAGTCGTCTCAACGGATGCAGATGAAACATGTGTTGCCATGTAGCTGCTGGTGACCTGTAGGGCCCCTGTCTATTAAGAGGAGTCTACAGCCCTGACACGTCTGCATGCCCAGCTCTGCTCTGGCCTGCCTGCAGGGCCCCTTTCAGCTTGGGCAGTGCCCCATCGTGCTGCATCTGTCGCCAGCTATATTTAGAGGGTGGGACAAATACCTTTCTGCCTGGATATGAACTTCAGCTGACAGACAGAGGACCAAGCAAGGCAGACGGGGATCTGTACAGTTTGTAACCTTGAAGAGCTTGTTTCCCCCAGGCTACAGCTGGCTGTAGTCACACTCACTACAGTGGTTAGCAGTTACAGCTGACAGCTAAGGTTGTAAATACAGCAGAGCTAGCATTAAAGAGCTTGAATTTGCAGCTGGTATTACCACTGGTGCCTATAGTTCCAGGACTGCTGCCAACATAAAGAAAATACAGTAATGTACTCTGATAAAGACATTTAATACTTCTCCTTCTGTGATTTATAGAATAATTATAAGTCATTCTGTTGATTTAAACCCTCCTCAAATGGTCCTACATTTCTGCCTATAAGAATATACGTGTGGCATTGCCAGCGAGGCAGTCGGTGTGTGATATGTGACCATGTTGCAGAGCCATCTGCTCTATATAACCATAAACAAACGCAGGCAGGCCAGCTTCACAGTATCACTTCCAAGGGGTCTAGGCCAGGGAAATGTATTCATGCTCTTGTCTCTGGGTAGATGCTGTAGAGATATGCCCCAGAAAGAAGCTGCAGTTATGCAATAGCATTTATAATTGATTCCACAAACACAATATGGACGCCGCTCTGTCCTGTATGCAAACACATGGCCAGATTAAGGAGCAGGGAGCCAAAGGGGACAGAGTGTATTCTGGACAGTTACTGAAGCCACTGACTGCCTGTCTGCCTGTCTGCCCATCTCAACGAGAGCTTGTCTGTGAAAGGCCTAAATAGGCCAGGTCTGGCGGCTGGAGGGACCTCCGCTATATTTTGCACCTAGAGTCTAAATCGGTGACATGCAAGCAAAGATACACCTACATTTTTACTCATAATTTGTTTGCCTCACACCAGGATATACACTCGTGCTGCTGTATAACAAAGAAGACACCACTTGAAAACAAGTTTTTTCTTTATTCTTCTTTTCATAGTGTTGAAACAAAATAAACATTTTTGTTTCAGTGTATTCAAAGTCTCCAACTTCTCAATTTACGTGTAAGATATTCTCATTTAGGTTTTTAATTTGCTGATAATGACAAGTTCTTAAAAAAACTCTTAATTTAGACTGCAAACATTGCAGTACAAATATGCTCATTTACTTTTAAAACGACAAAAAAAACCTAGGCATAGAATTGCTTCTATTCAGAAAAGACGGCTCATTAGAAAAGACTCGGATGGGCTTCTGGAGCTGTATTATTTAATGATTTACAAATCCATCCACAGTTAAAATATACACATGTTTAGAATCATTTGTGTCTCTGATAGGCTCATTGTTGTAGCACTTCAATGAGCTTAATTCTGTTACAAGTTAGAGAAAAGCAACTTTATAAACAAATAAATAAGTGCGGAATGCATGCGTTTAGTGGACTAAATCATTTTACGCTACCTTTGCTAGTTGCCACCAGAAACAATAATTGGTTAAATGCATGAATCTTTCTTTTAAAATGGGCCTGAATGTTATGTTGTGTCTCAGCTCTATTACAGCTACCTGCCACTAGCTGGGGCTAAAGCTGTGGTTAACAGTGACTGCCCTAACGCTATAATGCTCTACTATTGTTTGTTATTGTGACTAAATTTCTAAGTGGATGCCATCCTCTTTCTGCAAAACATATCTACCTAGGGGTACAAATGAAGTATCCTAACCTAACCCTTATGTGAGTAAGCACAAACAAGATGTCATCTGGTAACGCAGGAGACATAAACCTGCAAGAAGGAACGAGGCTGGTGGTGCTAGCTCTGTAAATGTTAAGCTGGGTACACACGTAAGGATTTTCTACATGTAATTTTTTTTCATCTGTTTGAGACTCCACACATGAAGATAAAAGTCTAGTCCTCCAAGACGAAAGACAGAAATCTCACGTGATCTAATAAAAACAAAGAAGAAGAAAAAGCAACAGAAGTCAACAACTGGTAAAAACAAAATGCAACATGTAAGGAGACACAGAAGAGGGAACGATGGTGGTCTTGGGACTATTTTTAAAGGAAAATTTCTAAACCAAAAAAAAAGAAGAAAAGACTGTGGAAAAAATCCTGGAGACAGTGGGAACACAGACTTTCCTCTCAAGCTTTCTGTGTCAGGTCAGCCATGCTTGTTTTTGTTTACGTCTGCTTCCTTGTTCCTCAGTCAGCTCACCTCCTGATGGGCTACATTCAATTCCACGTCACAATTCACAGAGTAATGACTCAGGAGCCGTCGGCTTTCCACACAAACAAGAAGATTTTTGGTCGTAAATATTGAACAAATTTAATATTTATAATTGTCAGCCCCGACTGTTTCGTAGCTAATTATCAGTACAAATTCACTCTTAACACACCTCAGTCCAAAGGATAATCTGAGGATAATCTTATAAAACAGCGTTATTTAATTAAAATTCAAAAAGGTCCAGTCAGAGAAAATGGTTTTAATCAAAGGTCTGTTAAAACACTGTTTTTTACTTCATTCATGAACAGTGTTTATGTAAAGTGTTTAAGTGGTTGTTTGTTATTTTCTATTAATTTTTAACTTCTTAGAGTTTCAGTGTTTTGTCTCAAATTTTGGGGGAAAAAAAAAAGATGAAATCAGTTTTAAACTCCTCACTTCTGTAGTTTCGTAGAGAACTCTGAGAAAGAAAGAGTTAAAATTTAAGCACTTCATCCTAGCTAGTTTTCTTGTTTTTATGACACATTTTTGAAGCACTGAAAATAACAATTGACGATATTTATGGTCGCCTAACATTTGAGCAAACAGAAATATTTACAGGAGACAATGAAATCGTTATAATCTTATTAAATTCAAGAAGGCCTGCATTTAAAAATAAGCGATAATAAATCAAAAAAGCTTTTTAGTAATTGTACACAATCTCTGTGCATCAGACAGTAATTTTGTGCTCTCAAAGGGAAAAATGAACATGAATGAGCCGATCCACTTTTCTTTTCTCTAACTCCAACTCAATTGTCTCTTTGTCTTGGCATAACCCTAACTAGATGCCATCAGAATCAATAGTTGGATAAATTAAGACTGTTTTCTGACCATGTGCTTATCTTTAATATCACTCTTAAATGCCCTGAAAATTAGTCGCTTCGGACTATCACGCAATTAATATTACAATAGTAATTACACTGTGAAGGATGAGTGAAAAAATTGAAAGAAACGAAATATAGTTGGCTGGTAAACGAAAAAAGCCAAAGTAAACCTGGTAAATAATTTTTATATAAAAAGGGGCTCAATTTTACTCTTATATCACTCTTTTATATACACTCACCAGCCACTTTATTAGGCACACCTGTCCAACTGCTCATCAACACAAATTTCTATGTTCAAACCGAGCATCAGAATGGGTAAGAAAGGTGATTTACGTGACTTTGAATGTGACATGTTGTTGGTGCCAGACGGGCTGGTCTGAGTATTTCAGAAACTGCTGATCTACTGGGATTTTCACACACAACCATCTCTAGGGTTTACAGAGAATGGTCTGAAAAAGAGAATATCGATAGATATCCAGTGAGTGGCAGTTCTGTGAGCAAAAATGCCTTTTTGATGCCAGAGGTCAGAGGAGAATGGCCAGACTGGTTCGAGCTGATAGAAAGGCAACAGTAACTCAAATAACCACTCGTTAAAACCGAGGTATGCAGAAGAGCATCTCTGAACGCACAACATGTTGAACCTTGAGGCAGATGGGCTACAGCAGCAGAAGACCACACCAGGTGCCACTCCTGTCAGCTAAGAACAGGAAACTGAGGCTACAATTTGCACAGGCTCACCAAAATTGGACAATAGAAGATTGGAAAAACGTTGCCTGGTCTGATGAGCCTGGATTTCTGCTGCAACATTTAGATGGTAGGGTCAGAATTTGGCATCAACAACATGATAACATGGATCCATCCTGCCTTGTATCAACGGTTCAGGCTGATGATGGTGGTGTAATAGCATGGAGAATATTTTCTTGGCACACTTTATGACCACAGTGTACCCGTTTTCTGATGGCTACTTCCAGCAGGATAACACGCCATATATATATGTGTGTGTGTGTGTGTGTGTGTGTGTGTGTGTGTGTGTGTGTGTGTGTGTGTGTGTGTGTGTGTGTGTGTGTTTTCTTCCCAGGACAAACTTTTCTGTATGGTAAAGATAAACATGCATTTGTGTGATTATATACTGATTATATTGACCCTGTTTCACTGCTGTAAATACTGATCGAGGATTATTGTGCAACAGATGGATATTGGCTTATAAAACTAAAGCAGTCCGAAAGTTAAATGGCCACAATCATTCTTCATTAAGTCAGTGATATAATTCTACAGCACTTAAGGTCAAATGATGTCAGTCGGCTTTACACTAATCTTATGTAAGTGTGCCAAATCTCTGGAGGATTACTTTATGACTTTTTTGGATAAGTTTAGCTGATCAAGAGTAAAAAGCAGCAGCAGCAGACACCTACTTGAAGCTGGATATATATAATATCTGCGGTCTTGGGATCAGATGAGAGCAGGATTTTAATAACATCTGCACATGTAATCAAATGCCCGGCACATACTGGATTCCAGAGCGGCAGCAGGCGGCTTGCTACAGTAGCTGGAGGTTGTAAGGTGGGGCCTGGGGTTACTGAGTGCATATGATTCAGGCACAGTTGGGGCTCAGGCTACAGCTAACAGAGTACTGCGGTTAGGGCGGAGACAGGTACATGAGCAGATGTTGAAGCTTTACCCCTGTTACTCTGGCTCTGGAGTGCTATAAGTGGGCAGGTTGGGTTGCAGTGGGGAGGGGACCGTGGGTGGTGGTGTGGAGGGAAAAGGGAGGGCTGATGAAGGGTGGAAGGGGGTCATGCAGCTGTGGGCTTTTCCAGCACATTTGCCCTGGTAGGAAAAGAACAGTTTATGGCATCCCCACATGGTCAGCCCTTTGAGGAGGAGAGCTTGGAGGCTTGAGAGGGGAGGCTGTAGTCAGTCAGCAACAATTAAAAACATCTCTCTATCAGGACTACAAAGTTTTATAATATCAGCTCATCATTTCCTCCAGTACCCTCTAATTTTCTCCTGAACCGAGTACTCAGTCTTGCCCACTTCTCCTCTCCCACTGTCCCTCTCATCTTGCTACCTGCCTACTTTGGCACCAATACACAAAATGGCGGCAGGGAGCGGGGAGCTGGAAGGCAAAGAGAGGAAGCCATTTTCTCACAGATCCAGGCCCGGCACAGACAAAGTCAAGACTCCCTTCTCCTGGTGGATGAATGAGATCGCACCAGGAGCGTTTGCTTAAAATTGTGCATGGATTTAGTTTGCGCTAACGAGCCATTGGGAGCTCTTGGCCTTTCAAATGGGATAAAGACACAATAAGCAGCCATTATAGTTTAATCTAATGATGCATGTTCACATTATAATGAGCCTCACGAAGAAGAGGAAATAGAATTGGAGGGAGCGCTTAAATGCAATGTGTACAACAAATGTTGCTGCAAGTTATGCAGAATCTAATTACAGACTTCATCTCATTAGTGTGACCACATGACATTATATTGTTAAATAACATATTCAATTCATAATACTCTGTGGTACTTACAATGCTGCTGTAATCGCCGGCGTGTTCGTCTGTCTGTGTCTGTTTCACTTGTTGGTGGTGGCAAAAGTCGGCCCATCTCACTGCCTACAAGAAACAGAATCAGAGTGAGAGCTGAGACATTTTTTACGGCGAGAGAAAACAATAGAGAAAGCTGAAACAGGGAGGATGATCAGTTGCAGAAGCAGCAGAGGTCTGCAGGGTCTCTACTCTGTTGCCTGTTTGCTAATAGGCTCGCCCTGGTCTTGCCTGACCAGGGAAACTCATTAGTGCAACATGTAACACACCCCACCCTCTCTACCAAGTGCAGCGGCCAACTCGCACTGCCGCATGCTTGCCACAGAACCAACAACACACGAGGCCTTGGCCCTCGCACCCACGCGCTGCATATCGTGCACACAAACTCGAGCACGCTGAAAGGCTGCAGTGTCATGTGTGTGGGCGACGCAGCGCCAATGCACATGCAGAGCAGTATGTTTGCGTTCACACATGTAGGGGGCTGTGCTGTGTTAATGTACAAGGCAGCTTTTGACACCTGCTCTTGTTCTCCTGTGCATATGTGGGCGAGTGAGGCAAGGATTACTGCGTATGGGTGACATAAAATGAAATCAGAGGCAGTTAGCGAAAGATAAAGAAGGCGATCGTGATGACGGGAGGAGGGTGTTTGTCCTCAAGCAGACCAAGGAGGACACAGCCAATTACAGGCCTTCTCTCCATGTGGCGGTGGCTGAGGAAGGGTGATAATTCTGTACAAGGACGCTAATTGCAGTGCAGGACAGGACTTTGGCGGGGAAGGGTCTTTTATATATTGTTTCTAACGTTAATAATTACAGCGCAGAGACTTGGAGCGCAGCCAGCACATGTTTATGGACACATGAGTAACCCAACTCCTCCAGCCCGTGGAGGGAGATCCATGTCCGAGCTCTGCAGTCAGTGTGTGTGTGTGTGTGTGTGTGTGTGTGTGTGTGAGTGTTGTTTGTGTGTGCATGTTGATGACTCATGGAGCCTGGGCGAGTGTGCAGAGGGGACAGTATGGAGTATTTCAGTATGTACCACAAGAAAAAGCTGCTAATATTATGCACTGCTAGTGTACTGGATTATTTAACATGCATGCATTACATACAACGCACGACTATTGCAAAATATCTTCTTTTAATTTTTAAAACTTGAGTTTTTGCTGGATAATAACCTGTGTTTTCTTTGGCTTCTTTGATTTCTTGGCCACTCATCTATCACAAGACGGATTAAACAGGAAACTCAAAACATTATACTGAATTACATATTAAAAGCAGAACTGCACGTGTACAATCTGCCGTCAAATCGGTTAAAGAAAAACATAGGTGGTGATATGTCGCAACCACAGAGGATATTCAATTTTTCCGTACTTGAAACGAGAAACCCAAAGACATCTCTCAGCCAACATATCACTGAATGTATCCAGCTTATTTCAGCTCCACACAGATAACCAGAGAGATGGAGAGATGGGGTTAGGTAAGGGAATGGATCTACAGTATTTTGATAGCAGAGGAGTTGCAGGCGAGGCCTTTTCAACACTTGCAACTTTAACTCTGAGTGGAACAAACCTGCTGACCCTGCAGTTTTTCTATGACTAAATTGCTCTGGCGACAGCAGAGGCCAAAAAGTGAAGAGAAATATATGAGTGTTGGAAAAGAAAAGTTGAGTGGGCGCAGTTCCTCAGCATTATCTGGAGTATCGCTTTGCCTGGCAGGTACATAAAACAAGTATCTATACGGATGATGTGTGCAGAGAGACACTCACACGGATGCTGCAGAACAAAGACAAAATAAGGCCCTCAAAAACATTAAGTGCTGACAAGAAAGAATTCAATTGGAGTTTAGTCGAAATTATTCAGAGAATTAACCTGCCTGTGGCAAAAACACCTCCGTGCATTAGCACTATCTTTACAGCAAGCACGAAGGACAAAAGTACTCAGGTTAAATGAAATCTAAAGAAAACACTTGGACCCATCAAGCAGATGAAAGTTAAAAGATTTTTTCAGGACGCATTTTGGAAAAGAGGGGGAGGAAAATCTACATCATCTGTCACCCCTGAAACACTCCCCATCCAAAATTATGTCATTACGCCTGTGCTCAGCGTCTCTGTGGAGTCGCTGTGGTTTCAGGGATAAATCACATGTGACACTCCCAGCTGACGTCCTGATTAATACTGGGGAACTAAAATGGCCCCCAATCCGATCCTGAGCGGTGGACAGGGATAAAGGAATAATGGCTTCCATGTATGGACAGAGAAGTGAGGGAAAGCAGGTTCAGAGGCTGTGTGTGTGTGTGTGTGTGTGTGTATCAGTGTAATGAGAATGTAATTATTTTGTTTACTGAGCCTTGAAATGTTCGCTTTGTGCAATAATTTTGCCACTGGATTCACAACAAAAAGCTCAAACAATGTACAGGATGTTTGTGTCTGTGTTTGCATATTTGGGTCTCAGCCTTTTGTCCGGCCCTTCTTCTCTCTTTTCAGGACTGGCCTACTTCCTACTGTACCTTACTGTACTGTACTGTACTGTACCATAGAGCCAATGCTGTATGAGAGCAGGATAGCCTGTAGTGGCCACTGTGGATCCACTCATCTGCTCCTCTGCACTCACAGTACAGGAGGGCAAAGAGGGGGCCTGCTGAGATTCTGCCTTGGAGACCCGTAGACTGACATTCACCTCGAAGGAGGTTTGGACAGTTTATTCCACATTCTGTGAAGTGTTAACTAAAAGCCTGAAGCAGACGGGACTGTGGCTGATGAATGTTCTGAGAAATCAAAGTAATTTTGCCACAGGATGGGCCTCGTTGTATGTATCAGGCTAACATAGGGGGAAATTTCAGTCCAGTTACATTTACATTACAAGCTTAATCTAAGCTGGAAGTCACTATACACCACCATTATCAACCTATACGGATATGAATGATAAAACGCAATATTTGATTATCGGCCTCATAAATAAAGTTAGTATCCATGTAATTTAATTATGGAATTGTAGAACTTGTGGAAAATATGTCTCTGATTTTTCAGTCAGTAAGGGTCTTTTACTATGACTGAGAAACTGCAAAAAACTTTATTTTGATGCCCTTGCAAACAATTTTTTCACTCACAATCCCATTTACATTTCTATTTTTTTAAGTTTGAGCATTACGCAACAAGAGGCATTTTACTAAATTTAAAAAATTTAAATGAAGAATTCTTTTTCAAAAATAAATAAAAAAATACAAAAGGTCTCATCTTTGGCACCTCAAGCAGCAACACTATTCTTATCCTAGATCAGAATAAGTACATTTCCTTGACTTTAAAATTAATTAAAACATTTGAATTTATAAAATGTTAACATATAGTGATTAAGTACACCAACGTAAAAAAGCTCCTACAGGGCTGCACACGTGTGACCAAGCTGTAATGTACATCAATGCAAACCCTGAGTGTGACAGTCCTCCAGGGCGCTCAAACACAAAAAGACAATATTCACCATGCTGGACCTCTTATTGTTCTCCAATATTCACACTGAGACAATTTTAGCCACAGAAATAAAAAAAAGCCTTGGTTACTATGGTAGAAAACTATATTTACAGCCACTCCTCGCTTGGCCCCCATTCACCACTTCAATCTGGATTTCATATTAGCCAGGAGGAAATTGGATGGAATTCACAACATCACAGCGAGCTCATAAATGAAAGAAAATCACATAATCTTAAATACTGATTTATCCACTTAACAAATGAAGCAGTGTATTGGTGGCTTATTGCTGTGTTGTATTGCTGAGTGACTCAGTGTACTGGTAAGAATACACTGAGCACTGGCACATGACCTAAACCACACACTCACACTTCAAACGTCTCAGACAGAATTACTCAGATCTGCAGACATACAGCAGTCTACACAGAGTTAATACACCACATATGACCTTTTCAATCCAACACAGGAACAAAAATTGTGAAAAATTCCGAGTATTAATTACAAAATGAAAAATGTTTGATATTTTTTTCATATGATAACTCAATGTAGGTTTTTTTTTTTTTTTTACTTTTTACACCAACACACATTTTAATTCAAATAAAATGATTAAAAACAAACAAAAAAATGAAAACTTTGGAGCTGGGCTGATAATACAAATTTGAATAAGTACATTATAGATGCTTTGATACACTTTAACACTTGTCTAATGGTCTGATCAGTTAATCTTCAATTTAAAAAAAAACCTATGTTGTGAATTGTAGTTTAAAATGGTTATACGATATAAAGATAGAGATACGTTTTAATAAAGAAAACTTCATGACATGTATGAAACATTTTTTTAAAATTAATATTGCAAATATACTTATGCTTTTTCAAATGACAGAAAAACTTTCATTTTAAATAAAGCAGATATTTTTAAAAATATCCTTAACCATTAAACGAACAGCATCAGTAAGTGAGCAAGAAGAGAGGACACACACACACACACACACACACACACACACACACACACACACACACACACACACACACATTATTCTGAAGCAGTGTATTTGTAAAGGTTTAAGCATATCTCAAAAATGTGCAAAGTTGTCTAATTACAATTAATAAATCAGGTTTTGAACTCTTTGAGAATTCACACTCCATAATTGTTAGTTTTCTGTCCTTTTTTTCCAATTAACTTTTGTCGTTTCAAAACTTTTTTCAAAACTTTTAAACATTATCCAAAAGTTTTGGATTTATAAAAAATAAATATGTGAAGGCACTATGTTCTGTCACTGAATCTTCTTTTCATTATATCCTTTAAACGAGAAAATGAAACATGCCCTTATCAAATACAAATTAATCCTTGTTTGATTGAGATGAATCTGAAATAAAGAAACATTTTGAGGATTTTTTTAATAACTCATAATATAACATAATTAAAGTGAAACACAGCACTGCCTTTCTTCTGAAAAACAAATTATTACATCCCTCATTTGAGTTTTTTTTTTTCCAAAGAATCCCTGCATGCACTAAAAAGTTTTGAGGTGCCCTAAGTTGTATTTTTTTTCTTCTTTTCTCCAGTATATTATTCTAAGTGTATTTAATTGATAAAAGATGCATAGTAATTAAAATGTATAAGTTTTAGTTCAAGTTCAAGATCAGAGTCAAGTTTGCACTGAAGAGGTTTAGTTCAAGTTCAGTGTCACTTTGTTCTGATTTTGCAGTGTATTCATCCTCTGCAGTCCTAAAACACACATGAAAAAAAATCCATCAAACATCCTGAACATTTATTAATAAACAAACCAACAAAAATATATTGTAGAGATTTACCTTAATTATCATGTTTAATACACCATTTCATTGACACACACACACACACACACTGAAAGAGAGAGAGAGTGAGTGTGAGAGAGAGAAAAGGCAAAAGCACAGAGGAATAAAACAAATATTCCCACTATTATCCAAATATGGAAAAATGAGATCTAGCACACAGAAATATGCGTGTTCTATTTAAAAATAAGTTTTGCGTTTGTGTTTGAGCGTGTGTTTAAGCGTGTGTGTGTGTGTGTGTGTGTGTGTGTGTGTGTGTGTGTCCAAAAACTGTTTTTTTCAGTGTTAGCTGTTTTAGCTCCAGAAAAGCTAAACAGAGTCTGAGCACACGGATCAGCACACTGTGAGCTGATCGGGTCCTTTGGTTGTGTTCAGGTACACTTTATCACAGAGAGAAAATAGTGCAAACCCTCAGCACCCGGCCATCTGCCTCTCTACATGCAACCCTCCCCTGGACTCCTGCCACCCACTGCCAACAAGGCCTGAGGGGTGGAGCACTTTGAGACTCTGCCAGCCAAAACCATGTGTCCACTGCTGGTTAGGCACAGCTTATATTCGAATGAATGAACATAATCACCTGTATCAGGGAAAGATCAATCTGGAGCCTGAGTCACCTGGCAGTATAGAGCTGGCTCTGTGCAGAAAAATAGTCCCTCCCTGTGCTAACTCTGACGAACAGCTGAACATAGGAGCAGATATCAAAAGACAAAAACACAAAAAGTAACCCGATTAAGATGCTCAAAAAACATTTCAGCTTAAAAAAAAGTTATCTGATCGCAGTGTATAATACATTTTATGAAAATATCGAGTAATGGTAATTTACCACATTAATACTAAGATCACTGATGCAGTGTAACTGTTTTCTTGAAGTTAACCATACTTACAACCTGCACATCATCTAAGAAAATCTAAACAATGTTAACACAACATATCTTTATCCATAGTGTGTAAACAATTCCTTAAAATTACTTTACTTTCTGCGAATGAAAGTTTTTCTGTACTTAAATTAAAACAGATAACGCACACTGATTTTATTCAAAGCAGATCGAGCATCTTTACTAACATTTACATTAAAAATGTAAAACATCACGTGAATCCCTGCTTTTTGAAAAGTGCATCAATTAATGAAAGAAAACCCAGGAAAAGAAAAGATCTACAAAAATATAGAATTTATGTAGACAAATACCTTGCAAAGATTTGGCGATCAAGAGTTTTGCGTTTCTTTTTGGTTCCTTCTTTTAAAAAAAATGAATAATAGCCTGGCGAAAACAACTAAACTTTTGATTTTAAAGAAATTCTGCGCATTGTGACGGATACTCTGTCCAAAGGAAAGCTTTCGTAAACACTACACGGATAAAACGGTCAGTACACCACGTACTCCCCTTCATACTGCACACTGTAAGCCTGGACCACATCACTCATATGAAATACCTCCACAATCGAGGCCTTCCACTCATCTGCTGATTACCACCAAGCAGGATTATCCACGCTGCAATAAAACTGCTATTAATAACTTCTGCATTACTAAATTACACACAAATTTGAAGGATGGCTGAGAAAAGTTACAGGAAAGCTTAAAGTTAAAGAAATCGCTTGATCGCCCCTGTGTGTGCTGGGCTCCTGAACTATTTGCGCATGTACAGTTTTATATTCAGATGTATTAATGCGCAGGCAAAGTGAAAAAACTTCAGGACCTCAAGTGAATCAAATGTTTAATTGTAAATGGCTGAAAAGCCAAAAAGTCCAGACCCGTGCGGGCAAAGCGAGCATGTATATAACATATAACACCAGATTTTACTCACCAAATTCAGTGCAAAGAGGATAAATGTTTGGTCAGGATCCAAAATTCGCCATCTCTTCCTGCTTGGATCCACATCACTGTTAAGTAGAGGAGGAAGCCACAAGCCTCTGCTCAGAGTTTCATGCAGGACTTAGTGATTTCTCGCCACAGCTGCAACTCAGCCTCAGTCCCAGCTCTCAGGCTTCGGTCCCAGCCTCAATCTCAGCTCCAGACTCTCCCCCTCTCTCTCTTTCTCTCTCTCTCTCTCTCCCTCTCTCTCTCTCTCTCTCGGGGCACTGAGCTCAGAGCTGCACGGCTTGCCTGCTACCGGCTGCGTCCAGGTCTGCTGAGGCCTGAAACAATGGGAGGCCATGAGGCTGTCTGCAGAACTCCAGCTCAGCTAGTCAGTTAGTTAACAAGTCTCTCAATGAGGAACGTTAGCAAACAGACAAATAGCATGTCTGTTGCATGCAAATGGCACAACCAGTCCAGTCACAGGCTCAGCCCGGCACATGAATAATTCAGAAGTCTATATGCTGCCCTCACACGTTACACTAACACTCCTAAAGAATGAAATACCTTCACTAGAGTAAGCATGGTAAAGGGTTCAAACCTCTGCCCCAACAACAGCCTAAGTCTCAAATATTAGCCTTTAAACTCAAAATAAAATAATCTGACCAAGTGGCTGCGAAGAGACAAAACGTGCAAGGATACTGCGGACAATCTTTATCGAAACTGAAATATCGCGAATGACTCATTTTTGTCCTCTTATTGCCTTTTAATGTCTTTTGTTTGCAGTTGGCACCTGTCCCAGAAAGAGCTCCGGATCAGCACACTACTCGGTCCCCTGTTAGGAGAGCCAGTCGGTGTGAAAGAGAGAGAACAAGAGAGTGAGAGACCCAAAGACACAGAGAGAGAGAGAGAGAGGACATGGAGAGGAAATACAAGGAGAGCCAGGGAGTAAAGACGAAGGAGGTGCCGTACTTCACGCCAGTTGCTGGCGCTTAAGGAGAACATGTCTTAAAAACACAGATGTGTAAGCGCACAGACACTGGACACATTCTCTGCTTGTCACTCGTAGTGGTCATCCGGACCACAAGCCCACCACAAGCAGGTTCCCCGGCAGAAATGGCGCCCCGGCACTCCAGGTGGAACAAGGCCCATCACATGGCGAAACACCACTTTAACGAATTTCCATCCAAAAAGCGGAGAGAAACAAAATAAATACTGCTACAACCCATCCGCAGACAAAAACAAAGACGCCGAACATATTAAAATAAACTAAATGAAAAAGAAGGATTGAATGAGCGTCAAAATCCAAAGTGATGCAAAAATGTATGCGCCAAAAGTGAGAAAAGGCCACTAAAAGCAACTTGTTGCCAGGTTTTGCAGAGCTGCTGTGCAGCTAGTTGGAGGCAGAGGGTTAAAATCCAGCTAGTAGTGAGTGAAAAAAAAAAAAAAAAGCTCCGTCTATGGAAGGGCGGGCTGTGGGGAGGCCCTGACTGTAGAAATAGCAGCAGACTTTTTTTCTTTTTTTTCCCCTCGCAGAGCTTAAGTCTCCCCCTTGCGTGTGGCTGGAGCAGAAAGAGGGGAGCAAGCGAAACAGAGAGAGAAAAAGAAGTGAGAGAGAGAGAGAGAGAGAGAGAGAGAGAGAGAGAGAGCGAGAGGGAGAGAGAGGAGGAGAGGAGGAGACAGTGAGCGCAGAGTGAAGGGGAGAAATGCTCCGCTGATGATGAAATAGGAGGTGCTGCGGAGCGCGCGAACCAGTCACTTTTTCATCACATGTCCAACACAGCAAGGAACTGTATTTGCACTGGAGACTAGGGGGGGTGGGTGAGACGGGAGGGAGCACAAGATGGGTGGGAGACAGAGACACAGAAGGGAATAGAGAGAGAGAGAGAGAGAGCGAGAGAGAGAGAGAGGCAGAAAGAGAGAGAGAGTGGGAGGGTGGAAAGCACTAACTGTGGGAGGGGTGGAGGAGGACACAGAAATCCACTCCTCGGGTAGTGCGCAGACGCAGTGCACATACTCACACGCCATACTGGGATACACTCTGCGCTACCTCAGCTACTAAATCAACTAGTGCAAAGAAAAGTGAGGAAAAAGAGAATAGCGAGTCATTCAGAGCCGACTTCCCTGCTGAAGGATCCTTGAAACATGCAACATCTCTGAGAGCAGGTTGAATTATTAACCTCGTCTCTTACCGTAGCCGGGCTCTTGTCGCTGCAACAGTCTTGGGAGCACGCTCTGAAAGGAACACACACTCTCAGAGTGCATTAACTCTTTAGCATGCCACACTGACTAGCATGAATGCACAGAATGGACGAGTTGCACACACTCTACACACACTACACACACTACTTACACACACACAGGAAAAAGATAAGCGTCCACAGTGTTTATTTCAGTAACATGTGGCAAAGAACGCACAGTTAGGACCCTCCTCCTCAGCCCGGCTCTGTCACAAAGCGAGCTGAACGTTGCAGCTGAAACCTCGCAGCTATTTTGGCACAGAGTCAAAAGGCTGATAAGCATTTTTGGGTAATACTTCACTGCTTTTCCTAGAGGAGAAACAGCTGCCACTGCCGGGTAGAGCAAAATCAGAGAATAATCACAGAAAAACCCACAACATGCAGATACGTCCTGTTCAAGACGGAGCAGTGGGAGAGTTAAGCAGATCGGCTGTTTCCACCATCTTAGACTGTATTGATTATTCTTTGCTTTAACGTCTGTCTCCCTCACACACGCTACCTCTCTTTCTCTCCCTTTCTGTCCCTCCCTCCCCTCTTTCTGCCTCTATTCTGCCACCTTCTCCACTCACCGATCAGCATTTGGCTTTTTCCATTTGTGGCAGATTACTGTAACGCTATTGTACAACAACTTCCTGCCTCTTTTGGCTCTGCTTCTTTAAAAAACTGTAAAGGCAGAGCATCGTGACTTCAACTTTTTCCTTCCTCGGCCTTGAACTGTAGGAGCTCTACAAGGAAAGAAAAGGAGGAAGGGGATATGTAAAGTGTGTTTTCAGTCACTGAGGAGCGATTTGAATGCATTTCTGCTTTATAAAGCTTAAAGAGGGGACTACATGCCTAAGCAGAGACAATGAGAGAAAAAAAAAGGTGGGGGTTAAACTTTTCTTACTTTTACACTGTGAAAACTTTCTGCTGCTTTTTGAGGGCACTGCGTTTTAGTGTCTAACATGGCTGCGGCTGCTGCTGCTGCTGCTGGCTGCTTCAGGCTGCACAGTTTGTGAGGGCTGCTTTCATAGCACGGCCACCACCCTGCTGCTCTCTTTCTCGCTCCAGCAGCACACAGCCTGGATTCTCCATGAAAACTATTCTCCCCTCTGCACTTCTCTTTGCTCCACAGGTTTCATTAAAAACACAGGTGGCAGTCAGTGTGCAGGGGAAAATACGAGCATTATTTATATAACCAACCCAGTGCGGGGGGAAAAAGCTGCACTGCAATTTGCTTTTTCTCGGTTCCCCTTCCCGAAACGAGATTGGAGCCCGGTTCAGGCGTCTAGATTGGCAGCAGCTATAGAATCCTATTAGAAGGAGTGCAGCTGTACGTCACATCTCGCCATGCGTTCTAACCAATTGAGAAACCAATGACTTTATTATGGTGTCAATGTATAAAGCTGAGTGTGTATATGTCAGGCGATCTAATCCGGGAATGGTGTGGTGTGATTTATTTGAGGTGAAAACATTTAAAGTATTTGTTTAAAAGGGGTAGACGGTGTGTGTTTATGTTTAGTGGGCAAACTGTACTTTGTTTGGTTAAAAGTTCATCCAAGGTTAAAGTTGCCAGCTTCACCACTGAGCTCCTCGGTATTATCACTCTGTTTCACCTCTTCGAAATTTGTAACATTTTCTTTTCCCATCATTTTAACATCTAACGCAGCATGTCGAAATGTTTGAATATCTGTTTGCCATGAAATGCTTTGTTGGAGGTGTGCACCTTTCTTTTTTCTTCTATTTCTTTTTCGTCTCTCTTCTTCTTTTTAACACACCTTTCGTATTGTTTTGATTAAATTTTCAATAAAATAAGTTTTAAAAACATGGACACTAAATTGTGACCCATGCTGGAGAAAACAATGTCAGGAAAAAAACAAAACAAAAAGTTTTTGATCAGAGGGCCGTGAGTGCAGCATCTGTGTGATACTGAACCGGTTAACCAGGCCTATTGATAACACCATGTGAAGCAAAATGGCGGACGACGCCATGTTGTGTACTCACACGGTCATTATGCGATTCGCGTTTTTTTTAGGATAAATGTTTTGGATTTTATTGCACTTTTTTTTCTGATTTTTATAAAATTTCTTGAATTTGCAGATGTGTATCACATAAAACGCACAACAAATGATTCCCAGCAATTTTATACAGCAAAAGACTTACGCAGAAAAAATCTGAAAGCATATAAATCAATCGGAGAGAAGATTGTTGTTTATGTGTAAACAAACTTCTGCACTACAAAAAGATTTATTATCGTAAAATGTCGTATATAACTCAGGGTCTGCTGCAGGCAGGCAGGAGGCACACACCAAACACACGTTTAAGTGTCGGTCACAGGCAGATAAGAGGACTTTACAAGGACGCATTATGCATACAGCGTGTTTGGATGGTTTTTCTCTCTTTGACCACAGGAAACAGTGAGGAGGGCTGCAGGGATATAAAGTTGCATTGGGCAGAGGATCTGCAAAGACAAACAACATTTGCACTTGCATTTGCAAACATCAAGGAGTTTGTGTTTGAGGTAGAGAGGGGGCAGTGTGTGTGTGTGTGTGTGTGTGTGTGTGTGTGTGTGTGTGTGTGTGTGTGTGTGTGTGTGTGTGTGTGTGTGTGTGTGTGTGTGTGTGGATGGGTGTGTGTGTGTTAGTGCTTGGTCAGCAACCACCACTACATCAACATAGTGGAAATTATATATATATATATATATATATATATATATATATATATATATATATATATATATATATATATATATATATATATATATATATTCATATATATATATATTCATATATATATATATATATATATATATATATATATATATATATATATATATATATATATATATATACATACACACACACACACACACACACACACGCATGTATATATTGTAATGGAGTCGTTCAGAGGGATGAAAGGTGACCACAAAGAGTAGGAGGAAAGTTTTATACTCGTCAGGATCAGGAGCCGACTCTATGAGGTGGTCTTGCTTAAGCTGCGCACGTGTCTAAACAACTTCTCTATTACACCCGAGACCTTTGAGGGCACTCCCCATCGAGCGGGGAACAAAGGCCATGACCCCTGGGTCAAAAGCGTTACACGGTAGGCCAAGCGGGCCCATTGACTGCTCCACTGCTGTTTGCTTTAAGAAGGTAAAGATTACCAACACATTAACTAACGCCGATTAGGGGGTTATCCCTTGTGGGACTGAGGTCCCAGGGCAGCACATCACGTCTTATTAACACAAGGTGGCCTTTGACCCCAGCAGCCACCTCAGGCAGCCGACTGTGACCACCACTTTCTGCTTCCAGTCCGACACACAGACAGGAAGGGAAGGTTATCGCAGTAAGGTGCAACGAAGCAGGAAAAAATAATTAGAGTCAGAATAAAAGAGGAAAAACTGATGCAGAGTTATCAGAGAAGAGTTAAGTGAAAATTCACAGTTTTAAAAGAAAAAAAAAAGATGTTTAACTTTCAGAAGCAGTCAGTGCATCTAAAACAACCAGGGTCATTTTATTAAAATTCTAATTTCTAATCAAACTCATTTAAGTAAAATGATTGCTTTCTTAACCTCTGAATTCACAGCACGTGTTCTGTAGCAGTTCATGAAATGGGAGTGTGTGCAATTAAATTCTCATCACAAAATGGTGGACACAGGACATGCGCAGTGACGCCGTTCGTGATGATCAAGTGATGAAGAGCAGGGGAAGGGACGATTTCTTCATTAACTCCTTCTGCTCGACCATTCAATGATCACTTTTTTTTTTACAAGCAGGGGAGCACAACTCTATGTGGTGCTGAGCACACTCCTCCCAGGACGTCCAGAAAAAAAGCGAGCCAATAACACCTCATGATTCAGACTCGCCATCTTTGTTTGTGATTTGATCACTAGAAATCAACTCTGCCGAACAACACAAGCAGAATATTTTTTTGTTGGAATGAGAGGGGATCTGGACTGGAAATTTAATTCTGGAGTGTTTCCTTTTCAGTCATTTCATTTTGTACAAAACAAAAACAAGCAAAAGGAAAAAAATCACAGCTCTTAAAGTCGATGAGTAAAATTTAATTAATTAATTAATTAATGATACTATGATAATTCTGTATTTCCCATCTTACTAAAATCTGTATTAGAACATAAACTACTATTTTTAGCCATTTTTGCAAACAGAAAAAAGTCTTTAAAGCAAATGAGATCATGCAAGGTGCTTAAAAGTTACAATCAGGAAAAAAAAAAAGACACAAAATGTGAATTTTAGAGTTTGATCCATTAATGCAAATGCATCACAAATCCCCAGTCTTCATGTTTTGTTTTCTTTTGGGTTAAAAATCTTATTTTTCATTCAAAAACTATAACGTATAAATGTATATCATTAGACTTATTATTTACAGAGAAAATAGAGAGATGTTCTGTCCTTTCTTTAATTTTGTTTGTAGAAAACAAAAATACACACACAGCACATGTGCACACACACACACACACACACACACACACACACACACACACACACACACACAGACACACACATACACACACCTTAAAACTTGGCAGTGCAAAACGACACATTCTGCAGGAAAATTATTCCTCACAAAAGTTTAACTGTATTGATTTTTCAAAGTTCAATGTCGTATTAATTCAGAACACAATAAATTCCACCGAGAGAAATTTTAAAAAACAGGTTCAAGTTTTAAAGGCAAGTTCAAATCTACAATCACTGCAGCATTGGTGTGATTTTTGTTTAAATCATTGCAGTTTAAAATGAGTACTAAAAATCTGATAAATCAAGTCTTTTTCAAAAAATTGGCTTGGGATTTTATTTAAGAAAAAAAAAAACATTTCCAAACTGCTAAATAGTTTTCACGTATATTAACTTTTACATTGTACTTTTTATTTTTGTATTTAAATGAGCCACTTTTTTCAAGCAACTTTTCTGGATGATTTTTTTTACCACATACCTCATGCATCTGCTACAATCTAAGGTGCAAAGTACTGATTTTTTTGCATGGGTCAAACACCTTTCGTTAGCTTTTGATCTGCTATATCTCATAAATAAGAAAAAAGAAATAAAAAAAAAAACAAGACGTATTGAAATGAGTTTTTGATGATTTTAAAAACGTACTCTAAAAAAAGAAAAACTTGAAGCAAGGTCACGCACACTGCATCGATTCATCTACAGACAGCAGACATGTAAATAGTTTGTTCCAGCAGAAATGAACTCACCTCTCTGTTCCTCATGCAGGAGTCTTAAAGAGGACGAGGAGGAAAAGAGCAGAGGAGAGTTTCTCCTGGGATCAGACTGGAAATTATGGACCTATTCGATATCAGAGCTCAGAGTGGACAACCTATCCAAAGAGGGACGCGCCCTAACTGTAACTAACAACTACTTCTGGCAGCCCTTCAACAGCCAAACATATTGTGCTGGAGCAGAGCAGCTTTCATATGGCAGCATCGAAGCAGGACAGCTGAGGCACCAAATATCAAACTACAGGAGAAATAATATTATGTTAATAACAACACACTATAAGTATATAAACGTGCTTTTATATGATAAGCAGATTGAGCCGTAACTTTAATCCTCACTTTGACCTGAACATGAAACTTTCCATGTGGCGAAGTGATGCGGATAGAAAAAAAAACAACAACTTGAATTTCACAAGTTGGTATGACCCTGGGAGTCACTGCAGCTATTTTTTTTAAATATTTAATATCATCTTATGTGACATAAATTATGGATCGTACTTTTTTCTAGTTCTGTGTTGTATTTAAAACCTATTATAATGATTTATCCTCACTTTCATTGCTTGAAAATGTGTTTAAATCACATGAACACAAAATGTTGCATCCTGTTGTATTTGAAATTTATAATTTATTTCATTGTGCATTTTAATGGTGGTGGTTCTTTAAGAGTAAAGAGGTAAATAGCTATTTACTTCTGTAGTATTCTGATCTTCACAAGAGGAATTTTGATGAATAAAAAACCATTTATGATTTGAGTGGTGGAGATAATGTGAAACAACTGACACAAACTTTAAAAATACTTTACAGAAACCTCATGTTAAAAAGGGTCAGAGAAATTTTCAAAAGTCGATGATACATCTTAATGTAAAAGTAAATACTGTTTCTCTGTCCACCTGACCGGCCTGCTCCCAGCTCATATATAGCCTAACTCTCTTTTTGCAGTTTGAGCCCTGAGCCCTTCTTCATTTTGTTTTATTCTTTCTCCGCACTAAGGCAGCAGTGCGCATGGCCTGGCATTTCAGGGGCCACGTCACATCGCCTGTGTCTGCGCTGCAGGGCTGCAAGGTGTCCAACAGCCCAGCAATACACACCCAACAGCTCGCTGCTTCTGCAAACACTTTGTCTACGCAGTTTCGGTTCAACTTTATTCGCGTTCTCCAGGACATGCATCTCAAAATCATTTCACAAACACACTCTTCTTCTGCTGCAGAGTTTAAGCCTTGAGCCCGAGCTCACCTTCACACTTTTCTCTCTTCTGTTTTACACAGTGAAGTTGGCTCAGTCCGAAGCACACAGACACACATCAGTAGTGAAGATTTCTGCACTGTAAAAACTTCAACTGTTGTACTGATATTCATTTAAAATAAAGGATGAAATCACATTTACAACTTATTATTACAAAGTGTAACAGATGTGCATAATGCTTTGAACAGAAGAACATTAATCTTTGTGTGTGTGTGTGTGTGTGTGGTGCGGGGCGGGGGGGCACATTCACTTAACTGCGTAATGACAAACTTAACTTTATTACTCTGTGGGCTGTTTCTGCTTATTAAGAGGGTGTTTAAACCTTTGCCAAATATCATTTTTAAAAGACATGCGCAAAATTTCTGAGATAATTTGGTGGTATCACTGAACACACACACACACACACACACACACACACACACACACACACACACACACACACACATATATATATATGTACATATATATATATATATATATATATATATATATATATATATATATATATATATATATATATATATATATATATATATATATATATATGTATGTATATATATATATATACATACATACATACATACATACATATATATATATATATATATATATATATATATATATATATATATATATATATATATATATATATATATATATATATATACACACACACACTTTAGGTTTCTGTAAAGTATTTTATTTTTCCCTGACCATCAGCATCTGATAAAAATGATGTTTATTGTTCTCATTACTGTTACCATAAGAAGCCTCGTTCCTTATGATAATAACAGACTAATAAAAGCTGAGCAAACAGTTCTTTGGTGCTAAATGAGACTTTATGCTTTTCAGAGTTATTGTGTGTAAAATCTTTGCACTATGCTGATGGTGTGTGGTAGATTTTTAATCTGCCACCATCATTATCCTCATCAACATCAGGCCAAAGGAGTGACAGCATGTAGGACGCTGAGATATGATGACCTCTGACCTCTCACACAGTCTCCTACAGGCAGAGGGTCAGGCAGAGGACACGGCTGCGGAGGGAGAAATCTTCTCCCTCCGCTCGGCCTAAGGCCCGCTTGCAGCGACAGCAAGATGAGCAGGAGGGCTTTCCAAAATCCACACTTGTTTGGCTGCGAGCAAGCATCAGGGCTGTGTGTGTTTCAAAGGAAATGCTGAGGAAAGCGTTTTTCATGGCAGCAGCCTTGCACTTGACAGTATGTGTTAGCCCGCCTCTGTGTCTTTGCTGCGTCCCCACCCTTAGTCACCATCCCTTCACACCAATATCAGTCATATTTACAAGCCAAAACGGCCAACAGCCTCCTGAAAGTCGAGCCTTCTTATCTTGATATGGTTCTCACGTGTGTGGTCACTTTTGCATCATTATCTCTGCACACTGGAAGTACCTTTAACACTGCAGAGCGCGAGGGGCAAGGGGTTAAAAGGCACGAGGCACCGAAATGAGAGGGAGAGAGAAGCATCAGCTCCCAGGCTGCTGTCAATTGAGCCTGTGCCTCTGTAATGTGAGGGGAGGGGAGAGGGGGGTTGGAGGGTAACCTGGCACAGAACCAACCACTAATGCCCCTTAAATGTCAGAGACTGCAGAAAGGAAGGGAGACAGCAAAAAACGAGAGCACATTCATATTTCAGTATGGCAGATGCTATAATGTGTTGCTGCCTCACACTGAGTGCACATGAGGACACCGGGAGGGAGAGAAAGAGATGCAGACGTGCAAAACGAGAAATGAAAAGAGCAGAAAGATGAGTTTGCAGCAGTGATGGAGGCAGTTCCACATGATGGTTGTCTCTATCGACAAAGTTCAGAGTGGATCTCTCTCTCTCTCACTCTCCCTCCGCAGACGAAAATCTGGCAGGAGGGGGTCGGGGGGGACGAGGTTGAGTCTGGTGTTGGGGGTGGGGTTAGTTGGACTGCTGGAGAGAGTGATCTTTTTTTCCAGTGGGGTGAAAGGCGGACGGTCATGTGTGCAGAGCTCATGACAAAAGGCCCTTTTATGTGCAGCGTATGCAGATAGAGGAGGCTCCTTTGTGCACAGATGGAGATCCCATGCCTGGGTCTGCCTGCGGCGGAGAGAGGGGAGGGAGGAGCGGGAGGAGAAGAGTGTTGGTGAAGGGAGGGGAGGGAAGAAAGGGTGTCTCTGGCACTGAGTGCCATCACTGTGTCTGGTGGGGGGAGGGGGCACGGAAAAGGAGAACCAAGCCATCCTGGTCCAGCCAGGTTCATCCATTAGGGAGGAGGGGCCACGAGGCCTGTTAAGAGGATACGTAGACTGGTAACCCCACAGTGTGAACGCAGTGAGAGCCCCATCTACTGACTAACAAGTGGATCAGAGTCCAGTATGATTAACATGTAATCTCTGGTGTTTGTTTTAACACCTTGAGTTTGCAGCGTTTACCACCAGAGATTTTATAAGTCCTGGATTATCTGGTAAGAAGGCTTAACCTACTTTCTAAGGGAAACTATCACCTGTTCGGATTAAACATGGAAATATAAGCACGACCAAAGCACAACATTACACTTCCGACCAGCTGAGGGGCGTTAACCGACTTATTAAGGTAAAAAACAAAAAAAGTGTGCAAACATGCCCATAACCAGGGTGGCTATGCTCAGGTTTTGATCTGTATCCAGGTTACACTCAGTGCATGTAAATAAATGTGTTTACGGCTTGGTACAAAAAATTATTTCAGCTTGAATTTGTAATTTCACTAAGGACACACTCTGAACAGGGGTTGCATTTTAATAAGATATTAAGACTGTGAGTTCCCTCTGTATCTGAATTCCCCTTTGGGGATTAATAAAGTATATTCTATTCTATTCTATTCTATTCTATTCTATTCTATTCTATTCTATTCTACAGTGCACACAAATAACTAAATAAAGCTAAACATCCCAAACAGTTTTGTCAACCAGGTTGAAAAACCTGATGATTATTTTTCTGTGACGATGGACATTTTAATACGGGACCTTATGCAGTTGATTGTCTTTTGGAGCCAGGCCCCAGTGGACATTTGAGGAAGTGCAGTTTATACCTCTCTGTTTTGGTACATAACATGACAGACATGTTAAAAACAAACAAACAAACAAGGCACTACTAAACACAGCTAGCCAGACGCAGGAGTAGTTTAATGGTTATGTGTGCTGGTAAGTGAGCAGGCAGGTTTTTACATTTGATTAAACTTTATATCTTAAATTACTGAAAAACTACCCAGCATCACAGTCATAGAGGCCTCAGCCACTGCTTGCAACACTATCATCTCTGTGCCACTGTGCAACGCTGTGAGCTAAATACTGAAAGTGCCTCCTCAGTCATCTTTCCTCTGAAAAACGAGGTGACTCCCACTGACATCCCGTCTGCCGAGGAGACGTCACATCCCCTCAACAGCCTCCTCCCACTGACCGGAACATCTTCACACTACAGCTACATACGTCCCTCTCCTGCCAGAGCACCAAGGGAGACAGATGGACATCTCCCCCCTCACTGACAGTCACATTCACCCCTGCACATAAGGCTGATGCTCAGGCACACGGGAACTGATTGAGAACTGTTCACATTAAATGTATAAAAACTGAATCCATATGAGATGCAAATATGTCTTCCAAAGATCTGGTCTTGCATCTAGCTGAGATACTAGCATCTTTGATCACCAATACCTTAACGTTAGCTAGCTAGTGTGCTCATTACCTTGTTGCAGTAAGCTTGATAACAACAGAAAGGATATGAACCGTGTCTGTGCCACAATAACAATCTGTTGCCTATTGGTTTGAAAACTGAGTTTGATTGACAATTAGAAACTATGTTGATATTTATTCAGTAAGGAAACAGTATTCTGAACATAGTCATCAATTCTATCTGAAAAAGAGTCCATAAGTCAAAATGAAAGTTTAAATCAATGTTTTTTAAAAAAGGGCTTTGCAACTGGTTAGATATTGCCTCGTCTATTCGCACAATAAAGAAAGAGTAACTCAGATCTTCATGTGTGCTGTCTTTAAGACTAACTAACAGTGTGTAGGGAGGTTATTTGAGCAACTGCAGAAGCACAGAACTGCAGTTCATGTGACACCTCTTCAGAACAGTTCTTCATTTAGTTCCTTTACTGTTTGCAGTGGCAGACAATTACTCATCTTAGTATCTGTAAAGGAATACTACTGTGAGAATCAGGGACAATATCGTAAATGATGTTTAAACTAGTGAGCTAATAGGTGTTTTTTTTTTATTAAAAACAAAGTGTCACAAACTGCCTGTTGCTGTTTGCTCTCCAACATGGTGTTTTTTCTCCCACCACTGACATTTCCTCTGATGTTTGACCATGAAAACAAAGCAGGGTTGGTTTAACAGCTCACTTTTTGGTCCCCATTAAAAAAAAACAAAACAAACAAAAAAAAGACTTGGAACCAGAAGTGTACCAGGCATAGAAATCCAACGTTATTCTCCCATATGTTTTTTGGCTTGCTTCAGAGAATTCAAATTTGAATGATTTTCAAATTGTTCAGCATGTTCAGGAGACCTGTGCTTGTTAAATTGGGTCATATGTCCCAAATTATTGGTCTGAAGTCTTTTTTTGAACTGCTTTAATTATTTTTTTTTCTCTTGACTTGAATGCATGTCTTGATTTCGATAATCTACTTGAGACAGAAAATAATAAGGACATGGGACAGACGTGAGAATGATGAAACTGGTGATGAAGAGAGAAACTCTAGAAGATTCAGATCAGCCTGTCTTAATTGACCTGTTAAGTCTTCACAACTGGAACAAATGTAAAAAACACTGACTTGCTTACACCAAAAATAAAGAGAGGGTAAAATCCGGAAGGCTTTTCAGACCAAATAACTCTCCTAATAATGTGGGGCTTCGAGCAGAGTGAATTTTCGGTCTTGGCCCCGAATGGAACAGCGAGAGAGAGAGAGAGCCAAGCAGGACAGTGTGCAGTGAAGGCTCAGGACTCCTGCAGGCTGCCTGCTGCTGCTCAGCTGAGCCTCAGCTGCTTCCACGGCACAGCACTGACCAGCAGCGCCCCATTGCTCTGCCTGGATACTAATCCACTACAGGCCTCAGAGTCAATCCAGTTTATTTATTACAAAAGTCAGTGTGTGTACTAATATGGTATAGATTCAAAACCCTTCTAATAAAGTACACGAGTCTCTTATCTATGAAAGATTTGATGCAGACTGTACCACTGAAGCTCTCAGTGGCAACATTGACAGAGAGCAAGTGCCAATCTCTGGATGAATTCTTCAGAAGTGGCAGTTAATTTCAATCACAATCAGGTGAAAAACTGGAGTAAACTACACTTGTGGCTGTTTTTATGCTTGAGTATCACTGGAGAAGTTAGCACCATGTAGACCTTAAGATGCAGCAGATTACAGTGACAGTTTGTTTTGTTTTGTGTTTTTTTTTCAGGACAGCATTTTTAAAAAAGTTTATGACATCTTGTCTCACAAATAGTGGGGCTAAATATCAATTTATGTAGAAGTTATTTTGTATGTTTGCACAGATGATTAAATAAGAAATTTGAATGGGTCCCCACTAAAATGTTTGCTTCCCAAGAAACTATAATGTTAAAATATTTAAAATAAACAAACAAATTTATATTCATATGTTTAAAATGTCCCTGAAATTAAATGAATATAATATTCTTATCTATTAATATCTCATTTCCTTTCAAAGTCAGCTTGAGAGCCTGATGGCCAATAGAGTGTGTCTTTGATAATAAAATGATAAGCATGCCCAGGTGTGTGCACTATTTTCAGAGACATTTTAGAGAGGAAAACAAATAAAGAATTTTAAGAATCTACACATCAGTTTGAGAAAAAAAAAAAAAAAAAACAGCTGATGCTGTTCTGTGTCAGGTTGATCCAGCAATCTAAAACAAATACAGCATCTTAAAGATAAATTATTTATCTGGTGCATCCTTCAAAAAGGCAGACACTGAAGTTTCTATTTAAGGGTTATATCACACAAGGTAGAAATTCTGTGTAAGAATTTCTTATTACTCATTTTGAGAAAGAAAATGAATGCAGCATGTGTGCTTCCAGATTTTAGAAGTTGTTGTTTTTTTTCATATCTGCTGATATTGCTCATATTTGACAATTCTGATGGTAAGTTTTTATGTTGCAGAAGATACACAAGCCTTTTGCAGAGGGAAGAAAACAGGTTTGATTTTGTCTGTTTGGCTCTAAAATGAAATTGCCATGCTGAATACCAAACCAGCAGGGTCTCTTCCTTTTTATCTTCTGTCTTTCTTACCATCACAACACTCAGCAGCAACAAACATGCAAACCGTCTCAAAAATAGGACTTCTCCGTCTCTGAAATGGTCAACTAACAAGCATCTACTTTCCCGCTCCTTGTAGTGTAATTTTGGATTGCTAGAACCGATTACTGATGGCCGGCAGTGGCTGATGACTCTCTCTTCACTTTAGAAACAGCTCTAGAAAAAGCAAAACAGACTTTTGTAGCTTGCAAGTTTGCTCCATCTAATGCTAGCTGGTTGAAACTGATCACCTCATTGTCGTTCTCCAAACCCAATTACTTACGCAGTACAAATGACTGACAGGGGATGATGCAGTTATGTCTTTTTTTCTTGGGTCTGAAACGCTAATTTCGCTATCGACACACACTGTAGGGGGGGTAAATTTTTTAGGGTTTCAGGATTTAGGATTAAGGGTTTGTCCAATCAGAGTCCCAGCTCACGTGACTGACAGGTGCCCTCTAGAAAGGAAGCTCAGTGTGCATCAAATCCAAGGTGGCCCTGTCCAATGATTG
Organism: Labroides dimidiatus; assembly: GCA_030710495.1. Taxonomy (NCBI): domain Eukaryota; kingdom Metazoa; phylum Chordata; class Actinopteri; order Labriformes; family Labridae; genus Labroides; species Labroides dimidiatus. Next base: position 15,786,251 of record CM061147.1, read on the forward strand.
GCTTGTCTGTCTGTTCCTGTCTGTATCAAGAACAGATGGGTGAAGTCGAGGAGACTACATCCATATTTTATACAGTCAATGGTCACAACATCACTTACACAGATAGCAGGTAACTGCAAGCAGCCGAGAGAGAGATAACAAAGACATTAACTCCCCTCTCGGGAATAAATCAAGAAGTATTTCAGATCCCTGAAAAAAAGACAGATCTCAAGACAGAGCATTTGAAACGTGCAAACAATGTCGTGGTGAGATAAAGTATGTAAGAAACAAGACAAATCTGGCTACTCACCTGAGGAGGAAACACAGTATAGATCCCTATGCTAACATTTGCATGCCCCAAGATACCACAGCAAGCTCAACTCTGACTAACTTTTTTTGTTTGAAGAGAAAAAAAATCACATTGTGGTGTTGTGAAATATTAGCCAAGTTATAGGAAGATGTGCTTTATTTGCACCTCCCAAAGGTGAGGTGTTGACCTTTGTTGTTCCTGAGTTAAAATGGTTAGTTAAGTTATTTGGTGTAAAAGGTTGTTTATAAGACACTTAATGAGTGGCTGTTTCTGTTTCAGGGTTAGGACAACAGCACAGCACATAAGTAGAACCATGTAAATTTAACATAGATACAGTTGGCTTTGCGTTACAGTCGAGTCATAATTGGGGGCGGGGCATCGCAAGAGGGAAAACAATCCTTTCCCCCTCAACCACAGCATTGTTTACAGATTTTAAAATCAGATATTTATGCTAACCGCTAGCATGTCATTACAGGGAATTGAAAGAGATAGGTACATTTAAAAATTGCTCTATTAGGATCGGATTCTTGTCTGCATCTTATCAAAGAATGGATGAACGATCCAACTCAATTGCCTGATGTTTCATTCCCTAATACCTGCTATCAGGGTTAACAAGGACCCTTAATGAAAAATACTGAAAAAAAATATTGTGCATTTAAAATTGAAAACTGCAGCACTTCAAAGTGAAACACAAGCATTTGTTCACTTTGTTAAAGAATGTTTTCCATGCAAATGCCTTAAACATTTGGCAGTACAATTCTCAATCATATCAATATTGAGATTTTTCCCTTGAGTGAAAAGCACCTGTTGTAAATGGGTTTTTGATACCTTCGTATATCAAATATAGGCCTCTAAATCAAATGAAATCAAAATCATATCGTGACAGACTTTATGATATCGGCAAATGTCAAATCTGTGTTCTGAGAAATGATATCATACCGTATTGTGATGAAACAGGGGAGTTACACCCCTCTGTGAAAGCTATAAAGGGCTTCTGGCATATTCTTGCACATGCTTTTGTATTTCTTTTATAGTTTTGTATTTTTTTAGAGTATATACTTGTAGATTCTTTTGCGGCACATTTCTTTGATTACTTCTGATTTTAAGTATTCTCTGTGACTAAAGAATGTTTGGGTGACGTCTCCTAAGAAGCACGCAGAGCCTACAGCTGTGAGAGCTCTCTGCTTTGATGCTCCTCTTATTCCACCATTCATTTTCAGCCTGTGCAGAGATTTTCAGAGCCACTCTCTGGATACTGGCAGGCACTTGCACCAGCAGTCGAACTTCCAAGCATGCCTTATGGCAAGGCTGGATTTGTACAAAGTTAATTGTGATGTTGCTATCATTAACAGAAGACACAAACCCTGCTTCAGGTTTGCATGACGCTTAAACCACACTGTCAGAGGGACCAAGCTTTTGCATGGAAGCTGTTTTTATGGCTTTAGTTGTTGTGCTGTCCTTTGTAAAGCTGATATTGGATATTCTATTAGGAATCTCTGCTAACTTTTGTTGCATGACCATGATTTTGAAACTGTGGTTGGGAGGAAAAAATAAAATCCCTAAAATGTTTTTTTAGATATATTAAATTCTTTCATTACTCATTTGATTATGTGAATTTAGCCATAAAAGTAAAATAACACATCTTAAATCATTTCCACCTCAGTCCACTATCTCCAACAGATGCACCATCAAAGCTGCTTAATAACCCAAAATGGGACCGATTTTCTGTAATGCCCAACTAATTACATTTAATCCAAACACCATGGGAACAAACTGGACATTACATTTCCATTGGCAATGACATGCAAGGGACAGTACAAGCTGCCTGCAGCATCTGGTGGACACCTGTAAGACTACAAGTCACTGGAGTGAAGACAAGAGCTCTTTGTAATTCTGCTAAGTCACCAAAAAACTGGGCCCAGTGTACACTGACCCTCAGCCCCAAAGCCAGCTCCAAAGCTTTCCGCACATCACACAGTGTCGGGTATTTAACTCAAGCATTTGATCACTAAATCAAGGGCAACATAAATAACAATGATCAGTCAGGGGAAGGCAATAAAAACATCAACACCAATCTGGTCAACCGGACAAGACCAGGTTCACTGAGTGGGTAGCAAATCAAGTTCTGCCAACTTTTCAGTTGTTTCCAAGATCAATGACGCAGAAGTCCCTGTACTTGAGTTTTAATTTTTTCCAAGTAGGTAAAATGTGATTTCTGTCACTTGTCACTGGGCACTTTCAGCTGTGAGTTACTCAGGCCTTAGTCATCTCATTCACACACTTCTACATACTGTCATACAAGCAAGGTTCAATACCAATACCGCCAGATATTAAACATCTGAATTTACAAAAACATTAAGAACATAAAATAAAGGCAATTTTTGTGTTACTGCCTTTGGGGCATTATAATGTTCTTATACCAATAACCTGCCCATTATTTAGTCTGCTTAGTTGGAAAAAGCAGCACCATCACACACTAAACAAAATCTGGTATGAATTGCAAGAGCATGATATTTTACAGCTGTTTGGGTCATTGTGTTCACCATGTATATATAAATTACTCACAGTAATTGTTTCAGGACCTTTTTTTTCTCCTCATTCATTGATCTTCTGGGTAAACAGAAAGAAAAACAGTATGGCAAAGAAAATGATAATTTCTGTCTGGTGACAAAATCGTTTCCCTGAAGGAGAAACAATAAGAACCCACATGTGTTTTAGCTTGAGCTCTTCAGACCTGTATCCAGTACACTCCAACAGCTTATTCATTTATGGGAGCTAATCACTACAAGTGAACCGGATCACAAAGGGACAGTCACTGACACCAGAGCAATTAGGGTGTACAGGTCTAATCCCTTACACAGCACTTAGGACAGTTTTAAAGGCCACCGGGGCACACTGCGGAGCTCCCCAAACTGTTAGGGTGCAGGTTTGGTCCATTTTACAGCCACTGGGGCACAGGCCTGATTGTTAAGACCAGGGAAAGTAATCCCTGGAGTCAGGCCACTAAACCTGCTCTGTCTCTGTAACCATGGCAGCAGACAGGTAGTGTCTGGGTCACAGGGCAAACATGGCTGGGCTTCAGCACTGGCCGCCAGTTAATAAAAAACTAGCCTGGTGTGAACACAACCACAAATATAGGCGAACACACAGGCATATAATTGAATCGTGCGTGTGCATTTAACATAAACATCCTTAAAAATATCACAAACATTCACACAAACACACTTTTGAGGTGAAAGTTGCCAGATGACCACAGAGTGGTACTAGATTTCAGTTAACTAACAGCAGCATTGAAAATTGAACAGGCTGAATGCTAAATGCAATGACTCACAGAGACAAAGGAGTCACAATGTAACGTAATCCATTTTAAGAAATGTCACAAGTCTTTAACATCCACATATTCACATTTATCACCTAAGAAAATTGAGCAGAAAGTCTTTCTATTGAAGTCCAGCATGACTGACTGACTGTCTGTTGATGGTCATTTTTATTTTTAGTAAAATTTGCCATATTCACCTTGTGGTCATGTTACCTCTGGAGCAACAGTCACAGTCAGAAGCATACAGTCATTCTTACCATTTTGCTACTATCAGACCACGGCTCGAGAACAAAGCTAACATTGTTACTGGCCACTTAGAGGCCAAATGCTAAAATTACAAAATACAAGTTTCCCACGAACAAGAGCATTCCAAGATAATTTTGCCTGTCTTCCAGGCTGAAGGTCATCTTATTGAATTATTAGATACTATCAGACAAAGACATTCAAACACATTTTAGCTATCTATATCAATTTCTTACTTTTCTCTTTAACAGTTTTACAGTGGTTCAATAAAAAGGTTTCAACTCCTGACTAACTGCACTGCTAGATGGGCAACATTATCACCATAAAGTATTATATAGTACAAAAGAGAAGGCATGAACTCCTAGCTAATGGCAATATTAGCATGGAAGTGGTGCAATGCTTACTTAAGCTGATTTCAAATGATAGTTGTAGTGTTAGAACACCGCTGTCATTTGTCCTTCTTCTACTTAAAGGCAGTGTTGGTAATCAGATTTAGACACTTTTTGTTCTACTGGTTAAAATGATCTTTATGTTCCAATGGAAATCAATGCATGATGTGTTCTTAAAAATGAGCATAAAGTATTTGCAAGAGTAAACCCGGGAAAACACTAGCCAATCCTGGCATTTGGCAGCCAATTTGTTAAACCAATCAAATCCCATCTTGCCATTCTGCCCGCCTCCTGCGCAAATATTGTGCCAATATGCACTAGCCCTGATTCAATGCGCATAACCAAGAGGGATCCAAGTACACTGGATAATGGCAGAAAAACTACCGAGTAGTAACTAACTAGTTCAAACAAAAACTATGCGCTGAGGACCAGTTTAAAGTCTGTGGTTTTGAATTGGTCACCATTATATGATTGCGAATCAGTGGTGATCATGCATGTGAGTGGGGCGTCATTTTGGAGGAGCTCTGAGTGTGGGAGGGCGGTGACTAAACGGAGTCCTGAGGAGATGCTACAATCAAAATTAATTGGTAAAATTTATTCCTGATTTTTCATTCTGTATCAGCACCACTGTAAGTGCTGTTGTTACAAACCTGCCTTAAATGCTTTGTATCAGCAACTTAAAAAAAACTAAACTAAACCATTGCAAACAAACATGGGTAATCAAAAAACATTTTTCCTGCCATAAAAAGAGAGAAGGGTCTTTGTTTTTCCATGCCTCACATATACATTGTGAACTTGTGACATTTTGAATGGCATAATAATGACATTTGAGCTTTTGCTTGTGAGTGTCAGAGAGAAAAGACCATCCTGTTAGTGTGATGACTTGTTTAATATATTTTATTATTTAAGAGTATAAAAAATTTTTTTAAAAAGTGAAACGAACACATGCTGCCTTCCAGGGCCTCAAACTCCTTTCATTTGAAATAATGGTGATAAATAATGATGAACTGGGAGCAAGCAAAATCCAGTTCTCCAAATTGCCCAAACTATGGTCTGGTCTGTCTTGCACTTTGCAAAGAAACACATGATCTCCCCTGGCCTTTTCTCCATTTACCAGCTCTCCCTCTCTCTTTTCAGTTGCTATGAGACACTCCAGCTGAAGCCAAGGCTTCCACAATTCATTACCGGAGGAACAAAAGCCAAAGCAGTGGACAAAGCAGGGCAGACCAACTCAAACCAGCTTCCACTTAACACACACATCACACCTCTGAGTGCTCTGCTGACATACAAAATGGCCAATTCAGGACCTCTCTTTTTTTCTTTTTATTCATTTTTTATACCGTGCCAGTGGGATGGATGAAGGAAATGTTCCAGACTCACAGTAAGAAGTCAACAGGTTGAACATTTGCCACATTTAGAGTTCATGTTTCAGGCATTCTGATGAAAAAAAAAAAAATCTTGGCGTAATCAAAATATTTTAATGTGATTTCATGCTTTTAAGTATTCCTAGATGAGAAAAAACTCAATTTCAAAATGTCTTTCAAGCTGTTGTATAGTGCTGTTCAAGGATTTGTTGCCATAGACTGAATAGGCAACATTGCACCATCAGTGCAACATCACCTGTCTCCAGCTTTCCACCAGCTCTGCCTCGCCAAATCATGAAACATCTCTTTCCCCTCCAACCAATCAGATCCCACTCACTGGCTGTTCTCATGCAAAGAAAGAAAAGGGAAGGCCAATGAGAAATAGCCCTTCCTCCTTCTCCTCGTATCCTACACGCACGACAATCACCGTATGAGAAATGCCAACGGATGGGCAATGACTCATTGTAATTAGGCTGGCTGCCATTCCCGAGGCTTCATAATTCAGGCTGGAGCTGGAGGACATAGGAAGCGAAAGCCCAGCTGCCGGCTGCCATGGCCCACCCCTGGCTCACCCAAAACTTAACACAGGCCACTCCTTTCTCCCCTTCCTCACTCTCTGCACCCACTTTGGGGGGGACCAGAATTATAAGGGGGGCTGGCTGGCTGACTGCAAAATTAAAAACTCCCCCCTCATCTCCCTCCCTTTCTCTTCGTCTACGTCCCGAAACCGCTCCCACTCACACTTTCTTTCTCTGCACTGCAGAGTTTTGTTCTCAAAACTGCATGAGTGCGAAAACAGATACCCATCGCTGAGAAAATGGCTTTTAAAAAGAGTAAGGGTCTTAATCCAACATATAAAACACCCCTATAAAGAGTGAGCTAGTGTCATTTTCCCCAAGGAGTTTCATTTGAAGGTGTAAAACTAGCAGATGTTATTGTCCGTGCTGTGTCTAGGTGCAGGGAACGCTGGATTTACAGTAGAGACATGGCTCACTCTTCTCTCTCTGGAATTCACAGCTAAACGGGAAGCTATGGCAGTATTCAGCAGAGATTGGTTTTATTTGCTGAAAGGCCCTGGTGCAGTCAGAATCTGACTTTGCCTGTTGTATAGGACCTGAAGTTTTCTTGGCAGTGTAATGAAGAGCTGCAAGTTCAGCCAAAATAGACAATAAAGCAGAAAGCAGAAACATGCCAAATTGCTGGGGCAATTCAGTCCAGAGGCTCATTTTTCCAAAATGATTCACACTGGAAAGAAAAGCATTTCCCTGTCCTCAGATGAACTTGGTGTGCTCTCTGTCGGCTTTTACAAGGAAGCGATGGGGGGGAGGGAGGAAATCGCGTGCACACTCAATCACACACACAAGTGTGTGCGCACACATACACATTACCGCAGAGCCATCAGCACAGATTCTTTGCTCACTGTGGAATTAGGTCATGCACATAAAAGCCCCAAACACAGACACACATATAAACACGCACTACTTCACAAAGACATTTTCAAAGTCACAGAGGAAAAACCACATATATGAAATCTTTGCAAGACGAACCAAGATAACAACCGGCAGTCCTACTAAGTGCAATTTACTGTACATGTACTGTAGCTTACAGCTTGTTCCATAACTTCTGGACATACAGCATGAACTCACCGCTCAATGCAGCAGCAGCAGCACATTGAAGAATGAGGGAGGACTAAAGGTAAGTTTTGCATCAGTCAGCAGTGTCCTGAGGCTCCTTTATTGGCTTGTCTGGCTCAGCTGGCTGACACTGTTCACCTGTTAATGCTCCCAACTGCAGGGTGACTGTCAACAGTCTGCAGCAGCACACAACAACAAAAAGCTTATGTTTTCTGCTCATCAAGGCAGCCTTTGAAAACACATGTGGAGGTGTTTTGGCACATTTTCTTACCTCAGCCGGACCCCTCCAACACCAGTGCAACAAGGAACTTGTTATTAATTATTGGGGGAAAATAATGAAACCATGCTATGGCTTTGACTAACGTTTCACTCTTTGATAGCATTTTGCCGTTGTTGCATTTGTTGCCACATGATGATTCACCTGAAATAAGTTGTCTTTGGCAACTCTGAAACAACCATTGCTTTGGGAAGTCATATTATTGGTGGAAGAAAACACAAGCTGTATTTTTATGTTGCAAATTAACTATGAAGGGCTGCACGGTAGCGCAGCTGTTAGTGCTGTTGCTTCACAGCAAGAAGGCCGCCGGTTCTAATCCCTGTTCGGGCATGTTTTACCTTTCTGTGTGGAGTTTGCATGTTCTCCCTGTGCATGCGTGGGTTCTCTCTGGGTACTCCAGCTTCGTCCCACAGTCCAACATGCTTACTAGGTCAATTGGTGATTCTAAATTGCCCGTAGGTGTGAGTGTGTGCATGAAAAGTTGTCTGTCCCTGTGCGTCAGCCCTGTGATTGACTGGCGAACAGTCCAGGGTGTACCCCGCCTCTCAACCTAAGCTAGCTGGGATAGGCTCCAACCACCTGCGACCTTGAACAGGATGCGGTATAGAAGAAAAAAATAATAATAATTATGATATTAGATCATAATTATGAGACATTGAGACATTCCTGATACTGAAATTGGCATTGGAAGTACTCTAACAGGTAAATACACCAAACAGAATCACTGCAGTAGAAGCATCACATCACATATATTACAACAAGTCTCAGACAGACATATAGCAAGGCTTAAAAAGGCTACCCTTCATCTGTGTGTCAGCAGAACATGATCTCCACAGCTTGAGATGGAGGGGTGCAGCTCACTTTGTAAATATCCACTCATTAAGTCTCACAGTGTAAATGAGATCTTTCTCCGCGCAAACATTAAGCATTAGATTACATCAAGGAGATAAAAGCCTTCTGTATGTTTTTGCCCAGAGCTTTTAGGCACTCATAACTATACTTCTGCTAATGATAGTAAACATTTGTGCAGCTTTTTGGCAATGAAAAAAATGGCCATGGATATATTGGATCAAAAGTGAAAATTAAGGAGATCAAACGCTTAAAACATGTAATTAAAACAATTTTTTATATGAGAGTTACCACACTACGGTGATTTTACTGTCAGACTAAATCATTATCTTTCCACCGTCTGTGCTAAGACCATGCTTACTCATCAGATTATGTTCAGAAATCTTTAATAGCTTCCGTATAATAATTGATGATACAGCCAATGTTTTTGAAATGAGCTCCACTCAGCTACTATCTAATGAGTTCCATGAGTAATAAAGAGCAGCCAGAGATACAGAATGCACAGGCAGGAATGTGCTCAGATAGTAGCAGTGAGGTTCGAAGTTAGAAGTGATCACAGTCGTTTTTTATGGATTGTTGATTTTTTTTTAAATGCAGCAAAATACAAGATGAAAAATGTAAATTAATGACTAGGATCCATTCAGAGTCATATAGATGTGTTATATCAACTTTTAAATATCTGAAGGACTTTACAGTAACTTTTTTAAGAGATATGAATATATATGACATGACAGGGTTATTATTTAAAAAAAGATAGACGGATGGACGGACGCAGACAGACGGACAGACAGAGAGTCAGACAGATAGATGCTTATTGTCCTTTAACAGGAAATCTGTTGCCACTGTCTGTACATGGGAAAAATACTGAACAAGTTTTACAAACATATCCAAAATACACCCACAAAAAAACAAAACACAAAAACACACAGTCAACCGGTAAGAGTGATGCAGCTAAAATGAAGAACTGGACAAGGGTGAGGCCTCCGACTTGTGGCGCAAGATGTGAACAAGAAAAAAGAGAACTTCGGTGTTATTACCATCTAGTCACATGTGCTGTTTTACAAGGAATTTAGTTTTACTGCCAGTTTTGTTTATTTATATATAAAAAATGTAGAAATAGTACCCTGACAAAACTTATCCTCAAGGCAAACATACAAGATGCTGTCACGGGGAAATCAGAAATTTACACTTGTTTCCAGTCTTGCCATCTGGTTGTGCACAAGCATCAGCGACAGGTCATTACTTCAGATTGATTTCAGTGGTGAGGGATCACAGGCACAAACAGGCCACAGCCACAAAACAATCTGAATGTCCTTAAAGAGCAGTTCAGGTTCCAATACATAGTGGATGAATTTCACAAATTATGTACAACTCTTGATTTCATGAATTCTGCTCTTATTGTTTCACTTGATACACAGGAGAATCTGCTTCCTGTAGTACTCCTCCACACTACAGTAACTTAAGTGCACAGCGTTTCTATTCTGACAACTATTACACTGATGTTTTATGTTTTCAATAACATCTTTTTAGATGCTGTCTCTAAAGGTAGATCTAAGGTGGAAAATATATTTTTTGAATTACATCCCTGTGAGTAAGTCTCTGTCATTTATTTTTAAAGGGAGTTTTAAACTTTAAAAATTGCCATAATGACTTCTGTATTTCAGCTACAAACCTTTTTCTAAGTAGAACTGCTCTTGCCACAGTTACCGCCTCATCATAGTGCCAGTATCATAACAAAACAGTCTCTTTTTTCAAAATTAAAACATAAATCAAACAGCAAGGATTTGTTTACTCTGTGCTGTAGTTGCATGGTGTGTTCTCACCTGCCACATTAATGTAGCAGGGTTACAACTTTATTTAATCTTTTTGTTTCTTGTGATGGTGTCCCTGAATGACACCACCAAAGAGGTGCACCAGAGACACAGTCCGGAATTAAACTTAGAAAAACACTCCACAGCAAGACTGTGTCATGCAACTGAAAAAATAAAAAGTAAAGATACTAGTTATGATACTATTAAAAGAAGCTATTTAGGTGTGATTTATTGACGGTTTCAGGAGGTCAAAGAGGGCTTCCAGTGAAAAGTGGCATAAGGGAGAGCGACAATAACGAAAAAAAGTCAATTTTGAGGAAACAAAAGACACACTAAGCCTAACCTAACAATATGTAGATGTCATGCTCGTTTCCAAATAAGTAGTTTTAAAAAGGAAGACAGAAAAGTTTGAGCTTCACTCACCAAAATAAGATAGTCCAGTCCACCATCTGCTTGTTCCAGTCAAAAAGTCTCCTCCTCGCGCGCGTCCTCACAGCAACAGGCGTATGTGTGAAACAGGCAGAAAGGCGGCATGTCCCCGTGTCCTCTCTGGCGGCAGCTGCTGGGTTGTTTGGGTGCGTTCAGGTTAAATCAGGAGGAAGTCAGTGTAAGGACTCCGCGTGCCACCCCCGCACTTAATTTAATTCAAATAGCCTCGAAAGTGATCTTCATCCGAGCTATAACCAACGAGGTGGTCTGACTACTGTCGTGAGAACAGGATTATGGGCTACACATCCCGGAGAAAGCTTTTCATCTGGTTCATCCGCAGGCTGTCCCTAATATCTGTCCGCGCGACTGCATGGCGGATTTGACTCGCTTCTCTGTGAGCAAAGCTGCACTGAGTTACTATCGCAGCCAACAGAGCTTCAAACTGGTAACGCGTGAAGGGAAACGTATTTTTATTTGCCCTTGTTTCGTCTTAGGGTGACTGTTTCGGTGGGGGTTCGGGTCCTGATGTGCACGTGGATGCAGGCTTCATATGTGGAGTCCTGATGCCTTCATGTCTTTTTGTAGGACGATTGAAAGTTGATATGTGATGCCAAGTAGCTGGTCAATACCCTACTTCACCTCTTGAGAGATAGGGACTAACCTACAATTAAATTATTATTATTATTATTATTATTATTTAACTTTCTGACACTTTTACAGTGATATTAAAATAGATACTGAAAAACTATCACAGTCGGGAACATTCTCTTAATGTAAGATGACAATATTAGAAAATGACAAATTAAATATGTCTTTTTAGCTTCTGAAGCTTGAAAGCATGCTTAAACAAGCAAGTATTAGATTAAACTGGTTCACAAAACAGGGATGGGAAATTTTGTGAAGTTTGACACTGGTCATGCAAAGTCACCTGTTGAACCACAACATTCGTGTTGAAGGCAAACCATATTAGAGCAAACCCTCCACCATTCTCTGATCAATGCAAACTTAAAGAAAGGTAAAGAAATAAAAGTTAGTGTAAAATCATTAAATATTTTTGAATATTCTTCCATAAATTTACCATTTGAAAGTCATGGTTTGGTGCCCTGTTTTGAAGACAGGTGTCCTGTGGAATCTTTAGGGATAAATATTTTATAAATTATATGCTAGAAACACAAGACCAAAAGCAATTTTTGTTTATTTTTTTTTTTTTACATCTGATGTGATTGATTGTATCCCAAGTTTCTTTTGTGAGTACACACATTTTGATTCCTAACTCATCAGTCAAACAGCAGACATCCTTTGTCCCGTGTGCACTTGAGTACCCGTCCCTCCCTTCTCTCTGCGATCTCTCAGACAGCCAATTGGCCTTAATGGTGACTTGGGCTATCACTCAGAATAACTCTCACTGTATCTTAACTTGCACCTGTTGCATGAAGTGCTCTGAAATACCAGACCTGACAGACACTAAGCACACTGTAAGGACTTTCAGCCCTGAGAACACAAACAACTTTCACCCAGTGACATGTTTTGCTGTGAAGTCGAGCCACTCAGGCCTCTTGATAGCCTCTATTAATACGAACGCCACCTCTCGCATTTATGTGACTCATGGTTCTGTGAAACCTTGTTGGAATTTATGATCATTCTGATCTGCGTGCACAGCGGTGGCACAAGCAACGCAACCCTGCTGACCCTTCACTGCATGGAGACAAGGGTAATAAGATTAGACGTGCATGAGTGTGAGCGTCGTTCGTGACGTGTTCTCTCCAGATTGTACGTGCACGGCTCTCAGGCTCTGCAGTTCAAGTGACTAAATCATTGCAGATAGAGAGAGCGGGATTACTGGGCAAGGTTAGTGGGTTCATGAAGCGGTGAGCTAAGGACGAGTTTGGCTCCATGAGCTTAGTGCCAAAGGAAATGACATAAAATGACAGGGACGACTGTTTCTAGGAAGAACTTGTGTCTCGTATTGATATTGGGTAAAGCTCTTTTTGAATACATTCGGACAAATCATATAACTTTTCTCCCAAGTTTTGACATCTAGTGATGCTGGCAGTTTGTGCTTCCTTTTGGCTCTACACCATTGAAACAATGTGCACAAACTGACCATAAAAGCCACTGATTACTTTGTTTTGATGCTTGTCTAAACTGTTTATACCCCAATTAGAATATCCTGTATTTCCGAAACGACCAGATAAGGAACATACATTTGTCTCTTTCCATGAAGTTACAGAAAATGGGTTTGGGATTTCAGCAGTTACATTGCTGCCTGCAGAGCCAATTTGTCATGAGCTGTGTGTACCTCTCACTCAGAAAGTCTTCTGCAATGTATTCTGGGCTATCAAAGCTTTTCCAGCTGAGGTAAATGAATGGGATACAAAAGAGAACATAGTTTGAATGTCAATTGAGTACCTTGAGGTATATGTAAAATGTGGTTTTCATTGCACAATATTATGAAAAAGTTAATGTAACAGTGGTAAGATAAAGTTAGAAAAACTTCATTGATCTTTTTAAACGATACGAACTTTAATCTCAGGATGTGTTCAGGCTTGTAAATTTGTCTTTACTCCAGATTTTAGAGTGCTTACTGCCCACTGACTCTGGCTCCACACAGAAAGTCTTAGAAAGCACCAAAAGGTTTTGCCCGAAACACCCACCCGTCTGGCTGATCCAGACTCAGACACAAAAACAAAGACTACTTGAAATCACTTTTCTCCACACGATTAGTAAACTAGTGTGCTCTGTCTTAATACTTTGATTAATATATGCTATGTGTTCCTCACAGATGACCTTTCATACTGCATTATACAGACGTTTACTGAGTGGAAGGAGACAGTAGTCTGCAGAATTGAACTCCTGAATCATAAGATAGCTTCGTGTTTGATTGAGTGAAACCTCACTGACATGTTGTGATTGTTTGGGGTGTTCAAGGAATGCACACTTTTCTGTTTTTGTGTCATCATGACCTTATTTCACTGCTGGCATAAATAAGATAGAAGAATGTGCTACAATGAACAATAGGCTGTATTTCATTATCTGAAAAATATCACATTTTATTGTCATACTCAAACTAATAAAAAGTTTTTAAAAAGATTTTATATTTCTGTGAATTTTCATGTTTTTATGTCAGAAATGAACAAAGTGGCAATATGTGTGTGTTTGTGTGTGTGTGTACTTTAATCTTTGAGGCCTAAACAAAACATTTTTACTAAGTCCCAGTTTAAAGCACTAACAAAAGGAAAATATGTTAGAATGATGTGCAAAGAAAGCTGCCAGCAACACCCCCCAAAGTTTGTGTTATCTGGTAGGCTTCCATTTGAGCTGCTTTCTGGAGTAAATAAGAATACATGAATGTGAGTAATTGAATTTGAAGTCTCTTTGTTTTCTCCTAAAACACAAACCTTAAGGCTAATTTTTTTTTATTTTTGGTTCTTTGCCACTCTAACTATTCGGCAAACCCTGAATGCACACATTTATCCCGTTTCTATACTTTAACTACAGACAAAGCATCTCTAATGCTGCTTGATCAGGGGTCCAGACACAACATGCTTGCAAATGCAAAAGCAACTTGATATTCAGATTAAGGATTACGATTTACGCATCTCATTACATCTCCTCGAATTCATTGGAGTTTCCTGTCATCCATAGGCATGTGAAATCCTGCTTTGGCATAAAGCAATGAGGTTGCCACTGTGCTCAGATGGTTTGCCTGAATGCTCCTTGACCTCAGACTGTCTGGAGGCTCTATGCGCATAAGCCATGCTTATTTGTCAACAGGATACTTTGCTCAAGTTCTCCACACTCCGCCTGCCTCTGAACAGGACATAAAGAGACCACTCTCACTCTACTTTTTATTTTTATTGAGGCCTCATTTGATTTGGATTGAGACCAATAAGACTTCAGTGAGAATAACGACTGAATGACTTGAAGATGAAGCTCTGTCTTGTTGTAAACAGTGCCACCAACCTCACTGACAATACATCTCTTTAAATGCAGTATGGAATCAATCAAAATTATAAAGCAAAACTGGAACAAGCTACAAACTCTTGGCTGTTGCTAACTTTGTCCCCTTTTGCCAGCCTGTTAACTTTTTGAGTTACCTCCTCAGGAAAACATGTTCATTAGATTCCCAGCAGGAGTCCCTACGTGGGCTTCACCCTGTCATTGACGGATGCATGAATGACTCAATATGTGTCTGGATTTGGAACCTGCCAGGGCTTAAGAAAGAGCCTGGGAGACAATAGCAACAGAGGCAAAGCTGCTGAGCCTTCAGTCCAAACAAAATCTCATTGTTCCTGTTTTTCACAGTTAGGGGGGTTAGGCCTCTCCTTGCCCACCAAAAGCCCCCCAACAACCAAAAAACTCCCACACCCTCAGTCAGCTGTCTCACCTCAGTGTCTGTGTTTTACCAGCTCTGAGTACTGGTCGCGGGGCCGGTAATTAAACATGGCTGCCTCTCAGTTTCTGTTGCTCCATGGGGGGAGTTCCTTCATGAAATGCACTCCTCAAGCTGAGTCCAGACGGCAGCTGATGAGGGATTATCTGCTAGTAGAGGCACGGCATACTCCCAACCATAATCTTCAATTAGTTTGGTTCACTCTGATGTGTTGGTTGGACCTACCTTTTCCATAGAGTCTTCATAAACACAACATTATGTGACTTTTTTTCAAAGGAAACAATCACAGTAAAACGCTATTTTTAAATAATGAGACCCACAAAGAAATCTACTGGTGACAATTCAATTCAAACCCAAATGTGTAACTATAACCTTTGTCTGATAAGTTTTGGAAATATTTCTGGATGAATTGATTAAGTTGATTTCTTAACGTACTTCTCACAAAAGTCATATTCATTGTGTATTCTAATCATAGGGTAAAGAAGTCAAGTGGCAGCTATTCACCTATTAACATCTTGTGTTGGTATCATCCACTGGTGAACTTTGGACCACTGTAGGAGTCAGTGAAGAGGCATTAAGTTGGAATTGAATCAATAGCTGAAAGAATGACTTGGAGCATCTAACCTTTCATGCGTATGCTAACGTCTGGTTGCTGTGAATCACAAAGTCTAATGGAACTGTCCAGTAAGGGGCCAGTTAGCTTCTGCTCCCTTCTTTGTTGATTCTGTCTTGTTGATTTAAGTTTCATTGATGTGAAGCTTTACTTTCTCACAGACTTATGCTAATTTCTGTAATGGCCTTGGGCCCTGGTAAAAAAAAATAAATAATAATAATAATAATAAAATAAAAGATGGGAACAGTTTTCTAATTTCATGAGATTAAAGTCAGACTAAAGTTATGTTACGAGTTGTAATGTTACTAGATAAAATTTTAAATATAAGTTATGTTATGAGATAAGAGTCAAAATCAAAGCCATAATGGGGGCCAAACTGGTTCTTAAATTTGCCGTAATTTAATTCATCTACTCTGTAAGTCTGTTAGATGTCTGTCTACCTCCTGGTACTGTCAGTTATAACCTGCCATCATTCTTTCTACATTTGATGTGAATAGGTTTAATAAGAAGTTGAAATGACAGTTGACTGCATGATAAATAGTTCCATTATTTCTGTATGTTTGGCAGGATAAAGTTCATTCAAATTCATGTAACTATGGAGTTTTTTTAGAAGCAGTTGAACAAACTTCTGGCGACTTAGGGCACGCTCACACTGGCCATCCAAACCCTGCTGTACTCCAGCACGATTGCCCCCTGCAATGTCACTCCTCCACTGGCCAGTACAGCCCACGGTCACACTGCTTCAATATGAACCAGACTTTCAGCACACACATGGCCTGCCTACGTCACTATGAAGTGTCTGTTTACATGGAGTGCAATCTCAGCACAAAGAGAGAGAAAGGGCATGACTTCAACTTTAGTGACTTTTTGACTCATGTTAAGTTGTTTTGGTGCGAAACAGCCCTCTAACACCCCCATAATTACTTAAAATAACTGTTGTGAGGAGTGGTTGTGACGACCATGTCCATGTGCTCCTACTTGTGCATGAAGTGTACTGTGCTGAAGCACACCTCTTCGAAGCGTGCCAAAGAGGAGAAGTGAACCATTCTAAAGCATGGTGTAGTTGCAGTCACGCTTGTCAAACGAACTGTATTTAAGGGTATGAAGCGTGCTTGGGCATGGTACGAATGGCCAGTAGAGCGCGGTCACACTGGCCATTCGTACCATGCTGAACTCCAGCACTATTGCCCCCCCTCAGTGTCACCCCTCAGCTGGCCAATACGGCCCGTGGTCTCACTACTCCAACATGAACCAGACTTTAGGCACACGCACGGCTCACCTACGTCACCATAAAGCATCTGTTAACATGCAGCACAGTCTCATCAGAATCAGCACAACGAGACTTAGAGAACAGGATGACAACTTTAGTGACTTTTTGGCTCATGTTAAGTTGTTTTGGTCCAACACAGCTCTTTAACATTGGCGTTATTGCTTAAAATAACTGGCCAGAGGAGCAGTTGCAGGGATCATGTCTGCGTGCTCGTGCCCATGCATGAAGCGTACCATGCTGAAGGAAATCTTTCCGAAGCATGCCAAAAGAGGAAAAGTGAACCACGCCCAAGCATGGTACACTTGTGGTCACACTGGCCAAACATACTGGACTTTAGGGCTGAACCGTGCTTGGGCACGGAACGATTTGCCAGTGTAACAGCGTCCTTAGATTGTATCATCTGCAAAAATTTGAATAAAGATCTTATATTTGGGCAGGCATGTGGCAGTGGAGGGTGTTTTTTTAACTGTTACATGCAACAGGGGTGAAAAAGTCGGAAAGAGAAACAGAAGGAAAATAGATAAAAGGAAAGGACCATTAATAAAATCTTGTCAAGAACAAAAGACAGGAGCATGTGGAAAAGTCATAAGCCGTCAACTTATCTCAGCTAATGTGGTTCACATTACTTTGCTGCAGCTACTTAAGACTCTGAGTTAAACCGTATAACAGACATAATTTACAGTCATCATCAGACCTTCCTCATGTGTTTTGGCTCATTTACAGTGTGAACAACTGAGGATTCAGAGGGTGTGTATTGAGTTACAAAACAGAAAAAAAAACTCTTAATTACTGTTGGTGAAAGATTTTTCCAAAGGCTCAGGTTGAAGTTTTTCATCCACTCCATGAAATACAACACTTGTGTAAATATACAGACAGAGAGCAGCGCTTCCATCTGTTTGAATTTATGATAAACAAACTGAAAGAGCCTACAATGATGTGTAATAAATCCATTTTAGCAGAGATGTCTTTTGGGTACATTCTTTTTAGATGACACGAGTTTCCTTTTTAAATAATTAGTATTTGTATAAATGGTAATATTGCAAGTAGTCTGTAAAGCCAACATCTTTAAAAACTTTCCATCTGAATAATTTATCTTTCATCAAGAATATCAAGTTCTGGGGGCTTGAATGTTAAAGAGAAACTGGGTCTGTATTAAATGAACAGCAGTGTTTGCAGAGGAACACAATATTTCGTTGAACCAGTTCTTGCTGCTTCGACATTTCACAAGCTTATGTTAGAAAGTATTGGCTCTGATACTGCATGTCAATCATGCTGATCTATTGCCAACACTGTTAAAACTCAAGGAAATCCCAGGTCTTGGAGTGGATAAAAATACATGATAAAACATTTATAACTCATCGTTGTCAGTATAGAGGTTATTCGATCTGCTCATCAAACAGCTAAGTGACAGTAGGATAAGTTGGACAAGCAGATCGTGAAATAAACCTCTCAGCGCCTTCTTCCATTGCCTTTTGGTCTGCTGGTTTTCCATGGGAAATGACCAACAAAATATCTAAGGAACTTGGGAACCCTCTCACATAAGGTATGAAAAAATAAACCTCTAGTCTGTTTAAAATTAAAGCTCCAAGTTCACAGCAGTGAATGACAGCACTGACTACAGCTTTGTACTTGGATAACTTTATTATCGTTTCAGATTTCAAATTCTGACATATTGAATTATTAACAGATATTACCTGACCTGGAACAAACTGTGCCATTCTGTCTAAAATAGAGTTTATTTCTATATTTTTATACAGAATAAAATTATGTTCAATATAATTATTTTGTGGTGAACTGACAAGCTGCAGACTGTGAGTAAGCTGGCTTTTGTTTTACTCTGTCACCATACTAACTGCAAACCTCTGAGTTCCTTCTGCTTTGTTTTCAATGCAGTGAAATTTAAAGATTCACATGCAGGCTGAGACTGCTAACTTTAAATCAGTTAACAGTAATTCATTTTATCTTGCTGTTCATCCCTAAGGCAAGCAAAAACAGCTGATGGTTAACTTTGCGAAACCAGTTTTGAAATGGCTGCTTAGTGTTTACTTAGTGAACCGTGTGATCTCCTCGCTTCTTCTGTCTTTAGCTTGAATGTTAGTGTTCACTAACATGTTCATTCCAAACTCTACGCAGTCCAGTTGCCTTGTTCAAGTCATCAGAATAACCATGACCTGGATGAATGGGAATCGACATGGATATGTTAGTGTTCACCCTATTCCCATTTAAGCAGTTTTCTAATGTACATCACTAATGAGGGCTTCACCAAAAGACAAATTACTAAGGAGAACTTGTGAAAACCTAAATAGGAGAAAATTTGTGGAAAAAGTAAAGCATGTTGATGCTAGCTCACAACAAGCATGGATTCTTTAGCAAATTAAATAATGTGTAAATGTAAGTGTGCAAATCCTAGAGCACTGAAGGTAAATTGAAGTGCTATGTGTAGTTAACAGCCTGCATGCTAGTGACAATGTAGGAGTTTGGTGAGGCGCAGAAACCCTAATGAGAAGAAACTGAATGGTCAAAGTTTCAAACTAATCAGCCAAATCTTTTGACAAATATGAGAGTCTAGAGAAAATAATTCATCCAAAATCAAAAAAGCAAATTTTTCTATGATTGGGGTGTGGATGGCCTCACGGTCTAAGTCATGCTCCATGAGGTTTGCCCTCGAGTGGATGGCCCGGGTTCAAATCCAGCCTGTGGCCTGTTTCCCATGTGTTATTCCCCACTCTCACCTCATTTCATGCTCTATCCACTGTCCTCCCCTATCTGCATAAAGGCATGAAAATAATAATTTAAAAAAATTCAATGATTCATATTTCTAAAAAGTTAAATAATTTCTCATGCTCATATAAATTGATAGTTATTCTCTTTTGCACCTTAAAGCTTTTTTAATTTTTATCTTTTTATTTGCAACATGTACAAAAAAGCAATAGGGCAAGTAATTAAAAATCCCTGCAAAGTAACAGCGTGTCAAGTACAGACAAGACGTAAAAGCAAATAGAATTTGCACCTTATTATTTTGACAAAATAACTCCATCATCTCAGGTAAAGATCTCAGTAACAAGGCCAAAATTCTCATGACGACCACAAAACAGATTCAGTACAGTTAATAACCCATCACAAACTCAAACCATTCAGCTGGTGGTTAAGTTAAAAGTGCATACCAGGTCGTGTTACATTATACCACGCATTAAAAAAAAACTAAACAAAAAAAACAACAGGGAACCACACATAGTGTGAGTCACATTCATGTGGCAAAGGGTCATCTCAGGTAAAGTCATCACGTAGGCTCCCCTGGCACCACAGGCCTTCCTCTTCATCCTATTATTGTAGAGAAAACCTGGGCCATATGCTGTGTTTTGCAAGACATGAATCCTGACACTGACACGAGTTCAGAAGTTATGTGACATAAACAAGACATGACACTGTCCTTGATTTACCTGTGACCTGCTTCGTAAGGACAAATCTCAGAGGATGCTGCCAAGTGTATGTGGGGCTTGTTTGTTTTCCCTTGGAGCACAGTGATAGGCTTAGATCGGTTGGCAGACGTGCCCTAACAAGATGTGGGACAGGCCTTTGATAACGCACAGATGAGTTGTGTATTTTTGGTCATGGGACTGTATGAACTCATTCACCCAAGCCAGTGCAAATGAAAAACATTCTTCAGATTCAGATATCAAATACAGTAGGAAAATTGTTTTGCACTCTATTCGTATCATTGCATGCTTTGTAACTTATAATGCAGCCCAAGCTTATGTACTGTACATTTTGCTTTCAGCATTATGAGCCTATATTTCACTGTGAAGCATTTTTGCACGTGTTAGTGCAGAAGAAATTTTTGCATGTGGCATCTAATGTTTACCTCATGTGGCCTAGCCCTGTTGTTTGTCTGGGCATTACTGCATCTGATCCCTGTCAGTGCTTCTTGGATCATCTCCACGTGAGGGTTTTATGCCTCCAGCTGACCCAGAAGTATCTTTGCTGTTTCACACCCTCTGTTGGGCATTTCCAACAGCCCTGCTGTGGTTCTTACTCAACGCAGCATGTGTTGTTCATCACTGGTTGTCATGAGCTGTCAGAAGCAGCCATGACAAATGCTGCCTTTGTTTTTTATGGAACTATCATGTTGGCCCAAAACTTAAAACCACCATTATCTTCCACATTTGACTGCTCTGTACTTGCAGAGATGTTATGTGGGCATGTGGTGCCATAATTCAAAGGCAGGAGGACATTTAATTTGCCAAAACAATGAATTATCACATTCTTCAGAACAATGTAAAAGAAAAATCTGGGTGTTAAATTTATGCAGGGTATGTCCATATCCTTAGAAAACAAATTCCCATAACTGCTTTTTCGCCCATATAACAACAAACAAATGGGACTAATCCTGTCCTAAAAAGATGCAGAAAAAAGAATTTGTACATGAAAAATTCTGAGCCTTATGACAACAAAGCCTAATAGTACAAGTTACTGTTATCACAGACGGCTGTCCACCAATAAGTCTAATTGCTTTGTTGTAAAGTACTCTCCCATTACTTGGTGAGACGTTCTTGTTGGGATTGTATGAATAATTATGTACAAGTTGATGATACCAGAGCTGCCTAAAAACATAAACAACTCCATAATCTTATAGTAGCACTCCTTTCAGTGATGATAAGTGACCTAGAAGACCTTGCAGCATGAACTAATCAACACTAATCACTGCACAATACTATTACTGTATATTTCTTACGCCTCCTACTTCTTTAAGGGATGACAAATATGCATTGTCCTTCTCCAGTGCCTGAACAATCACTTCCTTTGTAGAGGAATGCTCCAAAGTTCGGGCAAGGTCAATTTTTCTTTCTTTTTTTTTTTTCTTTCTTTTTTTTTTTAAGGAACTTGAGAACTAAATGAAAAAAAAAAAAAAAACGAAACACTCCAATATTTGGGGTTGTAAAGAGAAAATTTGTTGAATAATTTTCAAGAAAGTTGTATATAGAAGCACTTGAAGTGTGTTTCCCTGTGAATCTTTTATCAACAGTTCAGTTTAGACTCTTTCTCAGCGTATCCGTTTTTTGTTTAGTAATAAAATTCTTACAAGTTTGGTGAGCCTGTCTAGATAAGGCCGTCCCTGTGTCTCAGAGCTGCACTGAAGTTAATTTGGCTGGTGTATGGATACAAATTGTCCTTCCCCGCTTCACTTCTGCTTTCCTTTCACCCCTCCTTCTTCCCTCCGAACAGGCTGAATCAGCACCCCCCACCACCACCACCAGCCAGTGTCCTTTGCAATGGCATCACCACAAACTTGCTTTGGGGATCCGGTCCATGCATCACCAACAGAGAGCTGTCTCCCCCAATGACGGAGCCAGAGGAGGAATTGTGGGCGGGAATAAATTTAAAATTGTGAGAAAAATCAGCAATCAGGGGGTGAAAAAGTTTTTGGTTATCTGAAATTTAAAGGGAAACAAGCATGACAAGTCAAAGACCTTCTCGGTTATGGTGTTTTGGCTCATGACACTGACATTTAAAAGACATATGTATTCACTTTCTGTGCTGCAAAGACAACAGCACATTTTTCATAATGAAATGCGCATCCAGAAAGGAAAACTTAACAGTGTCCGATAACCAAACATGAAGAAAAGAAAAGAGATCAGAGTAAACTGGCACATGTGGTTATTACTCACTGACTTTGTATTTGACCCGTGTGATTAGAAGGAAACTTTGAGCTTACACGTGCAGCAAGTGGAGGAGTCGAGCAGTTTATGGCTCTGGGCTCTGTGCTGTTTGGAGGTGCAAATTGGTTTGGACGCAGCAAAGATTGATTGTATACGGCTAGAAAACGTGCTGCACACTCGGTCAGTATAATTTACTGGGTCACTGGATCTTGATTTTTATCTATCTCAAGATCTTTGGAGCATTCGGGGAAGGATAATCTAATTAGTAACAGTATATTTTATGGCAGTTTACAGCAGGATGCTTGCTGAACAAGGCTGACAGTTTCTGACACTTTGTACAGAAACACCAGATTGAAACATTCTGGGTAAACTTTGGTAAAGAGTCCTGATGGGGAAAAAGTAGGGTTTTTTTTGTCCATTAAAGGAAATTTGTAGTCTTCAACAGCTTGTACATCTGGAATTAATTTTAATCAGCAATAATTAGATAATAGTCATTAGCATATGTGAACATTTGGGGACATTACCTTCTTGCTAATACAAGCTACTCGGATACAAAGCACAATTTTTCAGACAAAGAACAGGATGAAAATGAGCCAACAGTATGAGCAGAATACTTTTGTTTGCATAGAAATCAGAAATTAACTTCGCCAACTGTCTAATGACAGTAATTTATCCCCAGCTGAGCAGGATATGCACTATAAAAGTATGCACAGTGTTTTGATGATGAATCCCAAAGAAGAGATGTCCTCAAAGGGTAAGTTTAATATTGATTTTGCATTCATTTGAGTGGTTCATGTTTATAGATCTTGAAAATTGATTAGATGAAAGCAGTTTGGTTATGTAGCATGTATAGAAGTGAAAGCCAAACAAAATGATTCATATATATATATATATATATATATATATATATATATATATATATATATATATATATATATATATATATATATATATATATATAAAGTCTCTTTAAATCTCTGTGTCTATCAAAGAGCGACTTCAGACTGTGAACAGCTACAGACACTGTTGCAAATTTCAGTCAGTTGACTTGAACATAAGTCCTGCCTCTGACTAAAAAATAAAAGCGTCATAGTATCACAGCATACTGGGGGAGCACCAGAGACGGACAATCAAGGAGTCCACACACCCTTGACCAACCCTCTGGATATGTCTCCTCTTTTTCCCGTGCAGGTTGCAGTGCTCTGAAACAGAGTCCTTATGGATTGTGGTGATGAAAACTCTGTGCTTATACTGAAAAAAACACACAGCTGTGCAAAGCTGAAAAAAATTTCCTCCATGCAATCATGGACAGGAGTGACATTTCCTCACAGGGGAATAATCATCTCTCAATGCATTTGCGATTATTATTCATTTTGTGTAAGTGGCGTTCACCTCTGTATTCCAGACTTTTAACATCACTCCAGGGACAACAAGAGGAGACAGTTTTGACAACTCATTCCGGTCCAGATCGGCCTCAGATTACACAATTAAGCAGAGTATTTACATATATTTGGTGTTTAAGTGCTTTGTGTTACATGCTTAAACAGAACCTGGCTGTTGTAATTCACAGTGACTTGGAGCATAGGGCACAATGTCTATCTTTGATCAGGCTCTTTTTGAATCTTAAATGAGGTACTGTTACTGTACAGCGATATGTCAAGTAGGACTGTAAGTGTGGGGTGTCCGAGCCAGACACTGTTTCAATCACACGGCATGGCTAAAATTGGAGGGGATGTGTTCCTCTGGATCTAGAAAGTGGTGTGCAATCAAGAGTCAAGTGCCCCCCTCCTTTAGCCCTTTTACACACTAACTTACTCACTCACAGATACACACAATCTCGTCAGCACTCCAATCCAGTGCAGTGTTGGCTGTAGTCAGGAAGTGCTAATGAAGTTATTAATGATATTCATGTGTGCAGTGGCGTGCAAGCAGAGGCTGGGCCTCCATTAGCCAGCTGGTAGAGCTGTCTGAGCTTTAGTTCATGGTGATTAATAAAGTTGAGAGGAAAAAAGAAAGGGGGAGACTTTCGCTCCAAGGTTGGTCAAGTAAGAATGAACAGGGAAATAGTCCAGAAAAAAAAACAACAAAAACAAAAAACAGAAAACAAAAACAAAACAGATGAAATAGGAAAATATCAAAACAAAATACCCCTTCTTGTTCACATGGCTTTTTTTTTTTTTTTTTAAATGAAAGCAAGAATGAATTTCAGTTACATGGAGAAATTTAAATAAAAAACTATCAGGGCAAGAATAGTTTCTTTGTGTAGGATTATGTGATCAGATTTCATACCCCTGATCTCTAACTGGTCTTGTCTGCAGCAACAAAACTTTTGTTCCCACAGTGATGATTGTGAGTCTGGTGCTGTACCCGCAAAAGATGGCAGCAATCAAGATGGCGGAGGCACTTGGGGGGACAGTCAGATCCTGGCTCCGTGCAGGCTGGATCCACTATCAGGGGCTGCTGAAAGTAAACTTTCTGCCTCAACGCTTGTCCAACAACTCCCTCTGCTGGGTATTTAAGTCAGTCATCAGCCCCCTCAAATGTTTTACATTCACAAAGAACTGATCTATTGTCTCTTTTGTGTCAGCCTGTCAGCTGTTAATGTCTTCAAATAATGTGAATAAATTGCAACAGAAGTACTAACTTTATGGGTTTTTGTGCGAACATCTTTCTAAAATGAGGACTACAGAAAATAAACTGATGAAATACAACAAGCTCACTGTAAAGCATTTTGTGCTGCATACTTTGTCTCCATCTACTGGGAGGACTCAGCTGTCACTTCACAGCAGCTGATTGTAATCATAGAGGCATCAAAATTTGGCTGTTTTACATTCCGAAACGCCTAAGAACTGAACTGAATCAAGTTGGCAGTATTCAAGAATATTGCACCCTGCAGCACAATTCAAACATCAAACAATGAGAGATCTATAGGAAGGTAGCATCTTTTGAAAGTCACAGCACCAAACATTTCTTTTACAGAGTGTTTCAGTCAAATCACACATAGATAATAACATACTGGGTTGATCATTTGACATATTGCTCTGATTTATCATACCACACATGGATGGGCTGAGATTCTATAAGACATCATCATTAGAATGGATTCCTGATGACAGCGGTCAAGTCTGAATATCATGCAGTAGTGCCAGGATCCAACCACCCATTTACCACCAATATATCCCTCAATATATTTAATCACATGGTTATGAATGATTTATATGTCCAACTGTGTGTGGCGCCAGCATTGTGCACGTTTGGGAGCAATTATTCTGTTCAAGCCAAATGAAGATAAAGGAAAGACGAATTTACTGCCCACCCGCACCACTGGAGAGAAGTGCATTGTCCGCATTACTATGTGCCACTTTCTGTGAGTTGTCTGTATGTCTGTGTCTCTGCCAACAAGCTTTTGCTACAAATTCCACTAGATTCCAGTAAGTGGTGTCAGACAGCTTTCCTGGGCTTAACGGGAAATCTGTCTTTGGGGTGCAAGATTATAACCTCTGCAAACCGCTGGTCAATGGAAAAGTCCTAATCCACTCAAAGGCCAACCACTCCCGAGTGTAACGTTGGCTCAGAGAGATACAGAGGTGGCCGATTTGACCAAAAACAAATAAATTCTGTGAAGAATAAAATAAATAGTCAGGAGAACAGCATGTGGGGAACGGAAGAACATTGCAGTTTCTATTTTTTTTTTTTAACAGTAACTTGTTGGTTATATTACAATTGGATACGGAGAACAGAAAATGTTGAAAATGTAGGCTTTCTGTGTCCACTCTGAGAGGCCTAAAATCAGAGCAAACTCTTTGACACCAAAGCAGTCATGTGTGTTCATTTACTAATCACAATTTACAATGGAACTGGGTAATTCTTCACAGCTAACATCTTCCACATAAATGCCTTTTATGAGACCATTCTCACTTACAGCAGACTCTCATCAGAAGCCGATAATGACTTTTACTCTTGCACTTGGCCCAAATTTTATAAGACAGTCCAAACAAAGGAGATGTCTTTGAATTCTCAAAGTATGCATGCAATAAAAAACGTATTCCACCGCAGCAAAATAAAACCAAATGCAAACCCTTTCATGTCCCTGCAGCTCTAGTTTATGATGGGGTTTATGCTTCGACTGAAAATATTGTTGACATGCTGTTAGAGGCTGAGGTAATGGCTCCTCTTCTGTGTCTGCCAACTCCTGTTGTTGTCTTCACCCAAAGCTCTGACACCAGACAGAGCGAGGTGTGGAAGAGGTTATGGAGAAAACGAGCAGATGAAGAACAAGAAGACAAGCGCAAGAACAGTGGCTATAGTTCCAGAGCAATGGATTCCTCAAACGCCCTTTGACCTCCATCATCAAACAGCCCAGAATGCTTTATGTTTGCACTTCCAGTGAAGCTGAGTCTGCCTGCAGGGAGCTCTTGGTTTGGCAGCTCTTGCTGTCACTCTTCTTGTCTCCACGGAAATGTCTTCTTCCTCTTTGCGCTGAGGGGAAGCTCGAGGGCAGACACCCAGACCGACATACAGACAGACAGACAAACCACAGGCAACCAAGCAGCGCTTGCCCTAGAGTTGAAATAGCAGTCACTTCCAACAGGAAGTCATTGCTCACTGGGATGCTTCACCGCTCAGACACAACAAAGTGGGCTTTTACAGACCCAAACGCAAAGGGAGGAGAGTGCGGGATTAACTGGAGGCCAGGAGCAGCATGAGAACTGAAATAGAGTTTGTGTGTTGGCTGTGCATGTAAATTGTGTGGGATTCATGTCCTTAAAACAGACATGAAAGAGATGAAGCTGAGGTAAACAGTCTTGAGAGGTGAATGGCCTCGTTAGTGAAATTTACCATTTTTGTCAGGCAGCCATTTTTCTCTGATGTTACTGTCTGATTTGGAAGATTGAAGGCTGTTAAGGAGTTATTCCTTGTTGTAAATTGATTAAAGTATCTGACAATGCTCTCTTCAACACAATCAATGAAAATTGAGCAAGCCAATAATTAGCTTTGTATATGTACTAGTAAAAGGCTGGATGCTAACATTATTAATTGTCTGACTGAAGCTATTCAGATTTTACCAAATATGTTTGTACAAGCTTTTAGCTGCTTCCCAATTTAGGCTACTGAAGCTAGTGAGTGTTTTCTGAGTTATGGATCTTGATATTTG
Organism: Labroides dimidiatus; assembly: GCA_030710495.1. Taxonomy (NCBI): domain Eukaryota; kingdom Metazoa; phylum Chordata; class Actinopteri; order Labriformes; family Labridae; genus Labroides; species Labroides dimidiatus. Next base: position 15,813,943 of record CM061147.1, read on the forward strand.
GACTGGAAATATACATAAAGCCTGCAGTCTGTTCACCTCGTTCTTTTCTATCCATCTTGGTATTTAGAATGAGAAGCTTTCAGTGGGAGGACATCTTTTACATTTATTGTTCTTGACAATTTAAGCTATCCTGACTTTGACCCACCCAACCAGAACAATTTCGCTGTCCTGCTATCATTTCCTCCCATCTGTCTGCCACCATATCCACTGTCCGACCTCTAAGCCCTACAAGAACCTCCCCGACCCAATTTAGATGTCAGATTACTGTTGTGGAGTCAAACAGGCAAACACGCAGTGTGTGTGGCTGTGTAACAGATCCATCCAAACATTCCTTTGTGTACATGAGGCCCCTGTGAGGTTCAGTGTGTAGCTGACACAAACAAAGAGAACCTGTGTTTGACGATCAGCCTGATGCCAGGCCCAACCTGAGACTTCCAGAGAAGCCTGAGACTCTCTGAACCCACCTGAAGCAGTAGGTCCAGCTCAGAGACTCGATGCAGATGCATGTGTTAGAAAAAAACCCAAATGCACTCACACGTAAGAAAGCAAATGAATCTCTGATTAACTGACCAGCCACCAATTAGTTTGTAAATGATTTAACTTTTAAGCAATTTTCTTTCTTATTTGACGTGTGTTTATAGTTTATTTTCTAGAAAAATGCACTGAGGCTTGTATTTTGTCTGTAACGTAAGTATTTATTTCTGGATTGAGTAAAAGGGTGTGCCCAGTGCTATGTTGATCAGCAAGAAGATTAGCTAAAACATACTATCCACTATTCCAGATAAAGGTCCTTTTGATTCAAGATAAGGTATTCTTTATTAACCTCCACTCTGAATCATGCTATACACAGACACACACACACACACTCAAACATGTACAAACAGCACTTTACACAGAAACATGCACTGATGGAGAGTGCAGAATGAGGGAGCTGCCAGTCAGTGCACACATGAGCAGTTGGGAGTTCATCTGGCTCAAGGGCACCTCAACAGTGCTCAGGAAATAATTCTGACACCTCCCTAGCTATCAGTCCAATTACCAATCTTGGTCTATACTGGCACTTGAACCAGCAACCCTTCTGTTGCCAAGCCAAGTCCCAAGACTGAGCTACTAAGCTACGACTGATCAGTTTTTATTTGGAGAAATCTCTAAATTTAGCATCAAACATTGAATTGATGAAGAGGAATTGCTGTAGTTTATTTGTAGCTCGTCATGTTATAGTTTACTTGCTAAATCCAAAAGTCAATCTATGGTATTAATGGTATTTATCTTAAAATTGCTTTCAGCAATATTCTTAGCTCACTGTTACAACAAAGGTGGTTGTAAGTGACCTAATGTGCTTCTGTTGATATCAGCATGTTGTAACCAAAGGTAAGAGCTAATACCTTGTTCAACAAGGCAAAAGCAACAGTACATAACCACTTCCTAAAAGACTTAGTAGTGAACACAACGTAAAAAATTGTCATGCCCCAGAACTTCAGGGACAAACTACTAACACTAACTAATTTAGTTCATAGTTTTTAGATGCCTCCTAAGTGGATATAAAGTCAGTCACATGACTTCAGTGGGATTATGATTTCTCTGGTATATCACTTGTTATCACTGGAGCTTAATACTTTGTTTTTTTTTAAAAATTCAATCTACAAAGAAAGACTGTAAGATGTGGTAGAAAGCTTCAGAAAAAAAAGCAAACCAGGTGATCAAACGTTGAATTTTTTCAGTACTCATTAGCTGTGGTTGAACATATTTTCCTGTTTTCTTTTTGTTTTGTAGTATAACTGCATGCTGTTCCATCATTATCATTAAATATAATGTAAAGAGATACAACTTCTTAAGCTGTGTTGTGAAATTTGCAGAGAAGTATCAAAATAACAAAATGTACCCAATATTTCTTGTTTAAAATCTGCAGGGAGAAATACAACTATTGCATAACCCCAAAACTTGGAAAGGCTGGGATGTGATTTGAAGGATGATTGGCTGGGCTAATTGCCGCCTTACATCAACAGCAAACCAAGCTTAAATATCAGCAGCCCTGAAAAAGGCAGCACTGTAAGGAAACATTTCTTTATACCACAGTATACATGTATCAGGCTGGTGTTATTAGGCCTCACCAAACTGCTGCCAAGTCATCATAGAGCAAGAGAGAATGCCACAGATGGCCTTTACATATTACATATCCAGTGTTTGATGTCAGGATGGTATATGAACAGATACTCTGGCTGTACCAAAACAGGAAAACCACATTCTTTTATCCAAACATATCAGGCTATTGGTATAGAAACCTCAACCTGCCAAATGCAATGCTGAAGATAAACAACATGGAGTGGAATGGCAAACGCAGGGACAGAGTGCACTTTTTTAGCAATGTCTCAGACGTCAAGCTGATGCAATCATGCAAAGTCATTTTATACTGGGTTTATTAGTAGAGTAAAGAAATTCTGAGAAATTAAACACAAACAGTTGACCAGTCAGTGGTCAAGTGTAACTTGTGAAAAAATGAACAGTGGGGGACAGGGTGAAAGTTTTCATGATTAGCTAACTGTTGGATCGATGTTCCATTATTAGTGCCTTTGTCATTTAACTGTTTATTAGTAATCTTGGTTTGCAACAAGGCATTTGTGTTCCTCGTTCTATCTATCAGAGTGAGCAGGTTAAACCTGACCTCAGACCTAGAGAGGGTGAAGAGGTTGCATGTGTCCAAGCCCTGGTGATGTTGGCTCCTAGTTGTCCAGTGGTTCACTGTTATTTTTTGTCATGCCCCTGCTAGGGGAGAGACATTTTTTCATTTTTTTGTAAAAATATAAAGAAATATTAATATTTTGCTACTGTTTGGAGTACTAACAAAAGAAAACACACTGGATTTAAATGCACAGAAAGCAGCTTACAGCCTATCTAAATGCATCTCATGGCCAAAATACACCAGATGTGTATCCAGTCTGACTCCGTTCCCTGCATCAGATAGTTTTTCTGTTCAACGCAATGTGTCAACTTACACTGGATCCTCTGTTGCGATCTGGCTGCGTCCCTATCGGATACCGGAGCTGTGACATGTCAATATACTGTCCGACAGATCAAGTGGAACAGGAAGCCGTGCACAGAAACTACCTTAAAAGTCAGTGACTTTTAAAATAAAACAATAAGTATCAAAACAGATCACAACAGCTTAAAAACAACAAACCAACATATTTATGAATGGAGCCAGGGCAGGGTCAACTGGTTTGAGGTTTTACAGTTCTACATAAGTGAGAAGTGATAAATGGGAGGTGCAGAAACTGCAGTCTTGTGAGCTCAATGATACACAGTTAACGCACAACGAAATGGAGCCAGACCAGAGACGCATCTGGTGTATTGCCGGCATAACACTGAAAGTCACCCCTTGCCTCTCAGGCACTCCGACACCTCACTATTTGAAGAATACTGCTTTATACCAACCATCTGTTCCTGACATTTTCTCACTGATTTTTCTGCCACAAAAATGAGGAAATGCATTGTTGATGTTTCATATCAGTGCTTAAGAGACTTGCTGTTTGTAAAGAGTCAGCAAGTTCCTATTGTTTAAAGTGAGTTCAGTTCAGGGCTTTAAACCGGTTCGCAGAACAAAAATGAAAACCAGAAACTTCAGAAAAGTTTTAATATTTTGGATTAGAATTGAAACATTAAAAACAATGGTAACCGGTTAATACAAGTAATTTTTTCATTCTTGAAATGTCTGTCATGTTAGTCATGTAGCCCAAATGCATTCACTTCCTGTGAATTCCCTGGCTTGCCTGCGTCGGCCACCGGGCAGAGTAGAAAGAATTCAGCCACGACAGCACATGAGAAGTGATCAAGAAATATCAATATGCAATCCCCCAAACTCTCTCAAGCTGTATCCTGTCCTGTTTCTCATGTTTCTGATTGAAAATGATACACAGACCCACAGTACCTCACTCTGCAGCAAACAGCCAGCTGTACAGAAGAGAAGTCCACATCCAGCTTCAGTCAAGAGATGTGCATTGAAAAAACAATAACTTAAGTGCTGAGATCTTACTTTAATTCTAAAGCCTTCAAAAAGGAAACATAGTTCACCTTGTGTTTTACTGGTGACATTGACATAATGTGCACACAGGGATAGTGATTTAAATTGTATGATTGATATGATCACATGCTCTAAGACAGCACATCAATGCCAAGCTGCTGCACACAGAGAGAAAACTCTAAATCATGGGCTTCATCTTTCTAGACCTCCTGGAATATGGCGATGTCTAAACGTTCTGCTGTAGCATTTTTTATTTGTTGTTATCATGATTGTGTTAGCCTAATATCCCGTGAGTGACATTAAACCAGTGACATGCATTTTTTTCAATGTTACATTTACGTCCATAAATTAGGCTTTTTATAGTGTATTTACTAATGACATAGGGGTCCATAGCAAGGCTCCTTCCATCTTATGTCAATCAAAAGTGTATATATACAGAATACACAGAGATGCCAATTTGGACTGGATTAGAATTATCAGAGGTCATACGTGAACTGAACCTGTGTCTAACATATTGTTGGTAAGTCTCCCTGGAACTTTTCCTTTACAAATTATGGACATGGTCAATTCACAATGGATTAAAAACACAGACTCCCTTCGCAATTATTACAAACTATCAGAGGTGAACCTAATCCCGTGCGAATACGTCTTAAATCTATCTAGGCTATCACAGTGTAACCAGTGTTGGCATATTATGTATGAAATTAAAATTCCTAAGTGATGCAGCCTGAATAGAAGAGGGCTATAATACATGATGCAGCTTATACAATGCACAGGCCTACTGAACTGGAGTGTTTGTTGTGGGAAATAACAGCCCATCTGAAAATGCTAATGTTAGACCTGCCAATTTAAAGTCCTATGGCTGACATGGAACAGTTTTAACTGGTTCAATCTTTTGGTTCTGACCGGTTTGAGAACATACATTTTGGGGTGGACTCCAAAACATTAATTACTTTCTGTTCGGAATGAACCAAATGGGAAAAAATTATGGTTCAAAGACCTGGCTAAGCTATTTGACACAAGGCTGGTGAACCTGCACCATCTACTGGTGGAAGTATGAGATGCCTTAATTGAGGTCCGAACAGGGGTGGGGTGAGACTTAACTACCAGAAAATAAAGAGATAAAACCTGAAAGACCAGAGAGGGAGGATAACAAAAAACAAGGGGTGGGAAGTAATTGCCAAGTGAGAAATGGCTAATTCTGTCAAACATGCTTCAAGAGGCCTAAAAAATTACCATCAGTATAAACTGACCGTAAATTTGGAGACGACGTTAGAAACTAAACAGTCGTCAGAAATAAATAATATTCTAATAAGGAAACATGCCACTAACATAAGAAGAATTTGTTTGCATTCCTTCCCTGTTCATTTATTTATGGTTTTTTTGTTCGTTTCTCACCATCCACAGTCTAGTTATTCTTTTTTTTTTTAGATATTAATTTTGAAAATAATCTTTTTTCACTTTAACCTTCACATTTTGGCATATGTAATATTTTTCAGGTGTAGCCAGTTTGTTATAATGAGCATCTCTTGGGCTGTTTTACAATGTTTGCCATTTTCAGCTACTGATGTTTTGCTTAAAAATGAAAATGACACGATATGTTCAATTTGCTTTCAGACAATTAAAATTTGTCTGGAAAAAAACTGTTGCTTTTGTAAGAGTTCACTGCCTTTTATTAACCTTTCTATTACCAAGCAGAAAGCAAAACATGGTCAACTATCCCTGACCCAACAGCAGGGTTTGTACTTGTGACTACCATTGTTAAAGCAATGAAATATTGCTCGCCTATAATCTCTGTGACCCTGGTTGGAATGCTAAAAATATCAATTCTCTCTGCTAAATTTATCAGGTGCATTTCTGACATTCTGCTCGATTTCTCAATGAACTTGGCCTCTGTTGTCTCAGTGTGACCCGAGGCCAAGCCTTCCCTTTTTGACTGAGTGTGTCTTCACAAAAGCAAACGTCACAGTGTGCTTGAATGGCAAGGGGACGGAAACAAACACTGTTTGAGCTGGGAGCAGTGCAAACACAGACAGTGCACGGGTCAATGTGCGAGACAGAGAGCAGGGCCAACAACATGCTCACCCTGCAAACACTCCCAGCTGTTCAGAGGGAGGTTTACGTGTGTGTGTGTGTGTGTGTGTGTGTGTGTGTTTGTGTGTGTGTCTGTGTGTGTTTGTGTGTGTGTGTGTGTGTGTGTTTGCGTTTTGTGCTCTTGTGCCTGTCCATACCTGCGGTCACACACAAATATGGAGCCACACCTTGAGTCAATGCTCTCTGTTTAACTTTCACAGGTATGTAAACTGCAAACGCTAAAGCATGCATTTGATGTGTCCGTTAAGTTTGCCCAAAAAGGAGAGCAAAGTTAATACCTAATTCAGTTTTGCAATGTTTTATCATTCATATTCCTGCCTATTGAGGCAAAAAATCTCCCAACAATCACTAATAGAGCCCTGCCAATGAGGTCAGTGATGCAGGATTGTTATTTAAAGAACTATAGGCCGTGCTGGAGGGCTAAGAGTACTTAAAATGTCATAAAATGGACCTCAAACTTACTGTTTTATGTCATTTATGCTTTATTAATGCTCCTTTTAAAAAGCTTTTTGAAAACAAAACAGTGATTATCCAGTTGAGTTGTTGCTCCTGGACTAAAGGAACATTCATGTTACTAATATTTCAGATGAAATCTCATCCAAAGTGCCAAACTGACGCGGCCTCTGTGTGTTCTTAGACCCTTTCTTCATATCCTTGGGCTTATTAGAGGCCAGCAAAAGGCTTGCTTGTTTTCGCTCCACTGCACCCGAGGTCCAGACCCTTTGCTGCAGACACAAGCCATATGTCTGTCAGATTTTATTGTGAATGTAAATGCCTGGGTTCCATTTTCTGACTGAGGAGACTGGATGTGGTTTGTGCATTTTTTAATTATAACATCAGTATTTTGTTGTTGTTGTTGATTTGTTTTCTGGTGATGAAATACATTGCCTCTCTCTCTCTCCCTCTTTTTATTTTTTTCTTCTAAGCTTTGCAAACGTGGCTGCATCCATAAGAAATTAAAAACATCAGTACTGTTAAAGTACTTTACAGAAACACAACATTCACATCCTTCTCTGGGACATCCCCTTCCTGTTGCAAATGATTATTTGCCTAACGCAAACTGCTGATTGTGTCCAGTTCAAGTTAGTGATGTGTTGTTTGTGAAGGATTTGTTCAAAACAAACAAATCATCTGGGCTGATGAACTGAACTGAATCACTTGCGAAAAAGAGTTGTTCATTTCTCAACTTCAGTTACGCTCTCCTTCTCCTGCCTTGTCTCTCTCACTCTAGACTGTAAGTCGCCCAAGCCCACCCCTACATCTCCCTCTCATGTCTCCAAAATCAAGGAAGTTGAAAATATTCTATTTAACATTTAAGTGTCACAAAAATGTATGTGCTTTTTATAGCTGCTGTCAGTTTGCAGACAGTTTATATACCCATCTTAATTTCACTCAGCTGATGGTTTGAACATCCACTAATGACGGTCTCAATTGATTGTGTTTCAGTCAGTACTGAACATACTGAATGGGAGCTCCACCTCCAAGTCTCTATCTTCCTCTGAGTCAGACAGTCATTAAATGAGTTGAATGACACACAGAACAATCAGGGAAAACATGGTTGTTTTAGCTGCTTTCAGTTTGCAAACTGTAGCTTTATCCCATTAAATTCTCAGCTCATTGCCTAATTATTCGCCAACAGCTGTTCTCAGTATAATCTTGAGCAGAACTTAACGATCGGCCATGTTTCAGATTATCAAACTCTGATTGGCAGGCAGGGCTGCAGAGATGCACTGCACGATTTGGTGAATGAATCTTTGACTCAATCACTTTATTGAACTGATTGTACTGATTCAGTACACTGAAAAGAACTGCTTTCCCATCACTCGTTCAAATATCTGCAAAGAAATCAGTAAAATTAGATCAGCCAGGCTGGTCAAAAAGATCTGAGAAAAGACATGGAAGCACTTTTTCAATTCAGTTATTCTTTTATCTTCTATACCACTTATCCTGTTCAGGGTCGCTGGTGGCTGGAGCCTATCCCAGCAGTCTTAGGGTGAGAGGTGGGGTACACTCTGGACTGGTCGCCAGTCAATCACAGGGCTGACACAGAGACAGACGACCTTTCACACTCACACTCACACCTACGGGCAATTTAGAATTACCAGTTAACTTGATGAGCATGTTTTTGGACTGTGGGAGGAAGCCGGAGTACCTGGAGAGATCCCACGCATGCACAGGAAGAACATGCAAACTCCACACAGAAAGGCCATCAGGCAAACCAAGATTTGAATTGATGACCTTCTTGTTGTGAGGCTGCAGCGCTAACCGTTGTTCCACTGTGCAGCCCCTGTTTCAAATGCCTTCATTTTTTTCTCCTTTTTACCAGTATGTTTCAATATCTTTATGTAAAGTACTTGTGACTTCCCTTTGGAAAAAACTATGAATAAAACCTACCATAAACTTATACATGATGCTGTGTAATAAATTCACTGGCATATTAAAGTCAGTAGTGGGCAGTTAAAAAGTAAATTCAGTGCTGCACTTAAGCACATTATTGAGTATCTGTTCTTTATCTGAGTACAAATATTGTACTTTATTTCACTACATTTCTATCACTGCTTTTGTTGCTGCTACTTTTGCTCTGGAGTGAGTTGATAAATTTTCCTTTTCCTGAATTCCAAATCAGTAAACTGTGTTTTTGTATTTCTGCATTTGGTTTGTCTGAGTGGTGTAGCTGTACCTGTACATTGTGCATGAAAAAATCATGCTGCCTCGTACTGAAATAGACTAATGGTAGCATGAGTTTCTGCTCCAGCAGGATTTGTTCCTGAGATTGAAAGTGTATTCAATCATGCCTGTGGAAACAAACATTTGCATCTACAGTCATACATACACATGAGCCAGGCTAAACACATGGAACAGAAGCTACAAATCCTAATCTCGCTCATTCTCAGGCTTCTCCAACTTGAAACTGGACTCTTTTCTTTCCTAAGTCATTTCATTCACTTTACCAAGCAGCCTCTTGAATAGAGCCTACAGCTTTGGCGTTGTGTCCACGACTGTCAGATTTAGGTAAATTGATCCTGCCTCTCTGTTCTGTCTCGAGACTCTGGCCTGATCAGGAAAACACCCATGACAGTTTGGCAAACAGCCTTGCTAAGAAGCAAGTCCCTATTTAAAATGGCAATGTTGCAAATGAGTGTTTGAAGGTTTATACATGAAAAAAAAAAGCTGCTCTTCCTTTGATTTTCAGCTCAAACTTCAAACAAACTCACCAAGTGGTAAAAGCGGACACTAGTGAGGCCAAACATCAGCCAAAAAGAAAAAAAAAAGAAAACTCTGCTTTCCATTGAGAGGCCATGACGCAGAATTTCAGCCTGGGCTAATCAGCCACTAAGAAGCAGGCTGGGACGCACATGGACTCTCTCTCTCTCTCTCTCTCTCTCACTCACACACATAAATGAGTCACTAAGGAACCAGGATATCAGCGAGCATGGTGGGGAATTAATAAGCTAACACGCTGTTTCCCCATACACACCTGTGACCAAACAGGAGAGAGGAAAGAAGGTCAAGCTTATCGGTCCAGATGGAAGGACTGGGGGAGTCGGTTTAACCTTTGACATCAGGGTTAGATGTAAGAGGAGACATCTGACATCTGGGTCTAGACACTCACTTTCTCTCTGTCGAGAAATCATTTTATGTTGCAGTACATCCTTTTTTCTGTCATGTTCTCTTCTTTGTTTCTTTTTCTGAAAGAAAGAACAAAGATTTCAGTCAGTCTGTATTTGTACTCAAGAAACTAATATTGAGTCTTGTGATACACTCAAAGATATTCTACATGTTAAGATACCCTACAAGACAACACCAGGTAATATAACACAATGAGTTGCATCACAGAATAAAATGGTACAATGGGGCAGAATACCATACTCTATCTACTTTACCAAACTACACCATATAAGATAGGATGAATTATTATTTAGTACAAACAAAACAATATAATAAGATACTATTGAACATGAAGTACAATATGTTATGCTACGTTGCTACATGGTTACGTTATGTTCAGTCATTGTTTGTTACATTTACAATAAGTTCTGTTACTGTACACATAAAGTATGTTATGTACATTATGTTAAATTACAATACTATATGATATAAGTTAGCCACAATGCATAACCTTGCATCTTGTTACATTACATTGCATGAAGTTAGGGTGCACTGTGTTAAGATGAGGTTTGAAACATTATCATCCAAAACATAGAGTACAGTACATGATGAAAAAAAACAATTATGAAACAAAACCTTGTTATACAACAAAACACGACGCGTTCTGAAACAACATATCAGGATAGGATACTTTGAAATTAATATGGTAAAATGTGACACCATTTGCTATAATATGTTATGATATGATGTGATAAGATTTAACTAATACCATACTATGCAGTACATTATGATACAACACCAAACATTTTAAACCAATGCCATACTGTACGGTTTAGTATGTTACAAAATCAAATAAGTGTATCACTATGTTACTATAAAATGACAAAACACACAATACAACACACTTATTTGACCTCTAAAAGCATGGAGTTACTGCACAACTCTTACAGCCGAAAGGATCATTATTTAAATTCTAACAGAGGTAAGTCTTAAAGAGTTTTTTTTAAAATAGTACAGTTTACACAACCCAACCAATGACGACACAGACAAGAGAAGAAGAAAAGACAGAAGAAAAGATGGACTGATAAAATTCCACATCTCACCCAACAAAGGAGATTTTCATCAAATGACAAAAGATGAAAAAGAATTATAAGGCCATTTAGAAATAGACAAATGATTTAATATATGCAAAGAGAACATACGATACTTCTCAAGGCTGATGGAGAGGAAGAGGGGGACTTTTTTTGAGCGTGTTAAAGCTGTTTCTCCCCTCTTGCTTGGGGCCCAGTGTAGATGTGGTGGACCCAGCCCCAGACGCCACTCCATGGTTTGGCACACTGCTCATTTCAGCCCTCTCACTGTTTCCAGCTGAACCGGCTCCCATGCAAACACATGGGCAGCCGGTGGGTTTTTCTTATTTAGTTGTCGGTCAAGAGTACTTAATAATATTCAAAAAGACAGTGCGACATATCATCCCCAGCTTGCCAAAATACGATCCCACTTCTTTTTTTTTTCCCCACTTCCCGACATTTTCCCCTCTTACAGATGAAAAGGAACAGATACACAATGGTGCAATGTTGGAAAAAAAAATTGGCTGACAGATTTTAAAGTAATGGAGCAGACTGAGTGGAGGGTAAGAGGACAGCGACCGCCTTTCAGGAGGAAATATTTCAAATACAATGGCCTGTAAAGCAGCATAAAGCACAAGCGGTGATGTGGCGTATGACTTGCTCAGATTGATACGTCCTCCCTGACCCAGATGCACTCATCCTTCCTCAGCTTTTTGAAGTTAAATAAACAGTGTGTCACAAGATCCTCCACATACCACCCAAGTGCTCCAGTGTGTGAGAGCCTCTGTGTGTGTCCACAGTGCTTGTGTCTACACTTTGATTTGTGAGTCTGCATGTGTACTTACTGTAAGTGTGGATGCACAGAGACAGATTTTGTGTGTTAGCGGGCAAAGAATAAGGGGGAAGTTTGAGTGTGGATGTGTGACATGACTGTAATGACAATGGCGGGTGACAAATAACGCTGACGCACTCTGTCCCTGGTCTCGATGCTGCTTTAATAAAAAAGATGTTGTCTCTTTGAACATTTTAATTAAACTAAAACAGGACCATCCCCACCCAGGCCTCCACAATGAGCTCTGTACATTTGAAGACAAACAAGACCATCTGTTGCAGGGTAGACATCAAATACATGTCTCTTTTTATGTCACCATGGGCCTGCATGTTGACTTTCATTATTCCTAAAATCCATCTGGAATTTTGATGGGCATGTTTTGCAGGAAAAGGCCTTGAAACCACAACGCAGGGATGTCTTGAAACAAAAGGTCTCTGCGGTTTTGTCTGTTTCTCGTGGTCCACAACAGCAGAGCAGCCTATGTGCGCTCAGATAGCTCATGTCTGTAATTTTAGTTTATGCCATCATTATTACAACACGTTAGTCGTTTTTCATGTCGTTTCTTGGAAATTTATGTATCCCTTTAAGAAACTGATCCAAGGCTGTAAAATTTGGAGCGAAGAGAATGAGGGTCTTTGAGATTTCTGTTTGTTTGAGTGTCTTTTAATGCATGAGGACTTTTTTTTCTGATGCAATTTGCTTTTGTGTTGAAAATTAGAAGGAGAGGAGCAGTTGTCTTACTAAAACAAACATCACTGAATATATTTTTCACATCAAAGAGCAATTATTTCTCCATTTTGATTAAAAAAGTAAAACAATAAGTTGATGGCAGGAACAGGATCTGACTTGCATTTTTGTTAACAGCCAAAACAATTTATTTGTCAGTGTTTATAAAATCATCATCATGACCACTGCTATGTTTAATTTAATTAGGCTTTGTTAGAGCATCATCAGGATTGAGATCACAGCATCGCATTGACAACCTCTTTGCAAAATTAAAATCAGAGCTTTCTCAGCTGGTTCAGATTGCCCTGAAGATTATGAGGACTGGAAACCTTTTCTGAGTATTAAGAAATAAGCAGTCTGTTCTTGGGGAAGCATGTCCTCCACTCTGTCCCCAACGTAAAATTAATGCTTTAGAATCTCCTTTGTGCTGACCTCAATCAAACGTCTCAATAAAGTGTCTGAGGCTGTTTGGCCTCTGCAACAGTCTTATAATCAAAATCAGTCAAATCAGATCAGACAGGCTGGTCAAACAGATCTGAGAAAAGACATGGAAGCCCTGTTTTGATTCATTCATTCATATTCTATGTCACTTATCCTGTTCAGGGTCTCGTGTGGCAGGGTACAGCCTGGACTGGTTACCAGTCAGTCACAGGGCTGACACATGGAGACAGACAAACTTTCATGTGCACACTCACACCTACGAGCAATTTAGAGTCACCATTTAACCTGAAAGAGGAGACAAAATATTAAATATTGGTGAAGGGGACGGGACTAGATAAGCTCTGCTTCTCCCGTCTTCCCTTTCGGACATGTACAAATTGTTCAACTATTGACAATGTATGATGTTGTATGTGTGCTGACGTGACCGAAATAAATAAATAAATAAATAAATAAAACCTGATGAGCATGTTTTTGGACTGTGGGAGGAAGCCGGAGTACCTGGAGAGAACCCACGCATGTACGGGGAGAACTATGTTTCTCTGGTTGTTTGCAGATTGTGATTGGTTCTTAGTCTTTTTATTATTATTATTTTTTTTTTTTAATTTATTTTGACTACAGTGGAAGCAGTTATGCATGTGCACCAAGAACAAACAAGAAGAAAGAAAGAAAGAAAACAAGATCACACTGCATTGTATTGTGTCATTTGATATCATTTGGTCTTGCATGGTATCCTAAATTATTATATTTCACTTTCCTCTTTAAAAACTCAACAATAATGATGTAATGATGGTGTTTTGTGCTAATTTCATTCAACTTAAATTTTGTAACTTCCATACGTCTCTTTATGTTTGATTTTGGTTAGAATAGAATAGAAAGAACTGAACATACTTTATTGATCTCCGAAGGGAAATTCAGGTTGATTACATATTGCTGTGTATCATACTATATTGTATCTTTTTGTATTGTATCATATTGTATTAATACATATTGCATATTACTACAAAGGCAGTAATCTATAGTTTAACATCAATTTTCTTTTTGTAACAAGCCTAAGTTTTAGCATTATAACTACCATGTTTAGGGGTAACATATTAGGAAAGAAATTAAGGATGTTTTTTAGGATCTGTGACTAACAGGGACCCCAAAATATACACAAAAAATTGCAGTAGTGAAGGGGTGGGGGTCCACGTGTTTTTTATAGCACCTACTGGCCGCACCTCAGACCATTCCAGTGTGAATTTTAATCTAAAACGAAGCAACTAAAATATGCTGATGAATACTTTTATTATGTGAAGTAGTTATAGTAATCTGGTAATTCAACTGAGTTACAATTTCAGAAAATGCTTCAGGTATTGCAAAAATCAACAGCACATTACAACACACCAGGTTGGATTTAAGTGATAGTTTGGGATGAAAATCCCCTTTATTCCACTGTGATATCTCGTTATGCAGCATCCCATTAATGTAATATCACAATAGCCCATATCAATGCGTTGGTATCTCTATTCGGATGTGATCTTGCTCTACTAAGGCCTGTGATCCTCCAGCAGTGAGGAATGTCTCTGCATGTTACCACCAGGGGGAGTCTTCTCAGTCAAATAATGGCACCCAAAGGAGTTGACTCTGTATGTCCCAACATCTGCACAAAATCCACATCTCTCTGACTCAAGCTGAAGTAATGAGAATATTAATGATTTGTTTATGTTTTTCGTTCATGCCCTGCACTCTTAATCAAAGTGACTGACAGAATCCCACTGACAGATATTTATCATGACGCCAGTTCAGTATTATTAGTCATTATTAGTCATGCGATGGTAATTTTTATCCATGCAGCTGGAAAGCCATTCCTTGTCTGTTTGGCTTTATGGGGCTTACTGTTGTGGTGAAGCACATCACTAGTGGGGCAATGCCCAGTGTTGCAAGCGACAGGAACCAGTCTAGCCTGGGTTGCAGGCCTATAAAAGGCCACTCCGCTTGGTCCCTTTTAGTTTTCTGTACAACAACTACACGTGTTGAGCTCTGAGTTGAAGCCCGTCCCATTCTCTGCAGATCCATCCTGAAGGAGGAGGAGGCGGAGGAGGCGGAGGAGGCGTTGAGCCCTTTTGTTACCTGTATTAGAGCACCTGGCTGTTCAAAGTTAGTGACAAGGACTGAGTTTAAGATGCCCTCAGGTAAAAGAAACAGTGTTACGCAAAAGCTTTGAACAAAAAGCGTTGGCAGGTCACAACGGTGTAACTTTTTCTACCTGCAAGACTCAGCAAATGGGAATGTTAATTAGGCTCCATCGTGAAAGTTAGGACGAACAGGAGGCACTTCCTCCAAGAACTCATTCACCTTCCAAGTCCGACCCTCTCTCAAGTTTCATTTTGGACTCCGCATACACCTTTCAGCTCGTTATTAGCATCTCACCTGTGCGGCCGGACCATGGATTTCAAACGGTCGAAGATTTCAAAAGCGTTTCAGCCCCATGTCGCGGAAAACAGGCGCTCTACGTGCATCTGGAAGGGTTAGGGAAGCTGCCAATGTGAACGGAACACATTTCCACTTTATGTTACAGTGCATGGCCTCTGGACTAAGTGAGAACGATCATGCACAAACCCCCCCGAAAGCGGAGTCTCAACGTTTTGCTGTGTTTTGGCATCATTTACCTCCGGCTTGGGTGAGTTTTGATTACCTGTGTTTACCTGCATGCACTGTGCACCTCTCATGCGTAGAGCTGGATCCCTGCGTTCTACCCTTTGCTTATTTCTCTCTTTATTTCTTCTCTTCAGGAAAGCATTTCCTTCAGTTGACTTCAAACAAGCATGGGGTGAAAAAATAAAAATTTATCAACAGGTGTGTTTTGGAAAAGTAAACTGTTATTAAGTTCAAATTCCTAAATCCGGAAACTTGAAGTGCGTAAAAGTGTCAGATCAGATCTCATGCCAACACGCGGCAAATCGATTCCTGTTCACGTTTTAGTTCACCTCATGAGACTCCTGCTCCTTTGTGGCACAACATAATTTGAGCCGCTGTCTGTGCTGCAGATCCAGCTCTGGCCCGCATACCTTCATTAATAGCGGCAGACTGAGTCGCATTTCCACATTCCACCGCCGCAGACAGTTTTTACCTGTTTTGCAATAGCTCACCTTGATGCATACACACATTCAAGGAGTTCAGTGCAGTCTGTATACTGCCCTAGAAAGCAGTGCCTTCTACGCATGATTCGTTTTAGGAAATGCACACACGAGTTCAGTCTCATGAAAATCAATACTGAGCTTTTTTTTTAAATTTATTTATTTTCTCTTGTCTGTGGATTCACAAAACTATTCATGTACCGATTTTTTACACTAGAATGAGAATGCATATCTAATGTGAATAATAATTATTTTAAAAAAAACACTCTTTAAGTACAATATACAGGGGTTTTTTTTGTTGTTTTTCTCAAAGTCTGTGAGGCTTTATTTAGCAGTTAAACATTCATTTAATAAAACACAGAAAGCAGAAGTAGAAATAAAGTCTGTAAACTTTTTATTTTTTTAGAATTTACCCATAAATGCACCAGTTATCTCGCCTAAAAACTGTTGTTAACTCATGAAATGTTCAAAGAAAAACGACGTTCCAGCGTGTTGTAGACGTTAAACAGAACATTAAACTTTGAGCTCTTGATCTGATTTTGCTGTACTTTTAGAGCTCTCTTCAGAGGGCGAGCCCACCCTCTGTGGATTTCGTGTGGAGTGAAGCGTGGAACTGACAGATGCTCCTATCACATGACAGCAGCGACAGTATGGGGGTGAAAGTCACCCATCTCTCGTGCTTACTGAGCGCGAGCTGTTAGCTCATTCCTCCCATCCTTTGACTGTGCTCTTCATCTTTCATGGTACCCCTTTCATTCACACAGACTGCAGCCTGCAGGTGTTGAGTGAGGGTCACGATGCTGAGGCGATAAAAGCTCATCCACTCACTCAAGCTCTGCGACAAAAATCTCCCAAAGTATTTGATTTCTCAACTCACATGCCGGGAAACAAGAGAGCGGGTTTTCTGTGCCTTCACTTTCTGCAATCCAGCCGCCCGAGGAGATTATTATCCAGTGAAACATCAGGGTATCAAAATGATTATTTGGGTATTACAGGATGATTGCTGAGATTGTATCAAAGCGCAGCAGACAGGCAGACGGAGCAGAAACATTATAGACGCCTATAGGAGTATTATAGTGCGACCACAGGAAATCATAAGGCCACTGAAACTCATATACGAACACCACAAAAATACTTTGTGTCTCGAAGGAAATATTACAGGAAAACTTGTTTCCAGAGGACAGCATATTGTGTAGATCCCACGGTTTTCATTGGATTATCCACGGGGATATTAATAATAATTATACATTGTCACTTTCAGAGCCGTCTCAATATGAAAGCTTTGGAGTGTAAATCTGACACCAACTTGTTGATCCAGAGTGACGCATCCTTCCAGGGAAATGTGCTGATTTTCTGCACATGGATGAAACTGTGATGATGGTGTGAGGCACAGCCAGGGTCTTTGTTTACTTTTGTCTGGATGGATGGTGGAGCAGAGTGGTGGTAGTGGTGGTGGTGGTGGAAGAGGTGCTGGGTGGGTGATAATGAATGAAAACCTCCTGGACGTCCAACGGGGATCAGATCGGTGTCACCCTATTGTCCCACTGTGGCAAAGTGGGCGGATAGCAGTGTCTCTCGCTGCCCAATGGCAGGCACGACTCTCATGAGAGTGGAGAGAGGCACTTTTCTGCCATGCGAAATCCCTAAAACCATCATCATTCCGGCTCGGGAGCCCACAGTACCGTGTAACAGTCTCCGCTGCTCAGAGATGTCAGAGCCAATCTCAGCGCACACACGGCCCTGGGAGCTTGGAGCTGCGTAGAGACGCACGGCACATCTTCATTTTGTGCGGAAAGAGGACTTAAAACCAGGAATTAAGGAGTTTCTTTTTTCATCCTGTCCGCGCCGTCGATTGTGGCCATTTGCTCAATGTCATCATGATCATCTTCTCGTCGCGCAGTGTACTGCTGTCAGTCTATTACCCACAGATCTTCCTCATCCTGACGAGTGGCAGCTACCTGTAAGTTTGAGCCAATTAATAGAGTCCTTAATGAACGTCAGAGAGCGCGCGCTTATCCTCTGCAGCACAAAGGCGCACGGATTTGGTTTTGGTTCCGTGTAGCTTTCCTACCAGAAAAAGAGCTTTAAACCATTTCCTCTCCATTAGAGACAGGCTCTGAGACAGTTTCATCATTTCTGCGCTTCCACAGATTAAGAATAGATGTAAAGTTATGACGTCTTATCAGAGAAAGAGAGCAGTCGTAGCGAAAACAAACTCGCGCTTTAAATGCGATTAAATTCTGTGAGCATTTTCAGAAAAAAGTTCTCTTTTATACTGACATCAAATTCATTATTAAATTAAATTCATTAGGTGAAAACCCGAGCTCGATAATGTGCCGATGAGATGTCTTCTGAGCCAGCAGTGATGGTTCCTATTCAGTGTGTTGCACATTTTTGGTAGAAAATACTCAAGTATCAGCTTCACAGATTCATTTTGGCCACAGAGTGGCAGAGATGTTCAAGACAACCGGATGCTGAGACTCCTGAGAGAAAAATTGAACACTTTAATCGGGGCACTTTTTAGGCATGCCAGCACCACTAACCTGTCAGAGCGTGTGAAAGATCATCTCTGCGCATTACCTCATCCTTGGTTCATTCTTAGTATTTCGATGTTATCATTTGAACCCACATCTTTAAATATCTGCCAGCAACATGCACGTGATTGACGCTCTAATGCGCTGCGGCTTTAAAATCAAATGAGAATTGCTCTTGCAGGAGAACACTGGCTTTCTGAAAGCTTCCAAAATAATTACTCAGCCATGCTGCCGCGCTCCTTCCTCTGCTGCCCGGAGACCCCAAACCTGATGCTGAAATAGATGTGGTTTTTGGTTTTCTGTTAAAAGTGGCCTCCACTGCTATGTATAGTGATGGCGTGCAGATTAAAACATACCATTGTTTGTTTGGATTATTCAAGTATGTTTTCTGTTCAGCATTAACCACTGATTACGTTTCTTGGAGCACATTTAGATGTGGAAATAATGCAACATTGCCTTAAAGCTGCAGGGCTGATGTTTTGGATGTTAGTCTGTAACGTTTATGGAGCTGTGGGTGGCAAGTGAGCCGTCAGCAAAAGGATCTGACCATGGAGAGATTTTAATTTATTGCACATCACAAACTCTATGATTGAGGAATTTCACACTTAGCGCTCCAAAGGCAATAATGTGACCATCTTCACTCTGATGTTCATATCACATGGCTGGGATGTACCCGTTCAGGATGAATCTGGAAGAGAATTTTGTTTTGCACTGCTCATCTAAAGTTCTTGTTTTTGCACTTGTGCAAAAAAAGAAAATCATATTCAGCGCTGAAATATCTTAATTTCCTGCTCTTGGAAAAAGAGGCACGTTTATCCACTTGATTAAGTTAAGTTGTGTCTTAGAAATTTTTGTGAGTACATTCCTTGGTGAGAGATGCATGCCTAGGAGCTTAATGGTGTTTCTGCTAGGTTCAAAGTGTTCCATGTGATGGAGTAGCTGGCTGTCAGCTCAGTGTATGCTGTAACACACTGCATATTTTCTCAGTTGTGTGTTACTCAAATAAATAACTTTAATGTAATATTAAACTTGCAGAAATGTCTGTAACTTTGACATTTTGTTTTGGATGTGAAGTGAGATTTGTTTCTTTGTCAGGATTTTGTGAAAAGAAAACTAATTTTTTACAATAGATATTCGTCACATGCATACTTTCGCAGTGAAACTGCAGTTCTTGGAGCAGAAAAGCAAAGTTAATTTGTTTAATGAAAAAACATGCAAATGGCTTTAATATTTAAATTTTCACTTAAACATGTACTCCTAAGTGACATGCTTCAGGATTCAGCCGCATGCCACCTGTTGCTTAGAGCCTCCTCCACGTGTGTATCACAGCTGTGTTGTTATGGAATCATAGGACTGTTGAACACTGCAATATTTGCATCGATTTATATATTAGGACTGTTATTTGTCATTCAAAAATCCTGCCTGCTTATATATTTGCATAAACTTATAAAAGTTTCTGGTAACTGCAACATCTACCAGACAAGTGAGAGTTTCTGTGCAGGTCTATCTAATGGTCAGTCCCTGTCTGTGGGTAATGTGCCTCCAAGCTGCAGCCACATGCACACACCCAAACACACACACACAGAGCACACAGCACACGCTAAGCAAACAGAATCGCATTTGTGCACTTTGATGATTTCAGGGATTTAAAAGCTTAGCTGTGGAATTCTCTATTTGCCGTTGTCTCAGGTTTGCGTTGCTCACGGCAGACTGTGTTTCCATTAATAAGCAGGTGGATGACATGATAAAATGCCCGGAGAGGAAGCCTGTTTGTTTAACTTGAAAACATCCCTGTGCTGGTGTGTTAACTTTAAAGCAGTGCACTGAAACATCGGGGATATAAATAACTCAAATGCATTTTATTGCCTTTGGATCTAAACACACAACCAGTTCTACTCCCCTGTTTTGCATGCATTGTGTGGGACTGAATTTGTCTCCAGCTGCACATTACTCGTCTTAATGAGACTGACCTTTTTGTTGGTTCAGACTTCATGTCATTGTTGCCATGAACGACCACATATACAGCAGAGGGTCACAGAGGGTCAGAGGAGTTCAAGCTTGTTTAACAGCAGAGAGAGCAAAGAGGGTCTCAGGGCAGCAGCAGGACCAGAGTGTTAACTACAGATACTGAATGCGCATAATGCATTTACAGCCTTCTTTTTGTTGTTTTATATTTGAAAAGTTATCTAAAAAGTGATGCACAAAAAGGGATGATGCTCTTTGTCCAAGTTTTAGGTCTTTCTTCTTTAAAAAATACATTTGAGGGATCATGTTTTATGCAGAAAAAGAGTATTTTCTTGGTGGTCTTGAAAGCATGGCTGCTAATTAACGTATGAACAATGGCACTTTTACTGTATGTTCCCCCGACTGCACTGGGAGCATCAGGAGAATGTGTGCGGTCCTCTGTCTGCTGACAGATACTGGACTCGCTGATGTTAGGATTTATTTGCACTTGTTTATCTGAAACTGATATTTGTTCTTCTGGCTTTGTTGAGAAAGTTAAAAGACTCCCTGAAAAAAAGGAGGACATGGTTTTCTGAGAGCCATTTGTAATCAAAGATCAATTCTTTGTTCTTAGCCTGGGGTCTTCTTTGAAAATCGTAAAGATGTAAAAAAGTAATTGTTTCAGCTTCTCATCCTCAGTGTCTCTCTCATCGCCTGTTCTTCCTTTTCCCCTTTATTCTGCCATCACTTCTCCTCCAACACAAAACTTGCCGTCGTTAGTTTGCCCTATTTGTGGTGAAGACTTCAGAGATCGACGTCATACTTCAAAGCCAGCACTCATTTCTGGCTCTCTGTCCCTGACATGTTTGAAAAGTATGTATCTACATGGTTTCAAGGCCTATAAACAGAGTCATGGAGAAACTTAACACTTTGTTTAGCTGTGATCTGTTTTGGCTTTCTCAGTGGTTGTAAAGCCATCTTTACCGTTGGTTTTGATATTATTACGTGAAGTGATTAGATCTGATGAGACAGAAGTGCGTGATCAACTCTGCAGCAAGTTAATAATCGACAAATTAGAGCAAACAGTGTTGGAAAATGTATATATTTTCTGTGCAAACCAATCTTAGGATGTGTTTTGAAATAAATAGTCCCTCATGAGTTTTAGAGGCAGCCCTTTACACCCTGAATAACTATAAACAGAGTTACGCAAATTATACGGAATAAAATTTTGTGTGACATTTGGTTACGGAGTGAACTCTGCATTTATATCTAAGAATGGGGAACAAGTGTATTTTCTGTGCGTGTATGAGTCAAGTTTGACAGCTTTGATCAATTAATACAAGAAACAATTCTCATCCTTCAAACTCACACTATTCAAACAAACATACCAAGGATTTAAAGGCATCAAATTAAATCTTTGTTTTCTATTTTCAGCAGTTTTCCCTCTATGCATTTTAATGTTATATACAATAAAGTAGAATAAATTGTAAGATAACTTCAATTTCAAGATGTAGGTGCAGTGTGCAATCAGAAACAAGTTTAGTGTCTTTTATAAAGGTGTAAAAAAGGTATATTATCCAGAGGGAATCCGGGTAAGATCCAGGGAATGTGAAGCTAGGCTATCAACCAGTGTTGCCAGATCTTGCATAGAAACAAGTGACCTGCTCTAAGGAAACAATCCCAAAACAAGCCAAACAGGTGGCCTACTGCATTGTGTAAATGAGATACCTCTTGATAACAGTATAAATATACACATTTATTTTTGTTTCCAGTAAACTGACAGTAAATGTTGTCAACATTAAAACTTTGATTAACTTATATTTTAAAATGTTGATTTAAAGAAAATTCTTACACATTATGCATAGATGATAATATATATTTTTTTAGTTTTAAAAATAATAAATAAAATAAACAATTAAAATAAACAAAGTAAAACTGCAAAAAGAAAAAGTACTGTCACAGACTCTCAGTCGTTAATTTGCACGTGAGTGTGGGCCCTGGAAAAGATCAACAACCAAAATGTAAACATACAGGTTAGTGGTGTGCAATACTGCAAAATTGGGTATCAATCCGATACGAAGTATTGATACTTTTTACATAAGAAAGCAGCTCATCTATCAGCCACATTCATTTTTCAGCTTCAAGATATGTAACCTTTGTATCTTTATATATTTATACATTTTCATTAGTAGGAAAATCATTCATCAGATTTCTTTAACTGGCTGAATAATTGACTGTCTGAATGGTCTATATTTATGTTAAGTTTTCTAAAATTACAACAATGATGACCAATTACACCTAGAAAAATAACGTGAACTAAAGATGGGGATGACTAAATCTTACTTTCATTTCCATAAATCAGCTACCTGGATATTGTTGGCCATGCTGAAAGGACTCTGCCAGGGGTCTGGTTATAGTTTGAGGATTCTCCTCCTCCCTCTGTGTACTTTGCAGCTCGGATCCCTCTTTTTGCTGTGTTATTAGATGTTTTTATAAGTTTGTGGTGTTGTCACATAATCTTATTATTTCTGAAAACACTGCAGCTTGCGGTATTTTGGTCTGCATCTGTAAAATAACACCAAATGATGCTCTTCTCTGCCTCATCAAGCCAGCAGTGCACTGCACACCTAAGTGCCATGATACTCACAGTGCTCATAGTCGGGGGGGTCAAGTTTAGAACCCCCCCAAAAAAAAAAAAAAAAATTCAATTCAAGACTGACAAGACTTTTAAGCGACTACAGATAAACAAGTCCAAAGTCGCTTATAATAAGCCAACTTGGCAACCGTTAATCAACCACTGCAGAAGGCGTCAACACAACCGATAAATTTGGTTTGTGCAAATTTATCGGTTGCACAAAGTTTTAAGAAACTCACACAGAAATATCAGCTTATGTGCAAACTCAGTTTTAAAATTTTAGCACTGTAGTTTTTCCATCATTTTTGTACACAGTACATATGTATCCCTCTGTCTGCAATGCCCTTATCAGCTATTCTGACAGAAACATGCCATCTGTAGTGTATATCTAAGCCTTATGTGTATTACAGATGTCCACAATGCATTTAGCCCAAGTGCTTAAACTATAGAGTATATAATAAAGGGATAAAGTGTCTGTGACATCTCCCATCTATTTCTGAAACTGAGTTTTAAAGCAAAAGCAGTAGACAATAAAGAATATACAGTTGTTTTTTTCATAGATTTAAAAAAAAAAACATTTGACACAATAAACCATACATTATTACTGTCTAAACTACAAAAATACAGAATGAGATGTACAGCACATAAATGACTCAGCAGCTAACTGGAAAACAGACATCAGTCTGTATAAATAAACAACAACAAGTCTGGCATGTTACAGGTCATGTGTGGAGTCCCACATGGATCAGTGCTGGGTCCTAAATTGTTTATATTGTATATCTATGATATTTGTAATGTGTCAAAGCGGTTTCATTTTATTTTGTTTGCTGATGACACAAACTCTTTATGCTCTGGTAAAGACCTGGATCATCTTATAAATACAGTGGTAAAGGAATGGGATGCTTTGAAACATTTGTTCAGTGTTAATAAATTATCTTTAAATGTTAATAAAACTAAATATATGATGTTTGGAAATTGGAAAAATAATACCAAGATAAAAGTTAGGATAGCTGAAATGGAAATGAATGCGTTTATGAGAAGAAATTCTTAAGAGTCACTGTAGATCACAAGCTGTGTTGGAAAGCACATGTTGATTGCATTAAAACCAAAATATCAAAGTCTATCTATATTGTATAAAACCAAAGATTTTCTTAATTTAATAACCACAAATCCTTTTTTCCCCTTCAAAATAAAGCAATCAGGGTCATAAACCGAGCTAATTATTGGGAGCCAACACACAAATTATTTTTAAATCTACAGGTTCTAAAATTTTCTGAACTTGTGGATTTGAGAATAGCCTCACTGATGTTTAAAGCATACAATAAGATGTTACCAGATTGTATCCAGAGGTTGTTTAAAATTACAGAGTGTGAGTATGAACTGAAGGGGAGTTGTATGTTCACGAAAAAAAAGAGCAGAACAAATGTTAAACTGAGATGTGTTTCAGTACGTGGAGTTAGTCTGTGGAATCGATTAGACACAAACATGAACAAACACATGGTAGGTTAAAAAAATTATTTAAACAAATGACGATTGTAAGATATAGAAATGTGATGTGAACACATAATGAGACTGATATTTTGGATAGAAAAAAAGGTTCTATGTATGACAAAATAGTATTTAGATCTGTCTAAATTATTGTTAATGTAAATCTAAAGGAAGCTGAGTAAATCATGAATTTGCAAAGGGTAGGTAAAATAAGTGCAGGCGTCAGCCTACACCTTCTTGGTCTTATTTTGTTATTTGTTTCATTGATGTCTGTTGTTGCTTGTTTGTTGTTAATGGAGAAATGGCATTAACACAACATTTGTTTATTTGTAATTTTTTTACTTTAATGTGCGTAAATTAGCCTTTATGTTGAAAGTTACCAAAATAAACTAAACTAAAAAACGGTAACATCTTCAGGGTGACTGCCTGTCAATCAACTGAGCTCTGACTGGGCAAACTTGCAATCTTAATATCTTCTAAACTTCTGAGTTAGAAAAAAAATCACCCCCCATACAGTGTGTGCCATTGGAGAAATAAGCTGTTCAAATGGGAGTGATTTTCTTTGTACCAGGCTGGAAATGTGTTCATTTCTGTTGTGGCAATGGCTGTTTTTGGTTTTGCATGTATGTGGTTTCTGGTACTTCTGCCTCAAGTGGACACTCGGAGAACTTTAGATTTTAGCACTTATATTTTTAGAGTTTCACATATCAAATATGTGATTCAGCCTGACCATTGACTGATGTTGACTGATGTATTTGTCCTTCCACAACAGGGCCCTGTCCTCGGTGGTGGCTCTGGGTGCCAACATCATCTGCAACAAGATTCCCGGTCTGGCGCCTCGCCAGCGGGCCATCTGCCAGAGCCGCCCAGACGCCATCATTGTTGTGGGTGAAGGTGCTCAGATGGGCATCAATGAGTGTCAATACCAGTTCCGGTATGGACGTTGGAACTGCTCAGCGCTGGGGGAACGGACAGTCTTCGGTCAGGAGCTGCGAGTAGGTCAGTCTGGGTTCTACCATAAATGGAGAAACCACAGTCTACACTTCCATGTGTTTTTGTTTTGCCTAGTCCTTACTTAGGTCAAAATAATTTCTATTAAATTGAGCAGTAGATTAGAAAAAACTCTAATTAAAAAAAATGGATAAAAGGATAAAACAAGAAATTCATTTTTATTTATCTATGACTGATTGATATTTAACTTTGATGGTACAAATTTCAAGACAAATCTGCAGTCAACAGAAAAAGACCATAAGTTTGCAGCAAATTCTTAGTTTCTGGTAAAAAAAAAAAAATTCTACCAAAACTCCCTTCAAGCCTGGCCTGCCATCAACACATGTTAATAATTTGAGAACTCCTTGAACTCTTCAATAAATAAAGACAGTGTTTAATTTTCGTGCGTGGAAGGCAGTAAGTTGACCAGCACAGCACAGAACACACTGACTGATTCCATTTACAGGGAACCAGAGTCTTGACTCTAAAAACTGAAAATATCAAAAAAATTCCCCTAGTGTAATGTGACTTTAGATTAAAGAATGGTGGATGGTTTCAAGCAAAAGGTTTTCAGCTGCTAGCAACCTTATACATATAAAGTCATGTAGATTTCAACATGTTTTTTTATTCTCTGTATCTGACAGCTCTGTGATTACTTTGTTGCTATGGCTGGTTTTGATGCGTCTTTCTTTAGACAGCTCGTTTCCTGATTGCCTATTGTTCAGTGTGGTAGTGTGGTTATCCACAGTGTTTTCATTGCTGCTTTTGGGGTTTCCCAACACAACAGGATATCAATACCAATTATTAAATATTTGATAGTTATGATTTTAAATCAGTGGAGTCCTGATCATCATCATCAAGTTTTTGCTGCCTCTCTTCAGGAGGAAAGAACAGTCTAAAATATGCTGGCTTATCATGTAGTGTGGTCCCTTCTTTTGGCAGATGCTAGATAAATGTTATGTGCAGTTAAATATTTCATAGTGTGTTGAGTTGGAAGTAAAAAACTCCTTTAAACTTCAAATTCGTGGATCATTCCTACTCTAGAATCTTTTCATTGACATGTGACACATTTTTGTTCATGAGCAATGTATACTTTCATGAGCTGCTTTTGGATTAAAGGGAATGGTAAGGTGAGAAACTAAAATGATGTTGTTGCTTGAGAACATAAATACCATTAGAAACAAATCTGGACTAGCATGTGTTGATCTTTAAATGTAATTGAATCCAGGAAATGTGGATTCCGTGTATTTGTGGGATGCAAAACAGAGGATGTTTTTGGTTGTCATTTGGTCATAACGATGAAGTTGACAATGATAATACCAGTGAATTTCCTTTCAGAGAGGGAACTAGGTTACATAATGTGTGTTTGGAGCCATGCTATTGTCTTAGTTTTCAGTAATAGCAAAAGAAGTGGATCAAAGATGTGGTACCAGCACCCAGCCCTCTGAACCCCATGAAATACGGCCCTTCATAAGCCAAACCCAAGCTGCACACATTACACAGTCAAAACTCAAACCAGCAACAGTCTCTTTGACTCTATTGTATAACCATTTTTGTTGGCATTGATCAAGAGAACTTTATATACTGCTGATTCCAGCCCGTCTTAGTTGCACTCTTTTCTATCAACATTGCTGTGTTTCTCAACAAGCTCTGGTTCCTGCTGGTAAATGTTCAGCAGTGAGTCCACTGGTATTAGTTAAGATATAGTTTTGGAAAAGCTGTATGATTAAAAACTATCTAGCAAATGGGGACCAAAATGTGGATAACATATGTTGTTAATGGGGCAAAACTGTTTGTGTCCACGGCTGGCTGTCTTGAGAGAGTGTGCACATACATACAGAAAAGCAGACAAACTTTTACATTTACGATGCTTTTGTTCAGGAGACTTGACATTCCACAAACCTCATTTGAATTGCTTTTGTTTCACTGAGACTTTTATGTATTTCCTTTCATTTCATAAGATGCTTTGTTGCCATTACGTTGTGGTCGGGCTGTGCATTTAATCCAGTGGCTCTGTTAACAATCGCCCCTCTTTAAGAGTAGCTGAATTAGCTCCAGCCCCCTCTCCAAAAGCCTTTTCTCTTTGTTGTGAATGTGGCACTAACTTTTTTGTAATGGAGCTCATCTTGTTTTCCTCAAAACTAAGCATGCCCCTTACTTCTTTTTTCAGTCTGATCGTTCATGCACTTCTTACAGATGCAGAGATTAAGGGATTAAAATGTTCATTAAAAGCATCACTATCTCTTTTCTGAAGACTTGATGCTCATGCCTATAATTTATACACCGTCTACTCAAAATTCATTACAGAATCGAGAAACAACTTTTGAACTCTACTAGTGGTTTTTAAACTTGATTTTATCCAGTTAAAGCACATGCAAAGTGATTTAGACCCTTGTGGAGGCCCTTAAACATGTATGTCTTTAACCACATAATGGTGTCATCTGAATGCCATGCTCTCCCTTTTGTCTTTGTGTTTGGTTTCCACAGTGGATCTGAGCCAAAAAACACTTCATGTGCCCATTCTGGGCACATAATGTTGGTGTCCAGTTCTTGATAGAGATGGATGATTATATGGCTAGCCTTGATCATCCAATAATGATGGGACTCGGTGGCCTTCTCATAAAGTAGTCCAATGATGACGTCTTCCTTCCCTCCTCAGAACTTTTACTCATTTCCCATCATTGATATGGGTTTTTTTGATGTATAATGAAAATAACCAGTGAAAAATAACTTATTTTTTCTCTTAATCTTTGCTCAATGTGACCATGACCACATATCTGTCAATTATTAGCTTTCTTAAATCACGTAAGATGGTATGACAGAGTGCATAGCAAGCTCACTTGGCACAGATGCACGTGAAATGTGGCAAAGTTAAACCCTTGCCAAGGTAATTGCTTAACTTTAATTTCATCAGTAACTATGAGCCCATTTCTGCACTGAGTCATGCACAAACCCCAGATACTTTCTGTCTCCTTCAAGTCAATACATTTATTTCTGCAGGAGAAAACGTCACATTATTTGTGACTTTTGACAGCGCTGGCGTGTTTTGTGGAACCCTGGCTGCACACAGCAGTTCTTTGTTTGCTTATTTTAGTAAACTGTCTAAACAGAAACTTGTGCCTTGGTGTTGTGATTGTATTGAGCTTCATGCAAATAAAAAGAGGTTAAAGGTTGGTTGAGAAATCCCCCAAAAGTCTGCTGTCCCATCTGTAAGTACAATACAGGTTTTTTTCTATCAAGTAATCCACTGGCTAGGGATGGGTTGAACCCATTCAAATGCATGTTTCAGGGTCATAAATGTGTTATTGATAAAACTGTGGTTTAAAGCAAGCCAACAATTCAAAGATGAACGATAAATTCACTCACAGGCTGGGACATGAGTTGCACAGAAAATAAAGTTGTACCATTGTACTGAAGTGAACTAAAGTCTTCTCACCACAGCACATCCTCATTCTGGACTCATACTCTGGATAATGTCTTAAAAAAATACATCTCCTTTGAGCTGCATTTCATCTCAAATAAATCTGATGATTGATTACAACTTTGAAGAAACAGCAAGCAGATGTAAAAAGTTATCACAAGTTTGTCTTCATAACTGATTCAACAGTTAAAAAAAAAATGTGGTGTTGTGGCTGTCATCAGTGCAGATAATTACGGTATTGGCATTGGAGGGAGGTTAGGCAGCAAATGAGGGATCATATTATTTAAAGCAGTTAAGTTATACTGCAAATGATCTCATGCATTTCATATGGGGAAATTTCAACTGCCATCGTCACTGGTCAACATGTGACATAGTGACAAAGTGCGTCATTTATGGTATGGTTGTCAAATTGTTTTAACAGAACTTCTGTCATGATGGACTTGTTTTATATATATATATATCCACAGGCCACTTTATTAAGTACACCTTGCTAGTACCGGGTTGGACCCCCCTTTGCCTTCAGAACTGCCTTAATCCTTCGTGTCACAGATTCAACAAGGTATTGGAAACATTCTTCAGAGAATCTGGTCCATATTGATGACATTATATCATCACGCAGTTGCTGCATATTTGTCGGCTTCACATCCATGATGCAAATCTCCTATTCCACCACATCCCAAAGGTGCTCTATTGGATTGAGATCTGGTGACTGTGGAGGCCATTTGAGTACAGTAAACTCATTGTTATGTTCAAGAAACCAGTCTGAGATGATTCCAGCTTTATGACATTGCGTGTTATCCTGCTGGAAGTAGCCACCAGAAGATGGGTACACTGTGGTCATAAAGAGATGGACATGGTCAGCAACAATACTCGGGTAGGCTGTGGCGTTGAAATTATGCTCTTTGGTACTAAGGGGCCCAAAGTGTGCCAAGAAAATACCCCCCCACACCATTAAACCACCACCCTCAGCCTGAACCGTTGATACAAGGCAGGATGGATCCACACTTTCATGTTGTTGACGTCAAATTCTGACCCTACCGTCCGAATGTCGCAGCAGAAATTGAGAGTCATCAGACCAGGCAATGTTTTTCCAGTCTTCTATTGTCCAATTTTGGTGAGCCTGTGTGAACTGTAGCCTGTTTCCTGTTCTCAGCTGACAGGAGTGTGGTCCTCTGCTGCTGTAACCTATCTGCCTCAAGGTTTGACGTGTTGTGCGTTCAGAGATGCTCTTCTGCATACCTCAGTTGTAACGAGTGGTTATTTGAGATACTGTTGCCTTTCTTTCAGCTTAAACCAGTCTGGCCATTCTCCTCTGACCTCTGGAATCAACAAGGCATTTTCACCCACAGAACTGCTGCTCACTGGATAATTTCTCTTTTTCAGACCATTCTCTGTAAACCCTAGAGATGGTTGTGCGTGAAAATCCCAGCAGATCAGCAGTTTCTGAAATACTCAGACCAGCCAGTCTGGCAACTACAACCATGCCACATTCAAAGTCACTTAAATCACCTTTCCCCATCCTGATGCTCAGTTTGAACTGCAGCAGATCGTCTTAACCATATCTACTTGCCCTAATGCAGTGAGTTGCTGCTATGTGATTGGCTGAATAGAAATTTGCGTTAACAAATGATGATAACAGACTGTCACCAGACTGTGTCACCCTTTTAACTGCTTTTTGAAGTATCTGGTTATCCAAAGCGTCACAAGTTCTCCATTAGCAGATGTTAATACATTGCACTCCATCTGTAATCAGATTGATTCATTTGAACAAATGGGGATTCATTTTTTTTATTAACAGTTTTATTACAAGGCTGTGTTTAATACTTGATTGTGATTGGTTTAAACCACGTAACAGCAGCTGTCTCTACTGTGGAAACAAGGAGCAAGATCTTGTCCTACAATCCAGACAACAGCAGCACATTCTGGGTGAAATAGAATCCCTCCATTTTGCTTCTGGATCTTGCTCACCCTGTCAAGATCCTAATCCTTGCACAGTGCTAGCACATGTGTAATGTGCTTTTGCATTTGAAGACAGCAAGGTCAAGATCTGACTGCTGGTGCTGTAGGTTGGGTGCTGACAGTGTTCATTCATTAAAGCAGTGTCTCACTAGTTCATCATGGGAAACCACAGACACCACAGCTACTGCAGAACTCCCCCTCCAGTCAGACACTGTGGAAAAGTGGGCGATTTATCGTTTTCTCTTAACACCTTATTGTCAGAGTGCCATTTGCTTGAACACAACTTTCACAGTTGTGATAGTTTTCCAAAGCCTGTTGCTCATGATTGAAGATGTTTTCTGACCATGTCTGTGTGCATTATGGAATTCTTTAGCATGGCATATGAAATCATGGAATACACCCCTTCAACCAAATGTTCCAATCCCTTCTCCCAATCTGCAAATTCCCACATCATCATAATCAAGTAGTGGGGAGAAGCTATACCCGTTCCGCTCCCATTCGACTTTTCTATTCAAATCCCCCAAATTATGAACACTAAACCTTTCCCCCTTGCTCTGTGATCCAGTCTTACTTTTGGACTGCAGGGAGGAGATGTCGGCATTTTTTCAAGAGCTAAAGATCAGCCAACCGCAAGTCTAATGCATTCTCTCTGTGCTGCCTGAGCTTGGAGGCAGCCTCTCTGTTCTGGAGCTGCTCCATGGTATTACATTTGCTTTCCAAGAGAGCACACATTAATAGCTGGGTTATTGAGCATTACTGAGCCCGAGATATCTTCATTCAGGAGGAGTGATTTTGTTTCACAGGCTGGTCATTTGATACTTCATTTAGACCTTTACTGCGAACAGAAAGTGTCCTCAGTTCAGACAGCGGCTTCTGTTGGCGCTGTCACTGCTCCTTGACACTCTGTTGAACGCTAGACTTGAGGAAGGATGGACTGATGGAAAAATATAAAACACCCCATTTTTGTTTTAGCTGTATGCCTCAGCAGTTTATCTGTTTCACAGAGAGTGTTGGCTTGCTTGTTATGCTCTAACTGACAAATTGGAGAACAACACCATAAAATCGCAGTGAGATTTGAAACTGGCAATTTAAGCGTGTCTGTTTCCTTTGCAAAAGCAGATTTAGCAGTCCTCCGCATGTGCCCTGCTCTGGTGTTGGCATGACTTGGTACCTCCAGTCTGTAAAAATGTGGAATGAATTATCCTGTGCTAACAGAAACGGGTGTTAGTGAGTGGCTTTTTGCAGTCTATTAAGAAGTAATAATAAAATTAGAGACAGATCCATCAGCGAGGCAAGAGGGAAGCAGGGGGTTGTATGATAGTAATTGTGGTCAATGCTCCAATCATAATACATAGCCTGGTTTTACAGATGAATCATTCTATTTGAGATATTTCTGCTAAGACTCATCCCGTGATTATAACTTCTTATATATTCAAGTGTGTTCACCTATGCATGAAGTGCATAAAGAGCCATGCCAGATGTGGTTTCTATTCCTAATCTTAAATTATAGGATCACAGTTTTAAGATTAAGCAAGAAATCTCTACCCCATTCCTCAATTTTGATGGCATATGGTATTATATGGTCATGCTATAGTTTCCTGTTGCATACATTCTGTTATTATCCAGCTGTATTAAATACTAGAATCTGATTGGTTAAAGCCCCACAACCACAGTGATACAATGATTCATTCCCAACAACACATAACCTAATAACACGTTTCAAGTCATATCAAAATTCAGAAAAGGGTTCCAACACTCTTCGCCTCCGCCTGTTGACACTGTGGCAAAAATATTAGTTCCTGTCTCAGACTGGTGTTGAGTTCTGACACTTATGATGACAGTTACCGGGCACACTTTTTGAAAGTAGTCGGATCCAGGAGCTACTTGAACCCAACCATCTCCGACAGGAATCAGTGAAGCAAGATCCAGCAGACATGGTCAGGGTGTCTCCAAGTTGCTGATTGCTTTATGTAACTTAAACCACAAACGGTAGTATTTCAAAACACCAACAACCACCAACCAATAAGAGCAATGCGGCATGTGCCATAGCACAAAGCTGCAGACCACTGGAACTATTTGGTAAATCAAAATGTCACTCATTCTGGTCAGCAGTACAGAAAAGACATCTATCTTCCAAATGAACACTAAAAGTTTAGTTGTTGGTTTTTTGTTTGTATGGTTTTTTTTTTTTTTTTTTTTTAAATACATCATATAGTTGGTTTAAAGTGGCTGTAATACTGAATTCAATCCAGGAAGATTTTTATGAAATGGCTAAAGCAGTGCTTTTTCACTCTCATCTTATAAAACTGATTGGTCATGTTTGAGATTGGTGAGAAATCATGCAAAATTTTCAACAACTCAACTCTGAAAATCAAATATTACATTATCCAGTCTTTTGATTTAAATAAGTGTCAGTGATAGAGGTCTCAGTGCTCTGCCTGGTGATATAAAGCCATCAGCCATAAATCAAGGGCATTGTTTGATTCTTATTTTAGCTCTAGTACATCAAAATGCTGTTCAGTTATAATTCCCTTCAGTGTCTTGTCCTCTGAATATGTTATACATGCTTTGCCAAAGCACTTCATTTAATCTTATATTTTTTTATGTCTTATTCTTGATTGGAAGGGCTTTATTATTATTATCATCAGATATCATTATAATCTGACATTCCTTTGCCTAACCACCTGTAGTATTGATGCCCTTCTCCAGAAAAGGCCTGCTTATGAACACCTTATAGCTCTGTTCAGATCACACTGCACTTGATGTTGGTGATTAGTGCTTGAAAGTGGACACCTTTCATCGCTTACACTCAGCATCAAAGGGCCAACACTGGCCCCCTTGTCATGAAACAGCCTCCTCTGGTTACTCTCTGTTTGACTTTCCAGTCAGTTTGTCACCGTCCTGATTCATGCTTTCATCTGAAAGAGGTTTCTTGTTGTGTTGGCAGTGAAATATTACAAAAGTTCAATCATACTGCCTCTGGCTCATTGCACAAGAATACATGCAACACTTAAGCAGGTAAGCCTTTTGCTGCAGAAGGAAGAAAGCTGTGCATTGTTTTAGGAGTGCCAAAAAAAAGGATTGGATTTGTCTTTTGTTTGAAGATGACTGGATTGACATGCTTCGGGAGGAATCTAGACAGGACACTGTTCTGTTTATGTTTAACTGACACAAAAACCTTTAGGAAGAAGTCTGTCCTGCTCTGTGACCTATATCAAACCTTTCTCCATTTTGCCTTCTCTTCATTTTTCTTCTTTTTTTTTTAAACCAAAGATAGGCACTGAGTGATGGCCTTAAGCTGTGGTCTGCAACAAACTTTTATGATGAGAGAGGGATAACAGGATGGGCAAGTGGGATGAGATGTCTGAACTGTCAGCCAGTTTTCCCTCCCAAGACTTTAAAAACAGCAGTCCATCCAGTGGCTCAATTTGCAAATGTGAAGCCCTCTTGCATCATTCCTGGACAAGTCCTCCAGCCTGTTGTTTTGATGAAGTGTTGAAGTTAAGTGATGCAGAATAAAGAACACAGTGTCTGCTTTTGGTGGCAGTCGAGGTGATGGATAGGTCAGTCACTCCAGGAATGTTTGGGGTTTGTATGGAAAATAGTCAGTGAAACTGACTGATTTGCATAGTCTTCTGATGCTGTTATGCAAATTATTAGTTACAACTCATATGGTTGGCTAGACATATCATTTTTAAGTGATGGAACTAGCATAAAGTTATTTTAACCCAAACCCTAATGTGTTTTTTAAGCTAACTGAACGTTTATGTTGCCTAAACCGAACTACTATGGCCTGGCTCTTAAGGCGGCAACAATAGAAGGTGAGGACAGAGGCAACGTTTGAGCCCTGACTCTGGGGCTTTTTTTTTTCCAAACTCCCACTGAAGCTCTTTTTCCTTAAGTTCTAAACACTGCATCTCTACCTGTAGCTCCAATTGAAGCAGCTCAGGGTCAGGCGCCCAAGTTCAGCCTGAGTAGTAACAGTGCCCAACAGGTGTAAGGTGTAATAACTTTTTGCTCAGCTAACGTGATGTGAAGTTTAAACCTCAGAGCCTGTTTTTTATTCTGCTTTGAGACGTGTACTTTATAGTGAGCAGCAATGGGAAGATAATAGGAAAAAAAACAAAAAACAAAAATCATGGCTTTTAGGCACAACACAACCCTTACCATGACTGAGTCAAGGGCATATTACAAAGTAATACAAAATAACTACATGCCAAATTGCAACGATGGAAAAAACACAGTGAAGGGATGTGAAGACTCAAACTAGTCCACAACTTTACCACCAATACCCCTCTCTATTCTTCGCCTACCTAACCAGCCGCTCACCTTACTAACTAATGCCTGGCTCTTCACGTGTTTGGCAGCGGCTACTTATGCACTGCACTCGCTCCTTCAAATTTTAAGTGCATAAACTAGCAGGTTTGAAAGGCAATCTGCATTAGACTGCCTTCCAAGGTCCCGCACCCCACAACACTAACAAAACAACAAACAGGTAAGGCTCAAAAGGGCAACCCCTCTTAACCTGATAGGAGGGCAATGGGCGTTTAGCATCCACAAAGCAGTTCATTAGACAAAACACTTCATTCATCTGTATTTCCTGATCAACATGCTCAACACCTGTCAGAAACCATCCAAAAGTTACCACAAAGCCGTGTCGCCCCCTGTGCACTCGCTCCTGGTCTCCGAGAAGGGATTGGAACATTTGGTTGAAGTGGGTGTATTCCATAATTTCATATGCCATACTAAAGAATTCCATAATGCACACAGACGTGGTCAGAAAATATCTTCAATCATGAGAAACAGAACAGTACCTGAAACACTCCCATACTGACGTCAGGTGCCTTCATTCACAAAAAGCAAAAGTAGGTCAGTAGGTCAGGGACTGGTGTGAAAAGGCACAAAGGACTAATGCTGGAAAAAACACAAAAATTCTTTAGCCATGCAATTAAAACTTTATGGGGGGAATATTTACCAGATCCACGGTTCAAAATTTGTGGGATCGACCCCCCACATGTTACCGCCCGGCTCTTAAGGCAGCAACAAAAGAAGGGGAGAACACAATTGGCAACGTTTAAGCCCCAACTTTGGGGCATTTATTTTTAAAACAATAATGACAATTATGTTCCTGCTGTTAGTATTATGAATTCTGTGCTGTCTGTGCATGAGTGCAAATGAGAATCGGTAGGAAAGCATATGTAACAAAATGTTAAGTGTTGAGGTGCATGTAGAGTGCACAAAAGAAAAAATCCAGTGGCTGCAACACGGCCGACCGGAGGATGGAGTCTGTGGAAGAGAATGCGCCATGGCAGAAACCAGCCTTTTATAGCCCTGGAAACACATCGGGCTCTAGTGGTCCCCGGAACCATGGCACCACAAAGAAAACAAACACACCAGATCACATATTAAGGAACCCTGACACTAACCATGCGGTTACCAGTTTGCAACAAAATTTTGCACATCCAAAAGTCAGAACATGTGAAACACTTCAGCCAGGTTTACCTTGAATTATCAACTAATTATGCTTTTTTTATTGCTACAAGACTGCCTTTTTTAAGATCTGACTAGACCATGGATATGTATTAAAGCTAAGTCGGACACATAGACCTGCACTTGTTGAACAGAGACCTGAAACTAAGAATGGCAGCTTTGTTTACAGACCAAGCTGTCATATTTAATGGGCTGAAGAGAGGTTAGCAAATATAGGGTGTGAGTTTTGCCATTGTCCTTGAAAGCAACACCTCCAATCAAGGCCTTCATGCCCCTCTTTCACCAATCTCCCTTTTCTTTTTCTTCTTCTATAGCTGAGCTCTACATCTTTGCCAGGTATCAACAATGGTATCAGTACTGATCAATACTTGTGTGATAATATCGATACTTAAGTTTCAGTTTCTCTTCTCTATGTGCACTCCTCTCACTCACGTCTCTCATGTGTACTCAGATACGCACTGCTGGCTGCGTAATGGCAGAGAGGATCATCGTTTGGTGTTATTTTACAGTTGAATACCAAAATACTGCAAGCTGCAATGTTTTCAGAGAACATGTAAGGTTCTGTGGCAACACCACAAACTTATGCAAACATCTAAAGCAAAATTATATCATGCCACCTGGGCAAAAGCAGTGTCTCATTTGGGTGACCCTGTTGAAAAATTTTGAGAGGCAGGCACATTATTGATAGACAGTTGGAAATGCTGGGTTCCTTTGATCTAGTAGAATGATACCCCTGGTGGGCTGTGATGGTATTGCAAGAGGGCTGCCAAATCATTTCCAAAATAGTATGATTTTTGTGGGGGTGGGGATTTTATAATATGAAAATAAATGTGTTGCAACATGTTATATATGCTTAGTCAGGTGGAGCCTCCAGTATGTTTCTCCTGTATTTGGCTCAGTCCTTTATGTTCAATCTGCAAAAAAGAAGTGATCGGAGCGTGCATCATATGACTGAGTTTCTGCTACATGTAGCGCCTAGCACCCCCTGGGGGCCTCCAGGGGGCGCTAGGGGGGCCTCAGAAAATTGGAGGAAAGGGGAAAAAATATAATCAAATTATTTTTATTTTTCTAGTTTATTCTTTTTATACTAACCATCAGCTGTGACAGCTCAAACTTGGGCATGATGATCATCATCTTTGTTGACATGGCGGTTTGCGCCTGTTATCAAGCAAAGGTGGTCCCCAGCCAGAAGCTAATGCTGTTTGGGAGGCCTTGGCATGGTAAAGTTTGGGAACCCCTGGTGTAACTAATAAGAAAAAGAGTTTGTGTGAGTCTTTGCTGTTTACATTTCTCAGCTCTTTGTATTGCGTACGGTGGAGTTCCGCCCTGATGTGCGCACATGAGACAGTTACTGGAGAAAATAAAGTCTGCGCTTACTGTGATCATTTAGCAGAGTTTAAAGATACATGTTATCATCTAACTCCGTGTCCACATATAAAGTCAGCACAAGCAGAAGTTCTCCATCACTCTGTGTGGTTTATATTTACTTTAAACTTCATCCTGATCACTTTGTGGTGACTGTACTACTCAAGCTGTGAATTCGCCACTGATCCTTTTTACTGTGACTGATTCAAAACCACAGACTCAAACTGGTCCTCAGCACATCGTTTTTGTTTGCATTATGTACCAGTAATCAGGGTATAGGTAATTTTTCTGCCGTTCTCTAGCGTACTTAGATCCCTCTTGATTATGCCCGTTGAATCAAGGCGCGCCGCACGCCAGTAAAATGTATGCCCAGGAGGCAGGCAGAAAAGCAGGGCAGGATTTTATTGGTTTAACAGTTTGGCTGCCAAGCGCTAGGATTGGCTGATGTTTTCCCAGATTTACTCCTGCTGTAGACAACAGATATTTTTCGCTCTATTTTAAGAACACATCATGCATTGATTGTCATCGGGACATGAAGATCAATAACAAAAAGTGTATCTGAATCTGAATACCAATACTACCTTTAAGGTATAATTAGGTTAATACACCTTTTTGTAGGGTTTGTGCAGTTTTATTTTATATAGCCCCTTTTTAGGATGATTTTGCTGAGGGTTAAATGTTTTAAAGCCTTTCAGTGTTTTAATTCCTTTGCTGTATTGTTATGGTAGCTGCTGTCGTTAGTTTTGCACAACAATGTAACATCAGAAATATTGGTGACGATCTTGATTCTTGTTTAAGAATTGTTGGGATTGTCCA
This sequence comes from Labroides dimidiatus, assembly GCA_030710495.1. Lineage (NCBI taxonomy): Eukaryota > Metazoa > Chordata > Actinopteri > Labriformes > Labridae > Labroides > Labroides dimidiatus. Next base: position 15,852,491 of record CM061147.1, read on the forward strand.
TCAAATTTCCACAAAGGAGGCACTTATTTTGCATTTCAGATCACTGACTTTTTTACAAGAAGACAGGGGCTGGGCATTTTTTTTATAGGTAAGCATTTGATACATAAAGTGAGGTGACTAAATGTGTTCATTTAAAAATCATAAGTCTCACAAGTGCTTGGTTCTTTAAGTTTTAAAATAGGCATGTATTTTATTTTGCCTTCATACCATTTCTCCTCTTATAAACTGTACTGTAAGCATCCCAATGGGGATAACAAAATGCTTGCAGATTATAAATGCACTGGCTGAGCTCCTTCCCCTTCTCGGAATCAGTTGATGGCCATTTGTGGTGAAATCATATCCCCGCAGAATGCGAGTACAACATCACAGTCCAACCTAAGGCTAATAATGAACGGACAAGAAAATCTATTCAAATGACCATGTGGTTAAGTCTGAGCTTTGTTTCCTCATTTTGACAAACGTAACATAAATGCAAGATGAAATATTAATTTTGACCAGCTGAACTGTTTCTACTGACTCCTTTTAAATCATGTGGCGATGCTGCCACCCCAAAATAGACATTTCCATTAAATATCAACTACAGAATAAACATTCTTTTCTTAGAAACAAATATGTCATCTGTGCAATGTAAGTGTAGCTGCCTATGCTCTCAAGACAATGACCTTTCAACATTAAGGAAAAAGAAAAAGCCAACAAAATGTTTCAAAGCAATCATTATGGGGCTGCATGGCCAAATTTTTGAAGAAAAACTGTTAACCTCTTTGACATACGGGCTTATTCAGATATTTATGTGTTTGTGCTTAATAAAGACAGACAAAAAGTAATTTTTCAAATTGAGGTTTTACAAGAACACACAGTTGGATAAATTGGATACTTTGACACTGGTGAACTCCCCAAAAATACCATCAATCATCTCACTGCCGCCAAGATTTTTCCCTTTGTGGGATTAATTTCTTGATGGTTGTACTCTCTAAAGGCAAATTGGGGTTATCAACTGACATAAGTAATGGTTCACTGTATTCTGTTATCCCAACAAATTTGTTCTAACCATTATCTTTGTGGAAAGCTTTAACATCTCTTATTGTTGTGCAGAGCTACCGGCAAAAGTGCAGATTCACTCCCAGTACTTGATACCATTTGGATAACAGCCTGGAAATGATGCATGCTTTGTGTTATGGTGGAACGACGGTGGATAAAAGACCTGTTTTACAGCCCATCACCATGTGGGTAGCTGTAATCCTCTCTCCCCTTCTCTGTTTGAGTCCAGAGAAAACAGAACAGTCGTGTGTGTGTGTCTGTGTGTCTGTGTGTCTGTGTGTGTGTGTGTGTGTGTGTGTCCAAGTGTGTAGGATCTTTCCTCTAACTTTATCTGATAGGGAATTCTGATGTGTTGTTGTTCTACAGTGTGTGGGCTGTGGTCACCACGGCTCAGTAAAGGTCATCTCTTACTCCTTTTCTCCTAATGTTTCGCCTCACTTCCCCTGCCCACAACATGTGTCGGTATCTAGGGTGGGGCCTCTCGTCCTACGCGACCAAACACTGCTATCATCGCCAGGCCCTCTTTGCTTGTTCATTCATCAACTCTGCCTCTGTCTCAGCCCGTGTGGGTGTGTCGGGAGTTGGGCCGGGGTCCCTGTCCTTTCTTTCCCCTTGCTCCTTTCTTTCCAGCCTGTTTGACACATGGATTCCTGAAAATTTGGTAAATGGACTTTCAGGACATTTAGGGCCTGGTTCGCTCATGGATGACACAGTGGGATGTTTTAGTGACAAATGTTCCCTCAAATCTTGAAATCTTCAGTTTGCAAGAGGAGCAGAGACAGTCTCCCATAATGGTGACTGTTTAATATCACCAGGGATGTGCAGTTAAGTTAACTAATATATGTCATCATCCTTCACCTTCACCAGAATTCCTCTTTGGTATTGTGCTTTTGCAAAGTTTTTTTTTTTTTTTTTATTAATACAGGCCTGAAATACTGACCATATTGTGTCTACCAAGCAGCAACGCCCATTCTTGAGAAAATGAAGCAATTACAGAAGTGCTTAGTGCAGTTCCTTGAGTGTCCAAGGAAACTGGCTGCGAAGGCCCCTGAAACCATTCCGACACGCATTTTAAGAGCTCATTGTACAGCAAAAATAAACAGATGTACAACACACACGTTTAATTAGAAGCAAAGACTTGACTGATGGGCAGATACCTTGAGGCTGCAAGCAAGGAGGCTGAAGTCTCACCCCATCTCCACTTCTTTGCCTCTTGCTAGGTTGAAAAAATGTAGCATGAGTCAGCATTTCAGATACTGCAAGTGTGGTCAATATAGGCTTCAAAACCAATGGGTGACCATAGACTGCATATTTAATGGACAGTGTGGCTCCGCCTTTTACCATTGTATGGTTTCGAAGCCAATAAACTTCTGTCAGGGGAGCCGCCATTGTGCAGCCAGAGTCTGCACAGTAGAGACTTACAAGGAACTCTGGGAAAAGCTGAGTGGGAGCGTGTGACAAATTTTTTTTTTTTTTTTTTTTCCTTTCGACAGTTGAATCTCTTGTTAACTCCTCTTCCTGATGTATTTTATTACCCCCCCCCCCCCCCAAAAAAAAAAAAACCTACACAAGAATGGCAGCTGTCAATAATCATTAAACAAGACGTAAAGCCGTTTTTGACCTCTCATAGCTAATAAATAAGAAACATTTCACAAGAAAGAAAACTTGAACACAATGCAGCCCAATAATATCTAAATTTCACCACAGCATACGGATGTGAGAAACATTTCTATGAGGTGTAATAATTTTTTAAAGTTTGACCACATCCCATCTGGAATGAATAGAGAGGCAGAGTTTTTGATTTGTACTGCAGCCAGCCACCAGAGGGGGCAGTTTTTGTGGTGACCTCAGTTTGAGCCGGGCAAGATAACATCCATTTTTTCTACAGTATATGTGGGTGACATCACTGAGACCACATCCATGTTCTACACAGGCTATGGTCTTAGCTGTAGCACAGCCACTGTTGGCCAGCATGTGCCGTAGTTTAGGATAACGGCTTTTGCTATGATACCGTAGTGCTCTACTCTTCGGATGTAAACAAGCATAGATTTCAGATGTTTTCTCATAGCATGGTGTTGTTCAGCCATATTTTGATCTGAGATTAAGTTTTGTGTTTACCGTGTCGTTAAACTGACATATAACTAGTCAACAAGAGCAAAGTGTGACCAGCTTAGTCATGTGAATACTAATCTGAAAGGAAGACAAAAGGCTAGTGGTTCTAGCTCTGCTAATGTTAGCTATACTTAGTCATTAATTTTGATACAATTTATCCACAGACTCTATGATCTGTGTTTTGCTGTGTTAAAAAAAGTTGAGCTCAACTTTATGCTAACAGATGCCAACATCCATCCACCCAACTCACCAGAGCAATATTGAGAAATTTTTGTAAGTGCAGCTTATGGGTGAAAAGAACTTCTCTTTCTTTCTCTGTTTCCCTCCTGCCCACCCACCGTCTGTCTGCTGACGTGGCCCTAGGGTCGTTCTGGGCTCTGGCCCTCAGGCCCCAAATGCTTGCCCCTCCCCCCTCACATCAACGCTGTGTTATCGGTGGGATCTGCGTCTGTCTGTGTCTGCTGGTGCTGCCAGACGCAGGAGGAAACAGGATGCGAGAGGATCAACTGTAATCTCACAGCGCGCTTTGTTCCACACAATCCCAGGCCGATCACTGTATTCTCTACACGCAGGGCCGCCACTGGACATTTACATGTGCCAACAATCACAGCGCTACTGGCCCACGTAGGTGAGAGCATACAGAGAGGGAGAGTTAGTGGTTTACAGACACTCATAGGAGGGAGAGGATGTGAAGAGATGGTTGGCTTTGTTTGAGAGGTTTGGTGCATTTCAATGAATATGGAAATGTTAGGTCTGGAGGTTTCTTTTGTAATAAGTGCAGAAACATGTCATCAGTGGCATATCTGACTCGCTGATTATAGTCATGATGGTAATGACAAGTTGAAAGATGTGATGTGGGATTGATATGCATCTCACTAAATATGTTTCCATTGAAGATGAAAGAAAGTCAAATGACATCCAAATTGAGGAAAATCTTCAACATTGTCCTGAGATGAACTTGATGATTACCACCTCAAGCACTTAGAGAGCGTACAGGCCTTGTTTTACAGATCAGAGCAGGTGAGGTCCTGATTCGGTCTCATTATTAGGATGAAAGAATGGGAGCAAGGATTTGTGCCTGTTTAAGCAAGTCTTGGTAGTCAGTCAAAAGCTTTATTTCCACCTCGGGGAGATCAGAAGAGAAAAAAGATGCTTTTGAGATGCTTCTGTCAGTCCAATTTTCTGTGCCTGGGAGGCAGCTTACTTAGCTTCTCTGCATTTAAAACCAGCAACATTAAACACCCCCCATAATTGTTTTAGCTTTACTGCTCAAAGCCCTCCTTATTATAAGAATCAAACCTCAGGACCCTACGGTGAGCAGCTGTGTCAAAGCGTGTCACTTCCCAAAGCTACGTGATGCAAATTCACTGAGAATGTGGAGCCTAGTTCTGGTAAAACAAGATTATTTCATTGTACAGGAACATGGCTGTGCTAATTCCTCAAGCTGCAAACCTCACAGACCACAACTTTGTCTATAATTTGCTGGGAGCATATGTTCATAGCAACAGTACATAAAGCGGAACGGAAAACAGTAGTAGAGAGCGCATTAGTCAGTTCAGTGATTGGTATACAAAGCGAGGGGTTTTCCTCCAACTTTCTTCCCCTTTCATGGGGCCCTGGAGTCACAGCTCCAGCACCCGCCAGCTCAGCATTGGTTAGAGCTTGTTTTGAGCATTTTGGGTGTCATAACTGAATTCAAGATGTGCTGTGTGTGAAAATAGTGCAGTGTGAATGAATTCATACAAACTGTCAAAAAAGCTTAGAGTATATCAGATATTTTATTGACATTTTTTGAGGTTATGCTACATATTTTAAGTTAATGTATGTTTTCACTTTTCTTTATTCAGTTACGTGGGTATTGACTGTGGGATTTCCACCTTGTTTGGAAAGTGAAAGTGCAGTAATGTAGGGAGAGAAAACCCTCTACCGGATCTTGCATGAGTGAATTGTCATATAGAAACAAGTGAATATAACATCTTTCGTTGTCTTTCTTCCCACCTTAAAGTGCTTTTTGCTGGGAAACCAGTTTAGCCTTGTGGTTAAAACATGTGCCGCATATACAGAGACTATACTCCTCCTCATCACAGCAGTTTCTGTTTAGATTCTTTGTCAGGACCCTTTGCTGCATGTCTTCCCCATCTCTCTTCTCTTTCTATTTTATCTTGCACTACCCTGTCAGAAAAGGCAAAATGCCTCCAAAATACTGTCGGCTGGTGTTTACGGCAAAGCCAAAGAGAGTTCTTTAGGGAAAAACAACTTTTGTCCCTTCTGGTTTCTGGCATACTGTCATCACAAGTGTAAAGACTCATGACCACCAGCAGGTGACACTTTCCCCTTTGTTCACTGTGGTGCCATTTACCCCATGACAGCATGTTCCTGTGCCTAATGGATATGAAGCTCTAAAACTCCAGTGTATTGTTGTTGAGATGTAATTCTTATGCAATCCAGTTCTCCTCCCTCTGTCTCCAGGGTGTGAGTGCATGTCCGGGGATGAGGGGGCCTGTAAAAAGCTTTCCCCTTCACTGCTTCACCGACAGGCCTGTCTTGCGTAGAAAAGCCATTCATGTGCACTGCTGGGCTCTGCTGGTTCGTGTGTGTGTGTGTGTGTGTGTGTGTGTGTGTGTGTGTGTGTGTGTGTGTGTGTGCATGTGAGTGTTTTCCACTTGCATGGAAAGATCACTGACAGTAGTACAGCCTAAACTATCCCTTGCCGGTCCTGTTTTATCTGCTGCAAGTCATCTACCTTTTTCATCATACTTATATAACCCCAATTCCAAAAAAAGACGATACATTGTGTAAAATGTTTCTAAATGAAGAGTTTGATGGTTTGACAAACATTTAGATCATATGTTTAATTGAAAATAGCCCAAAGACAATAAATCAAATGTTGGAACTAAAAAAATGCTTGTGTTTTTATTGTTCTGTAGTTACAAATGTTGGCTTCTCTCTTGAATGGAGGACACAGTGTTTATGACTTTAAAAAGAGCAAAGTCAGACTTTGAAACTATAAAATTAATCCCAGAAATCATTTTGGATAGAAAAACACAGATCTCTCTTTTCTCACTACTATACTTATGGTCACAATTGCAAAAACTGTAGTAGAAAAATAACTAACATCATGATAACCACAGTGATGACAATGTAACCCCAATTCACGACACTGTGCAAAATCTTGATTGGAACAGATTTTGATGGTTTGCAAATAATCCAAAGCCTACGTTTAAGTCCCTGTGAGGACTTCTAAGTGATCCTGAAAAACTCTTACTTTTAGTTATATGCTTGATAGTAATCTACAACTTAAAATAAGATTATGGCACATCAAAGTCTCTATGATGACACCACACCGGCTGATGAAGTCAGCATTATGTCACCTGTTGTTTTTGTGTATATCTTCAAAACTGTCTGTCTGACATCTCTCTCTTCTTGCATCTCCCATTTTCTTTCTCATTTCCTTGACTTTTCTGATTGTAGCAGATTACCATTATGTGATTCCTGCCTGTTTGAAGTATTTCCTTGTCACTGTTTTCACATTCTTCTTGATAGAAAATAATGTTGGACTTCTCTTAATAATCAGCATCAGAAACAGAATAAATTTCACAAAGTACAATCTAGTAGGGATCCACTGATTGTAAGAATAATGGCAGATACTGATTTTTACCATTTTCCCTTCAATTGACCATTCCAACAATTCTTTCAGCATCTGTTACTCCATTAGCACATTTAAGTGTTGTTTTCTTTTCTTCAACAGGTGGCATCATCAGCCTGATGAAAATAAAACTCTTCCCAGAATTAACAGTTGTGTAGCATGCCAGCATTAGTATAATTGCAAAGCATTGGTGATTGCGTAGATTGGTTTCCAACACATTCTTTTCTACTGGCCAGCGTTCCTCATTAGAGCAGTCTAGCTCATTATGCAAAGTGCCATGAATGTGACTCTCATCTCTAAATTTTACTCTCAAGGTCCTGTATTACACCTGATAAATATCAAGAACAATATACAAACATAGGAAAAAGGTGAGATTTTAGAGCCAGTAAAAACAAACATTTAACTAACATAAAAATATAAAATATAAAAATATAAAAAGTATCGACAAAGTAAGCTAAGGCACACTAAGGCAGCCAAATTTAGCACTGCTAAATACGTGAGGTAGTCTAGTTATTGTTCATGGTGGGGGGGGGGGGGGGGGGGGGTCGTTATGATGCAGATGGCCCTCTTTCTACACCTGTCTCTGTAAGTGTCTGTGGTGGTAGGTAGGTTGCATCCCGCAAGCCCTCTGTGCAGCCTTTACAACTTTCTGCAGAGCCTTCCTCTCTTCAGCAGAGTTGCTGCTGTGCTACTCAATTATGCTGCTGCTGGGGATTCTCTCCATCACACATTGATAGATGCTGCTCAGCACGGAGCTATGGGCTGAGATTTGTGCCACTAAATATTGAATTTGAAAATCATAATCTGAAATTGAACTTAATGTTTTGAAATTTATTTTTTTTAATTTAAATTGTATTTAACCTACTTAAAAATTCAACTCTCTATATTCCTTAAATTCAAAAATAAAAAAAATCAATTTCAGATTGCAAAATTCAGTTTAAGTTCTGAGTTACACAACTGTTACATCATCTTTGTCTGTGAGGAAGAGTAATCAAGCACAGTGAGTAATGTCATAAAGAAAAGCTAACAGAGAGAGAGAGAGAGAGAGTGGTTGTGCCACTCAGAACTGATGCTGAATTTTGAGAACTGAAATTGATTTTTTTTTTAATTTAAGGAATATAGAGAGTTGAATTTTTAAGTAGGTTAAAAACAATTTAAATAAATAACTAGATAAACAAATTCAATTTCAAAACATAAATTCAATTTCAGATCATGCTTTTCAAATTCAATATTATAATTTAAATTCTGTTTCTAGTGGCACAAATCTCAGCCCATACAGAGCTCCCCAGTCATGCACGCTGCAGTTTCCTGAGGAAGTAGAGCAGCTGGTGGGCTTTCTTAATCAGGCAGGAGGTGTTGTGGCTCCAGGTGGAGTTTATTACATCATCCAGTACTTTTCACCTTAGCAAGAATTTACCTCAATCTGCTGAAGCTTTACATTTGCATGCTTCATGGCAGCTTTTATCATACGTAACAATAAAAAATAAAAAAAAAATTGTTGGGTTGTTTTGTTAAAATGAGATGAGTTTGGTTAGTGACAGATACGAAAGTTAGAATAAGCACAGTTTGCCTTGCTGTGTGGTGCCTAATTTGCAATGAAGCAGACTTCCTCTGTTTAAATTTCTTCCCCTTGACTTTTGGATCTGAACTCAAAAGCCACTTGTCCGCGTCCCTCTGCTCCGTCTTTTTCCTGTCTTCACTTGTCAGCATCATAGCCTAACCATTGATTATGAGGGGTGAAAAAAGCGAGACTTGTTGAGGTCAGCGGCCATGTTACTACATCAGCTATAGCCTATACTACATCAGCGTGGCCTGTACAGTGTCGTCGGTTGTAAATCTCCGGTGCTGTGTCATGTGAAATTTGTCTAGTGGTGTGCCTGCCTCCGGCTTTAAACACAGATTGCCATCTTAGTGGCGAGCCACTACATCCAGACATTTCTTTTTGTGTCCCAGCTTTCGGCAGATGGTCAAAAGACACGCCGGGCACTGCAGCAGGGGCTGCTGTCCAAAGTGGTTTGGTCAGTGAATTTGAAGGCCAAGGCATCCTGAGTCAGTAGCCTGTGATACATCTTTGGTTTTAGTCTCTGACGCAGGAATACAACAGGACATTTTCTGTTTGTTCATGACGTCGGTACCTGTTCTAAAAGAAGCCTGCCCGATCCTCTTCCTCCCTGCTTTCTTGGATAGAGCAGCAGACACTTGCCACTAAACTCCATTAGACATCTGGTTTAATATTCCCCCATTCTTCTCCTCTGGATGTTTCCAAGTTCATTGAGGTTTTTCTGGTCACTCCAATTTTCCACTGGCAGCTAGTGAGGCTATCCCAGGGTGGTTCCTCCTGGAGGGCTGTCAGGACTCTGGGGCCAGCCTGTGCAGGGCTTTCTGCTGCTGTTATGGGTGCTTTTTCCCCTCCACATTTCATCAACTGCTCAGCTGTTAGAAAAGAAGGGCTTTCCTTTCCACAGGGTACAGGAATGAAATGATGTCCATGCAACACATGACAACAGGGCTTTGTGTTAAAACGTAAAGTGGTTTCGTTGTGGTTACACTGACATGTTTATTATTTTTTCACAATCTGGGGAACTTTTGGGTATTTGAATTGTCTTTTCATGTCATAAAAAAAGTATTTTCTTTTCCACATCCATTTCATAAAGCTGGAAATAAGCTGAACTATAGTTTAAGTCAAATTCTGAATATATTGCATTTCTGAAATAGAGAATCATCTTGAATGTCTAGGCACGTTTAGGAGCTAAAAATCTAATTTTCTATGTTCTTTTGTTCGGAGCATGAAGAAAAAAATCTGTTTTTTCTTGTCTTTATCACCAAAACTCCATGGCTTGTGTAATTGGCTTTCATCATGTCCAGACTGAGCCTTGGCAGTGCCAGACCCACCAGGGGGTGACAACCAGTACAGGCCCCATCATCATCATTTTCCCCATGAGCAGCCCGACTCAGTGGGCCCAGAAATGGGCATGCATCTACGGCCTGGGGAAACACCCTTTCTCTGGAAACTGCCTTTATCCTGTTTTAAACATTACAGTGACGCTCTGTTTGTGTGTCCTAGTGCAAATGTGTTTTTACCAGCATGAGTGAGTGAGTGAGTGAGTGAGTGAGGGTGGAGGGAAGTGTGAGTGTGTTGTGTATTTTTATTATGTGGTGGGTAACAGCATTTGCGTCCATGTGTATGCCTGTGAACGTTTGTACATGCTGCTTGTGCGCCTACATGAGTGAGGTGGGGGCAGCTGAATGTTACCACAAGCTGGTGGGGCACAGTTCTCCGGCTACCCAAAGAAGCAAGTGGTTGTGAGTCAGTCCCCATCGGGGAAACTTGTGGCTATGGAATTAGCTCTGCAGCACCAGTGCCAATATAAGAAAATTAACAGTGGCTTTAGTGAACATGTCTCTAAGAGTTCAGTGACAAGAATAAGAGGTGCAAAAACTCCCTCTGAGGTAAGAAACGGAAATGGATTTAAAAAACAGCTGAAATGACAGCACGTCATAAACCACTTAGAAACACTTGATGGAAAATACTTTTACAGTACAGTAGAAATGGGAAAATAAAAAAAAATATGAAAGTAAAATTTTAATCTTCTGCTTTATGCAAACAAAGTATTTTAACTAGAAATAACTGTAAATTCACAAAAACACTGACATGCTCTTGATTCAACAGAATGTGCTACTGGTGCTGCCTTTAATGTCTAGTCTGAGTCACTGGTGAGTAATGTGTAGAAGTTTTAGCTGGTAGCACTGAACTTGTATCTAACCAGTGAACTGGATTTAAGAGTGACGGTATCAGACATCAGAGCCCAAGATGTGGTGGAGTTGAATGATAAATCAGGGATCCTTCTCTGTTATTGTTCACAGCTGACATTTTTTGTTTAGTTGAACTTGTATTCATTGACGTGATGATTCGTGAGATGCTTGTTTAAATTGTCTCTGATACCTGAGCTTCATTTTTGAGTCAGTGTCTAGCAGATACCCGAGACTAAGATCTGAGAAGTGCATCCTTGATCTACATGCATTTACAATACACCTCCTGCATTTGCTCATTTTAGCAAAATAGGCTTTTAAAGACAATGAGCTGTTGTTTTTGCATGTGTTTAAACAGCAGTCTTTGGATACCATTTTCAAGCCTGTCACATGAAACATGTTTTTAAAATTAAATACAAAAACATATGATTTCCTTGGTTGGATCACTGTCCATCAATAACTTTGAGATTTCTGACCTCATATGGTCCTAAATGGCTTTTAATTGTCTGCAGGTTGCAGTGACATAAAGTCACAATGTCCTGGCTCGGTGCACAGATCAGAAGAAATGCTGTAAGTTTTTAGCCAAACTAATTCGACACAACTCCTTGGCCATTTCTCTTAAAACACATGAAATGATACATCAGGAAGGGAACCATATGATCTATTAAATAAAAAAAAGTTAACTTTTACCTAAAGTAATTTAAATAATTTCATCTGAGTACATTACACATACATGTTGTGTCTGCGTCTCGGCTTCACAGATTACTGCCAGTTGAAGGGAGTCTTGGGTTGGAATAGCCCACAGTCTGCTGAGGAGCATTTTTAAATCAGCCCTCTGCAGCCATTAGGAGTAGAGTACTCGAGGATGTTGAAAATTTTAGAGAGAGAAACTGAGGTTGTTGTCAACTTTTTGGCTGCATGACTACTGCGGCCATTTGTATCCCTTTCTGTCTCAAATACATCACTGGTACTGTATAAAATGGGTTGATAAAGGCGATCATTCATTCAATAAAATCTAAACTTATTTGTATCATGAAACACGTGTCAACCAAGAAAAGATCTATTAATAACATTTTGTTTTAGGTAATTTTTTAGAAGATAAAATAACTGCTTGTTGCATGCTGTAAGATGATCTCTGAAGAGATGATATTTATCTCTTTTTTTATTTCAGATGAAGGAAGGAATTTTAAAGGAAATTTGTTTGAGGTGAAAACAGTTTGTCCATTAGACCAGAACATTTTTGAGATGTTAGTTTTGGCTTTTGCATTCCTTTTGCAGATATACACTGAATAATTAAACCGAAAAATGTATCAACCTATTTATCAGCCATTATAAAACTGCTGGTTGCAGAGTGAGTTGGTTAGATTTGTTCAGTAAATGCATTACAGAGCCCTCAAACTGCATCATGTTTTTGCTAAAATTTGTTATTGTTCCACCTGAATGAAAGAAGTTTCTCAGTTTGAACAGGATCTGGTTGAATGAACAGGTATGTTTAACTGGATTGGATTTGAGATTTCTGACCTCATATGGTCCTAAATGGCCAAGAGTTTGATTTATCACTGCTAAAGAAAAGCTAACTGCACCGGTTGAAGAATCTCTCACTCAGGACACAAGCACTGACATTACCTTGACTGGCTCAGGGAGATTCCTCCCCTGTCAGTGAGTGAAGCGGAGAGACCTGCAGACCCCAGCTGTTTGCAGTGTGGGCAGCAGCACAAGGTGCTCCTGTAGTGGAATTCAGCACTTTGGACAGCACCTAGACCAGCTCTCCTCATTCTGGAATTCCAACACTGCACTCTCGCAGACAAGGCCAAGGACTTTGCGGTTTAAAATGTGACCACATTTCCACCAAGGTGCAGGAGAGAAGCTGTTTAGAGAGAGGAAAGAAAACATACAAATGCTTATCAAGGAGATGCTGCCAAACAAGAATTTCCGTGCTTTTCAAAAATGTCAGAACCCAATTCACAGTAAATGAAAGTGTTCAACATTTGGCCACATGGCGGTAAATACAAAATTGTAAACCTTTTTGAAATTCTTGGCATAATAGTGTTTAGAAATGTTTTGAGTGGATGTGGGAAAGATATAAAAAGGAAAGATGGATCACTTCTTTTTGATCCGTCTTTTTTCCCATAGGCACTGCATTTCTAAACTGCTTTTTAGTGCTTCAAGCAGGGGCTAAATAAGTTCAGTGTACTAAGCTTTTAATGAAAAATATTCAAAATTAAACCTGTACAGCATCCACAACAAAGTCTAATATTTTATCATATGTTAGAATTTCTCAAGACAGATCTTTCTTTTTTCTTTCAGGCAGTCGGGAAGCAGCATTCACCTATGCCATCACAGCAGCAGGGGTGGCTCACGCCATCACCGCAGCATGCAGTCAAGGCAACCTGAGTCAGTGTGGCTGTGACCGGGAGAAGCAGGGCTACTACAATCAGGAGGAGGGTTGGAAGTGGGGAGGCTGCTCTGCTGACATCAAGTATGGCATTGAGTTCTCGCGTCGCTTCGTTGATGCCCGCGAGATTAAAAAGACTCCACGCCGCCTGATGAACTTGCATAACAATGAGGCGGGGAGAAAGGTAAAGGAGCCTTCCATCATCTAAAATGTTTTCTAGCAAAACTAAGCAAAACAATTTCAGCCCATTTGCTTTAGTATTGGACAGTATTTCCATCCCTGATAAAAGTATTGTACTCACTTAGCTGCAAAGAAATTAGACAGTGTTGAAACATGGATGCATTTGCGTGTTTTGAAATGTATTGCTTTGAAGAGGAGCAAAAAGTCCCAGATAAAGAGTTAAAAGTTAAAGGACTGGGGTTAACTAAGTTGCCAAGTAATTTATCACCCTGATTTTCTTTCCCCTTATTGACATTCCTATACACTCTGAAAGGCTGCCTTTTTTCTTAGAGTATGATGGCAAACCTCATTATGACTCTGTTTGTTTATCTATCAGAACAGTCACAGTGGAAAGAAAAGAAGAATGATACAGCATATGAGAAGTAAATAAAAAAAAAATGGTGTTGTGTCGACAAATGGATCTCATTAATAACTTTGGCTTTATTGCGTCCACTGGGAAAATGGGGCCTTGCCAATGGTTGCCAGATGGAGGACTGCCATCTTCTCTTTCCAGTTCCTTTCTTGGAGTTATGAAGTGTAAAGTCAGGAACAGGAAATTATTGCAGTTCTCTACACAGCACTGAAACATGTCACTGCTATTTGAGTGAGTCTATTCAGGGTGGGGAAGCAGGGCAACAATGCGGGTGTTAACACAGCAAACTGATAGGGCCTGATCTGCATGCCAGTTGGACTCTCAGGGTTGGGGTTGGCACTGTGGCTGTGGAAGTCAGAGTCTGATTTCCTGTTCACTGAACAGTAGATGAAAAACTATGCCTCTAAATTAAAAAGTTAAAAAAAGGACCCAGCATAATTTGGGTTCATTTGACCCAACTTGCTTTTACCTCTTCAGTTTGTCCATGGAAGGCAAACTATTGGATATCCTGAAACTATTTTCTATGCTTTAAAGAGGTGTTTGCAATGGATTTATGTCTGGTTGTTGAAAATCCCTTAACTAGTAAAATTTAGCCTATTTGTGTTGGCAACAGACAGTTTCACAAGCTTGCTAATGTTGTTTACATTTTACCGTTATCATGCATAATTTGTTGATTTTTCATAGATTCTTTGCGAGTCTTGTGCAGTCAGAAGACCATCGTGTTGTTTTTTTTAGCCAAGCAGTATTATCAATGTGCAAATGCCAGCATACCTCCAGAGCCACAGAATTTGTGACATGATGCAAGCTGCTAAACTAGGAACAAGATCCATTTCAAGTGGCTTAAAGTTCAACATAATTTAAAGATGTTTGAAATATCATAATTTCAGAGTTCAGGTGAGCTCTCTTTTGGCACAGTTTGGCTCCATTTATGTCATTTGAATTTTCTCCTGTACAAAACTTTATGTTTCATTTGTTTATCTAATAGTTATCAATACATCCAATTACAACACTTTTTGGCATTTTTTTTTTTCAAAATTCATACCAGATGTGGGACCAGATGCTGTTTACAAAGAATTTAGCTTAATGTGAATACGGATGTCTCTATTTCCATCATGGATTGGTCGATTTGAACGATTGACACTTTTTTGGAATCGTAAGAGACAACAGAATGATGCTAGTTTCACCAACATGGTATTGACAGTTGTGTCAGCTAATCAAAATCAGCAGCAGAATGCTAGTGTTAGGGGAGACCCAGCCTGCTGCAACCTGCTGCATACTGACACTGAAAGGGTTCCCCTAAAGTCTGATAGCAAAAGCCAGAAAGTTTTGAGTGTAATACAAGACAAGGAGTTAACAGAAAACACTGTGGATTTCTTTGAAAAATGTTTCTAAAAAAGGGAAGAGAAATTTTAAAACTTTCAGTCGAAAAATTGTTTTTTGTGTTTGTGATTCTTTGGCCTCTATCTCTCTGATACTTTGGTGTAGAGAGCTTTGGCTTATATCATTGGAATCTATGGAGTCTCTGCTTTCATCTGGAGTGTTGATCTTTTTTCAGTATGTAATTGTTCAGTGGTAGAGCCAGAAATGTGGCAAGTGGGTTGACAGTGGAGCTGTACAGTTTGATGTGTCATGATTTGTTTAGTTGTTGTTGTGTTTGTGGCATGTAAAAAGGTTTATATGATTCTCTAGCCATCAACATGCAACATCACTATATTCTTTCATAATTAGTGCATTATGTCGTGCTGTGTTAGCAGTGTAACGTCGAAAGTCCCCGATTTGGGGGACCTCTGGGCTCAAAGGGTTAATGGCAACACATTCTGTTAGGATATGATCCAGACAAGGCCCTCATCAATGTGACCCTGTGAAACAGATGAGCTAAAAACAATGACAGACATTCTGGTATGAAAGGGGGAAGTTGTGCAACCAATGGGATTTTATTTTGTTTCCTAACAACTGATGATAAGTAAAGTGAAAGAGACAACTGCAAATTCGATAAAATCTATGACCAAATCAAATGTAAGAGAAGAGGAGGTCAGCAGATCTTTTTCCTCTTGCTTTGGGGGTTTGTGCTTGACGAGTGATCTTTAAATGGGAATCTGGCCATATTGAGCTAATTAGTAACAGATCAGAGGTTATGATCGACACACTTTAAGTAAATGTTTCCATGCATCTGTCAGACTCCCTTTGCCCAGAATTCCTTGTGGTTTTTGGGCTCTACATTTTTGGAAATCCTCAATCTGAGTCAACATCTGCAGCACGATTGACAGCTTACCCCATTTTATGAAGTTGCATAGTTCATGTTTTTTCAATCAAATGTTCTCAAATCAAAACCGGGAGAACTTGAGTCTATAAACAAGACAGACACTGATAATGACCCAACTCTTGTGTTCATTTGGTTTGTGTCTGATAGAAATGATTACTTATGCCGCTGGCAAGGCACAGTGCCAGGAAAAAACTGCACTGGAAAATTGCCCTGCCAACCAAACTCACATCTTATACAACAATGACACGTGCTTTGTAGAAGCACGTCTGAGTTTCTCACAGTTCTGGCTTTTATGCACAGGCTATTACGGATGTGTTAATATGATCTAATCAAACTCCACCCACTCTTTGCTTTTCTTGCATTAGCAGAAAATGAAAAAGGTTCAGCTCTTTTTTTGAAGTTTTGTACTTTCTCGGTCCACCTTGCAGAAGATCAACACTTGAATGCTGACAACAGTTCACGACCAGGATTAGACGGCAAAGACAGGACATTCCTCCCTGTTTGCCATATGTTGGAGATAACCTCAAATAAAAAATAAATCCATCTCTGAATAATGGAATAACCTAAAAAGAAACTTTATCTGCAATGCCTCTTTGACTTTAAGCATCTGAATCTATAACTGTGATCCACTTTCAAGCATAAGGCAACCCTTCTTAATCTATTTATCCCACTAATGTTTAAGCAGTCAAGCAAACATCAAGTCCAGCTGCTAACAATTACTGGAGTTTGTCTTTGTTTTGTACTACATGTGCAACACATTTAATGACACAATAATCCTGATTCATTTTCCCCAAGATAACTGATAGCTGTAGGAGATTCATGTTTTCTTAGTTTTCTTTGATGTGGTTAAAGGAAGGTGGAAAGAAAAAAAATGTGAATATTACCAGTAAGTCTACTCCTCTTTCCACCAGGACATGCAACTGCTTGCACTCTATGACCAAATATTCAGTTCTTAAATGTGTCAGTGGGATCTGCCTGGATGGCAAATTTAAGTTTTTGCAGCATAAATTAATTGAGTTTGAAAGACAGTCATCAGGAAAATCAAAATCTGCCAGAAGCATAGGTTCAGATAAGAAATGCCCTGTAGTTTTGAAACTAAATCAGTGTTGGGGTTGATCTGATATGTTTGCATTTGTTCTTTATTACAGTTTTAAGTTACTTGTATCTAATGTGATACACTCAGTTATTATGTTTTACCTTAACTTAGGTGCATAGTGTTTGGGGATGATCTGACAGGCTCTGCATCAGATATTATGTGTTTGACCCTTTAGCTGTTGTTTATGCAGCTGGTTTTGCAAGTGATCCCTAATCTCAAACATGTCGTTTTTGGTGTACCTAGGACACTCCCACTTGGTTAACTTCATTTTTTTGTTGCACTATTTTGTTGCTTGGTATGTCTGCCACTGTTAAGCCAAAGTAACACAGTCTTCATGTCTCTTGACCAGTGTTGGGCCCGTTTTGCAAGTGATCCCTAATCTCAAACATGTCGTTTTTGGTGTACCTAGGACACTCCCACTTGGTTAACTTCATTTTTTTGTTGCACTATTTTGTTGCTTGGTATGTCTGCCACTGTTAAGCCAAAGTAACACAGTCTTCATGTCTCTTGACCAGTGTTGGGCCCGTTACTGAATAAATACAATATATTATTTATTACTCTTTACTCTTTTTAAAAGTAATATTATTTTACTTATTACTCCCTGTCTATGGTAATATGTTACACTAATGATTATATTATTTTTCTTTACATTCCACTAAATTGGTTGTTATGTCCTTTGCGCATGGCCTCTGTGTCAACATCAGACTTTAAATAGCCGGCAAGTGGGTTTTTTCTGCAGCCTATGAACGTATCAAGTTACACATTACAGGCTATCTGAAATACATCTATGTCTCAACTAAGGATGAGAGACACAATTTTTGAAATCCAGTCCAAGCTGATCTAAGTTTATAGAGACCTAGTACAGGGACACAATTTAAAGCTGACAATGATGCTACTGTCATCTTTCCTCTTGACAAAACTGAATGTAAACATGCTCCGTCTTTCAAGCTAGTCAGGGTTGCCAAGTATGTATGACAACAATTAAAAAACAAGCCCATCAGCCAATAAATAAATAAAACAATTAAACAACTCATGGCAGTGCATAAAAAGATGCCCAATTCTACAGGAAAACCGTGTACTTGGCAACCATAAAGCAAGCCATCTTGCTGCTCATGCGCGATTAAATTAATCCATGGATTTTTGTATTTTACAACATTAGAGGGTTAATAACAACAATGGAGTAACAAGTTATTTTTTGTGTGAGTAACTGTAATATTATTACTGGAATTTCAAGAATAATTTGTGACACTCCCCATTACTAGTAAAAGTAATATTACAGTAACTGGTTACTGGTAATGCGTTACTGCTCAACACTGTTCTTGAAAGGCACTGTCACAATATGTGTATAACGGTTCAAAAATACGTTACTTACTACTCTAATGATGCACATATTGTTTTACTCTCTTCACTGCTCTCCAGGTACTAGAAGAAAGGATGAAGTTAGAGTGCAAGTGCCATGGTGTCTCAGGCTCCTGTACTACCAAGACCTGTTGGACTACACTCCCCAAATTCCGTGAGATTGGCTACGTACTCAAAGACAAGTACAACGAAGCAGTGCATGTGGAGGTGGTCCGGGCTAGCAGGTTGCGCCAGCCCACCCACCTCAAAGTAAAGCAGACTCAAGGCTATCGTAAGCCCATGGAGACAGACCTCGTCTACATCGAGAGATCACCCAACTACTGCGAAGAGGACGCAGCCACAGGGAGTGTGGGCACGCAGGGACGCCTGTGCAACCGCACCTCGCCACATACAGATGGCTGCGACCTTATGTGCTGTGGGCGGGGCTACAATACACATCAATACACCAAAGTGTGGCAGTGTAATTGTAAATTCCAATGGTGCTGCTTCGTCAAGTGCAACACATGCAGCGAGAGGACTGAGGTGTTTACCTGCAAATAAAGGACACGAGGAACTCAGCACCAGGAAATGTGGCACCAAGAACTAGCTGAGGAAGACTCAAGCAAGGGAGATAATAGTGTGATGTGGACCAGCAAATGATTTTAAAACTAAAGAATGGAATTTACACTATCAGCTCTTCATGGCAATGTTTTGCACAGCAGAATCTATCTAATTTCTTTTCAGAAAATAAATGCCAAGTATCAGTAGGTAATACCCCAGAACTGTACTTTCACATAGATATTGTGCTCATGTACTGATTTATCTACAGTGAAGTTGGGACTACAGATGATGAATGACACCCTCAGTGGTAAATGTGCTTTGCACTCCTGGATTTTTAATTCTAAATTCTCGAGAGACTAGTGCATGGAAGGAAATGCAGTAACCTGGGGTTGATCAAAATGACAGCAGCTCATAAGGTTGTGACTGGCAGAGCTTGGTCAAGTCTTTGAATGAAAACCTTGAACGGTTTTGTTGAATTTTCACTAAAGTGGAGCAAAGGTGAATCTTAACATGAATGGCCCTCAAACTGGCAGGGGCTCCTGTTGGATGTCTATAGAAATGAAGAACATTTTGTAATATCAGTGCGCTTGGACGCGCCACAACCTGAGTAGAGAACTCTGTTGAAGCCTCTGCTGGCAACTGGAATATGGTGGAGTTTGTTAGCTTTCCAGTCACACTGGAACTGTCTGTTCTGAACACTGAAAATAAATTGTTTATTTATGTTATAGTCTCTTAAAACAAAGCACTAACGGGTAGAGATGTCTTTTTTTGTACTAAGTGTAAAGAAAAATACTTTTTAGAAATTCTGACTGAAGTTGTGTGTCTATTAGTAAATGAACCCCAACCCCTCAAACACCTCATGTTTTTTCTTAAAAAGAAAAAAACATCTTATTTGCTACTGGTGTGTGACATCAAAAACATCAATACAGTGTGATTCACATTCAAATACTTTGGTTCTCTCATTGTAGCATAGATTGTTTCCAGCCCTTTTCCCCTTAAGTAGTATCACCTTTTTGGATTATTTTGCCATTTCAGCTAACAGAAAGTAGACATAGAAAAGTAGAAAAAATGCATTTAACTGCAAAGATCCTTCCTCATTTGATTTAACATTAAAATGATATGTTGCTGGAGATGTTGAGTGCTGCACTGATATTTTTTACTCAGCTACAGCTCACGAAAACTCAGTAACCCCCCATTTCACTCAGTTTGGCGGTAAAATCATAACTGGAGCTGAAACATAAGTCTGATTGTAGTTTATTTCAAGAAATCTGTAAATGTATTAGTGTAGTAACAGAGGATGGCACACACTCAAAATTATTGTATGAAAGCAAAGGTAACAAAACCTATAGAAATGAATATTTTTTGTTATTGATCCATGCTGCTCTTCAAAAGTTTCAAAGTAAACATGTTTTACTTAACAGAATACTAACTTGGGTCTGATCATTTCCTCTTGTTTGTTCTAGAAGAACAAACAAGGATTCCTCACTAGATTAGCTCTATTCTTCCACAACCAAATAAAGACAAAATAAACACTATAACAACTGGTGTCTTTTTGCAAAAGTTTTGGAAATTTTACCATTTATGAAAATATTGTACATACCAAAGTAACTGCTCAGATCTGGGAACACAGTGTTACGATAAACAAGCCAACAGTTTGCCCAAAATTCTTTTAACCACTTTGTTGGTGCACACATCAGTGAACCTATCAAATTGTAGGTTATTATGAGTATACAACCAGAGCAAGTAGATTTGGACGAAGCTGAACCTGTCAACTGCGATCGATAGTCTGTGATTAACAGATAGTTTGTTACACAATTTTACCAATGGGCATCTTATTCATAGACAACTGTAGATAACATTTCAAGCACTGAAGCTATTCACTTCTAGGTACAAATGTTATCATTGTTAATAGAACTGAAAACAATATAAATGAAGGGTAACTGTTTCTTGACAAATTGGCAGTAAATCTCTGCAGTTAACTGAGAAAGTCCTGATCTCTAAAGAAAATGTTAAAATATAAAACTTCACCCAAAACCACAGATAATCCGTTTAACATGTCTACTGATGGATTTACAGATGAGTAGACCACTTTATTAGGTACACCTTGTTAGTATCGGGTTGGACCACCTTTTGCCTTCAGAACTGCCTTAATCCTTCGTGGCATAGATTCAACAAGGTACTGGAAACATTCCTCAGAGAATCTGGTCCATATTGATATGATAGCATCACGCAGTTGCTGCAAATTTTTCGGCTGCACATCCATGATGCAAATCTCCCGTTCCACCACATCCCAAAGGTGCTCTATTGGATTGACATCTGGTGACTGTGGAGGCCATTTGAGTACAGTGAACTCATTGTTCAAGAAACCAGTCTGAGATGATTCCAGCTTTATGACATGGCGTGTTATCCTGCTGGAAGTAGCCATCAGAAGATGGGTACACTGTGGTCATAAAGGGATGGACATGGTCAGCAACAATACCCAGGTAGGCTGTGGCGTTGAAACGATGCTCAGTTGGTACTAAAGGGCCCAAAGTGTGCCAAGAAAATATCCCCCACACCATTAAACCACCACCATCAGCAGCCTGAACTGTTGATACAAGGCAGGATTGATCCACGCTTTCATGTTGTTGATGCCAAATTCTGACCCTACCATCTGAATGTCGCAGCAGAAATCGGGACTCATCAGACCAGGCAACGTTTTTCCAGTCTTCTATTGTCCAAGTTTGGTGAGCCTGTGCAAATTGTAGCCTCAGTTTCCTGTTCTCAGCTGACAGGAGTGGCATCCGGTATGGTCTCCTGCTGCTGTAGCCCATCTGCCTCAAGGTTTGACATGTTGTGTGTTCAGAGATGTTCTTCTGCATACCTCGGTTGTAATGAGTGGTTGTTTGAGTTACTGTTGCATTTCTATCAGCTCCAACCAGTCTGGCCCTTCTCCTCTGACCTCTGGTATCAACAAGACATTTTCACCCAAGGAACCGCCTGGATATTTCCTCTTTTTCAGACCATTCTCTGTAAACCCTAGAGATGGTTGTGTGTGAAAGTAGATCAGCAGTTTCTGAAACACTGAAACACAGACCAGCCCGTCTGGCACCAACAACCATGTCACGTTCAAAGTCACTTAAATCACCTTTCTTCCCCATTCTAATGCTCGGTTCGAACTGCAGCAGATCGTCTTGACCATGTCTACATGCCTAAATACATTGAGTTGCTGCCATGTGACTGACTGATTAGAAATTTGCGTTAATGAGCAGTTGGACAGGTGTGCCTAATAAAGTGGCTGGTGAGTCTATAAGAAGGCCTAGTGAGGCATTTACATTCTTTTATTGTATTGAGCAGTGCATGTTGGTACAAGGTTTCTGTACAGTGTGCAGTTACCCATGTTGGCTTTTACAGAAAATATCCAAAGCCTTTATTTTCATGAATTCTCTCCCTTTGAAGAAAAACACACACATTACATCTGGTCATTATGTGTGTTCAGGTTTGAAGCCAAGCTTTGTGTGGAAGTCTGCTATTCAAACATTCCAACCACGCTTAATATAGAAACTGCCAAAAGCGTTACGGAGCATAAATCATTATAGATCAAAAATAAATAAATCAAGCAATATGCTGACTTTGACGTTATTTTGTCCACAGCAAATTTTTGGCAATACGCTGTGGTCTTCTGTCTTGATTGTGGCACACATGGAGCAGCAGTCAATAATCTCTCCCAGCACGGAAGGACGAGTCTTCTCTAGTGCCTCTATTCAGCAAATGGGATCAGAGACACAGGGAAGGAAAATGTAAGGCGCAACAAGGATTATGGAGAACAGTTATTTTCCATTAGAATGATAGACAAAGCTGGCCACAAAATAAATCCATAGTTGCCATGCAAGATGTGATTATTCATCAAGATAGAAGGTTTTTGTTTCAGAATGAAAAACAACCATGCTTCTTCAGGATAAATGGGACTGACTGACTTGGGTGGTTAATGCCACCTGTGACACCCACACGATTCGACACAAAGTATTTACTTCATCACTTTGTATGTGTGTGTGTGTGTGTGTGTGTGTGTGTGTGTGTGTGTGTGTGTGTGTGTGTGTGTGTTGTGGTTAGAGCTGCAGACGAAATTAGCAGCATATTCTTGAAATCATTATGGGATACAATCCACAACACTCGGGATAAATTGCAAAAGGATTTAGGATGCCGAATAGCAGAATAACTGGCTCCACACTCAAGCCTCTCCTCATGCTTTCTAGAGCTGGCAGAAGTGCTCACAGTCACTGAATAGGAAGAGGACCTTCATGCAAATGACTTGATGTGAAGGGGAAGTGGCTCAGTGTGCTTTTTGTTTCTGGACACACACAAGAGTGTAGCTCTCTTGTGCAGGAGTTTTTGAGATGGATGGGATGGCTTGATGAAACAAGGAGGTGCATGTGTAGCCGGATACTGTGAATGAAAAGAGTGGTTATTTAGAAGAGGAGCTAATTGAGAGTGGTTTAGAGAAATAGTGGGTACACTATATAAGAAGAAGCAGCTAAGTCTGTCTTATGGACTGATTGCTAAGCCAAGTTGAAGATATGGTCTAGCAGTTTTTGAAATAAGCTAAATGCTTATTTGTCAATGTCAGACTTTAAAGTGACACACTCTCCAAGTTTCACTGAACTAATGGTAAAATCACAACCTCACAAAGGAAGAAAACGAACAGAAGTTGAAACATGGATGAAATGTTTGGGCCAATATAGGATTTCTGATTGTTCCAATATTTTCTTAAATGACTATCTAAGGAAAACTCATTGCGAATCCATCCAGATATTTCTGTCAAGTGGCTGTGTGAGAGACAGCCATGCTATTTCATTCATTTGGACGCACCCACTTGTCCTCCTGTATGTGAAAAGCATTGTAGGCAGCCAGCAGAGCAGAAGTAAGATGTGTTTTGTTAGTAGTCTGAAGCCCTGGGGACCGGAACCACATAAGCTCCCCATATTATACTGTGGATTGAGAAAAATAAAACTGTGTGTTTCAGAAAAACAGTATCTGATTAAAAATATGAGAAAGAAAAACAGAATGTCTTCCTTCTGTTTGATAGCTGTTGTTTATGTGTTAGAATCTTTAATTCACTTAATTGTATTCTTATAGTTAAATCTTCTGGCCTGACTCACTCTGGGGCACAAACTTAATGCAGATTTTAAGAGATAGGCTTTTTGATGGGGTGTTATGTGAGGTACTAATCAATAGCAACTGTATTACCTGGATCCTGGTCAGCTCAGCCCCTTTGTCAAAAGACCAACCAGAGAACTGGCACAGTGATAAGGTATCAACAGCTACAGTCAGGGTAATCTGTACTATGTAATTTAGCTGATTTCAAGAGAGTCCAACTCAAACACCAATGTTGGTGTAAGTGTAGGCTACATTTATTTTTTTTCAGTGCTTTACTTTGCTGTCAGAAAGCCCATTTGTTTTGGCACTACTTTCCAGTGCAACACATGTACTTCTACCTCAAGTACAAATCAGGTGATTGACTTTTCAGACATCAAAAGAGACAAAAATATAACTAAGGTAGAAAAAAATAAATAAAAATAAAATAAAAAAAAATAATAAAAAAGTGATTCTGACAGCTATGATGGCATGTAATTCACTTTTGACACAAGAGGACAACTTTATGAGTTTGAGGGGAGGGAAAGGAGGGGAGAGACTACTATGCTAGCTGGTGAGCCAATGTCCAGACATTCAGAAAGTAACTGTTGTCAGTGCGTAAGGAGTTGTTAACAAGAATATCTCTGGACCAAACAGATATTACCAGTGGCTTGTCCAGCTACATCAACATCAATTACTATCCAGATTTCTCTGGCTACCTGATGTACTGACTGTTTATCAGATTAACCTCAATTTTTAGAAGTTAAATCAGAAACCCGTCCGTAAGTGAGCCTTCAAAGTAAAAAAAAAATTACTTTTCTGATGGCCAATTATTGGGCTTAAAAAGATATTTAATACAGCAGACATTTTTGGATCAGACTGTCTTAAAAGAAGCTAAATAATGTGATACAGTTAAACATGTTTGTAGACCAGCTTCCAAGTGAGTTCATTGTTTTTTGGAAACCTGGGTATTTCCAACTGACACTAGTGAAAAGGCCCAGTTGGTAGTCGTGGAAAATTAATTAATTTTAATGTAGCATCTCCTCAGAACTCCGTTTAGCCCCCGCCCTCCCACACTCGGAGCTCCTCCAAAACGACGCCCCACTCACATGCACGAGCGCAACTGAGTCATGATCATATGATCGTGTCTGATTCAAAACCACAGACTCAAAACCGGCCCACATCACATCGTTTTGTTTGCACTACATTACCAGTAATCAGGTATAGGTAGTTCATCTGCTATTCTCCAGCGTACTTGGATCCCTCTTGGTTACGCACATTGAATCAATATCTTTCCCAGGTTTACTCCTGCTGTAGACAGCGAATACTTTTCACTCTATTTTAAGAACACATAATGCACTGATTTCCATAAGAACATAAAGATCATTTTAACTAGCATAACAAAAAGTGTATCTAAATGTGATTACCAACACTGCCTTTAAGATTACAAGGAATCTTGAGACAAACAGGCATTTATTCTTGGAACATGTTTAAGAGCATTTGACAGACAAAACTGGATATTTTTTTTAAGCCAACAGGTGATAGCTATTGGTTTTCTCTCTCTAAAAATTTAGAAAAGGACCTTGAAACCCCCTCTGTGATGTGCTCATTTAGCTGACAAAACTTTTTCATTATTCACAATAAAAGACTTTACCAAGTTTTTCTCTACTATAGCTAATTGGATTGACTGCAGCCAAAGACAGATAAAACAACTTGAAAATTAGAAACATCTTCTTAAGGTTCGTTTTTTTATATACAATTTTCTTCCATATTTTGAGAGTGACAAAAGCCCTCCCTAAATACTTTGAATTAGCGCCAACATTTTACTTCACTCCTTGATTTAAAAGTGTGGCAAAGTAAAACAAGAACATTTAGCCTCTCAGAGATAAGGTCCATCTGCAGGAGGGAGCTGCTTAAAGCAAGGGTGGCAAGAATACAAATTGCCATTAAAGAGAAATGAATTTAAAAATGAAGGAGTCAGAGGTCTCTGGAGCTGACTCAAGAGAATATCCAGACACCAGGCATGGAAAACAAAGTTCTGTTGTCTTTTAGATGCTGCATCCCAATTGCAGACTTCTCCTCCACTGAGTTAAGAGATGTGAAACAGTCCCAGGGGTGAAGGCTTAGTCTGGGGCAATCCTTTAAGTCTTGTTTGTTGTTTTAGGATGTGAAGGCTTTGGCAAAGGTAAGAGATAAACATGGAAGTACTACTGTGCTGATAGCATGGCTTAGAAATCCATGAAGACAAAATGAAATGCTGTCATTTTGATGCAGGTTTGTAAAGCCAAAACTCACAAAGTGAAAGACACACAACAACAGGGATGCAACAATTAGAAAGATAGTTTCTTTTTTTAATCATGTGATCAACCTGTGTTTTCTGTGTTCCTTCAACTTTGTTTTGACTGCTTGTCTCACTGAAAGACCATCATTTGGAGGTTTTCCTCATCATCTGCTTGATATTAGTGGTGAAGAACATATGGCCATTCAAAGGCAAAACCCTGTGTGACATCATAGACCACAAAGCGAAGCAAGGATCTTTAAGACCCCAAACTGAGGACTCTGAACACTACCTGACTGCCTCCATTCAACTGCAGCTGCATTGTTCCAGTAATGGGCTGGCATTGGTCTCTGTTTCTGGTGCATGCTTGAGGTTATTTTTGCAGAAGTCTGTGTTGTCTCCTCTGCATAATCAGACAAGATCTGAGAAGCCTTTGTCATAATAACTTGAGTGTGATATTAAAACAACATGCAGAGAACAATGAGGTGAAGTTGAATGAACTGTAAAATTTGATAGAACAGACTTTACTCGATGATTAAAAAAAAGGAAAAAAATAAAATGAAAGACTTACAACGATATACGGAAAAAAACAACTAATCTGATATGTAAAATGTGACAAGAAAATATCCTCAATAGTGTGCTGAATACCTTCAAATTTATAGATAGCAAAGTGAAAGCTCTGATGTTTTAAATAGGCAGACAAGATATTAGCCCTAGGGAGCAATGACGCCCAATTTGGCGTGCACACCTGTTTATGTTGGACTGGGGCACTACGCTGTGCTTGTAAAATATGAGGGAGGTTAATACTTATGTGGTGACGCCCTCAGGCCTCACAGCTCCAGTAAGGACAGCATCAGCAGTCTGAAATGATGGGATGGGTCTAACCCCAGGAGCTGCAGTGTTTGTGTCTGCACTCATGTGTGTGCAAATTTAAAAGTGTTAATTTGTCTACTCACCTTACCTTCATGCCCCTTGTATTCCAGTGAGTGTTTATGCTTACATCTGTCTGTGCAGGTTCAACAAAGCACTACAGGAGTTTGGTTTCTGGGAGTTCGAGGACAGCCCACACGCGCTTTTGTGCTGTTTAGTGTCCAGTGGTTGGCTAGGCCACGGCTTCTCCTTGAGGTTATTTTTCTCCTCACTTTTTGTTTTCATGAAGTGAGGCCGGGGTTCTAAAAGCAGACTCCACCTAGGGAAAAGACCCTTAAGGGCCCTTCTCTTAGCACTTCACCCCTCACCCCTCTGTGAGGTGAAGCAGAAGACAAATGGTTTGGATAAAGCAAATTGCAATTTTCACATAGATGATGCATGAAAAATTATATCTTGGAAATACACTTTCCACGGCCTGTTGACTTTAACATACACTGAGGTACAGTATTTCCAAGGACTCAGCACGAAGTTTTACAGCTAATTGCTCAGCAGTTTATACTTCTAAGCCATGATTCATCTTTGAAAGCAAATTGAATTTGGCATTTCACTTTTAATGCAGCAAATAATAAACTGAACTTACTAAATTGCAAAGAATTAAGTCAGTCCAAACCAAAGATATTCAAAAAGACTCAGAATGCTGTTCTCTAAATGATCTGTTCCGATAAAAAAAAAAACATCAATATGCTACACAGCTGAAACCACAGAACTTGACACTCTGCAGCTGCCATTTGGAAAATACTGGCATTTTTAATGTTTTGGATTACTGACACAGCACGCAGATGTTGTCAACAAGCACAAAAGAATCAGTCTTGAAATAATTTTTTCACCTCAAACAACTGGAGTTCATCTCAAAGCTCTTTAAAAAGTCTTTTGATTAGCTTCACTTTAGTCACCATGTATCAAGAAGACGTAGCAGCAGCTAGTAGTCCATTACTCTTTTTCTACACTTAAGAGGGACTTTAGAGTCAGGTCCAAAGAGTAGTCCAGGAACAGCCAATCCCAGTGCACAGTCAGTGCCAGTTTATCATCTTTCCTTGTCTAGCCAGTGGAAATAGCAGTGATGGAGGTGAAGAGGTTCCATGATGTGGATGTCTTGTACATGGAAAGTTATTGGTGTATCCCTTGCTTTCCATGGGAATGGAAGGTCACCAGAACAACACATAAATAGCTCCAACTCCACATGTTGAGAGAAACAGAGCCCTGCTGTTCAAGCCAGTTATGATACACTTTTGAATGTGTTTTACAGCAGTGCAAAAGTGTAGCTATTTGTGGCAGGTAATGATGAGCAGCATGGTGACAAGTTATCATATGTCAGCCTAACACAGGAGAACTTGTCCATCTCCTGTTCAGAGAGTTGATGGCTAACTCAGTCTGTCAGCAGCATGCACCGCATGGAAAGCAACATCAGAGAAACTGGTTGCCCAGTGCTTGTATATTTCTGTCTCCATCTGTGTAACTGGCTGAAAGTGGGCTCGTGTACATGCCTTTGAATATGTAGGGCATTGGACACCAGCTCCATGTGGTTTGGGAGAAGTTAAAGGCTGGTTGGGTCTTTAATCCGCCAACCCTCCTCCCAGTTTTTTCCCTTCTTTTTCTTGTCTCTGTGGGTCTTGTTTTCCCCCCAACCAGCTCCTCATGCACCACACAGGCCCCGTCAGCAGCCCAGCTTCATGAGACCCTCACCCCCCCAGCTTCACTGCCTCCACACCAACTGGGCCTTGGGTCGCTGCAGTACTGATGTCCCGAAGGCTGATGGATGCATCGAGGTCACACTGATGATCTCAAGGAGTCCTTTGGTCCATCACTGGGCCTTTGATCAACGTACTTAACCCTTTCTTCCTAAGAACCCCCTCGGTGGATGAGAATGTGGGGAGATTGAGTTACACAGTGCCGCAGAGCGGGCAGGCTGACATCCCTTTGGTAACACATGTCTTTGTTTAAGGCAGAGCTCTAGCACTGACAGTCCTCTTCCAAGCTCCTTCTGTTAAACCCCTTCAGAGTTACCAGGAGGAAGATATGGAGGGGAGATCCAGCTGCTACTTTCCCTAATAACTGAAGTTTTTTCACTTTATTATGAAACCAAAAGATAGCAAGAGTTCAAATTTTGCCTCAATGGCAGCTGAAGTCAAAGAAGAATTACTTCTCTTATTACTGATTATAGCAAACAAAAGGAATATTGTGTATAACCTTAAGTTCTGGAAAATGTAAGCACCTGTCCAAGCCAGGCTAGCTAAGCCCACCAGCTGCATGATGCATGCTCATCACAAAAGCCTCAAAATTAGGGACTACAGTAGCCAGGCAGATCTGAGTATGACATCAGGCTTTGCATCTCAAACAGTACAAAGCTGAGCAAGTCCAGTCAGGACAGAGGAAACAGTCATATGAACAGTGCATTAGGAGTTTGTAGTTCTTCACATGGGATCCCTGCTCTACCAACTGAGGCAAAACAGCTCCACAGCATGCTGTTTCATAAAATCTGGAATTAATGCTTTTGCTGTAATAAGTGACCAGGAGTGATCATTCTTTATGAAATTTTAGAGATCTTTTCTTTTGTGTGCATGTTTTTTTTGCATGCAGAAAGTATAAAGAGTAGAATAAACTTGAATAAATTGAACTAACAGTTATTATTGTATTGATTCAAACATGGACAGACCCTGATTTAAAATGACCATCCCTTTTCCACACTGATTTTATTAACGCTTTTTTTTTGTTGTAAAAATAAAACAATAAAGGCAGTGTGTAGTGCAGGAGTGTTTTACAGTGATTCAAAACATCACAGGGAAATTAATAAAAACATTGAAAACAATACAGAACTTAATTTATTGGCTGTTATGATGTTTGAATGTCACATCCAAATACAACCCCAATTCTAATGAAGTTGGAACATTGTGTAAAACGTAAATAAAACAGAATACAATGATTTGCAAGTCCTTCTTTTAACCTATATTCAATTGAATACACTACAAAGACAAGATTTTTATTCTTCAAACTGATAAACTATTTTTTTTGGCAATATTTACTCCTTTTGAATTTGATGCCTGCAACACATTCTAAAAAGCTGTGACAGGGTCATGTTTACCACTGTGTTAAATCATCTTTCCTTTTAACAACAATCAATAAGCATTTAGGAACTGAGGACACGAATTGTTGAAGCTTTGGAGGTGGAATTCTTTCCCATTCTTACTTGTAATAAAACTTCAGTTGCTCAAAAGTCTGGAGTCTCTGTTGTCATATTTTGTGTTTCATAATGTGCCATAGGTCTGGACTGCAGGCAGGTCAGTCTAGTGCCGGCACTCTTTTACTACGAAGCCACACTGTTGTATCATGTGCAGAATGTGTCTTGGCATTGTCTTGCTGAAATAAGCAGGAACGTCCCTGACGTCCGTGGCTTGGATGGCAGCATATGTTGCACCCAAAACCTGTATGTTCCTTTCAGCATTAATGGAGCCTTCACAGATGTTCAAGTTAGCCATGCCATGGGCACTAACACATCCCCATTCCACCACCCAAACCACTAGATGCTGGTTTTTGAACTTTGTGCTGATAAAAATCCGTCTGGAGCACACAGCATCAATGATTTCCAAAAACAATTTGAAATGTGGACTCGTCAGACCACAGCACAATTTTACACTTTGCGTCAGTCCATCTCAGATGAGCTCAGGCCCAGAGAAGCCAGCGATGTTTCTGGGTGTTGTTGATATATGGCTTTGTCTTTGCATGGTAGAGTTTGAACTTGCACTTGTAGATGTAGTGATGAACTTTGTTAACTGACAATTTTTTACTGAAGTTTTCCTGGGCCCCACATGGTAATATCCTTTACACAATAATCTCACTTTTTAATGCAGTTCTGCCTGAGGGATCAAAGGTCATGGGCATACATTGTTGGTTTTTGGTCTTGCCATTTATGTGCAGAGATTTCTCCAGACTGTCTGAATTGAACTGATATTATGGACTGTAGATGATGAAATCCATACATTCTTTGCAATTGTACATTGAGAAACATTGTTCTTAAACTGTTAGACTATTTACTCAGGCTTTTGTTCACAAAGTGTTGAACCTCGCCCCATCCTAGCTTGTGAACGACTGAGTTTTTCAGGGTACTCCTTTTATACCCAATCACCTGTGGAATGTTCCAAACAGGTGTTTTTTGAGCATTCCTCATCTTTGTCAGTCTTTTGTTGCCCCTGTCCCAACTTTTTTTTAGAGTGTTGCAGGTATCAAATTCAAAATTACTTAATATTTGCAAACAAACAAACAAATGAATTAATAATTTTATATCTGATCTGCAACTACTTACCAAATACAAAGACTCCAAATAAACCTGCATATGGTATATTACGCGACTAAAATGGTGACAAAACACCCTTATGAGCCCCCACATAAGTCAGAAATTAAAAAAAAAAAAAAATCTCAGCCCACAAACCACCAAGCTCAGATGATCTATACAAAGCTTCCTTAAAAGAAATTATATTTTTTTCTCCTTAGAATGTTTTTATTTATTTTTTTATTTTTCTCACCAATCCATTTTTGAATTGCTTTCAGTGTTGTCTTGGCTATTGTTACTGATACTGGGTCAACTGCAATGGAGGATTAGGAAGCCAGACCGGGCCAATAGGTTGACAGGGGTGGTGGACCGTATGTCTCTGGTTGGTTAGTGGCATGGTGGGGCCTCTGGCTGGAGGGGAGGTGTTCTACTGAGTAAAACAAGTGGAAAAGAAACAAAAATAGAGTGTTGTGAGTTGGGATATGTCTCTGCTGGATGGGCAGGTCCCCTCCTATTGGGTCTTGAGGTTACCTAGATCCAGTGTGAAACAGGATATTTGCGAAGGCCTACCATGGGCTGGCAGCCTCCTCTAGGTTTATTTGCAGCCCGGGATGGGACCACCCTATGTTTTATAGGGACAAGGCAGGTGGATGGAGATGATAAGACTCAGGTCTAAAGACAGGGTGAAACGGGGATAGGGAACTTGGCTGTCCCATTCTGCCTATCACCAGCAGGGCTCCAATGTTGCACCTTTTGGGGCTGGGCTGGGTGGTCTGCCACTCCCTTCCTGGAGGGCCTACTCTGGCCCCACCTTCCATCATAGTGTCTTCACTACCTGTAATTGATATGTTTTGTTTTGTTTTGCTTTGTTTTTTTTTTTTGATGTCTCGTTTGGTTACTTATATGTTTAGCACATCATGGATTGGGGGTTGGGGTGGAGGGGGGAAGAAACAGGAAAAAAAGAGGAAGATGTCCTATGCTGTCATGTCTTTTTTTCCCTTTTGTATATATATATATATATATATATATATATATATATATATATATATATATATATATATATATATATATATATATATATATATATATATATAAAATCTGTTATTACATGTAATATTTAAATAAAAAAGAGATACAAGGATGGGTTAATTAGTCTGAGAGAGTTAGACAGCAGGCTGTCACACATTATAACCAGTGCCATCTGTCTGTAAAATATTGGTATTTAATTATTAAACACTGAATGTGAGACAATAACAATTATTTTCAGATGTATATAGCGGAAAGAAACAGCATGTTAACTTACCTCTTAAATTAACAGCTACATTTAAAACCTCTTGGCTTTAAAATATAAATATGGTACCAGAAATATCTGGATAATGACTATTAAGTGTATTGGACAGACAAATGTGAGGCTTGCCTTTTCAGTCAGTTTTCTTTAGAGATGTAAGTAATCATTTCAGAGTGCGATTGTCAACTTATTGAGCAGGAACCACGCTGGCACCAAACATCACCATGTTTTCTCTGTGCAGAATATTGTGTGCCACCACAGAGTAGTTCAGTTCACTGTTACTTCTTAGAAAAGGGAACAGATTTTTCTAAGATTCAGAAATTTGGGCTTGTAATTATTCATGATCAAGCTGAAAAATATTTCCCATCCATTCAGAGAAAAGCTCTTTTTTACTCTTAACCAATAGCGGCAATGGGTGCGACATAATAACACAACTATAAAAAACCATATGTGTTATAAATCTCATAAAAGGATAGAAGGGTAAAACGGTTCATTTTATAGTAATAATCAGATCTTTCAATTTGGTAAACAAAACAAATCAGTTTTATGCTCTTGTGCTAGGAAACAAAAACTCTGTTTTAATGTTTTTAAATGATTGGTGCAATAATTTCTTTGAATTTGCCCTGTTAGGATTTTCATTTTTATTTTTTTTTTACGACATATGAAATGGAATTTAGTTTGACAGAACAGTTACTCAGTAGGTTCATTCTGGTATTACCTTACCAGTGTTAGGATATGTTCTATCAATTAGTGGGCTTGGGCAGAAAGCAGAGGAAAAATTAATATGTTTCTAATTCTGAGTATCATGGTTTCTGCATATGGACCAATGTATCATTCTTCCAAAGAAAACACCTACCCTTATATTTCTCCGTTTTATTGAGCTGAATTGCAATAAAATGTAATCCACAAATACATAAACACATTAGACCTCAATGGGAAGCACTATTAGTTCTGTCACGGGGCAGCAGTAAAATCCATTTTTAACCCCTGGCAATTTGTTCGTCTGTGACCTGCAGTTACACCTCTCATCACTCAGGCCGTTCAAATATACTGCCAGCTCCATGTGGAGTCAGTGCAGATACTCCTGTCTTGTCATGTCCCATCTGTCGTCTTGGCTTTCAGTGGACTTTTCCCATGTGCGCAGGTTGGTGAGGCAACAGCAGCTGTCAGACGGTGGTTGTTGGCAGGGTGTGGTGCCTGACCAGACACTTGTGCTACTGAGCTGAGCTCCAGGCAGAGAGTTGACCCTAAAACCTGCCTCAGACTTCTGGCTGCCGTGCTGTGGTTTCCAGGGTCCATGAAAGCAAGGATGAAACTGAATGGCTTTGATGACCTGGATTTCCTGGGCGTGCATGGTCACTTCAGGATTGTCTAGTTCTGACAGTCAGTTCACAGCTAAACAAACAGTTTTGTGGCCAACAGTAATCCTGTTCTCTGGTCATGAATGGTCTCTTCTTTTACTTAAAATAAGCTATTTAAAAGTTCCCTCAGAGGGATCTTAAGATCTGGCTGAAGAAAAAATAGAGAACACTGCTTGAAGCTAGGTTGGGGAATATGAGTGATGACTGTCACTATGGCAACCTCCTCATGTTTTAGTTTGGAGCTGACATCTCAATAGGCCCTGTTATGTACTGATATGTGGGGATAGTAAATGTTTTAAATGTATGAGATGAGTTATTAGGAAGTCAGCTAATTACAGACCTGGGCAAAGGTATAAATCTTGCAGATTACAGGCTGGATGTAAAAGCAAAACAATCTGCAAGCTCAACACTTGGTATTTTAGAGGCCCCATGATGGAAGTGCTGGATAACCGCAATGTCAAGACATGGTACAGAAGACTCAATTATCAAAGTGGAGCTGAGTCAGCAGGAAATGATCATTAAATCACAAGGTAAGGAGTGGTAGTGAAGATGATTTCATATTGTCCTTGTGATATTTAATAACTCTTCTAAAGTATGACTAAGTTAAGTTTATCACAACTGTTTATACACAATTCAATACAAGGTGGTGAGAGTGTGACAAAAAGTTGATGCATTAGTCAAAATTAATCACATATTACTTCAATTGTTGATGATTAGCCAGGACGTGGTGTGTGCTTTTTGTGCTGTGAGCAGGCAAAAAATTAATTCCTACAGCTAAGCTGCTGAGGAGTAAGCACTCTTGCATAGTTAAAATCATTTTCAGAGTAACAACTGCAAAACACTGAACAGTTAGTGTCTTGTAAAGAAAACAGCACAATGACAGCAGCAGATTCAATACAATCTCATCCTTAAGTTTTTAAACTGTAACCCCCTCAACAACAACAATGTGCTGTACACCCCCCCCCCCCCCCCCCATCATCATCACTCTGTTTTCTCGCTCTTGTAGCACTTCACAGTGGATAAAACTCATATTTGATTACTACACAAGCCGCACTTCATTTTAAAACAAAAACATCACATTAACAGTAATTGTGCTTAAAGTCAAGAAAATGTGGCTTGAATTAGGAAATATGAGCCATCAAGTTATCATGTCATGTCATCACAAAATTAATGAACTCACTATTTCAGCAATCCCTGACTGACTATGAAAAGTTAAGTTAGATGCACTCTAAAGACACATTAATGACTTTAAATAATGTTCATGATACTTATAATAGAGGAGTTATTTTTTGGGGTGTCCAAAGTCTATCTTGTTGTGTCATCTTGTCATGCCCTTAGTTACGCTGCTATCGCCTCAGACACCAGAGAACTTTTATGTACAGAGCTCCTATCTCTTTCCCTCTCCTTCCATCTACATGCATTTACATCCCATATATTTTCATTGATAAAATAAGGCATTTTGCTGCAATTGTTATTGTGATAGGGTTGTTATTTCTTATGCCTGTTTCTACAGCCTGTTTCTACATCATCATATTTTGGTAACTGTCTGTATGCTAATCCTCAGTTTTTCTGTCTCTGCATGGATCATATTCCCTCAGCTAGACCAGTAATACCAGATGGCTGTCAAGCAATGAACCTGGTTTTGCTTGCCAGTGTGCTTCATGATTTCTCATTGGTTAATGTTGAGTCATCATAAAGAGTACAAATTGAGATAATTCTAAAGTAATTTAGGCCTCCAGCTAACTGACAAAGAGCAGTTATGTTTTGGAGAAAATAAGTGCATGAAATTTGAGCAGATGGCTGTAACTGAATGAACAGGTCTAGAGGTAGCGGCATTTGCACAGAATGGGCTGTGAGAGGCTCCTCTCCCCAATAGTTAACTCTTTCACAGGTTCCTCCTCCCCAGCCCTGAACAGGACCCCACAAGTGTCAGTCCGCTCTCCTTTCCCATCATTCTCTAACAGCTGTTTCGGGGTGGCGCTGTGCCATTATTTGGAATCATTTATGGCCCCCTGCCTGTGAAGAGCTTGGTTATGTTGGGGTTGTTGAGGTAGCATATTCACATTTGGTTTTAAATATGTTGCCTCTAAGTTATTTGATGGTTTGGCTGATGACAAGTGCTGGTTAAACTAATTGGGTGCTCTTAAAACACACACACACACACACACACACACACACACACACACACACAAAAACACACACACACACACACACACACACACACACACACACACACACACACACACACACACACACACACACACACACACACACACACACAGGCCCCCAGTGTGAGTGAATACTTGAATGCATTTTTCAAAAGTGACATTTTTTTCAGTGCTGCTGTTCTGACATTGCATAAATGGTTTTCTTAACCATAATATAATGTTGCTGGCACAAAATGTTTGAAAGAGATATTTTCTAATTACGACTTGGGAACATAATCTGTGATCAGATATCAAATGAAACCAACAGGGCATGTTTTCGTGTGGAGAGTAAAACTCCACTCTGCAATTTTGGCGAAGCAATGAGATGTCTCCAACACTCACTACAGCTCACACTGACTCAAAAAAGACAAGGCATCATCTACCACGGTAGCTCTGACATTTTCTGGGCTTTGGATAAACAGGTGCACCACCGCGACCCTCATGGAAAGAGACTTATGTCTACAACTAACCCAGTATCACTCCCAATCCACATAATGACCTTGTGGATTGTGCGAGAAGACAGTAGGAGATGTATCACGTGAAAAAGAGATATGGCAATACTGTTATGGTTCTTGGCCAGAAGAGCTCTATGGGAGCCACATGTGGTCAAAGTGGTGAGGGGGTGGGGGGTGGGGGGGTACCTCACAGTGTTGGCAGCCATGTGTTCTATACACTACCAGATGCTGCTTCGACTATCATTTGTTTGAAGCAGTTGCAGATTTAGGGGTCCACTTGTTCTAATTCAAAAGAGACTGCAGTCCACATGTGGTACACAATACTATTTTTCTTATTCATTTATTTATTTTGGGGTTAACCAGTTGCAGTTTTTTAAACCTCCAGTATAGGCCAGAAAATAAATCACACTTCAATTGCGATGATAATTTCTGTTCCCAGTGATCTTAAAAAAATAACTGTGGGGGAAAAAAAACAAACAAAAAAAAACAGTGATGAAACAAGTACTCTGCAACCTGCTAAGTCGCTCTGTAGAGAGGAGAGGGAGCCATGGCCAAGACTGGACTGGCTATCTGGCATACTGGGTACTTTACCAGTAGGCCAGCTTTATGGGCCATAAGTATCTCAGATTGGTGAGTACCAAAGTTTG
The DNA here is from genome assembly GCA_030710495.1 of Labroides dimidiatus. Lineage (NCBI taxonomy): Eukaryota > Metazoa > Chordata > Actinopteri > Labriformes > Labridae > Labroides > Labroides dimidiatus. The sequence continues at coordinate 15,889,824 of CM061147.1, forward strand.
GGAGCAGGATGTACAGTAGTTATGAATGTCAACAAATGTGTTAAGTGGGCACTGCTTTGCTTTAGGTGGAGAAGGAAGCTGTGTAGAATTACCTGGGAGAGACACGGGGGTGTGTTAGTTAAACAGCAGGTTAGAATGAGCATATTGACAGTAACCTTGACTAGAAAGTGAATATGTGGGCTTAAAATGGCTAATTGATAGTTTAGCTCTCCAGCCTGTGATACACTAAGAGGAACTTAAATCATTTATTTAAATTCAACAGTATGGTACACTGATGCAAGAAAAAGTCTTGCAATCTGTTAGATTAGGATCAGAATCAGAATAGCCTTTATTCGCCAAGTATCTTCAAAAAAGCATGCAAGGAGTGTGACTTTGATTTGAGCTTTGCTCTCTCTGTACAACATGTATGAAAAAACACTAAATATCACTAATAAAACAATTTAAGTAAGTAAAAGAATAAAGGAACTTCTAAACAATAAACAATAAAAATAAAAATTTAAGTTAAATACTGCAATTTATGAATAAGTCATTAAACAAATATGTGCAATTTGGAAAGGAATGTGCAAAAAGGGAACTGACAACAGGCTGTAGTGGTAATGTGGTATGTGAGTTATAGTTTATGGTGGATTAATTGTTCAACAGAGTGATGACCTGTGGAAAGAAACTGTTCCCATGCCTGGATGTTCTGATGCACAGAGCTCTGTAATGTCATCCAGAGGGGAGAAGTTTAAACAGTTTGTGTCCAGAGTGAGTGGGGGCAGAGAAGTTGCTAGCTCACTTCCTGGTCCCAGACAGGTATAAGTCCTGGATGGAGGGCAGGCTGGCACAGATGTTTTTTTCTGTATAGCTGACAGTTTGTTGTAGTCTCTGCCTGTCTTGTTTGGAGGCAGAGGGAAACCTAACAGTGATGGAGGTGCACAGGACAGACTGGATGATGGTGGTAAAGAAGATGATTAGCAGTTCCTGGGGCAGGCTGAACTTCCTGAGCTGTCTGAGGAAGTACAACCTCTGCTGTGCCTTTTTTTCCCCGATTGATTCATAGGCCTGATAAGTATTATCAAAATTAAGTTTAACTTTTTAAGTGGAGTACTAATGTAATAAATATCCCCTGTCAGTTATATTACAGTGGATTTTTGCATTAATATCAGTAGCTGTCAGAAAGGGGTTTAAAATAAAAGATGACAGGCTTTTGTAAACACAAAGCACAAAACTTATTTATCAGCACAGGATTCCTAAATTGACCAATAAAGTGTTTGAATGTCACATCTTTATAATGTTTTAAAATATTTTCAATAATCCAGCAATTTTAGATTTGGAAACTGTATGACATATGGAACTCTTTTATTAGTTGATCGAATTTGTTGCTTTTTAAAATATGGAGTTTGTGACAAGAACTGCAGATGTAAAAACTCTGAACAGCCGGTCTTAGTCACATTTTAATGCCTTCATTGTTCTGTTGTTGTTTCAAGCTGTGTTTTATGAATGAGGGCTCTAGTATGACCTGCAGTATGATCAGTAATTTTAATATTTTGTGGCTTACAAATGGTTTTGATCATAGTGGGAAGTGAGCTGTAACATTACAGAGGAAAAGGCACTGGAGTTTATGTGTATTCAGACATATTTTTGGTGAAAACAATACTTGAAAACAAAGATCGTACAGATGGAGTGAAGGGAACTGGATTATGCTGCAGGAGTGATTTAAGAAGTTTGTATAGACATTTTCTTGAACACACAAAAAGTTGTAAGTAATACAATCTGTTGCAACCGACATGAACTTAAATTGGAAATGAACTAGAAGAGCTTTAAGACCAGGAATGTCTCATCAACGGATGACTGAAAAAGTCAAAGGACTGGTAAAGGGGCTTATAAATACAGTTTCTGGCATAAGTTACACTCATTCTGTCATAGTCATATGCCTCTGAGTCAGACTACAGTGGCTTAACAAGCTGCAACATATGAGTATTTGGTAATGGCAGATATCCTGTGCCAATGTACCAAGAGACTTGGTTTAGCTCTGCACACATATTGCTGTGTTTCCTAATTTAAATTGCTGCTATCGATGCTGTTACTATTCTGGCTTAATCACTTCAGGGAGCTTAAGGCAGCAAAAAAATGAGGAAACAGATCACACACTATTTTTACAACCATGGAAGAAATATGCATTATTGTATATAGGATTATTTGTAATAGACTGAGGCAAAGAGGACAACTGTCCTGTTACTTGAAAAATCTAAATTTGACATTCTTTTTGGAAATCGCAGGCACCACGTCCTCCGTCTTAAAGAGAAGATGGACTACCCAGCTTGTCATTGGCCTCATTACAGTTCAAAGGAGAGCATTCGTGAGGGTATGTGGATGCATAGTTAACAATGGTGTGGCTTCACATCTGTGACAGCACCATTAATGCTGAATGAATTGTACAAGTTTTGGAAAAACATGCTGCTGTCCAATGAGTGCCCTTTTCAGAGGGGACCTTCTGTATATCAGTAAGACAATGCCAACCCATGCTCCACTCATATAACAACAGTATGGCTCTGTAGTAAGAATCCAGGTGGTAACTTTACTGACTGCAGTCTCAGCCTGTTACCCATTGGAAACATTTAACTCATCATGCAAAAAAAAACCCAGCGGCGGAAATCTCATATCAGGCAAGAATAGGAGAATGTTTATTTTCAAATCAATAGAGTTGATGAAACTTTTTAAAACTTGTTAAAGTTATGGAATCTAAATTAACTTTTTTTCCCACAGAATCATAATCATTTATGATTCTCAAATAATGTGGAAACCATCAAATTTTGATTTTCTTTAACAAAGCATTCCAATTTACTTGGAACTGTGGTTATAATCACAAATATAAAGGAAGACATAATAGATAAAGAACTGGAACTACAAGTGATAGGGTTGTTCCTTAAGTAACACAAACTGTTTAATTATCATAATAATCATTCATTCAGTAGCAGCTGACAACGCATACCTCCCAAGCTTCCTTTTTATCATTGTAGTAGGAAGGTCATGGCTAATGATGGAGTCAGAGCCATAAGATTTCCCTGCCTGTGTATGTGAGTGGCCATGCCAGTCATGAGGCCTGGGTCACAACAGCCATTCTAGTCAGCGGTCACCATGGTCCAGTTGTTAATGATTGAGTGTGTTCCTTGTGCTGACACTAAGTGGTGAGTCAGGTCAAACGGCCATTCAGAGGAATTCCATCTCGGACATTCCAATGCAGCTGCTCAGGTTCACATCATGGAGGGTGCAAGGGAAAAAAGGTCGAACAATGTGATCTGGAATCTGGGAGGGAGCTTGCCTCCTCTTGTTCACAGCTCCTGAGATATGAGTTAAGCATGCGGAATGTTAATCTGTCAATGTGTGGTCATGGTAGGTTTTTGTAAGCGGTTGTGATTTGAATCACGAGGCCCTGCCGTTGTGCCCGGACCCTCTCCGCCTATCTGGGGCGATTAGAGGTAACCAGTCCTGACACCCTGATGACCATGAGAGACATCCCTTGCTTGCCAACAAAGCCACATGTCGCACACGGCCATCTTGTTTTCTCCCAGCAGGTCCCTGGAATGTAGTTCATCCCATCAACCTCCTGAATAAGGCTATTATACAAATTCAGGGTCAGAGACTATTGAAACTCAACTCTTCAGGGGGATATAAAGTAGTTCTCTGCATGTGAAACTGTGTAGAACGAATGCATTTTAGCACCCTTTATCTGTCCCTCAATGAACTGTCTTCATTGAAACAGGCATTCTGAAGCCTGTCTTGGTAAACTTGTCTTGAAAATGAAACCGTGAAAAAGCTGGAAAGACATATGTGATGATCAACTTAAGCTGCAGCAGTGCTAACAGAATTGTTTTGATGGAAATGTAAAATTCTGAGATTGTAAAGTTCTCAAAAACAGACATTTTTGTTGGAAATTATTTGCATGAAGTACATTTGAGATCCTGAACTCCATTACCAGTCATAACCGTCTTTGGTTTCTTTTTTGAAGGAAGTGAAAAATGCATTTTTTAATCTGAGTATGTAGGGATAGATCCATGCCATGTTGGAAAAACATTTGCACCACAGCTCTGGTTTGTGGCTGGCTATTGTACAGGGAGTGGTATTTCACTTATGAAGTGATTCCGTTACAGCTGTCCCCTCAACCATCCCCCCTCTGCATGCACTCACTTACTTCCATCCATCCAACCACACACACACACACACACACATACACACACACACACATACACACACACACAGATACACACACACACACACACACACACACACACACACACACACACACACACACACACACACATACACACACACACAGATACACACACACACACACACACACACACACACACACACACACACACACACACACACACACACACAGAGAACCATTTAAACACAGTTCTCCATAAACACGTACAAATCAGTTCCAAAGGGTGCTCCAGCAAAACTCAGACATGGACCCAGACCCACAACGCTCAAAAACAGGTTATTTTAAAAATTACATGATATGCCAAGTTGCACATCTGCAGTCAGATCCTGCCAAGCTGCCATGTGAAACATGATCTAATGCTGGTCTGCCTGATTCCAATGAATGACACCCCTACTTCTATCTGTTGAATAATGCATTTGACTTAAGTCCTCAAATAGAGGGTCTTTTTGGCTTATCAGAGGGGAACCAAATCTTGAAAGGATTATTGTATTTGCTTTTTTTGGCGAGGTTTTCAACTAGTATGGGAGGTAGTTGTGGCTCTTGTGGTCACATGTTTATTGTTTATGCGTTGTATTTATCCTTAATTAATGCCACACTGATGAGTGCTGTCACAGACACTAAGGAACAACAGTCTGGTCTCACGCAATGTGCGGATGATTTCCTCCCCACATTCAAGGCCTTAGAAGAGAGCAAAATGCTTCCTCCGGCGTGTCTCTGTGAGCCGGAGCAAGAAGACAGATGCTCTAGAAAAACACACACCAAACCAAGGACTGTCAATCTGCATTCCCACTACTCCTCAAGTGCACCTCTTTTATGGAAGCCCTCTTCTTATTTCAGCATGTGTCTTACAGTAGATGTGTTTTTAGTATCACAATAGTTGTACAAGTTTGTCAGAGATGAAGACTCATGATCCTAATGCAGATCACTCACAGAGGTCACTGCAAGGTCTCTCTGACCCCCTCTGTGGCGACTCCATCCAACCAATCTCCCTGTCATAGGATTATTGTTTTCAGTGATCTGCCTGCTGACAAATGATGTGTGACCAAATTTATAATAATGCATCTTGTCTTAGCTGATAAATGGAATGCCAGTACTTCATTAAGATGGAAGTTGAATGACCATGCTGTGTGGAATTAAAGTGACATGACATGGATTTGATAAATGTTCAGCTTTATCCATCTACACTTGAAAGTGATGGTATTTATAATAGCCCCAATGTGGAGCAGTATAAAAAAAGAACAAATTTAAGTTGTAATGCCAATTTAATTAACTAAACTAAAGATTGAAAGCATTCTGAACCCTATCAATAAGATAAGGATACGAGTTTAAATTTCAAACAGCAAACAGATACCCACAAACTCATTAAAAAGAAAAAAAAAATGCAGCTCTATAACTGCCCAAAATTTACCATGTCCACTTGTTAACTGCATACTTTATTCATTAAATGTTGTCATAAATAGGTTCTGAAAAAAATAAGATAAAATAACATAATAATAATAATAATCATCTTTGTTGAGGCAATACACTGATGAATGTTGTTAAGATTAACAAAACTTAGGAGGAACTGAAGTTCCCATTAGGGGACTGTGAACTGAGATGAGGGGGCTTACAAACTTCTGCACAATAATAATAATAATAATAATAATAATAATAATAATAATAATAATAATAATAATAATAATAATAATAATAATAATAAAGTGCACAAATTACAAAGGGCTTTACATGAACAGCAAAATAAAACAGGCAGATCATAATAACACACAAGGAATAAAGAAATATTGGCAAATATTTTTAAATGCATTAAATTCCTCCAGAAAAATTAAGGGAAGAAAAATCTTCTAAAATATATTTCTCAAGACGGTTAAAACAAGATAAAATAAAATAAAATTCAGATAAAATCAGGGAAGAATGCGATAAAAATGTTTTAAGATTTAAAAGAGCTCACTGACTCTGCAGACCTGAATTCTCGGGCAGGCTGTTCCAGAGTGTGATCGACCCCTACTGCAAACGCCCTGTTCTCTTTCGTTTCAATTTTTTTTAGTCGGAATGCACAATAAACTTTTGCCCGAGGAGCTCAATGGACAGGTTGGCTCATAAGGTATTAAAAGGTCTGCTATATAGCTTGGAGTAAGTCCATGTAGCGCTTTAAAAGTGATCAGTAAGATCTTGAAATCAATTCTAAAACCTACAGGCAGCCTGTGAAAGGAAGCTAAAACTGGAGAAATATGGTTGAATTTCTTGGTTCTGGTTGAAACCCAGGCAGCTGAATTCTGTACAATTTGGAGATGATCAAGGGATTTTTTGTGCAGGCAACTAGAAAGACTGTTACAGCAGTCCAAGTGTGATGAGATAAAAGCATGTAAAATCGTCTCTGTGTCCTTAAAAGTTAAAACGGACCAAATTTTGAAATGTTTCTGAGGTGGTAAAAACATGACTGCACAAGTGTTGTGTTATGGTGCTCGGATGATAAATTGCTGTCATACCAGACGCCAAGATTCTTTGCAGCAGGTTTTATGAGACTGACCAGTAGATGGCAGTAACTGCTTGGTCGTGTGTGGTGGGGCAATTAAAATGATTTCTGTTTTGTCTGAGTTTAATTGTAAAAAGTTTCTTGACATCCAGCTCTTTATTTCTGACAGACAATTGTGCAGTGAACTCAGCACGGCAGGGTCAGTGTGTCTGATGGGCAGGTGTAACTGTGAATCATCTGCATAAAAATGAAATAAAATACCATTGTTACTAATAATGTGCCTCATGGGGAGCATATACAGGGAGAATAAAAGCGGACTTAAAACCGACCCCTGAGGCACACCATACTTCACCTCAGTAAAACAAGAAACAGTTATTTACGGACACACAGAACCTTCTATTATTAAAATAAGACTTGAACCATTCTAAAACCATACCAGAACCCCTAACCGATGCTTCAATCTGTCCAATAAAATGTTGTGGTCTATAGTGTCAAAAGCTGTGCTCAGATCCAAGAGTACAGTGACTGAGGACATGCCTTGATCTGCAGTCATTAAATGGTCATTATTGATTTTAAGCAGTGCTGTCTTTGTGCTGTGATGTTTGCAGAAGCCAGATTGGAAGTTTTCAAAACTATTGTTATTTCCAGCACAGAGAAGTTGTTTGGACACTATTCTTTCTAAAATCTTTGAGATATGGTAACTTAGAAATGGGCCTGTAATTCTGGGGGAGGGAAGGATCAAGACCATTTTTTTTTAAACAAGGGATTGACACAGGCATTTTTAAAATAATCAGATACACAACCATTGGAAAGGGAACTGTTGTAGATGGAAAGCAGCCAAGGCCCCACAGAATCCATTACTTTAAGTTAAAACTTTGTAGGTATCACATCAAGAAGCCCTGAACATTTATCTTAATTGATTTTTATAAGAAATTTAAGACAGGCTGCTATCATTTTACTTAAAACCATATTAATTACAATTTTTGATTTTACAGTTGCTATAAGAGTTTAAAAAATCTGGTTACAAATTTCAGCCAGAGACAGTCACTATGTATCCAATTTAAATGACACTTGAAGTAGTTAGCTCTATAGAGCCCAGTGCTTGGTAACATTCAATTCCCACTTTTTGTTTCCGAAAAAAATTCCTGGATCTCTTTTATACTTCACAATTTAGATGTTTAAGACCCTTGTGGCTTGCTAACTCAAGCATAAGGGACTGTTTTCTGAAGATGTTGACTCACCCTAAATATACTTTTCTCTATTTTGGTTGAAACGCTTTACATGTCATGGCTGCTCTACCCTATGGGGGAAAACACTGCTACGCTTCATTTTTGCATAGGTTCAAGATCTCCCAAAGGGACTGAGCATTCAGCTTTCTCAAGCCACTGTATCAGTAGGCACCATTCCGACATGTATAATCTGTAATGCACAGCTGCCTTTTACTGCATACTCCTGTTGTGTCATTGAGGCCTAACAGTGCCAAGGCCTGTGGTGGCTTGGGTGGTGCAGGACTCAGAAGTTTGTTTTTGTCTTGTGGGCTCCAAAATCATATCTCACCACCTGAGGAAAGGAGTGCCAAGCTCTGGGATTCACCAGTGTGTGGTAGGAGTATTGAGAAAACCATATTTTAAATTTTATGGGGACCAACACTTTAGTATTGAGAGTCTTTCTTTTGTGTTACAGGATACAAGTTTTGAGCCTGGTCTGAAACTAACTTCAAAGAATTTTGTGTTCAAAAGTTTGAAGCCAAAACATTTATTCTACAAGAGAACACACACGTGCATGCATGCGCACACACACACACACACACACACACACACACACACACACACACACACACACACACACACACACACACACACACACACACACAAAATAAATATCATTGAGAAACTAAATGAAACAAATGCTCATGTCCAGACTCAGCAATATTATATCTTCTTCCACTGATCCATTGAGACACCAGAGCTACATATACTGTATGTATGTATGTATGTATGTATGTATGTTTACTGTCAGGAAACTTATTGGTAACCCTGGGTCTACTTTGAGTTGGGATGGACCTTTTTGAGGCTATGTTGAAAAACTTCTTTAAAAAAAATCTTTATTGACAAGTGGTGATGAAACAGAGCCTGGAAAGCAATCAGGCTGACAGAAAGCCGGCCAGGCTAAACCAGGACAAGTAGACCACGCTTGATCCAATGGGAGGGGGAAAAAACATTCAAGTTGTTGATGTATATCCAAGCTTTAAATGCTTTTGTTGAAAACAAACTTCAGCCCCTGAAGTTAGAAAACACTTTCGGCTACATGATTATGCACCATGCTTACCTAAATACCCAACAAAGGCTTGCAGTTGAGAAAGTGAGAAAATATCCAGTTTTTATTTGTATTTAGAGGACAGTGCATGTTTTATCACCTCTTTCACAGAGATTTAGACTGTAACCTTCTTCCTGGTATGGCTTGCAACCATCCAGCCACACAGAAAACATCTTCCACTGCCCCCCCCCACCTTTTTTTTTTTTTCTTTTGGTCTTCCCATCACTCACCTATGGTGGAAACTATTAACAGGGCAGAGTCTTACGAAGCTGTGTGGAGAGGTTATCGTTCACACAGCTTTCCCTCTACTTTCCCCTCTGTCTGTTTGTCTCTATCCCAGCTCTGTAATCCTGAACAACAAAGCAGTGGGGAGAGTCACTGCCTCTGTTACCACAAGGTAACGATTTTTCCTGATACGCATGTGGTGAAAATGTGCAAGACTTGACCTTTTTTCGAAAGCCATGGTGTCACAGGCAGGGGTGACAAGGGAAGGAAAAAGTGATGGCTGGCTGACTCCAAAACAGTTTTTTAATGCCAACAAAAGAATAATATAAAGACTGAAGAAGAAGTGCTTAGAAATAGTTTTAGGAATGATAGCTTGCCCAGCTCCTTTTCCTTCAAATGCCGTCAAATTAGTTATGATGATTGGGCGGGTACCACCATGTAGTCTGTCATGTCAATGGTCAAGTCACAGCATGAATTTATGGCTCTGCTATCACCAAATCCAACACAGAGATCAAAAAGATTGTATAGTATGATCTCCACACATAAACGCCAACCATGATTTGACCAAAATGTGGTCAGTCTCCTGACTGTCAATTGACTGTACTGTGGAGCACTCTCATCTCACAGCCAACTTCACCGTACTCCTTTCCTGCCTCTCAACTCCAGGTTACTGAAAAGCTGTCATTTGATGAGAAAGCTGTAAGTGGGCGAGTGGAGCTCGGGCCCCATGGGCTCGTGTAGCAGCTCTACTGAAAGACACCCATTTAAAGACACACACCGGTCAACAAACAGCTACAATAGGCTGCATGGCTGCCAGTTCAGCAAGCTTCATACCCTGACCCCCTCCCACCCCTCAGCTCCCTGACAGATATTAAAGAGCTTTTATTTGCCCATACTGGCACAGAGCTCAGGCTCCACAGTTGCTGGCCAGCTCAGGGTATCCTTAGTTCACCATTGTCCAGTGATGGAGAACTGGGTGGAAGGCAAGGAATACTGAGGTAGAATGAAGGGTGGTTGATCTCTATTTAAAGTTTGTAAAAGGAGAACCATGTCACATTGAGCTAGGTTTAGAATATGATATATGGTGCCTTTCTTCTGGTCAAAGACACGTGTTGTGGTGTGATGCATTTATTTTACCATTTGAGTGCTTGATCAAGCATACTTTCATACTATTTGCACTGTCTATGTTTTCTCCTCGTATTTCATCTATATCAAATTCACCCTTTTGGTGGCAATTTTGATCACAGCTAAAATGAACCTTTCATGCATCCTACCATCCATGCTATTTTTGTCTCAGATGGCATTATGGGATGAGGTGAGTCCATACACCCCTGTCCCCAGCAACAATTTGGGTGCTCTTCCTTTGGACATGCCCTGATAACTTAATCTAACCACAAGTAGGATGTGCCAAAGAGGTGTCATATTTTAGATGCCCAAACCATCTTGACTGTTATTTGCAACAAAAGGTTGTTGTGAAGGAGCAGCAGCTCTACACTAAGCTCTTTCCAGATGTTCCATTGTGTGACTTTGTGCCAAAGAAGCTGTTTCAGCTCTCATTCTTGTTATAAAAATGATAAGGTGGTCTTTTAGTGGGGGGTAATTTTGGCCTTCTTCCCAATGGGAACATGTTGACTAGATGCTAAAAACTCCTACAACTTTACTCAAGAGTGAATAGTTAGTTAATGTCAGTGTTGGTACAACCCCAGCACAGATGGAGCTCTTGTTGTTCTTCAGGTATCTTAGGTTCAACAATCAAATTGAGCCTTTTTTCAGCTTCCTGAGGAATAAACTCTTCATGGAACTACCCTATTAATCAACAGTTGAGTTCAAACCTTATAAATCGTGACCTCTGACCTCTAAAAATGATGTTGAGGTACAGTTTTTATCTTCCATACAATGGTCATTGTCAGCAATTATGAAATCATAATTCTTGCCCTTAAGAACAAAATATCTGCTTGTATAACTCCCACATTTCATATCCCTTGTTCAGTTCCTGGCCCCTGAGAGTCTCTGACTGGGTATCCAACCACCAAATTAAGAACAAGTGGATGTGGAGGTTGGCAAATTTAAATTTTAAATTGAATGCAAAGCTTTTTTTTTTCCTACAAAAGGTATTTAAACTTAAAAAGATTGCTTTCAACAAGATTTTAGATGGGTAAAAGCTTAAGAAGTAAAATAGAAAACTTCTACCAGTTTTTAATAATTAATAATTTGTAATTTAATCCTAACAATTTTGTGACTGTCAGTATCAAGACCATGGATTTTTGCAGCATGAACATCTTTGGACACAAATCCAGCAGGGGCCAGCCACTGATGACGGCCACCATTCTTCAGATGGGGCCGCTCTCCAGTTCGGCTGTGACCACTTCTTTTGTGTTCTCTGAGGGGGGCCAGCCATTCAACACTACAGAACAGATAATAGCATGGCTGGTCTGCTCCCCCTCCATCCCAACCACTGCTCTATCCTCTGAAAATTTCCCCCACTTTAATTGCGTTCCCTAGAAGCCAGTGGGAGAAGAGGAGGAAAAAGTTAGAGGGTGGAGGGAAAAGAAAGGACTCTATAGTGGGGAGCCAGTATTCATCTCTTGCCTATGCATTGCAAACAACAAACTGCTACCCACAGTCTCAGAAGAAAGAGGCACAATGGTCAAAAGCAGTGGAGGACTGGCAAACCAGTCCCCAATTCAGCTGGCTCTGGCTTCTTTAATAACTGATCGAGTTCACAATTAAACCCCTCTCGCTGGTAATACAAGTCTCTTTAGAGGCTCAATTGCCATTGGTGAGAGACAGGGCCACTGTTGTGTCCTGGGGATTAAAGCAGGGAGGGGGAATCAAAAGCCATTTTACAATACAGTAATCAGCATGTTTTCCCTCTGAAAGGCCCTCTGCCCCCCCATTTAGAAAACACAGAGCATTACCTCCTTTCTGCTCCCTACAAAACCCATTCAGCCACTGGCTTTATTATATGGGTTAATTCAATGTGTTGTTGGGAGCCCTGGAGTTCTATGAAGCTGGGGGGGGGGTGAAGGTGAAGAAGTGTCCACTTCTGATAGGTTGGTAACAGCAGAGAAACCCATGACCCTCACAAGGACACATTCCCCAGCTTTTACTCAGCCTGTAGTTTAGGCACGATAGCATCATATTGTGTAGACTCAACACATTTGAATATGGGAAAAAAAAGTTGTCATTACATTATCTGCTTTTTCATGAATATTCCAGCTGTGTGACTTACTTGTTCTTGATTGGTCAAAACCCCATAATAACTGTAATTAATATAGCAAGAACACCACCAGGGAACACAGTATCAAACATCGTCAAATCAATCGGCAGAGAATAGTGCTGCACATTCATATATGTAATACTTCGCTTTTTACTGTTAACAATGCGGCAAAAATGTTGATTTCTGATAGCACTTGTGAACAACGTTGAGTTTACTTTTTGATATTAATATTTATTATCTGAAGGGCACAAAACTTGAGGGTTATAATTAATGGCTAGCTAACTGGTTGATTGAAAAGTTAATGTTAACATTGATCATGGAGAAAAAGGACCTCAAGGAAGTGATGTTTTTTTTCTACATCTGTTAAAAATGCTGATGGAAAAACTCCAGTGTTCTGACCACTCAATGTTAATTTGATAGTGAAGACGGCTTATGCTAAGAGTTCAGTCCATGATTGTATAAGGTTGATATGTATAGACTCATAAGAAATAGGTTTCCATTGAAGCTCTTCCAAGTGCCAAACTGAGGGACAATTATTTTGAGCTGCTTAAAAAATAATCTCAATAAATTATAATGAATTTAAAGATTGTATCATATGGACAGTTTTTCCATTGTGTCAAAGGAAAATGTGTTACAAAAGGCATATCAATGTATCACAAAGGGGAGAGGAAGTGTTCAATGTCCCTGTCTTTCAGCTTCCTGATGAAAACCACATACATCTGATCCTATTTATCCTGCGTCATGCAAAGCTATTCACTTCAGTTATCTAAAAAAATGCATGCTTGAATGCAATGCAAATCATAAAACAAAAGGGTTGATTGTGAGGAATGAGGTGTTTGCAAGTGCACACTAAGGATGGGAACAATCTTTAAGTGACAAACTTGCTCACATCTGTCATATGAAACAACGCTGTTCTCAGTGACTAATGCAGTGTTACAGCTCTGAACTTTTGTTTGCATTAGCTTTGTCAATGAGTTACAGCAGGTCCAAAGCACCAAAGAAATGATTGTTGAAAGCCCAAAAAAATGTGTTGACTTGAAATGCTTCCTGGATGATGTCTAGATGGAGGAAATGTCGGGATCTTTTCATGTGCTCATAAAAGGAAAGGCTGGTTTTCAATGACATTTGTGGCAACACAAAACAACCAACAGGAGTTAATCTAGGAAGGTGCCAATTGACGAGCTTTCATTTTGCAATGATTTTGGCGCCCCCTGTGGCCAGAAATGTCACACTTGTTTCTTTGCTGATCGCATTTTGTATATGTGGAAAGATTTCTTTTTCTCATGACAAAATGATGCAATGCTTTGGTTTGATATGTTGCATAACATGAATAACATGATTATTAATATGGAGGAGACAATTGTATTTTAGTGTTTACTGATGTTAAACTTAAACACCTGGAGCCTCAAAATGTCTGCCTGGACTTTTTTTTTTTTTTTTTTACTATAAAAGGGTCAGAAAATGTCATCGAAAAATGTCCATTTTTCTGGAATACTTCAAAAGTTCAATGACTGAAAGTTATCTAAAATGTACTGCATGTTATATGACAATAAAACAGTTTAAAATGAAGAAAAACATTTATTTTTTTTTATTTTAGAGATTCAGTGTAGGTAAAAACACTGCAATTGAACATAAATTACACATTTTACAGGATAAACTTAAATTTGAACAATATGATGCTCCTTCAGATGCTCCTTTAGTCTAAGAATCATACAGACACCTCAGTGGAAGTTTTATAACCTGAGGGGATCCTCTTTATGGCATTTTTAGAAAAACACACTCCATTTTTCCTTTGGTTTCTTTCTATCCTTCTGCTCTGTACTCTGTGTGTATTTGCAGGCTTTCTTAAATGTCTCAGTGGAATTACCATAATAACCACATATTGGCTGAAAGAGCAACATCTCAGTTTTCACAAACTGTTGGAATTTTTTGGATTGTGCAAACTGTTTAGGAATAATGGTCATTCAAAGTGCGCTTGTGCAAATGTTTCGGTGCTGACACATCCAGAGTTAATAAAAAATGCTGAGTTTTTTTTTGCCTATCTGTTATATTTTGGTCCTTGACTTGTCAATCCCTCCCTTAATTACTTTTAAATTATATGCAACAAGCTACCATTTCTATGTATGAAGGACTACAAATTGTGCTGACTGGCCACTGACTTTGGCCAACCACTACCCAAAGCAGCTGATAAGCAAATAGTTTATATCAACCCATGAAATCATGAGTAAGGAACGGCTCAAGCTGAGAAAACACAACACGCTCATTAGGATGAGTGATGAACTGCAAGGGGACAGACTACACAAACAAGCTTCATAACTAAGGCCCCGTTTGTACGACAACGGTATTAGGGTGAAACGTAAGTTTTGTTGCGTTTCAGCCTCTCGTTTATACGGAAACGCAGTTTCAGCCGACCTAAAACAACGTTTTTAAAACGCCCTCCAGAGTGGAATTTTTCTGAAACGCTGCAGCCTCCATTGCCGTATAAACGGCAAGCTGGCGTTTTCAGTGAAAACACTGACATCATGCTCCGTTTTGCACATGCACGTTCCACTTTAGTTGTGGGGACTTTTGCAAACTGGACAACAACAATGGTTCAGTGACGGACTCACCGTGTTCTGCTTGTGCTGCTGAATCTGCTGACTGCCTTTCAACAAAATATGCATCTGTTGCTTCACTTCTGCACTCAGATAAGACGCATTTAACATAAACGCCAGACGATCAGCCCGCCTCTTCTACAGCGGCAGACTACCAAAAGACTCTACAATTATATTGTGACCTACAGGCCTTGTATGCATACTACAGCGTTTTCAGTCCTTCAGCGTTTCCATATAAACGCAGAATTTTTTCTCTGCGTTTTTTGCGTTTTCGAGTAAAACGCTGTGAAGCGTTGTCATATAAACGGGGCCTACGGCATCATCAGGTATTCTGACAACAGGATGTGCTGCACAGCCACACCCACCAATGGCTTTGTGCTGCAGTTCAGTGTGTTCATGCTTTATAGCATCCTTGCACCTTGATGAAGCAGCTCAATGGTCTTTCTTTGCTCTTTATCCTTTGTTTTAAACCATGGACCAAGGTATCAAAGGAGTTATGTCACATGCACTGATGCTAATTCTTGTGCAAAAATTAACTGTTCTTTATTTCTTAAAGCTCTATGCACTCAAGTGCTCCATGGGAGGCCATTACCAGTGCACTAAAACAGCCCATTAAAGGCTTTGGGATGACATCAGTCTCACCCTCCACCACTCTCCGTATGTTATCAGCTCCATCTTAAAACATCAGTTTAGTGGTAAAGAGATTGTAGCAGCGAAGTAAAAGTCCATTCAATGCGTGGGCAGCACAGCTTAAGACAAACTTTATCCATCTGAATCTGCTCCTCCACATTCCTGACCAGCCTCCCCACTGCTTTCTGTTCCAACTTGTTGAAATAACCTTAGTCACGACCTGTGTGTTTAAATCAGAAATGAAGAATTCCAAAGGTCTCCTTAAAGTGCTTTTAGGCACAGGGGATGATGATGGTACCGAGTCTGCAGGCCTAATCTGTGTGTGGCACACCATGTATCATGTCGGATTGCTACTTTACAGACATCACATCTCTTTTTACTCTTGGTTGGATTCTGCCTTTTATGAGGAGGTGAAGAGTATATGATGTTCAATGAAAATAAAGAAGGAAGAGAGTTTGTCAAAAGAGAAGGCAAAATGAAGAGGAATTGGGAGAAATGGAGGAAATGAGGAGGAGAAAGGAGAGATTTTCAGTGGGTTTGGCAGCTTTCCACAGAAACCATTAAACATGATGTAGATAGCTCTGTGTGTGTGCGTGTGTGTGTGCGTAAATGTGCATTTAGGTATACAGTCTGTGTTTGTGTGGTCCACTCCTCTATCTCTCAGGTAACCACTCAGTCTGCCTGGCTTGAGGTATAGCACACCAGAAAAGTGGTGGCTGAGTCTTAGAAGTCTTCCTTCCTCAGGGCGTCTTTGCTCAGGACTGAAAACGTCAGCAGTGAAATCTATCTGCTTTTGACAGTGGCACAGCAGCATTATCCTGCATGGATGAAACCAGTGAATGAAAAGTTGGTGAAAACCTAATTTAATACAAAATAGTAGGAAGGTACCACCTCGTTAGAGATAAGGAATGTTTGAAACAGAAACTACTGACTTAAAGGGAGTTCCAGTATTGGCAAATTTATATGATGACATTCTAAAATCTTACTACTTCTGTTGCAGGAAAACAGTTGATGACATTTGGGGCTTTTAGGGCAGAATAAAAAATGTCAGCCTATAAAGAGGAGGAAAATATGCTTTCCCAAATTTTAAACATAAATTTTAATTCTCAACACACATTTATATGCTGTAAAAATACCTGAATTTGTCTCTAAACTGCTCAAAACAGAGAGTTCCAAATATAGCACAAGATCTTCACGAGACTTACTGAAATGATGAGGTTATCACATAAGGATCTCCTAACTGGTTCATGAAACATCGGAGGGGCAGGCCTCAAACACCAAGGTCTGCACATATCTATGACTATGGCCAATCTAGGAGCACAGAGTTTATGGAATGGGGAGCCTAAGGCCCCGTTAACACAACAAAATTTCACTCGAAAATGCAGAAAATGCAGGGAAAAAAAATCTGTTTACAAGAAAATGCTAAGAGACTGAAAACAGTAGTGTGCATGCCACGACGGTAGTTGGCAATGTAACTGTGGTCTTGTGAAAACCCTTCACCGAAGCAGAGGTGGGCTGATCATGTGGCGTATATATTGAATGTGTCTTCACTGAGTGCAGAAGTGGTGCAACAGATACGCATTTTGTTGAAAGGCGGAGCTAGATGTCAGCATTTCTGCTGAAAACTCCAGCTTGATGTGTACATAGGTGGCCACAGCATTTCAGAAAAAATCCACCCTAGAGACCATTTCAAAAAGTTTCAGTTTTAGGTCAGCTAAAACACAGATTCCATGTTAATGAGAGGCCGAAACACAACGATACCTTTGTGTTTCATCCTTAAACCATTGTTGTGTAAATGGGGGCTAAAAGAGACACCAGTGTGAGAAAAATAGGGAATTTTTGAGTTGCATATCATATAAAGTTACCATGGGCAGGGGTGGACCGGCCATATGGCATACCGGGAAAATGCCATTTATTTTTCCTTTTTTTAAAAAACAAAAAAATATATCAAAATGTTTATAACAAGAACTACTAAGGTTGTCTTCCAGACTCCTCCCTGTGGAAGTGTTTTAGGCGTACCAATCCGAGGAGATCCCGGGGTAAACCCAGGACACTATGGAGACATTATATCTCTCGGCTGGCCTAGGAATGCCTCGGTATCCCCCCAGAGGAGCTGATGGAAGTGGCCGGGGACAGGTGCTATTGGTCTTCGTTGATGATGTGGTTGCTGCCACGTACCAGACCCAGATAAGCAGTAGAAGATGGATGGATGGATGGCTGAAGATACTATTACTGTCATCATCTAACTCCATCCATTATCATTCTTACCTTTTGTTCTTTGTCTCCGTCTTGTGCTTTTAAAGGTTGCCTCAATTCAGGTCTCATTTTATCTGGTGTGGACTTCGGTAAAGAAGAAGTGACTGCAACAGAGTGTGCTGTTATTTTTATTATGATTATTTTTATTTATATGGTCCGTGGCAATAAACAGGCTATGCCCAAAAACACAAGAGTCTTCCTGTGTGATCCCAGAACCTCCTTACACACTAATTATGCTTTATCTCAGGATCCGGTCAAGGTTCCTTTTTGTTCAGCCAGTGAACTTGTCCACTTGTTCAAAGCACTTACTGTTCTGCTTTGTAATGGTTTTGGGGAATAGTACCATCATCTTTAAGGAGACCACAAGAATGGTGTACTGGTGGGTGGTCAACCGATTGGTAGGCTGGTCTGAGCAAAAAAATGCCAGGGCTTGTCTTTGGTCCTAGTCCAGTCCTGACAATGAGGTACTGTTAAACAATAGAGTCAACAAGAAGTCCAAATGGGATCCCCTGTGGTGATTTTCCCAGTTGATGTTAGTCTTAAGTTCACCTTTTTTCACTTTCCACTGAGGAGGAAACAGTATTCAACAAAAAGATATAGGAATAATAGTAATGTTGACAAACACTGGGATTTACCTGAAGAAGAACAACCAATAAGACAAACTATTAAGACAAGATTCAAACTAATGAAATGAGTTAAAGCAGCAGGTTGTGTATTACCGTTCAAGTGTTGACATGTCATGAATGCTGATTCGCTTTCCAGCCAAAAAGCATCGGGAAGACTAAGCAGTCTGTGATTAATATTCCGTGGCTGCACTTGTTAGCATGTATCATCTGGCCCTTACTTACTCTTATACAAACACACACACACACACACACACACACACACACACACACACACACACACACACACACACACACACACACACACACACACACACACACACACACACACACACACACACACACTATCCTCCTACTCTGCTGCTTGCCCTTAAGTGCAAAAGGGAGATTAGCCGCTGGGAGAGGTAACGATCCCCATTACTCTCTTGTTCAGTGGCCCAAAGGTGAAATGAAAAATCGCCCTGTGGTCCTAATCCTGCAGACACTCAACACATTCATAATGTCCTCCCAGGGTGCACCTCTTTTGGCTTACAGCACTGCTATGGAGACTGGCTGCTATAAAACCATTAGTGGATTTGTTGTGAAAGCAGCATCAGAAAATACAGAACACAATTTACAACCGCAACTAGACAAACATGTGGTCCCCTCTTGAACTCTTCTTGTGCTTTTCCTGTGATTACGATGATCATTCTTCTTTTAACATGTGCTGTCAAGATGAAAACCTATGAGTTTAGTGCAAGAAAAACACAGCGAAGTGAAGTGAAAATCCCCTCGATATGGGATCCCAACGATGAGTGGTGCTAGAAACCAGGCTCACTGCCAAGAAACCATTACAAATCCCTGAGGGCTGTTGGAGTAAAGAGTGTGTGCATGCTACATGAGTGCGGGTATCATCCAGCATGCATATGACTGTGTCAGCGGGTGTGTGTTTCCCAGCTCTTGAATCTGTGCCCCCACCCTGATGATCACCCTCATGTCTGAGAGAGTCACAACAGTTAGTTAAATATTACAAGAGTGCTGAAAGAGCTTCAAACACCTGGCAGGAGGGGAGCAAAAGAGCGTGGGTTCAAAAGAACGGACAACATTTCCATTCAGACACCAACATGTGTTTTCTGTGTGTTTTGGATATGTGGAGCCGAATTTGAGGGGTGGAAAACCACCTTGATTTAAAGCAACAATCAAAGACGATCAATGCAATAAAAAGACGCTTGAAGCATGAGTAACTAATCAAAACTGTTTTTACATAGTTAATATCATTTATGACTTCCTTTACAAGTGCTGGCAAATTTACTGCAAGCACAAAGTATGCTATGACAGCTAATGTGCGAATAAATACATATCTTTCCATCTCTTTTTCCTTACTGCCCCAGTGACGACCATAAAATTTGTTATTGAAAACTTTTATGTAGTCTGTGTTTACCAACTAAATGCAGGCTGCAGGTCCACAAACTCAGTTTTGTGACTGAGAAAAACAGCTGAACCCAGTGTTGCACAAGGCCACAACAAACCTTTCCCATGAGTATCTGCATGACAGTATCTAATATCCTCACAGAAACCACAGGAAAGATGAATGAACACACGCACACATGGAGCTTGGGGAAAAAAGGAGTGCCAACATCAAGCTGGTGGGCACAGTCAAGTTCAAAGGTCAACGCTGGATGAGTTTGTGGTACTATTTGGCATTCAGGCACTAATTCACAGCATGTTTAGCTGTTACAGTTGAAAGGATTTCTTAAGTCTCCTTAGAAGAACATAAGTCCATTTTCAGTTGGAGCTTTTAACAAAATGCAGATTGCACATTAGAAACATGTGTTCCTCATCAGCTAACCATGTTTTGATCATCTTCCAGTTAAATTAAGAGCAGGTGGTCACGTTGTCTTTTGTCTTCTTATTTCCTGAAATTCATCTTCACCAGATTTTTTTCCCTGCCTCCTCAGAGAGCAAAATATCACTTTAATGTTCGCCAAGAGCGCAACATTAGCTTATTCGCTAATCATACGTTCAAAACAAAATACAAAGTGCTTGTTGAGCTCACAAGCTCAACCACAGGCATGACAAATACATGGATTCAGCCACCATTATAAAACGCGCCTCACAAGAAGTCAAGGCGAAAGCAAACACAAATAAAATGGCGTGCAAGTGCTTTGTATCCCCGCACCCAGTGCTCTGTGAATGAACCCACAGTAAAAACAGCCTCACAGACTCTGCCAATAGAGACATGAGAGAGCAAAATCGCAAGGACATCTCTTATATCTTTCTGGCCTGCAGCTCAAACTCAGAATTAGCACATTTAGCTTAATTGAAAGAGCTGGACTGAAATTCTCTGTTGGCATTTGTTCACTTTTCAGACATCTAATTGATTACCACATATACACAGCGCCAAAACTATTTCACTCACATACACACACACTCCAAACCTACACTACATATCCCATAAAACATGCCACTTAGTGTACATGAAACTGTCCAAAACCTTTTAAAACTGCCTATTTGTCAAGATGTCCTGATGTGCAGGTCACAGTGCTGCGTTATTAATAACAGCAGGTAGACACAGGTTAAAGACGACTGTGTGGTTAGAGGATTTTTCATGTCTGAGACATTAGTTTAAGTTCTTTTTCCCACAGAATTCATGTGGGGCTTATATTATTCATCTAATTTTATATTTACACATAACTATCACAGGAATGATGAATAAGAGTATGCCAACCAAATAGGAGATATTTGTGATTATTAATGCATCCTCTAAATTACATCAAGGTGGAAATAAAAAGTAGAAATTGAAAGAAAGAGCAACTGTTGCAAAAATTTGAAGAAAGTCAAAGGTCAGAAATGAGATGGAGGTTGGAGCATATTTGAAAAATCTTCTGAAAGTCAGTTTTGAGAACTCATTCAAAAGAAATCTACAGACTTTAGCTCCTTTCACAGCCTGTTAAAAGCAGAAGTACTGCACTTCTACCAGTCTATAAAAGTCTCCTTCTGCCCATCGCACTTTAGGGTTTTGTTGGAGAAGGATATCAGTCACACTTCTGGGATCTTAAGTAAAGGTTTTGTTCGGCTGACATGCTCCCCATGTCTTGTGAATACAAATGGAATGAGTAGTAGTAAATAGAAAATGATGTGATGTTCAAATGGGATTTGGTGGCACAAATGATTCATAACCTTATGCTATCTATTCACACTATGATAGCATCTTTTAAAGAAACAGAAGTGTGTGTGTGTGTGTGTGTGTATGTGTGTGTGTGTGTGTGTGTGTGTGTGTGTGTGAACATGAAGCATGATCCAGTACTAAACCAGAGTCTTGAGGGAGCCTTCTACCTGCTGCTGAAGTTTAAATGAGACATCAATATTCCATGGTGCAAATAAAATCAAACAGCAAACATACCAACATTTGACAGAAAAAACAAGCTTTTACGTAAGTATAAAAAAAGTATAACAATTGGATTTCTTACTTACATAAGACTATTTGATTAGGTAACCTGTCCTGGCTCTCAGGCTGAAAGCACTGTACCTGTACTGAGAGTGACTTTTATAAGTTCCTTACATTTTAACAGTACTTGAGTCTTGAATGGACTGAGGGGCACTATCTCTACATTTAGAGAACATCTCTATTTCTGCTGTAAAAGCTGTCTTAAGATGTAAAAATTTTACATTGTAAAAAAAAAAAGTTTTAAGGCAAAAAGCTGATAAAAAATAAATAAGGACCACGTTATCACAAGGTAAAAGAAAAGTATGACAGGAAAAATGTTTTGAAGAATGTATTGTAATGTCACATGAGCAAAATACCACAAGAAACACAAATTTTTCACTGGACATGTGGCCACATGTGCACTAATGAGTAATCACACGTCTGACTGAGTGTGTGTGAGTAGAGTGTTTGTCCCAGTGAATGACAACGAGTGGATGTGATGAGAGAGAAATATGGCGCAACTGCAGGTGTGCCCCAGTCACATGCAGTGAGAGTGGATGTGGCTGACTGCCATCCAGTCCAACAACACTCCAGTCTGGGACACACGCTGCTGTTCTCATCAGTCATTTCCACAACCTGCTGAGGGATCGCTATCGTTACAATAAGTCTTTAAACAGAAGAGCTCTCAAACGTTAGAGTTTATGCTGTTGTTTGGTAAATCAGATGACCTAAAACCTCAGCAAAGGTGCAGTTTGATTGTTTCTCTGAATTGTGGATGCATTTCATGACTGTCGCACACATTACCACGTTTAAGAGAGGTATTTAATTCTTCTATTCCAGTGTGCTTTTGGTGTGTGTGTATTTTTTATTAAATGACTTCTTTTTTAATTTCTAAAGGGGGCATAATGGAACATAAATTCAAGCTCTTCACAAGTTTGAATACATTATATTTAGATTCTCTGAGGCCACAACAGCCAGTCATGATAAGCATAGATATTTAAGATGTTCATGGTAATTTCACTAAAATTTTACAAACTAAAAATATATTACTTTTGATTTACAAATACTGTTGCAATATTTATTAATCTGAGACACACCGATTCTAAAAATGGGTGATGCTGATATTGAAAACACTGACACTTATGTTATTTAATTTTTAGTAATTATTTGTGGGTATTCCTTGCCAGTATCCCTCCCCTTAAAATGTCACTGGAACACAAACTGCATGTTACTGATCTCACTTCTAGAAATTTTTTTTCCACTCTACATATCCAAATATTTGTGGTCAGATACAGAGGAAATAAAGTTTGTCTGACAGCTGACATCTTCCACCCTATTTAAAATAAAACTTTCCTTAGAATCAGCAGTTTCTCTTGTTGGACGAAACAAAACAAACATTGGCTGCTGACTAGAGGGTATTTTTGGAGCCCTAAAGACTCAGCAGCTAAAAAACAGTGTTTCAATTAAATAAAAAAAATAATTTGGACATTTTAGAACTGTAAATAATGTTAAAGGGCATATTGCAGGCTATTTTTTTCCATAACTTAACACTTAACATTGTCTGATAATAACTGTAGAATAAGTCAATTACTGATTTCATGTTGTAGGCTAAACTGTGATTTGGTTTTTGGGTTCTGTTTTCCGTCCTTTTCAGAGTTTTGGTTTCCTTGTGTTTATCCTGTGGATTTTTTTTTGTAGGTATTCTTTATGATTCTTCTTTGTGTATTTCCTGTTTTTTCCTGTGTTAGTTTATAGGTTTTGCTTCTTGTAGTTCTGTCTCGTGTAGACTTTTTGTTATGTCTATTCTGAGTGTTTCAGTGTTTTGGATTTATCTTGTTTCTGTGTCTTT
Source organism: Labroides dimidiatus (assembly GCA_030710495.1). Taxonomy (NCBI): domain Eukaryota; kingdom Metazoa; phylum Chordata; class Actinopteri; order Labriformes; family Labridae; genus Labroides; species Labroides dimidiatus. Next base: position 15,913,629 of record CM061147.1, read on the forward strand.
AGTATTTCTATGTTAATCTTTGGTATTCTTGTTGTGCGTTTTCTCTTTTGTGTTTTTTGTCTTATGTACAATAGTAGTTTATGTTTAGTGTTTCTGTTTATGTGTTCATATCTACCTCTGTGGGTTTCCCTCTCTTGTGATTACTCTTCATGTTCTTCACCTGTATCTTTTCACACGACTTCCTGTTTAGTCCTTCGTCTGTGTGCTCTTTGTGCTTCCAGAGTTCCATGTCAGTTCATTGTCAGTCCAATGTTGTGCTGTCAGGTATCATGTCATCATGATCCTTGTCTTCCGTGTTTCCTTACTGTTAGTATTTCTTGAGTTTTGGTCTTGTAAGTTTGGCTTTTGGATTTTGTGTTTGAAGACTTTTTCGAGTTTGGATTCCCTTGAACTTCTTAAAATTTAAATTCCTATTCAAACAAATGGCAAAGTAGTCTCTTCAGAACATTCCGAGACCTAATCAGCTGTAGTGACTGTCGTTTTTAAATGTCAAACTAAAGGGGCAGAATAAACAGGAAATCAGAACTTGATATAAGCCAGTAGAATTTTTTTGTATTCATTGTTATTTGATATCTATTCAAACTTCCATTCAGTCAAACTTGTCATTCACAGTAGCTCATTACAGTGAGTTCCTAATCCTTCTTCAGTTAACGGGTGGTCTATTATTTGCACAAGCCAACTGGTCTCAGAAAGACTTACAGAGTGCAGCCTGCAGCTCTTTATTGCCTGATTCATGTCAATACCTCCATCTTGTCAGCTTGGCTTAGGACATGCAGACCATTTAAGTGGAAGAGTGAGCCAACATTGAGAGCGGATTATAGAATCTCAAAGGTTAAATGTAGTCTGACCTGGTCCCTGGTGTTCTTCTTTATGTGGTAAACAGAGGCAAGAGCTGAAACTTTTGAAAGTGTACTGATGAAACCTTGAATGTTAATACGAACGGATAACTTTTCAGTAAATTTATTCGGACATTACAAATTATCATATTGGTTTATGCTTTAAATGTGTACAGACAAATTGTCTGATGTAGAGTAACATGAAAAACATTGAATAGACAACAAAACTTATGGCTGGATTGAACAATTGTCTTTCGTGTGACCAGTATGAATGAAGATGAAATAAATATAAAAAATAACTGGAAAGCTATAAGTGCTTGCTTTTTTCTACACTTTATGTGCTTACGTTAATGCAAATAATCTGGCAGTGTTCATAACAGACCGATCAGACCTACAACAGAAAATCATATTTGGATTATGGAGAACATACAGTGGGGGAAATAAGTATTTGATCCCCTGCTGAATTTGTAAGTTTGCCCACTGCCCTGGGAAATTAACACACTCTAATTTTTATGGTTGTTTACTGGTTATAAGTATAGACCGAATATCAGTTGAAAATGCATAAAAACACACAGTATAAAAGTTATACATTTGTGTGCATTTTATCAAGTGAAAAAGTATATAAGTATCAGCAGGGGATCAAATACTTATTTCCCCCACTGTACATGCTCCCCCTTAAGGGAGGTGAAGAAAGATTTATCCCAAGGAACTTCAATAAAAGGATACAAGTGATTCTGAGAATCATGATCCCACACAAGTACTATATTTGGGTTACTTCTTACTTTTGATGACAGTTACAGCAGAACATCAATAACAGCTGAGCACCTATACAGAGAGATTTGCAACATTTACAGCTTATAAGGGTTTTAAATACAAAACAGGTAAAAGGGAAAACTATCTTATTTTCATCTATTTTCAAGATGAATGAACCTTCACTGGTGTATTCTTCTCATCATAAGACAGAAGGATTTCTATGCAGATCGGTAATTATTACACAAATTACTGAATGAGCCTGGGTACCTGGGTACCAGCTGGATACCTTTTTGAATAAGAGACTTACAAAATGGACCTGCCAAATATAACATGAGTTAAAAGAGTAGTCTAGTTCCCAGGCCATTCTTTCATGATATTCATACAAAAACTAAGAAAAGAACTCATTTAGTGGTCAAACTTGATTAGAATAAAAGCAGGAACAAGTAAACTGAGGGATGAATAGGAAAGCAGAATTTCAGTCTAATTGAACATAACCATTGTTTTCTGCTATCTAAGATCCTCATTTTCATTCTGTCTCTATAACATCAACTGTACTTCATCTCACCCTTGATTCCACCTTTTCTCTTAAACCACGCATCATGTTCTTCTCCAGCCGTCACTCAGGCAGGCAGGCAGGCAGGTCTGTGCACTGTCTTCCAGAGTTGCACCGAGCCAAGATCTTGGCCCAGTAGGGTTCAGTAAGGTTGCAGGAGCATGCTTCTGGATGTAAAACAGAAAAGTTGCTTCCTGCTGAGTCAAACCCGCAGCACTCATTAAGTCATTATGTCGAGATTAACCTACGATTTAGCAGAAAGGTAGTCAGGTAAGAGAACTGCAGAAGAATTCAGAGGGAAGTATGGCCTCTGGTCTTTCGATAACAATGATTATTGATATTTGATGAGTTCATTGAACCCCCCCTTTTTTTTTTTTTTTTTTTTTTTGCTGACTTTGACATGCTGCGCTCACGCTAGCTGATGCTTTTGTTTTTTCATTCTGGCAGGTTAGGTTACAGTTACTGCAGGTCATTCTGTGCAGGCATTAGTGTTTGGCTCTGAGTCCAAATCGGGTTCTGGCAATGAAACTGGTCCACTCAGAGTGATGAAGAACCACTGTGTGTGTCCGTTTCATAGCAACAGGCAAGCCCATAAATCAGTACCAAGGGGAAGAAAAACAGGACAGGCAACAGAAAAGGTCTTTGAAAGAACGAGGAGATTTCCAACTAAATACTCCCCTCTCCTCTTCTGTATCCTCCCTGTGCTATTCTTTTCTTTTCTATTCAATGGTGCAACTGCTTCTCTGTGCGACAATAAGTCATTTTACAGAGGCCATCACAAATACTACGCAAACAAGTAGATAGCATAAAAAATGGAAAATTAATGAGTAAAGGAAACATGGTTTCGGGGAAAGCAAAGAGATTAGTTAACAAACTGTGAGTAGTCAGGGAGAGTAGTCCAGTAAACATTGTGGAAGAAAATGATCTGAGGCAGAAAAGTGTTGAATATTTCAGCAAACTACTATTAGATTGAAAATAATAATAATAATAATAATAATAATAATAATAATAATAATAATAATAATAATAATAATAATAATAATAATAATAATACAATCAAAGTATTGTACTTTGGTGCTGTGGTAGCAGAAGTGTGCATGAGCCCAACTGAACAACTTCCACTGAACAAAATCTCTGGGAAGATCTAGAAAAAACACAAGAAGGCACTCATCTTAACAAAAATTTAAAAATACCTTTATGAAACTTATAAGCTTGAATGTAGAATATAATTGAAAACTGTTGACTCCAATGCATTTTGGTATCCAGCCTTCATCAGGAGTTGTTTAACAATTCCAATAACACATTTCTAATATGAAGATGTGTTTCAGACATGATCAAAGCTGGGATAAGAAAACAAAAAAGGAATACAGGTTTTTTGGTGCTGAGTTAGCCAGAATTGATATACTTTATTAAACCTCTTGAGGGAAATTCCATTTTTTAACTCTAAATTGTGCAATATATAAACGTATGCACAAACAGCACTTTTGCACAGATTGAGAGCGCAGAGTGCAGAGTGAAGAGTGACAGTGCTGCATGTTCAGTGCACACCTGAGGGTTAGGTGCCTTGCTCAACGGCACCTCAACAGTGCTCAGGAATGTATGCTAGCACTTCTTCAACTATTAACACAATTTCAAATCTTGGTCCATGCCAGGCCTTGAATCAGCAAACCTCCAGGTGCCAAGCCAAGTCCAAATAGACTGAGCCAGCGCCATCCTCCCAAAAAAACAACTTATACTGTTGACAACTAAAAGCTGAAGCAGATCCTGAAAATATCATGGAGTTTATGGCACTTGGTTATATGCAAGTAGTCTCCTCACACATCTGATTAACAGTAACATAATGCTTTACCACAGACTTCAGATGCTTGTCCAGTGAGTATACTTCCATGACTTAGTGGCGGGATGTAGAGTTTCACATGGCTGTTATTTTACATTAAGGGATGCAACTTACTTAAAATTGCCTTTACTGACAAACTGCCTATGCTTTACTTGTTGATATGTCTGATTTGACTCATGATGCCAGTTTATTTCTTTTCCAACTGACCAGAGGTTTGGGTTAATAACTGAATTATTAGCCCCTGCTTGGATAATGCTGCTGGCCACTTATTCACCTTGGGTTAACACAGTCAGGCTATATTTGACTGTTTCCACTTTTTCTATTATACTGAGCTATTACTTCAGAACATTTAGTTTAAAAGCGTACAGATATCAAGGTGAATGATTCTGGCTTTAGGCCTAATCACAGCTTTTGTCAAATCGCTACCATGTTATAAATGCTTTTTAAAGACTCATGTGGTTTCCAGTTGTCAAAAAATTGAGATGACCAAAAATGACAGTTGTAATTAATTAATGTTCTACTTATTGCATAAGACTAATTGTGTTTCCAGTGACTGCATGTATATATGAAGCATTTCCTGACAAGATATGTTTTGGGTGAGGGGTGTTTAGTTTGCAACTCAAATTAAACATGTCAGACGTTAAAACAGTATTCATTTATCCTCTCTCTTGTGGTTTAGAAATTGTTCCTTCTTAATAACCTTACCTGTCTGCCCGGGAAATCCCTAAATGCAACATCAGTTGATGCAGCTAACACTCAGCTTCTGTTTGTGGTTAATGAGGCTGGCACACCTCAAAGACCTGACTGGAACAAGATGTTCTGAGCTGTCAGGAACTACTGTGGGGTGTTATCATGTGGTTTTATGATGAGCCATGACCTTAGGGGTCATTTGTCACCAACCTTAATGTGATAGCTCTGAGTGAGTGTTGATGGTAAAGGGCTTCAGGGTCTGGAACTGAATCAACGACGTGCCAGCCAAAGCAGCAGCTGCACACAGCACAAGGAGCTGATGGCAGGTAGAGCAGGTGCTCCCCACCAAACGGAGGCCTTTTATCAAGCCTTAACGACAGAGATTATGATTCGCTGGTAATTTATAACTTTTATATTCCATAATGATTTCAGTGAAACTTTAATCCTGATGTAGAAACTGGTGCCAAGGGAAAGGGTGACGAAAGCCAGACAAAGAAAGAGCCAAGAAAAACTTATGATTAATTAAACTGTGCCAGTTATCTTCTGAGATCAAAGGGGAGGCTTTGTAAAGGGACTTTCAGTGCCCAGCAGCTACTGCAGTGCAGACTGATTTCATTTTGTAAAGTTTGTCACTACTAGTCTGTGCAGTTCTTTCCATCAGATGACACATGGTAGTCAGAATGTAGGTCATTTCTGACCTATGATGTTTTGAAACATCACAAAATCTTAATAACCCTAGGCTGTTCTGGGACACTGTTAAGTCTGTTAGGAAATCTGCTTTTGTTCTCCCCCTGTTAAAAGATGGGGATCCAAATGTTCTTAATAATTATAGATAAATTTCCAAACTCCCAGTTTTAACTTAGATTTTAGAATGTTTTGTAAGTGATCAACTGAAAGAGTTTTTATTAGCCAATAATATTTTCTTTTCATCAAAATTCCACTCAACTTTTAGGAAGAAGCACAGCACAACTACAGCAGCTTTAAATGATGTCAGTAATTTTATTGATTTCCTGGATAAGAGGGAAGAATTTGCATTTCTTTGGATCATGTGATCATGAGACTGCACTTAGTATCGATCTGTCTAAACATTCTCTCAGTGGGTTTGAGAATTATTTATCAAACAGATTGCAGTGGGAGCAGTCTGAAGGTCTCACTTCAATTCCTCTAAAAATATGAAATGGTGTACCTCAGGGTTCAGTCCTGGGACCGTTATTGTTCACCTTATTTATCAATAATATCGGGTACAATGTTCCAAATGCAAACTTTCATTTCTATGCAGATGATACCGTTGTTTGCTGCTCTGCTACAACACAGCATCAGGCTTTGTTTTATTTACAGGATGCTTTTCAATGCTGTTCAATTCACCTTCAGGGATTTAAAATTGTTCTTAAATCCTGAAAAAACTTATATTTAGTAACATAAAGACTGAACTACAGAATTTGCCTTTTATAATCATGTCTCAGATTGACGTAATTGAGCTTGTCTCATCCTTTAAATATCTAGGTAACTGAATTGATGATACCCTGTCTTTTAAATTTCACATTCAGCAGCTTGTTAAGAAGCTGAAGCTGCATCTGGGTTTTTGTTTCAGACACAAGTCCTTTTTTTCATTTGCTGCAAAAAAGAGACTTGCTGCTGCAACTTTCTTGCCCCTGATTAACTACAATGATGTTTTATACATGCATGCATCTTCACAATGCCTTCAATCTCTGGACACTCTATGGAGCACTAAAGTTTATTACAAGTCTTAAGGCTCCAACTTTTCATTGTGACTTGTATTCTTGAGTTGGTTGGCCTACTATTTGCTGTCTGTTCCTAAAGTACGTCTTGAAAATAAAAAAAAAATATGCGGCTCCCGCAGCATGGAACCTGTTGCAGGAGAATTTGGGTCTGAGGGAGCATGTTCCTTTCAAATCTTTTTAAAAGTAGACTAAAGGTGTTGGAGGATGATGCATTGGGTTGCAAATGCTTTGATGGCTGATATTTCTGATGCTACACTTGATATGGTGATCTGCTTTTGTCAATGTTTTGTGTTGTTTGTCTGTAATTGTGTTTTGTTACCTGCCGCTGTCTTGGCCAGGATACTCTTGTCAAAGAGATTTTTAATCTCAATGAGACGTTACTGGTTAATTAAATAAAATAGTGATACAATAAAATTTCTGCAAAGATAAAACTTAAACAGTTATTTCCTGAAATGTGTCATCAGCTTATAGCTTTATAAAGCAATTAGTTTTATCACAAGAGTGCATCTTTATTCTTACAATCCCAATTCCAGTGAAGTTGCAACATTGTGTAAAAAGTAGTTAGAACAGAATACAATGATTTGCAAATCCTGTTTAACCTACATTGAATTGAAAACACTACAAAGACAAGAGATTCATTGTTCAAACTGATAGACTTTTTTACCATTGTGTTACATCACCTTTCCTTTAAACAACACTCAATCAGCGTTTGTGAACTGAGGACACTAATTGTTGAAGCTTTGTTGGTGGAATTCTTTGCATTCTTGCTTAATGTACAACTTAAGTTACTCAACAGTCCGGGGTCTCTGTTGTTGCATCTTGCACTTCATAATGCATCATGGATTTTCAGTGGGAGACAGGTCTGGACTGCAGGCAGGCCAGTCTAGTACCCGCACTATTTTACTAAGAAGCCCCCCTGTTGTAACACGTGCAAAATGTGGCTTGGCACTGTCTTGTTGAAATAAGCAGGGACGTTTCTAAAAAAGATGTGGCTTGAATGGCAGCATATGTTGCTCCAAAACCTGTATGTACCTTTCAGCATTAATGGTGCTTTCACAGTGTGCAAGTTATCCATGCCATGGGACACACCCCCATACCATCACAGATGCTGGCTTTTGAACTTTGTGATGATAACAATCTGGATTGTCCTTTTTCCTCTTTGGCCTGAAGGACACGATGTCCATGATTTCAAAAAACAATTTGAAATGTGGACTCGTCAGACCACAGCACACTTTTCCACTTTGCATCAGTCCATCTCAGATGAGCTCGGGCCCAGAGAAGCCGGAGTTGTTTCTAGTTGTTGTTGATGTATGGCTTTGGCTTTGCATGGTAGAGTTTTAACTTGCACTTGTAGATGTAGCGACGAACTGCGTTGACAGTGGTATATATCATTTACACAATGATGTCAGTTTTTAATGCACTGCCACCTGAGGGATCGAAGGTCACGGGCATTCGATACTGTTTTTTGGCCTTGCCACTTATGTGCAGAGATTTCTGCGGATTCTCTAAATCTTTTGATGATGTTATGGACTGTACATTATCAAATCCCCAAATTCCTTGCAAACATTCTTAAACTGTTGGACTATTTGCTCATGCAGTTGTTCACAAAGTGTTGAACCTCGCCCCATCCTTGCTTGAGAACAACTGGGCCTTTCAGGGATGCTCCTTTTATATCCAATCATGACACTCACCTGTTTCCAATCAACCTGTTCACCTGTGGAATGTTCCAAACAGGTGTTTGTTGAGCATTCCTAAATTTTCCAAGTCTTTTGGTGCCCCATCCCAGCGTTTTTGGAACATGTTTCAGGCAACAAAGTCAAAATGAGTGAATATTTGCAAATAAAACAATAAAATTGATTGAACATTAAATATATTGTCATTGTTGTGTACTTAATTCAATATAGGTTGCTTTTTATGTTTTAAACAATGTCCCAACTTCACTGGAATTGAGATTGTCTAAATGAACATTAATCTTTGTTACAATTTAAATCCTCAAGGTTAAGTGTTAAAAACACCCGATGCAGATGTTTTGCCACAAATTACCTTTACAGGAGACTGCAAAAATATGAGCAACAATGCCATCCTAGGTTCCTCACAATCACAGTAATGCTCACACACATAACAGAACAACCACAGATTATAGGCCACTTCTTCAGTAATTACTACTGGCCAGGCCTAAGGCATAATCTTGCAATTTCCTCTATGACGCGAAAAGCATGCAACTCCATATGGGCACTCAACTCCTCATGGATCCCATGTTCTTTTATAAACTTGGCATACATACTAGTGATTCTTTCAATAAGAGATTAGTCATTACCTCAAGTGTGCATGTTTAAAATCAAAAACCAGGTATGCAGATTCAAGTCTTTCTCTGCTTGTCTTTCTCCACATCATACACCTTGATGAATCACTGAGGAATGCTGAGGAAATCACTTGACCTCAGGGTTAGTGGGGTAGTGATTTTTTTTCTCAAGCTCGAAATATGTTGTTGTTTATTGGAGATTTTATTAAATTGAACTGTTAATGTCCATGATACAAAGGACAATGATGAGGTGGCAGAAAATTTCTAAATTTTAGTCAATAATGTGCATAAAAGTACTAAAATACTGGATGGTTATTATCCTTGCTTTGACACATATCTCAAGCATATCTCAAGGGGTGACGAGGGAAGCACATTACCCCTCAAAATCTTATTAGCACATTTCCCACGTCTCTTAATCTGTCCTATCTTATGAGGCAAAAAATCCCCCGCCAACATATGTATGTATGTATGTGTGTATGTGTGTATGTGTGTATGTCTGTCTGCCTGTCTGTCTGTCTGTCTGTCTGTCTGTCTGTCTGTCTGTCTGTCTGTCTGTCTGTCTGTCTGTCTGTCTGTCTGTCTGTCTATCAAGCTGGATGGTAGCAAATGGCTGAGGAGGCCACATCTCACTTCAGCATAAGTTGTTTTGGGTTAACATATGAACTCGTAAAATGGATCAAAAAACTATAGCATTGAAGATTCAGTGGTCTCAACAAAGGAGTTCAATTTATTTGCATAACACTTTTTGTAACATTTATATATAGCACTAATAACACAAGAACAGTCACCATTACAGTTTGGTTGAGCTGGTAAAGCAGGCACCCCAAGTAAAGAGGCTCTAGTTTTTGTCTCTCTGGTCACAGGATTAATTTTTAGTCTTGACAGTATGTGGTGCATGTTAGTCCCACACTTCTCCCTACACGTCCTGCTACATCAAGCTGTGCTTTCAAATGAAGGCAAAAAGCCCCTAAAAGTAATCTTTGCAAACAAGACAGTCACTATTTGAAAAGGGCACTCTACTTCAGGGAACATCAAGAAGTCATCCTTTCAATATTTCCTTACTTTGACAAATGTAAATAAATTTGTATGGCTGTGTGGAATTGTTTTGAGAACTGGACTAGTGATGTAGTTTGGGAAACTTTAGTAGTTGACTGCCATCTCTAAGTGGCAAACTCCAGGCACCAAAGCACCAGGAATGATCCACTTTGACATCCAAAGGGGAAAATCCAGAAAAGGACTGGGTACACTTTGCTGAAATACACACATGCAGCTTTTGGTGTGCTCCTTTACAAGTATGACTGGCCAAGTCAATAAAGTTACATGCAAAACGAACCTCCACCAACAGCAACAATACACCAGCACAGCACCTCTTTCATTTACAGAGGAAAGTGATACATTGGATTCCTGTAAATTGGCTGTGGTGTATTGAGGCTGGTTCAGTTTTCAAAACTGGGAAACACCAATGGTCTCCCTTGTTCCAGTAATAACAGCATGTCATCCAGAATGAACTAATCTGCATAATCACCATAAACTGAGCTACCGCCAGTCACTGAGCCTAAAACAACTGTGTAGTGTTTCCAAACAAAAGATTATAATAAAGTTAAGAGACTGAGAAGAAAGAGAAGGCTGTATCCAATGCACTGAGGGTAGAAGAGATTAAAGAGGAAGTAAAGGCAGTCAGAGGTGAAAGGTCAGATGTATTCTCTCTTGTAGGAAAGGGGTGCTGTTGCCCGAAGGGTCGCCAATATGTTGCTGACATTCTGCAGACCCATCTTGATGTGTGATGAAGACTTGAAGGAGTGTGTTCTTCATCATCCTTATCAGCACTACCAGGTCTTCACTGAGGGGCCCTTGGAGAGGTCGGGGTGCAAGATTGTGTGTTAGAAGACCTTTTGAAAACCAGCAGGTCTGTCACTTTTCATTGTGGCTGATGATTCAGCACTTAGAACAGTACAAGTACAAATAGGACATGATATGTGGTTATTTTTATGGGCTGTGAAAAGAATGGGATCCAGTTCTAGTAATCTATAAATAAGATTTAAGAGAGGAATTTTATGTGAAAGATTTTTTTTTAATAGGGTGTTTCATAAAACTTCAGACTGAAGAGTCCGGCGTAATACATCAATTAATAACCAAACATGAAACTTCAAACACTTTGTAGCCACACATAAATATAGCTTTTATTTTAACTTTTGTTGTATGAAGAATCCTCAATATGGATTGAAGAGCCACATCATTACCTTATTTTTCTCTAACAAGCACAAAAAAGGATTCTAAAGTTAGTATCTATAACTATAATCCTTTCTCTTTCATTTAATGAGCCTTTTAGTAAAGGGATTTCAAAGTCAGTTATAAAGTGAGGATGGAAGTGTTTCCTGTACACAAAGCACGAGACACACTACTGACACCTAGTGTTTGAGCAAAAACTAAAGATAGCTCTCAAGCTGCCTGCATCAAGTTTATCATAATAGGTGTATTAAAGCAACACAAGACAGAGCCTGTCAGTGATGCTCCCAAATACATGAAAATCCATGTAGGTATGAAAAACTCAAACAGAAAGGTTTGTGTTTCCCACGCTTAATTGTCAAAACAAACAGAAGGGAGGCTTGAACCAAAATATAAATTAAAGTAGAAAGGCGAGTGATGCTGACATACCTGAATGTGACATTGTTCCCAAAACCACACAAAGATTAACACACATGCCTCTATTGACTTGCTTCATACACACACACACACACAAACACACACACACACACACACACACACACACACACACACACACACACACACACACACACACACACAAACACACACACACACACACACACACACACACACACACACACACACACACACACACACACACACACAGAGTGAGCCTCTAAAAGCCAGAGTGAAGAGAGTGATAATTATGCGTGTAAATTCCAGGACCCCTCTCAGCACTGCCTGCTCTGCTGGTGTTGGTAACCCACATACAGCCGTCTGTGAAGCTTCCAGCACCCCTATCATACACTTTCACAGTGTTTCTGAAGTGTTGGCACCTCTGTACACAGAAATGTGAAGACATATGTGAGCTTTTAGGTTTGTGTGTGTGAAAAAAATACATTAAGAAAGAGCACCAGGAAAAAAAGAGAGTAATATTGTCTTTAAAATGACATAACCCATACCCCTGCCCTACTCCATCCTGAGGTGTATTTCAAGGAAATATCCTTTCCTATAATGGGGTCAATAGAAAGGATGGGAATTTAGTAATCCCTGTACTTGATTGCTGAAAATACCTAATGAGCGAGTACTCACAGATTTTTATTTTTATATAGAATGAATAACTGCCCTCTTTTGCCAAGACATGTCCTCCTTTTTGGTAGTAAAATAATGTCCGGGAGGATTTTTTTAGACCATTAATATTTATAATAAAGCGCTGTACTGTGCCACAGGAATTATTCTGATGTACCTCCATGTCAAGACGTTAAGCATACAAGTCATGATGCAATTACCCAGGTCACTCCTTCCCACAGATCAAAACAGAAAACATTCTATAACTGCCTGCGCTGGGCTCTAGGACAAAAAATGCCAAAGTGTAAAACCCCATTTCCACCACATGGTTTAGTTTGCAAGCATTTTGTAACATTTCCATTGACTAAAACCAGGACAGGTCCCAAAATAAATAACTGAACCATACTGTAAACGCACCTTTACAGACGAACTGCAGAAAAAGTACCCCTCTTTTCATCGTGGTTGTGACCGGTGGGTAGACCAGTTACTATTTGCAAAGCTGGCACATATGTGTTAGTTGCAAATAAAGGTTCTGGAGACTTGGAAAGCAACATTGCCACAGATAAGCACTTTTTTCACAGGCATTATTTATGTTTATATTATAGATTTATTTATTTAATTAGTTAAACAGAAAAGGAATGTTTTAAATGAATGTATGGTTTATAAAGGTACTTTGTCTTCTTTGAGTATCTTTGGCCACAATTTCACACCAGGGATTGTTAACCACACACTTATCAAGGTGATCATTGTGTGGTGAATCATGTAAATGCCAGCATTTGCTCGTCCTCACGTTTCCGCATGGAAGTTAGAATTTTCGGAAGACCACGCAAGGGGACGAGGCTGTTAAAATGACATCATTCATCCACACGAAGCCTTGTGTACCTCGCGGATGCCTCAAGCATAAATCAGGCTTCAGGAGCATCTACCACAAAGTCCACAGGACAGCTGCCTCCATCCTCAAAGACCCCACCCGAAACTGTCTGCGAAACTGCCTGTTTTCAGTCTCCACTGTCTTCTTCTTGTGCTTTAAGCACATGTGGTTAAGCATCAAACTAGTATTTCTATAGTATGGTAGTTAAACGCCACATATCTTGCACTGCACATCAACATTATCATTTTTGTCAAAGTACTTTCAGACATCACTTTCCTTGACTGACATGTCATAGATGTCGGACAGTTCTGTATTTATTGTACTTTTGCTTTCAGTGTAATGATAAATATATATTCCTAGAGAGAGATTTCGATTGTGATTTCACTTTGGGTTCTCACAATCATAAAAACATTATAATGAAAAACTATTACAAACTTTTTTGTTGTTTTTAAAAAAACGAATTCAAAAAGTATTTCCCGATTTTGTTTTTGGCTGTGTTATTAGTGTATTCTGCATGTTGCAAATTTTGCAAGTTTTAAAGGAGTACATTTAGATTGGGTAATTAAATTTATGTATTATTTTAATTGCTATTATTTCAAGTTATTAACTTATTTTTGATTGTTTTTTTAAAGTTGTGGTTCAATAAATACTCAAGCACTAGCTACTTGCAGTAGCAGCCGTAAAACAATTATTTTTGCTGAAGTTCGGCTTGGTGTGCTGAAGCCGTGGCCAGAGAATCCATACATTTGTTGTTTATTATTTTCCTACCTCATATATTCAGTTAGGCGAAAACAAAAAGCTGTGTCACACATGTAATGCTGTATGACTTCAAGTTTTGTAGCCAAAAGCAGCGCTCAGGTGCACAAGAAACAAAATTTTATTTGAATAACGGGATCAATGGTGAGTACTTCACTACTCGTACCCATCCCTAATCAACAGGGCTGTTCAATTACCGTTTTCCTCATGACCAGGACATGAAGTAGTGTGGACGTTTTTAGCATCCTTCAAAGTCATGTTTTTTTTGCTTTCTCTTTTTGCAGCAAAGTGTAATATAATAGAAACTTTTATTCTTGTCTGACATTTGAAACACCTTTTGTCAAATACTTTTATCAAACTGAAGCTTATAAAACTTGTTCAACCAATAATCAGTAGTTTGATGTCATAGAAGACTTCATTCACATATGAATCTTTTGTGCTACAATCCATGGCCCAGAAAGGTAGCCACTGTGGCTCTTCATTTGGCTATTCAAGGCCACGTCAGGGTTGTACATCTCAATCCATGAGCTGAAGGTAAACTCTGAAAACCAACTTTTCAGAGATCACAGGAGGGGGTTGCCAAAGAACAAAGTGATGCTTTCCATTACTGGAATACACTCTTTGGAAATGGTGTTTTGGTTTTGCATTTGGAGTTAGCAGTATAACATGAGAGCTTACGTAATGTATGGCTTTGAGGTCCAGGCAGGCTTAAACTGATGTTTTTTGCTTTTTAAGATGGCTTGCTTACAAGCTACTATCTTGAACATTTTATGAGCCGTTTTTTCATATATTGGACTCATAAGCCAGAGTAGATTTACATGGCCCAAATCTGAATAGCACATCCAAATATTAAGTGCCAGTTGTTTGGTGATAGCTCGTGCCATTCAAAAAATTCCTAAGATTTTCTGAAATGCAGTGATAGATTTTTTCTATCATACATATTGACCACATTTCTTCTTTTTGCTTACTGTGGTGTATATCAATAATTTATACTGGTTTATATAGCTTTCTTAAACCTGATCATCTTAAGGGTCAAGTGAAAAATTCAAAAACTGTTGGTGAGCGGGCAAACAATGGCCATTCCTCTTAGCATATTCTATCAATACACATCCACAATAATGCGGTGCCTTAGGATGACCAAGTCGCAGTCTTCCACCAATAATCATCCCATGAAGTCCTCTGAGAAGTCAGCAGGACCATCACAACCTCAGGTTTTGTTTTTTTGGAGGTTTTTCCTCCATTACTTCCTCCCACGGGAATTATAGCACCATGTTTTCCCTTTCTGCTGTTTATTCTAGTAGGTATCATGGTGGTGGTGTAATACCTGAAGAAATGCGCCAAGACTCCAGTGAACAAATTCCATCCTATACCTGACTGATGAATGCAAAGCATGTAGGTGCTACTGAAGCACACCAAAGCTGCACCTCTGAGTACCTCTGCAGCCCGCTTAGCTGTTTCCTAAAGACGTGGAAAAAATGGGGAGTGGCAAACATCAGGCTGAGTTCACATCTGCATCTTAAAGCAGGGTGTCTGGGATGCTGAAAGGAAGAATTTATTGAACACAGCTCATGTCTGGCTGTGCATATGGCAATCACATAATAGAACTATTTTAGCATCCTAGTGGCCTGCAGGAATCAGCTGGTTAAGTCTGGGAGGTGACCAAAAGAAGCAGAAGAGAAGGAGGAGAGAGTTCTCTGGTGACATGGCCTTTACCAAGCTGTCAGCATAGAGCTGGAGACAAACACAGCAGAGGAGATGAGGGGAGAAGAGAGTGGTGGTGGTGTAAGAGGTGCTGTGGGGAGGGGGATCTGACCCCTGTTACATCATCTGTGGCTAACAGACAGTGTGGCAGACTTATCTGTCTGTGGTCTCGGGTGGCATTCGTCTGGACAAGCAGTGAGTCACACTTTCTGTTTACCTCGACATGAACCCATCCCTGAAGCTCCTCATTTGCCATCCCAACAGCCTCTATTCAGTAGCCGCATGAGGGCTGGTAGCAGGGTGGCTTCAACCAGCGGGTTGGCATGCCATGCCAGGAATGTGCTGTGCCCACACCTTGCTTAACCATGACACCTTTCCTGTGGTGTAAGAGCTGGTTCTCTTAAAAAAAAACCCTCTCAGTAAGAACAGGATAGTATAAATAGCCCTTCTACTGTAGCTGCTCTTCCTCTGGCGCAGACATAGGTCAAACAGTGTTGAAAATACCATGCTACTGTTTGTTTTTACATGCACAGGTGCCAGATTTGTAGGATGTGCCACACAGACAATGAATGAATGAATGAGTCCAAATTCTCACAAACTTAGGAAAGTACTTGGAAGATAGTTTATTATACTTTTCATCAAGAACGTAACAGACTATCTGTACTAAACTGATGTGGCAAACCTCTGCCACCCGGCTCTCTAAGTCTGTTCAAATAAACACAAGTTTCCATAATTTCCTGTAGAGGAGAAGTGTAGCACCCAGAGTGCCATAGGAAAGGAAAAGCTTTTACAGGTTAACACATTTATTTTCACAAGGACCAATATTCAGGACATATCCCCAGAGATTTGTGCAACAAATGTTAAACAGTGGCTTCTGAGTAGGTTGATATTTACCTCAAATTGAGTCAAACTACTGCCAACATGTAAACTCTGAAGGTTAACTGCGAGCAAGCTGGTTTAAACAAAAGAGGAAAAGGAAAAGTGAAGTGCGTTACAGGACTGAGAATGAAGGTTTTGTTGCATATTGCTCTCTTGTTATAAGTTACATGCAATGAAATATGCATTATTGATAAAAATGAAACCAAATAAGGGCTGCAGCTATTGAATATTTCAGTATTTGAGTATTCTACAGTGATTTTGCACCGTACTGTAATTGATTAATTGGATAACACATTTTCTGTTTAGTTCACAAGCTATTATTTTTTAAATAAAATCTGTTTGAAACAAGTAATTTTAGGTGGTATATTTCAAGTTCAATGAGATCTGACTCAAAACGAGACATTCTAACTTGTAATGAGAAATATTCTTGATAAGATTTTGAGTCTTTGCAGTGTTTAAACTAGAATTATGATACTTGCTGTATTGGAGCCTATTTGGCACCAGTGCTACTTGATATTTTGTTCATCAGTGACTTGTGAGCTAAATTTGACAACTACTGGGAAGGTGCTGCTGAGCGATGGAGGAGTAAGATGTATTTGTAGTAGCTCCGGTAACTTTCTTTGCACAAACACATTAAAAGTATTGAAAATCTTTTTATTGGTGCTCTAAGTGCAATGTCTAAGTGATAGCAGCTATGGTTAAAGTCTAAACAGATAAAGAAAGATGAAAAAATTGAGAGGCAAAAAAAAAAGAAAGAACAGCAAGAACTAGGCCTTGAACCAACCCCAGGCTCGAGTGAGACAACTACCCCCGATAATGACGATGATAACGACATGAATGACGAGGCAGACCCAACAAACTGAACAGTGCTAGAGGCCATAACCGCGCTTCACAGTGAAGTCGTACAAGTTAAAGAGGACATCTTCGCAACCTTGGACTCTTGTATACAGAATGTATATACAGTCCTCAGAGAAGAACTTTCTATAGCCAAAAAAGAAATCAAATTAATTCAGAATTAAAACTGAAAACAGCGCCACCAACCAATGAGCAATCTAACAGTGGTTACACCTCACATGATGTCTTTTCTTTGGAAGGAGTAAGACTTGCCAGTTCCTTGTTCCAAAGTGCTTGGTCTAATCTTAATTACTGCTGTCTTTGACCAAACATTTCAAATGCAGGTTGGTCAGAGGATTTTATTAGGAATGCACAGAAATTTCAGACACTGAAAATTTTTGGCTGACAAAAAGTGGCCCTAATGTGCACTTTCAGTTTTTGGCTGAAAGCCTTTTATCATCAAAACAACACGGCTGAAAGAGAATGTTGTGAAGACGCAAGCAAAAATGGCGGCCGGCACACTCTTGTCTGGATAAGGGCCAACATATTTCGATATATCTAAGAAAGATAGATAGGGATTTGCAAAGTGTGTAATGCACGCACGAGAAATAATCCAGGCTATGATGCTCAGAACCTGTTTGGGGTGAGAGGGAGATGAGCACAAAGCAGAATAAGGACAAGAGAGCGCAGAAAAAAAGGACTCTAAACCAGATGAGAGGCATACCTCTAGATCAGATCTATACCTTGTTCTTTTATTTAACAAACTAAATAGCCTTTTGTTATTTATCTTTTTTATGATGGGATGGTCATACATTCACAACTTTCCTCAGCTCTCTGTATTGCGCATGGCAGAGTTCCACCTCGATGCACACAGCACGGAGATGAGCACACTTGTGTTCCAGAGAGTTCAGCAAAATGTCACAACCATCACAAGAGACGCAGAAAAAAAATTCTGCATTTTTTTTTAAAGTGCTCCAACACCATCTCTATTAGTGGTACTAATTATTAGAATAATAATTTCTTTCTGTGTTTCCGTTTTTGGCCTGGGTTTCTTAATTTTCGTTTTCGGATTCAGCCAGGAATTTTAATTTCGGTGTATCCCTAGTTTTTATCTTTTCATCTTACTATCAGCAAAGGGGAAGCAAAGCTGGTACATTTCCTCAACATTTACAAAAAAGGGAATTAAGGAGCAGTGGAAAATAAAACGTGTCTTTCAACACTGAAATACAAATATAAAATTTAAATGTTCCTGATGATCACATTATTTGCACTGTGACAGTTCCCCCACCCCCACATCCTTCCTGCAGTGGTTGCTTGGCAGCAGCTCAAGTGACCTCCCATGAGCAAGTTCAACATTAACCAATGATGACAACATCCTCAACTGGTCAGGAAGCCCCATCAGTGGGACACAAACTCAGATTAGTGGCTCATCCCCGGTGAAAAGAGCCCCTGGCACTTTGCCCTGGCTTCCAAATCTAAACCAGGAGCGCTCTCGTGAGAATGATGGGGCTTAGACTGTCTCTGTTTGCCCTCTCTATTAACTGCTTCACTCACATCCTCTTTTGTATCTCTTTCTCACCATGATCATTCTCTGTCACCCATCAATATCTTAATCTATCTTCATCAGGTGACTTAAATTGTCTGAACAGAAGTGATGGCTCAAACAACATAACATAACTGTTGTTGGTAAATATTTAAAAAAATATGCAACTCTAGTCAATGTTGACTGCAATCTAAAGATTTTAAACTGAAGTCTGAGCAAGTAAATAGTCCCTAACTTGTCTGCCATCTAGTCCTCTATCTAGTGAGTTGAGGCTGGAGAAGACAAACAGCTTCTTCATTTTTGCCTCCCAATTTAAATGAAGAAAACTGCTGAACAGCAAATGAGACAATGATCGAACCAATCAAGACAGCCAGGCTTTGCATTTATTATAAAAGACCTTGGATTCATGCTGTGGGGATGAGGCCACACTTCCAGTAGAGCAAGACTGATCGTGAATGCAAATAAGCGCAATGAAAGCAAGCAGAGCAAGAGAGGTGCTGCTACATCCTTTGGTAAACCTCTGGGAAACAGCACTTGGCACATCTCAGGAGGTTCTACTTATTCAATGAGGGACTGAAACACATTAGCTGCTGAGACAATGATGTATTCCCACCAAGCAGACATGGAGGGAGAGGGTAAATGAAAGCAGGAAGACAAGAGATTAGCAGATAATGTTTTCACAAGGCATTGTAATCATTGTTGTTAATTTGTTCGCTGCAGTTGGAGGCAAATGGATACACTCATTAGCAGAGAGAAACCTTATAGGCAGAGCTTGCTGTAAACGTATATACTCCATGAGCACAGATGTCACTGAATTTTGGCATAACACTTCGGAGCAATGAGCAAGCACTGAGGATGAAATCTTTGTGTGCTATTTGACAGCTTCATTGTGACTGATCATGTTTGAGTTGTGTGGTGAAAGCTCTCGAGCAGTATCACTAACTCGAGTCTGGTGGTGCAACTGATAGTTCTTCATCACGTGCCGCAGGCTTGGAGCGGCATTCCTCATTACTGCTGTGTATTGATGCATATGCAATCATATGCAACAGGATATATTAGCTATGAAAATCTGTAAATTACACCACATTCCCTTTGACAAAAAACAGAAACATTTTAAGAACGGTATGTTCTAACAGCAGTAAACAAAGTTCAACAAAACACATGCTGATCAAAAATTAAGTCATTAACATTCATAATCCAAATAACCTCTGTATCAAGTAGATCGTGATCGTCCTGGACTGTGTAATTTAGAAATTTGTTTATGTACCAAGAGATCAGATAGAGGTTTAAGTGGCTCTACCATCTGTAGTTGAAACTGTAAATCAATAGTTAGAGATTTTGAGAAGTACACAATGGCTCCTGGCACATTGCTGAACCATTCAGAGCTGCGGCTATGGAACGCGGAAGAGTGTGCCAGTTCACACTGAAACATAAGCAAATACTCAATGAATGAGCCAGCTTCCAGGAAAAGCCAGAGCCCTGTGGAGATAGCTGCTAATCTGGGCATGAAGCAGAAACCCAAACAGAGGGCAACCACAGGGCAGGCCACCCGAGCACAACGGCCAAATGCATCAGACACCTTTCGGTGATACCAAACCACAAGATGCACAGTAAAAGCTGGGAACCACGGCTAAAGCTGAGGAGCTGTAACCCACTGATAGAACAACTGACCACAGAGAGAATGTCAGAGACTAACAATCATCACCAATGAGTGTAAGGAACTTCATATATTACACTTTCAACATGCAGTGGGGGATGTTTAAAGTGTTCACTGGGACAAAACTATCTGACATTCAGGCATCAAATGTTCTTTCAGTGGTTTTAAAAAGTTCTCGAAAACAGGGAAAAAATGGAGGTTATTAAAAACCTTTTTTTGCCAAATCAAACAGAGCATTCAGAAGGAAAACTACATTGTATTATGTTGGAATCTATGGTGATACAGTAACATTTTGTCACAGGATAAAACTTGTACTGATAGTCTTTTAAAACCTTAAAATGTCACTGAAAATGGTTTATAGCTCAAGATGGCTGAGCCTAATGTCTTAGGACCCTTTATTCATTTCCATTTAGACTAGTGAGAAACAAGACTACCATCCATTTGTGCCAAGCAGGATTTGGTTTTGCCTGTACTCTGTAATCTTTGGGACACATAATACAAATTTCTTTTTTTGATTTTTTTCTGCCACCATCAACCTCTCAAAAGTGACACATGAAGTTTCTGTGAGCAAGTTTCACACAACATCCCATTGTTTACACAAAGCTTATAATTCATTAAAGAATTTTTTTTCTTAGTTTTAACGTGATCTCTCTGCCCTGCACAGGATTTTGATGATGAGCTGGATGGATGATGATGGATGATTGGTGGAAGGTGTTTGAAAATGGCTGCGAGGCAGATCCAAGTAGGTTGAGTGGTGAATGCCGCTTGCAGGAAATCTCAAGTTGAAGCTGCTGATGATATCACACACTGAGATCCACCGATGGCAAAGTAACACCTCACTCTGCCTAACAAACCAGGTACATAATTACAAGAAAAACAACTAGAACACAGCAGGACAGCTGACAACACCCTGAAGTCCATTTCAAATTAAACCAGCACAACAGTCATTCATAAGTCACTAAGTAAACTACTTTCTTCAGCAAAGTGCAATGTCCAGGGGCAATTGTAGGGAGGGCCAAGAGTCATTTCACACAACCACAATTCAAATTGAAAGGAAAACAATAACAATGTGGTTCTTCCACAAACAAGTGGAAAACACACATGTGGGAATTCCCTATATTTTTGTGTGTAGAAAATTGTCCTCAATACGTCACATTCTCAGCCATCAGGGGCATAACACACCACATGGCCTTGACCTAATGTTGTGGGTTTTCTCTTCCAAGTAGCCAAGAATTTTTTTCCAACACATATCACACAACCATATGCTGCACTGATAAGTTATGGGATAAATTGTGGAAAATGAGCCGAAAGAAAAATAGATTATTTAAACTTTGCAGTATCAGCATTGGTTCTTAAAGACAATGCTTCGGAGCAAGCGCACATATTCCCAGCTCTAACAGAAATGCATCAAAAGATATCCCCGCCCACCCAAAAGGCAGCAAGCACCACATGAGAAAATAGTATGGTAAACAGGAAACATGGGCGTAAGAATGCCAAATGCATTCTGCAGTTTCAGCTCCAGCCTCTCCTCAGCATGGCAGCATCTATTTCTGGGAAAGATTGTAAAACCAGGCAGCAGATCATCATTGCAAGAGAAACTGTGAGAGATTTTAGCTAGATTTCCCTGTCATAGAGCACTTTAATGAGAAGTCTGAAGATGGACAGTTGATACATAAATAAGGTGTTTTGACTGTAGTAAAGATCATAATGTAAGTTTGTTTAACTCTTTATTGTGTGCTCTGTCTGTTTGAGTTGCAGACACTGTAGATTGGCAAGTGGACAGCCTTTCTAGTAGACCTTGGCATTCTGCCAGCTTTTTGTTCCTGTCATTATCTGTGCTTTGTGTCTCAGTAATGGCCGCATGCAAGCAACAAATAGGCAATCCTTTTTCATTAAAATAATACCCTCATCAAGCGGACTCTTGTCAGCAAAGTTGCTTCTGTACTCTACTGAGCTCCATTCTTCAAAACAGCTTATTGAGTGAGGGCAAGAGAAGGAATTTTAACTGTTTCACAGGAATCAGCTCAGTAGCCATTCATTCAGGATTTAGGAAATGTTGCCGTGAATTATTCCTAAGAAAGCCGTGGCTTTTGAAAGATTTTCCTTGTTGAAATGGAGTACAAAGGGTGGAATACAAAAGGGAATGGACATGAGAGAAGAGGTTGAAGGGGATGAAGAAGAGGTCATTGGCTACTTGTTAAAAGGAAGGATGCAGCCTTTTGAGTCTCAGGGAGATTAAGCATTTCTTCAAGTGACAAAACACCTTATTAACCTCTGCCTAACCACTGAGGATTGACCTTTGACTTGTGACCCTGACATCGCCTTGCTTTACTCCTATTGGACCCAGCAGCATGATTCTTCCCATTCAAACTGCACAATAATGCCATTAAAAATTGAGAATGCATTTATTGTCTGGGTGAAAGTGGAACAGATGAAACAACATATACGTAAAGGTAGATGACCCAGAGAGTGGAGTTTAATTAGAGAGACAGCACCTTTGCTAATCCACACTCCCCATTCACAAAAGGAACAAGGATTGGGGTGGGGGCACGAGACGTTTTTAACAAGAGGTCAGAAAAACTGTGGCTTAGAACATGGGCCTTTATTAAATCCACTGGCAAATCTGCAGATAAATCCATTCCATTGTTTTCAGGAAGTCCGCTCCCACCGACCCCGAATGCAAGAGGCTGGTTTAGGAATTTTGCAAGAGCGCCAAGCCACTGAGCTGGGTGGCAGACTGTTTTTGTGTGTATATGTGTGACTGTGTGCTTGTGTCAGTGTGTATGGCGGGATGACAGAGAGAGGAAGGGGTTGTCAGGAAGGCTTGGGCTCAAACGAGAAGCTCTGACCAGAAAATTCCAACCATTGCTCATGACTTTCTGGCCACCAAAAGCAATGCAGATGGATGGCGGGCTGCTTTCCCGCTGTGACCTCTCCACTGATAATATGTTCTTTGGAAACTGTCATCCCTCATGGTTTCATTAAACGTTTTGTGATATTTACATGGCCTGCTGAGCTGTTCTCTATACAGAGTCAATTTAGTCCAAATATGAAATTCTCCCCCTTGAATAAACACCATGCTTTCTTCCCTGCGGGGTCACTTTACCACAATCAAAGGCACTGGCATCTGATACAGAGCTATGGTCAAAACACTTGTGGACAACAACAAAAGCCAGCCCAGGACGATGAATCAAAATTCAAATCACTACATTCTGAGAAAAGCCTTTCCTTTCC
Organism: Labroides dimidiatus; assembly: GCA_030710495.1. Lineage (NCBI taxonomy): Eukaryota > Metazoa > Chordata > Actinopteri > Labriformes > Labridae > Labroides > Labroides dimidiatus. The sequence goes on from CM061147.1 coordinate 15,937,090, forward strand.
TCCTTCTCATCTCCTCTACCTGTTACTTGTCACATTTTGTCTCCAGCACTGTGCTTCCTGTGCTATTCAGCTAAGGGAAATGGGGCATTGGAGTGATGACAAGAAGAGACTCACTTGCCAGCACTGAACCTGTCCTAGCACACTCCTGCATCTATTTAAAGTAAGCCTCTTTCAACTCTGAAACCAAGCAGGAGGAGAGAAAACACATTAACGAAATAGGCAGAAAGCCGAGACACAAAAGGCAAATGATTTATTATAGCTTTCAGCAGAAATACCTGCAGAGGAGTGCAGACCCTCAGGTGCTTTTCTGGCAGAGTATAGATGAGGATAAGAGAGTCAGTGCTGAAAGATTCACTGGAATGAGGAGCTAGTGAGTCTTTGGCATGAGGTAGGCAGAAGAGATGTAGGTACCTCTACTTGCAGGTAGGGATTTCACAGGGAACTAAAGGGATGGGGCTTCAGGGGCTTCAGGGTGGCTGGAAAGCATTTTGCCAAAGGGTTCTCATTTGTTTTCTTAAACATTAGGTATTCAAGACCTGCAGGTGGTAGTCATTTGCTCTCACTGATTATCTTTAAAATTTGACACCGGTGGTAAAGTGCATGACAAGTATGAGGAGGAAAGTTTTGGAACTATTTTGGAAATAAGGGGTGGAGGTTCTGAAATCTTAAAAAACCAATCCTGAGGAGTTATCAAGAAAATACTGAAGAGTAAATCAAGAAAACTTGGATGGAGATGTTCCAAAGATCCAATTTTCCTGCTCATTTAACCAGAAATGTCAATTTTAGCTAAATAACTAGCAAAAAGGTAAGAAAAAAAAAACTCAGAAAACAGCCAAAATCAAGCAATTCCTCTTTTTTTCTGGCTTTTGTATCTCCGTTTTTGCATCACTGGCCACTGTCTTGTCCAAAATCATATATTAAGTAACACCTCTTTCACTGTCAAAAAACAGGCTCACCAGCCACTGCCTTTAACTGAGAATATGAATGAGGCTTGAAAGCACAAATTTGTCACAGAGTGAGGGCACCAAGGCACGTGGCTCTTGAAATTGCAAAAAAAAGGAGAAAAACCCAGTAGTAACTTAAGAGTTGTTGGCATGTGTTTCAACCTCTCCTGCTACATTCCAAACCCACATATTTAATAGTTTCTGATTAAATGTGAACAGCTCCCCATTTAAAAATTATGTTTCATTCATGTTCCGAGCAAATAAATTTCTTTTACATCATATTCACAACGTTAATAAGAGTACCTCTGAAAACCAAAACTAAACTAAAACTAAGTCTTGGCTCACCACACCCCTCCACACTGAGTTGTTGGCATACTTTGTGGTTATAAACTAAACAAAAAAATCTGATTCTTGTGCTTACAACTTTAATAAGGGTGATGATGAATTCCTGAGTCTTTTTACTAAAGTTTTCTAATATTTCTAATTTTAAATGAAAAAACTTTCCTGGCAAACAAATTGTTTTTAGGGATTAGGCAACACTTCTAAACCAAAAGTAGACTATGGAGAAATAGCTAACATGGGTATGCTCAGATGAGTAAAAAATAAACTAAAAGAAAAATTTTTAGTTCCTATTTTCAGGCACAAGCTCCAGTGTCGTAAACAAGTGACCCATCATAAATCTACAATCCTTTCTGGCTCAATCAATTCTGTTTGTTTGTATCAAAGAACACTGGCGCCACTGTTCTGTTTAAATCAACTGACAAATACATATTTGCATGCTGCTCTGTGGGGCAGGTTTTGGACACTGAGCAAAGTGGATAACAATCAAACAGTTTCAAACAGTTTTAATGAACCCTTGCCATCAGACATGCGTCATGGGTGTAAGCTGACAAGACCTACACCAGGCAGTCCAATGATGCCTTTGAGGACAGCTTTATTTTTGGAGCTGGCCAAAACAGGGGAACATTTTGAGACAAATTACACATTATTCTCTGTTGCCTACAAGGCTACGCTGCTGAGTAGGATGTTTCCAGTGCAAGATAGCTTTACTTTCCCTGTGGTCCATGACCGTGATCTTTCTTGTTTGCTGAGGTTTTTTTTTTTGTTTTGCTTTGTTTTGTTTTGTTTTTTGAACTAGTGGGCATAAGGGAAGACTTACCCCATCAAATTTTAAGACACTGCACTGAGATTGTTAAGCAAAAGCTTATTGATTCTTTCAAGATGTTGAGAAATTTACCAGTCTCCTGCTACTTTACATTACAATATATATTCTAGTCAAGGATTGGGTAGGAGGATAGGATGAGGGGTGTTTGGTTAGGGCAGGTTGAGGTAGGGATAGCATAAGAGTAGGGCATAGAGGGTAGGGGAGAGAAGGATGAGGAACAAGGGCTAAAGGCCAAATCACACCAGATCCTGGTTTCTATTCTAGCCACTGAGCTAACTCAAACTGCTCCACTCCATTGCGTTCCGGCTTCATGTCAGACCATGCAGGTCAGAACCAGCCATGTCACATACCCATGACTTCTTTTTTTGCCAGATTCTAGGGCAACAACTCAACGCAGCGCAGAGAGCAGAATGAGTGGTACTAAAATTACATTAAAACATCTAGTTGACTTTGAATACAATTGTATGTGGTTAAAAAAAAAAAGAAAAGAAATTTTTAGCATTTAGTCTACGAATCTTAAGTTTTGTAAAGCCTGTCCTTTTAAATGGTTCAATAAGTTCTTTTGTCATAGATTACTTTCTTCACACTCCTTACAAATAGTTGCGTGCTTGTCTTGATCCATACAAGCCATTTTATCCAGATGTTTAGACTGGTGCTCCAATGATCTACGCTAATTTTATTGTTGGTTCTGTTTCAGTTGAGGCGCATGCAGGAATTCATGCTGTGGCTGGTTTTGGGGGGTTGCCCTGTGACACAGCTGTAATCATAAGCTTCATGCCCCTGTGGTTTGCTGCATTTACCAAGTCATTTAATACATTTTTGCTTTTTTTTAGTGTAGGAGCTAAATTAATCAGTATATCTGGTAAAAAATTGTAAAAAAAAAAACAAAAAACAAAAACTTGCATGTGGTTTGTGGAGTAGGCATCATTAATTTTAAGAATTGGTCCAACAATTTTTACTTAAAGTGTTTTGAAAATTTGGCTTCAAGTAGTAAAAACACATATCCAATGACAAACTGAGTATCACTGAGCAACCACAGAAATTTAAGTGAAAAAATAAATATTCATCTTTCAGAACTGAAAGAGACCCACAGAAGATGACTTATTTTGTTGTTTGGAACATTTCCCAAGACTATGGAGGTATGGCCTACAACATTCTGACTGACATCTGCCTGGCTCATCACGACAGTGAAAACATCTGTGAATGTCACCGTTTAGTCATTCAGTACCATTGGAAGAAGAAAAAACCCTCAGGTCTTACAGAACGCTCTGCTATCATTGTTAATGTACACAGTGTGCACTGCGAGATTATCTCAACATTTTGAAAAGATTCAGGTTGCTTACTTTATCCAGCCAAACATTGCCTCACTAATACTATAGCTTCAATCCATTTTCTCTTTCTGTCCCTCTGCTTTACGAACACACACAATCCATTGCTTTCTATCTGCTTTGCTATTTATAGATACAGTCTGCATTAAGAGGAACGCCCACAAAACGTCATATCCAGTTTGGACTGAGGGGGAAAACAAACTGCTTTCCACAATGCAGAGGAGCTGTTGTGCCCTTTTGTACCACAAATAAGATTTAAAAAAAAAAACAAAATAGAAAAAAACAAACCGAAGAACAGAGCCGAGGGGAAGAACGCAGTGGCTTCAAGTGATCCGGCTGGAGGATGAGTTTGATCGTCTGTAGTCAGCACTTCTTTACAGGTAAGATAACAGTATCTACATCTTATTCAATCAATGTTAGATTGTTTTGTATTTCACATGAACGTTCAATTGCTATTTAAGAGCATCACACCGGAACAGGTCGGTATCCGAGGCAGGTATTTTGTGATGAAGCACAACTCCAACTAAACCACTTGTAAAAAAGTTATATGCCTTCAGGGACCGATAGTTCTTTCGGCTGCTGTGGGTGTAAATCCTTGTGTGATACATCGGGTCATCAATAAGCTATATATAGGCAGCTCATGGGGGCTATTGTGCAATAACAACCATTGTGTGGTGCACAAAACGTCACTAAAACGTGCTAATTTCCTTGTCAGACATTGGAATTATGTGAGATTTAAATCATCAGTAAACGTGATTTTGCCTCTTACCGGGTGATTCAACCAGGTAGCAGAAGGTGTCAGGGAATGACACATCAGGCCATTCAGTAGGATCATTCGTCCACTCTGTCTTGTCCGTAATAACATACAGACAAGAATCTAAACCTACTTGTCGTGATTTTTTTTAAAGTATCCTGCCTTTTGAACTGGCTCCAATGAATCCAAGTATGACATTTTAGTAATTGGCATAGAAATCTGATTTTCAAAATCGGCGTGTTTACAATGCTGCTGACGAGGGGGAAGGATTGTTTTCCCCCTCAAAATTCCCCGCCCCTAACTATGAAGCGACTGTGATGCAAAGCCTACGGTATCTATGTTGTTCTGCACTCTGAATTCTGGATTACTGAGATACAGTACATCTTTATCAAGGCTCATCAATGCCTTGATCACTTTTGATCACATAATGGAAACATACTTGAAACTCAGGTAGAACGAGTGCATGTGTGTGTGGAGAAGATGTTGTAGAGAGGCAAATTAAGCCGATTAATGTTGGTGGACAAACATTAATATCACTTATATTCATTCATTCATTTATTGATTTTCTGTACTGCTTATCCTGTCCAGAGTCATAGGTGTCTGGAGCCTATCCCAGTTGTCTTAGGGTGAGAGGCGGGGTACACCCTGGACTGGTTGGCAGTCAATTTCCAACACATAACACTCTGACAAAAAGAGAGAGAAAATTTCACACACGTACACCTATGGGCAATTTAGAGTAACCAATTAACCTGATAAACATGTTTTTGGATTGTGGGAGGAAGCCAGACTACCCAGAGAAAACCCAGGCATGCATGGAGGGAACATGCAAACTCCACACAGAAAGGCCATCGGGAATCGAAATGGTGACCTTCTTGCTGTGAGGCTGCAGCACAAACCGTTGTGCCACCATGCAGCCCCAGTATCTCTTATATTTTAGAATATAAATCGGACATTTCCAACACTTTCCAGTGGCTTTGGGATTTCACAAAAACAGCACTGTGAAACTTGGAAAGAAACGGATGCGCAATGTTCAATCATCGTGACTGAATTTCTACAAGATTCACACTGACAGTGCTCGTTTTACAAGTCTGAGAGACAAATCAATTGTTGTATCACAGTGAAGCTTTACTAAACAGAGCTGCCCACAACACAAAGTACTGGTCAGTCTAGCTAAACAGACCTGGGTTTTTGTTTGGGTTTTGCCAGCATGTCATGAATTCCAAGTTTTCATTTGTGATGTCTGAAGTTGTGTCTGTGTATTTTCACAATGTGTGTTTCACAAGGTTCAAACACTCTCAGGATGAAAATAAACATGACTTCAACTGCATGCGAATATATTCTCCTCTCATTTAGTAAATAAGCCTCAGCGTCTCCTCTCGTTGTTTAATGCTTTTGCTCATTCACAAGATCCCACATTAAAATCCAATGTCTGTAATCTCTTTCAAGTTCCGCCTTAATTCTAAAAACACCATTGGCAACTTGAAGGAAAAGCAAATATTTAACTAAAACTTAAAAATAATTTTCCACCTCGCTAAAAGGACCACACAGACACACTCTCACACCAACACATATGCATTGATGCGTGCTGAGTGCAAAGCTCTCCCTCTCTCCCTCATACATCTCTTGCTCAAACACTCACACACAGTTCTGCTTTTCTTTTAAAGCCACATCCTGAATCTCCTTCCTCGGGGGATAAGATTTACACTGTGGTTGTCCTTCAGGTACACCATAAGAGCTTAGCGCTAAAGCCTCTATACTTACACCTCCCTGATTTCAACTATAGGTTTACAGCTGAATGGATACAGTGGAAAGAAGGGTGGGGGGTGAAACCATGAAATCATATTAGTACTTTCACAGAAATCCAAAACTTCCATCTAAACTGCAATCTCTGACTCCATCAAGACAAAAACACAACACATGGTAAATGGAGAGCAGCGACAACTCCTCAGTCTCCATGATGTTTTTACAATTTGAACTCTTTAGCTTGGCTCTGTGGGGCTCGTCTGTACAGGTTAATGCAAGCTTGAAGAGGGCAGCCAAGGCCAGAGCACTGAAACAGGCACTAGGAGGAGAAGAGGGTTAATCTTAATGCTGTACATGATCCAGGTTAACTTCATTCACTTGGCCTTGCTCATTGTGGTTTAAGTCAGCTGTGTAAGCAAAATTTATAGAGTGAAGAAATGTGGTCTATAGCCTTGGTTGGTACACGCTGATAGAATTTCTGGTCATTTAAAAGGTTTATTGACAATATCGAAACCATATCAAGCTTCTGCAACAGTTAGCAGTATGACTTGGAAACTTGAACAGCAATTGCGTGTTAAATATAAGAAGTAAAAAGAATGGAAGTTTGAAAGACATGACAAAACTTGTTTCAGTGAAGGGCAATTAGATGGAAGATAATATGTCAAATTCTTTTCTTATATGCAACAGTAATAAACACTGTTGCATTTCACAGGGATGGGCATTTTAAGTCCAAGTTCTTGGCTGACAAGAACAAAGGATCTGTGAGGGCTCAAATGATCTTCATAAGGAGAAACTAAGAGGTAACCCCCAATCTAAAGAAAAACCAGCCAATATGCTAAAAACTACAGCTCCCAGGTGTCCATTTGATGTTGCATGTAGAAGAATGGGAAGCCACATACACACCCATTGAAAAATCTGAACAAATTTATACTCCTGTAACTTAAGAGTTATTCTTTAAGAGTTATTATTTAATCCTATATGGGGGTCACTTCTGCACACACATAAAAAAGAAAAATTTTGAAAAAATATCACTGAAGTAAAAAGACTTTTTTATGTCCTCCAATAACACTCTAGGGTTGAAATTTTGAATTTCAAAGTATTTTGAAGGCAGTGTTGGTAATCAGATTTAAATACACTTTTCTTTTTACTGGTTAAAATGATCTTTGTGGTCCGATGGCAATCAATGCATGATGTGTTCTTAAAATTGGGCAAAAAATAGCTGCTGTCTACAGCAGGAGTAAACCTGGGAAAACATGGGGGGCCAATCCTAGCGTTTAGGATCCAATTTATTAAACCAATCAAATCCCATCCTGCCACTCTGCCAGCTTCCTGTGTGTACACTAGCCCTGATTTAATGCGCATAACCAAGAGGGATCGAGTACGCTGGAGAATGGCATAAAAACCACCTAAACCCTGATTACTGGTAATGTAGTGCAGACAAAAACTGGTTTTGAGTCTGTGGTTTTGAATCAGTCACAATCATATGATTGCAATTCAATGGCGCTCATGCATGTGAGCAGGGACGTCGCTTTGAGGAGCTCTGAGTGTGGGCGGGGGCTAAAAGGGATTCCTGGGGAGATGCTACATTCAAATTCATGCTAGTTTTCCATGACTACCAGTACCTTTAAAGGGTTCAAACTACTCCACTCTTCCAAGCAGAGCATTACAACTCAGGCCTGGTAACTTTGGTTTACCAGACTCTGATACTCCTGTGATTGTTAGATAACTAAGCACCAAAGCACCCTCATACTAAGAGCCTGACACTGGGTAACTGCAAGCTGCATAGCTGCATAGAAATCTGTAGCATCCTACTAAGCAGCTGTTTCTTTTGCAAAGTTTTCTGTTTATCAGAGACATGTGCATACATGAAAAGTCATGGCAGAGAGTACAGAACAGACTGGGCATCAGTGACAGTATATACAATCAAACAAGACACAGCATAAAAGGAGGAGCTGGGGTGGTGAAATTGTTTTCAAGGAAAGTAACAGGAGAGTAGACAATATCAGTTTAAATGAAACATCTGTTTTGATATTCTCAAATTGGATATGTAGATCAGCTGAGCTGGCAGTTGATGGGGGTTGTTGTTAAGAGCAGTTGATGTTCTGTTAGCCCAGCTTGACCTCTTGGCCTGCCTGAAATAATGCTATGCTTAATGTTTGTAAAGTCGTATTTTGGCACAGTATACATGACAATATGGTGAGGTGACAGATAAAATCCATTGTCTGTTCTTCCTCTGTGTCCCATCGACATAGAAGCTGGTATGGGGTTTTTGCAGTTCCAAACTAGTTATTCTGTTCAATTTATGTTGACATTGATAATGTTTAACAAGACATTCTACGACAGGCGATGCATATGATTGGCTAGCAATAAACACCACCCACCTATCACAGGGGCCACCAATCTTCCAATAAGTGGTATTGTAGCTTTCCGTGGTCAGCATAGTGTCAGCTAACACATCATCAGCATTCCTGAAGCCTTGCCCAGTGTAAAGGTCTATTTACACTGCCATAATAACACAATTGTTCAAATGGGCTGCAGAAAATATGAAATGAAATGGGAGAGGAATGGAATCCAGTCTGAAATTCTTGGTTTCAGAAAAGAAGGAATTGCCTGTCTCATCTTGTTTACCATACCAAGGCAAAATAAATCATAATGCTGACAAGTGTACATTTCTTTCCAAACTATGAGCATATAATGTCTTAGTGTGGTTTGTAGTCACAGGGCACCCTGTCAGATGCAATTATCTACAGCAAAACTTTGTCGTAGAAATAAACAATTCACAGCAGAGGTAGAAATACACTCTGGGTTAAATTGTTGCCCTTTGGGCAGCAGTTAAGGTTGTTTACCTTGCAATATAATGAGTGTGTGTGTACACTATGTTACAATAATGTGTCTATGATTTGGCAATTTCACCAACCTTAGCCCATAACCTTACCAGCCAGATGCTAACATTTCTATTTCATGCTCAATATAAGGGGCTGTGAGATGATTGCTTACAGCAAAAGAAAATTCTTTCCCATGTTTTTTGGTTCATTTAGAAAATCTCCCCATGGTGGTCTGTTTTATACTGTTCAGTGTAGGTTCTTGAATACAGGCCTTAAAAGTACAAGCTGATTCTCTAAATAAATAAATAAATAAATAAATAAATAATAATAAAAATAAACATGGCTTCTAAAATTGTAAAATACAGATTTCTGTGGAAGTTATTGTAAGAACATGGTTATCAGATTAATTCTGAGATACAGTCCTTAATTTTGATGTTTATGCAAGGACCTGGAGTAAATAACTAAACTATATGTTCACTTACTAAAACTGAAAAACGACAGACATGCTAAAGCTGGTGACAGGATATTTGTGTGACCCTGCTCATGTTGCTGTCAAAGAGATGTGTTAACAGGACAAAGAATTTTTGGCAGTTGGTGTGATACCATACCACCTTCCATGAGCCATATAACAATCCTTGTGTACATTCCACCCAAAGGAACTGCTTAAGTTCCATGTGACGTCATCCATGAAACTGGTTCAAGGATACAGACTGGACATCCTAAAGCACTCATAATAATGTTAAGATTGTAGCCTGGTTTTCCTACAGACCTGCTGTGCCTCTGTCCTGAGGCAGCCTGCAACTACCTTCACAGTAAAGCCTGATTTATGCTTGACGTGTCTGCAAGGTCCGTGCAGCTTCGTGTGGAAGAATGACGTTATTTTAACAGCTTCGCCCCCTCACATGGTCCTTTTCGCGCAGAAAATTTCCGCATTGTGCACCTCTGAAAATTTCTAACTTCCATGCAGAAATGCACGAACAAGCAGGGGCTCCTTGTGTCCAAAGTAAAATAAATGCTGGCATTTACATGATTCACCACACATAGACCACCGTGATAACTGCCAGATTAACAATTCCTGGCGTTAAATTGTTGCCAAACTTGGCAGAGAAGAGGAATTTGTGGAAAACTTGTTCTGTGTCAACAACCTCTTATTCTCTTGTTTAGTACTGTAGTTGATGCGTGTTTTTTATTACACCGCCCCCTGCAGTTTGTAAACGGACATCGCGCGGAGTGTGAAAAAGCATAAAAGCCACACCCGGTCTCCGTGTGGATCGCTTGCTTCTAATTTCCACAAATCATGTTCATGGGGAAAGCATAATCAGCCCTTTAGGAGATGGACACCTAAGGCTAGTGAGGCTCTAATGGACTGCTTTGAAAGCACAGATTGGAGTGTGCTACTGGAAACAGATGAGTGCAGCATGGACATCAACAGACTTTGTTTCATGTTTGTTTTATGTGATTTTTATAATTTCATGTGCCACACACCTGAATTTTCCTTCTGCGATCAATAAAGTGCATTCTATTCTATTGTATTCTATACTGTGCTACTATTATACAGATTGTACAGTCTGCAAAAGTCTCTGATTCTGACTTTGATCTCAGGATTCTGAAATCAAAGTAGGGCTGTGCGGTTGACTGATGTGTACAGTATACCCTCCCTTACATTTTACATGGTTCTAATTTTTTGTATTCTGTCATACCGATGCAATAATTGTTAGGTTACAATCAGCAAAGATGTTTTGGGTATGGCTTGCAAACTGTAGCTAGGTTAAATACCTGGGAGAGGCCAAGGTGCAGCAGTGAATTAGGAAACATAGTAATTCTGGAAATAGGAAAAGAGTGCCCAGCAATGTAGAAAAGAAAATGTGATGAGCTGTCTTCTGTTTTTTAGATTTTTTGTTTATTTGAAAGAGCATATTGCACATCGAAGACAGAAGTTCGACAACTTATCGAAAAGTGGCTTAAAAATTATTTTTTGAAAGAAGCTCCAAAATTAACATACCACAGGGTCTCCTGGAGACAGTTTAGTATATTTGCATTTACTTCTGCATTAAAACTGGCATTCTTACACTGACTCTGCCTCTGTTTAACATTAATAAACATAGATCTGACTGTCACTCCTGTCGATGAAGAGGAAGAAAGTCTGCATTCCTATATATGATAGTCCTTAGGCTTATTATTATGAACCTGTTGGTGAGATAAAGACCAGGAACAGGGCAGGATGAGGAGAAATAACAACCATAAGAGAGCGGTTGAGTTGTGGTGTGAGGAGAACCAGTGGAGAACGGAGCAGGTGTCCCGGTGAGTGACCAGGGTTAGCTAGCGATATGTAGCCTAATGCTGTGTTCACATCAGCATATTTAAAGTTTGAAATCAGATAAAATAAAGACTTGTGGTGCTCAGCTCATGTTTCTGTTGGGCTGAATCTCTGATGAATCCTTGTTTACATCTGCCACCTAGAGCTGGGCTAGGGGGTTCTGCTGGCAGTGAACCTGCAGTTTCCTGTATTGATGGGACCACACCTGCCATCAGTCCCACCCGCACCTGGCTCTGGCATCCCATCCTGAACTCCATTATATCATCAGGCACATAATATTTCTGCCGAAAATGGGCACTACAGACAAACGCTTTTTTTTTTTTTTTCTGAGTGATGCAGAAATAAAGTTCCATCTCTTCACCTGCACAAAACAAACCCAGGCATGAAAACTAACTCCATTTTTCATCCTACTGGGGAAAAAGAGTGGACTTATTGCCCTGTTAAGCTAGTATTTCTGCAACCAGCACAAACGCAATATTTAAACATATTAATAAATGGTCAAATTAAATGTAATACACTGGAAGAAACACAACAACCAACCCAAAATGCCTGCTCTCACCAACTACTACCTATTATGCACATTGGATCAAAGCCCAATCATAGAACACGAGTCCCCCATGCTACGTCATATGACACGATGTAGAAAACAGTGTATTTTAAACAGCTATACTGAAAAAAGCACATCCTCCTCAACATTTGTGCCCTTTGTGTTATATAACATATAACATCAGTGATCTACTTATTTTAAAGCCATTATCGGAAAATGTTGTGTTAACTTACAATTAAAAAAAAAAAAAAAACCTGCAATATGCTCTTTAAAACATTCAACATCGATTGAAAGACTTTATTTCAGACTACTATCTTCCATGGGTAACAGCAAAAGTTAGTGAAAGGGGGCAGAAGCGGCAGGAAATGAGTGAGAAGGCATCTGCTTGAGGCATGATGCACGACAAGAAAAGTAGGCAAATTCCACCTCAGTCATTTTCTGCCTCTTCTGTTCCGTTCACTTGCGCTCTAGGGGTGTAATGATATATCGAACATTTGAACAATGATTCAGTCAAATCGACTGAAAGTATAAACATCAGTATTTATTGCCATTTTTATCTTCTACTTTTATTTTGAAAGACCCCACACATTCTTGGTTATGACAGTTTCCGAGAGAGATTACAAAGACATTCACTCCCCTCTCTGGAGTAAATCAGTGGTATGGAAGTATTTCAGAATCCAGAGAAAAGACGGATCAGAAGATGAAGCACATGCAAGATGTAAACAAAGCCGTGGTGAGATAAAGTATGAAGGAAACAGGACAAATGAGTGGCTGTTTACATCAAACAAACTGTTTCTGTTTTAGGGTAAGGTAAACAGCACATAAGCAGAACCATGTGGATCTAGGGTGGTATAACACAAATGTTCCTTGTAATGTTAGTATTTCAGAGGTTACCGGGGACCCTTAATGATGAATGCTGAAAAAAATACTGTGCATTTTAAACCAAAAACTGCACTTCAAAGTTTTTTTAACATGAAAAGTTACAGGATATCGTCTGATATACATCGCAGGCCTCTAAATCAAACCAAATCGAAATTGTATTGTGAAAGACTATGTGATATCGGCAAATATCAAATCGTTGTTCTGAGAATCAATATTGTATCATATTTTGTTGAAACTGGTGATTTACACCCCTATTGTGCTCACAGAATAAGACACCCCTCCTCTCCTGGGCACAGGATCTTCTCATGCGTCACTGGGCACTGTCTTTATCCTCCATCACTTGTTTCCTAATTCTTCTTGCAACTTAGCTCCTCCCTGACAATTAACCAAGCTCACAAGCCCTAGTTAGAATAACTTTGTCAATCGATACCAAGCAAGTGCAACCATGAATGAGAAGAAAATGCAGTGCATATGAGAGTGGCAAACCCCTGAGCATAATGTAACATGTGCTTCTGAAATCACGCTTCTCCTAAATGAACTAACAACAATCTTTGTTGCAAAACATGAATATCTAGAACTTTGCAGTGCAACGAAGATGATACAATATGCAACAACTTACTGCACAATGCTGAATAAAGGAAATACTGTGACAAACCATGACAACGCTTCAGTATTAAAAAATACTGTGATGTAATTTTTTCTCACACTGCTCAGAATTCTGAACCTAACCCGCCATAAAACTTTTGAAAACCACATCATAACAATACTACTGTCCTGTGACTTCAGTGCTATATGATCCTGTTATATGTTGTTTTGTGTCAACTCTACCTGTGGTTAACATTTAAGTTCCATTATTTTTTTGCAATATTTTTCTATTTAATTTTCTATAAATGTGTGTACAAATGTTATTCTATACTATTATACTGCCAGTTATTACTCAACATCTCCCCATGAGGCTGAATGATTTAGGATACTTTTACGATGGAAAATGCAATGCAGTTCCAAGCAATATGTCACATAATACACAAAGAACCAGTGTGTGCCAAGAAAGCCATGTTATTGTCCATCTGTGGTTCGAGCCTTGGCTTCCCATGAAACAAGGCTCCAGAGGCCAAATGTTGCTGCATTTGTGGCTGAGGCCACAATACAGTTTGCCCATCACATGTGTCAGATCTGCTTGGTCCCTTCATGGTGGAACAATGTGTCCAGAGTTGGACTGAAAGAGAAAGCCTCCTGAGGTCAGGGGAGTATAATACATGAGCTGCCTCTCAAATAAAACTGGTTTGTTTTTCTTAAAAGGAGGTTGAGGTTTTTGGGTTTCAGTCCATCACCCCCTACACCACACCACCTCCACTTCTCTCCATTTATTACAAAGGAAGCCTTATGGTGTGTGTATTCTGACCTTTTTGATTTTAACACAAGGTGGTGATTGGCAGAAAACTTGTTTCATCATGACTGCAGTTCTGGTTTGGCCCGCCTAAATGTCAGCTGTGTATAAATTACGTAGAGAGACTGTGTGTATAGTGCCATTGTTGGAAAGGTTTTTGGCCTTCAGGACTTGAGGAAAGAAGAAACATTTCATTTTAAGATAAACATGTTTTAAATAGTCGATTTATGAATGGCCCAAAGAAAAAGTTTATCTGCTTGGGCAAATTTCACAAAATGGTTGTTTACTGTCAAGAACAATCACTCAATGTGCACTAGTAGACAATAGGACAGAAAATCACTAAGTCTTCATAAGCAGCTGGTGAAAATAGGAAAAAGTTGATAAAAAGTCACACATGAGCAGATGTTTGTTTAAATTTTTGAAGCAATATTTAAATCAGTGGTTTGCTGTTGACACTACTGTAGGAGAAGTTGTATTTTACTCTCATGTCACTTAGAATGGTATCACCAAAGTATGAATGCACTCTGTCAACATTGAGATAACAGCATTGAAACAGTTAAAGCTCATTGGATGTAATGGTCAACATTGGTCAGTAATGGCCAGTGGTTTGGCGAGATCTACTCCTTGTTACACAGCTCTTCCTGTCCACACACATACTGTATAATAAAGACTTCCTCAACAGATTGAAAACCACTACACTCACCAGCACTCAACATCTTTTTTCCCTTCTACCCAGTCTTACTTCTGCTTTCTTTCCTCCTTGCTTTCTTTCAGTCATTTCCATTCTCTATCTCACTCTTTCCTTCATATTGACCTTCCCAGGCTGGCCTGGGTCTTTATATTTCAAGCTCTGAGGCTACATCTGAAACAAAAGCAAAATTATGGGTCTGGTTTGGCTTGAGGAGAGCTCACTGACCCCGGCATGTGGTTTTCTTAGGCCAGACCAGAGAGAGGTGAGGTGGGGAGAAGAATTTGTGTGAATCTAACTGCGTAGAAAACCCTGACCACAGCTAATTTGAATGTGTCATTAGCAGGAGGGGGGTGATCTAAACTTGGGCTGGCCAATGATAGACAGTCTTTATTTTTCCTTTTTTGGGGGGGTTGGAGTTAAGGAGAACGGGGCTCGAGCCTCATGAGTAAGCACACTACTTAACACCTCATTAACCTCACCTCTTCACCATTTGTGTAAGTTATAAAGCTTTTGGTCTTTAAAGTTTCGAAGTTTCCAGCTATGGGATTTCCGGATTTCCAAAAAAGGGTGAAAGTGCATACTTGTATGATTAACATTTTATGGGTACTATTGTCTAACTTCCAGTAGTGTATTGTCAGTGAAATCTTTCAGGCGATCAGTGTGGTTGTGGCAGCAAATACCTAGGTCACAGGTTCACACTAAAAGTGGCATCATGTACCACAAGCTTGAAGTGTAGAAATGAATCCAATATAAATGGAAAAAAAGGTGTATTTTGAAACCTTATGTGGATGGGTCACCCTTAAGTAAAACAACCAGTGAAGAAAGCTGTTTCTTCTCGTCTCTCAAAGTGTTTCGTACAGTTGGCCTGTATCGTACTGTGTGGTCTTGAACCCTATTTAGACCTAGTGGGTGACCACTGTACAATTAGGTATGCCATGTTTCACAGCAGCAGCTGAAAGTGGAATTCCTGTCAGTTACACAGACTTCCTCATGTTTACTACTCATATGGTCTTACAATCCATTCCACTGCACCTAATCTAGTCCTGGGATAATTGTACCAAGCACTGATAATGCATTGATATAACCACAAGATACTATGTAGCTGTAGATCCTTCAGGAAACAAATATCTACAATCAGAGCTGATGCTCCTGGTGAAAATCACATATATCAGAGAGACATATTTGTCTTTGTTGGAAGGTGTCAGACACAGGTTATTTAAGGATGATATGGGTTGATGTCACTAGTTTTTATTGGCATGGTCCCAAGACTCAGCCACAAGGAAAACTGGGGGCCTCAGAATTGAATCTGTACTTTTTGCAGATGAGGTAGGATCAGCCCATCTGTGCATTTCTCAGTTTTACACACACACACACACACACACACACACACACACACACACACACACACACACACACACACACACACACACACACACACACACACACACACACACACACACAGCACAAGTAAGTTTATGCTTTATTGATTCCCATGGGGGGATTTTTTTTGTTACAGCAGGTGTACAACAAAAAGTGCAAAATGCAACAATACAAAGTGATGATAATAATAATAACTAAAGATAAGACATTTTGAAAATTAGAAAAATTAAACTATATAAAGGGCTGCACAGTGGAGCAACAGTTAGCACTGCAGCCTCCCAGCATGAAAATCACCAGTTTGAATCCCGGTTCACCCGGGCCTTTCTGTGTGGAGTTTGCATGTGCTCCCTGTGCATGCGTGGGTTCTCTCTGGCTTCCTTCCACACTCTAAAAACATGCTCACTAGGTTAAATGGTGATTCTAAATTGCCCATAAGTGTGCACATGAAAGTTTGTCTGTCTCAATGTCAGCCCTGGGATAGACTGGTGACCAGTTCAGGGTGTACCCTGCTTCTCGCCCTAAGACAGCTGGGATAGGCTCCAGCCACCTGCGACCCTGAACGGGATAAGTGGTGTAGAAGATGAATGAATGAATGAAAAACTAAATACAATAGAACAAAATAAGTACAAGAATCAACAATAAACAATGAATACTGAGCACAGTGACAATAACAGTGACGTGACAGATACCATGATAATATGTTGGTAGTGTGGACTAGAGGTAGGTCTAAATGATACATCATTTAACTAAGAAACAAAAGGTTCCGTGTGAATCATGTAACATGAAACAGACCCTGCTGTCACTTTTTCTGCCCCATGCAATAACCCAAAGTCACCCTTTTCTGGTTTTCTGTGATTAAACTTCAGTATCTTTTATGCATCCCCTTACTCTGTTGTGCTAATGTAAAATATCCCTCCAAATACTTAATTAAATAAAAAAATGTCTTTGAAGGGACAAAAGTGTGTCCAAAAATGTCTGATAAGCATCGGCAGGGATAATAGGAAAACTGGAATCCTGACACTTTCAGTGTTGCCAGACATACTTCTGTAGTTTGTTAGGTTACACTATAATTCTATCTGGTTTAGTACTTAGGATGTTAATAAGAACCATAGTTTTCATCAATGTTCACAGAGATGTAACCCCTAGGGATACAAGATACAAACGGTTACAAGAGAACTGACTGAATAAACTGGTGAAGAGGGCCAGCTCAGTCCTGGCCCTGTTTACCCTCTGGACCCTTTGGAGGTGCTGGCTGACATTATGGCCAAATTGTTGTCTCTGATGGACATTTTTTCTAGTTGACATTTATTACATTATACTATTTATTTATTTTTGGAATTTTTTCACTATACACTTTGTTTGCTGCCATGACTCCTGAATTTCACTTCAGGGATTAATAAAGTATGTTCTATTCTATTCTATTCCACTCTAAAAATATACTCCAGGGGAAACCACAGTATGATTCCAATCCCATCATCAAAGTGCTTTGTTCAAAATGGCAAAAGAATTCACTCTGTATCACTTTGATGAGGAAGATCTTGCATGCCACAGCCCTGGAATCATATTTTAAAATCATTACTGGGTAAAAGTCTTAACACTGAGTTTTCTTTTATACCACACTTTTATCCCACACTTGGTGTCTAGGCGAGTGGGTACCAGCCAGAATGAGCTCTGGGAAAAGGTCTGTGTGTGGTCCATTGAGCTCCCACAACAGTACTGTTCAAAAGTAAGTCAGTGCCAAATCCACAATCTATGGAAAAAGGTAATACATTTCCTCAAGAATATACAATTAGAAACTCTACTCTTCTGAAGTATACTTTAAATAGTTTAATCTTCAAACTTGTCTCTGTCCTTTTTTTTAGGTAGGTTACATTTTTATTAAAACTGATGCTAAAACTAAATGACTATGCCAATTATAAAACGATAGACTTAATGACAATGAAAAAATATTCTTGGCCAAAACAGTTTTTCAGCCATTAGTTTATCTACTAGTGCATTCCCCAGCACTGAGTGGGTCTGCTGCTAATTGTGGCAGAGAACATCAGCAAGACTCATTCTACTCTTCATTTCATTTCACAGACATAGCAGAAAACAGCTACTAGTTTCTGCAAGCTTCATTTTCCATGGGAGACAGCCACAAGCCCAAAAAAGCAAAGTACAATGTCATCACCCAGGAATCCAAGAAATACCAGAAAGTCTGAGTTTTATTACAAAAATCATCTGTGAGTACAAACAAATGTGGAGTACAAACATGCCTTTTAATTGAGAAGGCAGATGGTCCCATCGCGGGCGGGACAGCAGTCAGAAAGGACTGTGGAAAACAAAGCATCCGCAGCGACCGCGGCCCTCCATTTGTGCCGATCCAACTGGGAGACAGGGTCTGGGGTTGGAACCCACAAGACTCAAACAGAACTCACCATTGTTGCCTCAGTGAGGCACACAGACAGACCAATTCACAGGAACAAGTTGTATTGGGTTTCCGGGGGAGAATGTTGTTTATCTACTTCATCATCATTGTTGTGTTTGTCGTCTGCTGTTTCTTTGATAGCTTTGGGAATGAAGCCACTTCAACTGCGACCTGAAATTCCAAATGCAAATATATATTGGGGCAACGGTTGGTTAAAACACAACATTTACATTGAAGTAAACAGTAAAGAGGCTGGAAGCGATCTACAGAGAAATTATAATGTAAGCCTTTCTCTATATAGTAACTTAAGGAGTCACACCATTTGAAATGTAAGATAACTGTTTAACATGTATCATTTGCTGTTGCTTTGGAATATAGCCCATGACTCTTAGTATCTAAATCCTTCTTAAAGACACAGTCCCTCCCAGACTGGTCATAGTAACTGGATCCTCTGTTTAATAGTTTGCTGCAGCAGTGGGCTGTCTGAGTGGTTTCCATTTCACTGGGCTGTAACCGATTGTCCCAGTGACCACAACAAAGGGTATAAAAATGAAGGGTGAGGGAGTACAGAATAACCCCAGGTCTAGTATGGATTGGGGGACCCTGAGATCAATGACTCAATGGCTTCCAGAATCCCCTCCAGCTTCACTACTTTTAACCCAAACCTTATCTGAAGCATCTGCTATGTTCCCACCACAAAACAAGACTGTGTAATACATAGTTTGTATAATATCATTATACACTCAGGATACGGCATCTAACAACCAGTCTGGTTTCTCTGAACTTTTACACTAATAGGTCACAATCAAGAGAGCTTGATCTATTTAATTCATTCAGACATGAAAGGAAACAGAAAGAGACATTGTCATGGTGGTCTAACAACAATGTAGTCCATATGTCCATTAAGATGGCATTTTGTTTTGTTTCTGAAGAATTTGTGTTCAAAAGGGTAACCATCGTGTCAACAGACAGCCGGCAAACAGACTCAGTCTCTTTGTGAGGATTATTATAATTAGTAAGTGCTCTACAGGAGCAAAGTGCACCAACTTTGCTTAAACTAAATCTTAGTTCAGATTCTGCACTGAATCAACACTGCAGGTCTATATAGCCTAACTCTAATGCAGAGGCCTTAGCATGTAGCCTGACGTACACCTTTACAAAAATTTAACATGCTGATATGATGTCCTATGACTGGTCCGCTGTGCAGCATTTTATTGCTTGCATTTATAACATTTTGAGGACTTTGGTATATCCTTCATTGCCTTTCCTCTTTTTCCTGTTTCCCAACGTCAACATTTATGAATTTCAACCTAATGCAATGTGCTGGGAGTCAACATCGTATCCTGTGGACAAGTAAGCAGAAAAACTAGCAAGACCAGAAACAAGTGAGCTTGACTAAACAAGCGTTTAGGTCAAGTATCACACAGCAACACAGACACAAGTTGTAAGCAGAATAAAAAACATATTCACGGAAAAACTTCAAACAAATTAGGGCTGCAACTAACGATTATTTTCTTGATTGATTAATCTATTGATTATTCTCTCGATTAATCGAATAGTTGTTTGGTCCATAAAATGTAAGAAAATGATGAAAAATGTCCATGTTTCTTGGAGCCCAAGATGACATCATCAAATGTCTTGTTTGCAAACCAAAGATATTCATGACTGTCATAAAGAAGCAAAGAAACCAGAAGATATTCACATTTATGAAGCTGAAATTACAGAATTTGGACTTCTTTTTCTTATATCTACTTAAACTTAATTGATTATTAAAATAATTGATGAGTAATTTAGTAATCGATTGATAATTGATTATTTGATTAACTGTTGCAGCTCTAGAAAAAATGCAAACAAATGACAGCTATCAACAAGGAGGTTATTTGAGAGAATTCCCCAGCCTCCAGAAAACTGTACGGCATTGACAGCTTAGGAATGACTGCCTCATTTATATAAAATCTGTGAGAAATCCAAACCTGCATTACTGGCAAAACACTACGATTTTGTCTCTTTAAGTCAAACAGGGCAATTTTGGGGTGCTGTTATAGCCCTATGGTCAAGGTTACAGGCCCCATGAGCTTAGCCCTTGAGAAGACAGCAGGGGTTTGAATCCAACCTTTCCTGTCTTAACACTCACAGTATTGACCATCACAATATTAAAGCGTTGTAAGAGTGTTTTGTTACCTTACAAAACTACACCCGCTCCTTTCTTGGCTCAGAAGTTACACCCAGGTGTAACGCAAATAAGGTCCAAGTCTAATTGGGCATAACTTCAAGGTTTTAACTTTCAGCTCCAGTATAAGGTTAGACCCAGGCATATACCCAGCGAGTGCACCAAGCCCCAGGGCATCCACTGTAGTGGGTAACTATTAACCAAACCTAAATTCTCTGCAACACCAAATAGTTCTGGAAGAAATGTTTTAATAGATTTCCCAACCCTGTGAAGTTAAGAAGACAGAAAACACCCTCTTGAAAAAAACAACACGTGACATATTAATTGTCAGTGACAGTTGTAAGCTCAGTTTTGTCGCACAGAAAAAGCTCCTTACCAGAGTGCCAGATTCAAAAGCCATGCAGTCATTAATATTACAGATGATCTTTGTCTTGTTGTGGTTTCTGGAAATCCCATCAAGTCATGTGTGGAGTGAAATAGAGGTTTGAGCAGACAGAGAAGAAATTATTTTAATTGGAAAGCAGGCGAATGCAATGTGACTGTCACCAAATTAAAAATGTGCCTGTTTTCCTTTATGTCCTTTTCCCCGTGATGATGCCTCCAAACAGTTGGATAAATAATTCGCTGAATCTATTTTCTTAAAATGTGCATTCTATGTGGAGACTGTGGTTAAGGAACAAT
The DNA here is from genome assembly GCA_030710495.1 of Labroides dimidiatus. Lineage (NCBI taxonomy): Eukaryota > Metazoa > Chordata > Actinopteri > Labriformes > Labridae > Labroides > Labroides dimidiatus. The sequence goes on from CM061147.1 coordinate 15,958,311, forward strand.
GACATACAGATGTGCTCTGGAAGAATAGGCGTTAGCTGTTACAAACCCATAAATTGTATTTCTATCACAAACACTTTCAGCAACTGCTGATTTTATATTGTCTCATAGCAGAAAAATATTCTGCATTTCACTTGAACAGTCCCATTCCTAAAACAGCTGGGATGGTGCATAAAATTTAGTCTCATTTAGACCCTTGTATCTTTTTTTTAAAAGGGAAAGTGTTCCTTTCATGGAAAATCAGTTGCTTATTTTAAAATGAAGGCCAGCTTAAGATTTTCGAAGAAGGAAGAGGGGCACATTGTGTTCTGTAACCTCTATGCAGTGATCTCCACTACAGAGTCATGTATGTTTTTCATGGCCAGAGGATCAGCCAGTACTGGTTTTATGTCATGTCCCTTTTGTGCACATATTTTTCCAGGTTCTCTGACACTAATAGCAATATTCTGTTCTGTAGACAATGAGATACCCAAATTCTTTGCAGTTTTACACTGAGGATTATCATTATGAGAGTGTTGAATTTTATGTTCATGCAGTCTCTCAGGGAGGTAAGTGTTTTTCTGTTAAGACACTTTGCCTCTCTGGAATACCCTTTATATGTCCAATGAAGCCACTTACCTGTTGCAAATTCACCTAATTAGTAGGGAGATGATCCATGAGGATTTTTCTTTGACTTCGTTATACATATGTAGTCTCTATAAGTTTGCCCTTATGTTTCTAAAGAGGAGTTTTGATGCCTATCATTGTTGGTGTCATATTGAAAGTGCTGAATCCAACCATCTTTGATTAAGCAAGAGTGAAGCAAAGAAAGAGTTGAGGTGGGCCTTGAGCCTCCTCACTGACCACTACAACCTCCACACCTGTTATTCAAGTCAGAGGCACAGCTGACTTTTTTATATATATATATATATATATATATATATATATATATATATATATATATATATATATATTAGTGGTGGGGCTTTATCGCGTTAATTCAATAATTAACGCGGGGGAAAATTAACTGCATAAAAAAATAACGCATTTTATCGTATTTTATTTTATAGTCTATCACACAGAACGGTTCTCAGTGCACAAGTTTCTGGCAGACGGATTTTAGCGACGCACTGAGTGATGGATAACACTGATGACAGCGCCTTGCTTAGCTCGGTGGATGGAAAATTTGCTTTTAAAAAAAATAGTCGCCGCGGTCCGTCAGCTCAGCATACTCATAGCAGCTGGATACGCGAGATCACAGGAGAACCACAGGTTCCTGCAGGAATCACACCCATGACAACTACTTTCATGATATTTAGTATGTTAAACTCACCTGCCCTCCCAGAGCTTCATTAATTCAGTCCTTCCCTGTTAGTCTCTGTTGGTGTCCTTATATAAAGGATGTGTTGTATCGTATATAATTATCTGGTTTCCGCCTCCATTATAAACTTTTCCCCGTCCATGGCGTCAGATTTCCTCTGGGTCTGACCCGCTGATGACTGCTGGCCCTGTGCCAGTGTCGAAGTTTTAATATACAAGGATAATTTTACGATCGACAGGCTGAACATGGTGCTTTATTTTGAAAAGACCTGAAACTCTGATCGTTTTTCGTGTCTGTTTTCCTGTTTGGTACGATCTGCTCTACTGAGATTGACACGTTTTCAAAAAAAAACATCTTTTGTGCAAAATAAACAGATTTTGGTAGAAGACTAAATCATTGAATAGTCACATACAGAAGTTTAAACTACAAAATCTGTTTGAAAAGTGTTGCTTCTGATGTTGAATATCGATGCGATTAAAATGCTATTAATAACGATTAATTAATTACAAATGTCATAATTAATTCGATTAATTTTTTTAATCAAGTCCCACCACTAATATATATATATATATACACACACACACACACACACACACACACACACACACACACACACACACACACACACACACACACACACACACACACACACACACACACACACACAGTGTTGCTTGAAAGTTTGTGAATCCCTTGAACAGTTTTCGATGTTTCTGTTTCTGTTGCCATGATTTTTTTTATTCTGTCATCACTAGTTTTTATAAATGAAATGTCAGATTTATGTTTATCAATTGTATATAATTTTTAGAGGGACTTGTATACATACCCCAAAAACTACATAAAACATTGTATTGGTGTATATATGCAAAAGTAAGTGAACCCCCAGCTTCACTGGTAGTCATGCAGGTGAAGGATTCAGATTAAACACATTTGGGTGCTTAATTAATCAATTAAGCAGACTAATGGCATGAGACATCCTTGGGAAAGGGTCTGGCCACTAATTAAAAGAGAGAAGAAACCAGCCAAACCAAATAGGTCCTTACAGATCGACAATGTCAAGAGGGAAGGAGATATCCGATGACATAAGGAAGAGGGTAGTGACAGCCCATCAGTCTGGTGTAGGATATAAGACCATTTCCAAAAGATTCCAGCTCCATCCATCCACTGTAAGACGAATCATCTACAAATGGAAGGCCTCCAACATTAAAGCAACTCTGCCTAGATGTGGACGCCTATCTAAAAATAATAAGGTACTTCTAGAGCCAGTCTCAAGTGGACACTCAAGGAATTACAGTTTTAGCACTTCTGAACTTGCTCACAACCTGAGGTTCCTGCTCAAGTTTAAGCATTTTTCAACTTAATTATTGTTTTGTTATATCTCTAACAAGACTAAAATGAGCCTTTGAAAGAAGATCAACAACATATTTCAGTTTCAAAATTGGATATTTTGATGGGTTTAAAAACCATTAGAATCTGTATTCATCAACATTTACACGGCATCACTAGACTTTAAATTAAATCGAGGCTGGAAACGAGAGAAGTATTTGAGTCAGAAAGGGAGGGTGCCTTTTATTTACTTGTTCTAATAATGAAAGCAGATTTTTTCTTGGATTTTTATATTTAAGATGTTAAGAACTAAGCAGTTAAAGCTTGGGTTCATTAAACATTCTGTTGAGTGATGTTGTGGTGAGTTACAGGGTGTAATACTGACCACTGTAAGTGATGATTATAATGTCAAACTCAAAGAGGGAAGTGTAAAGTGAGTTCTTGCTGATTACATAGTTGACACTTCCTATCAAAACATTCAGTACGTAATGGTTTTCCTTTGTTGGAGATGGAGCCAAGATCCACTGACAACTCCTTGTGTATACAGAGCAAGTCTCCTTACTGCTGGTCTGTTCCCCGTCTGGTCGCCACTCAGAGACCCAAAGACATCTGACACGATGTGAGGTGTCCTCTGAGAGGTGACAGTTGGGTGTGTGTACTCAGCCACAGACAAAACAATACTCCAGCAGACACAGCAAACTCCCAGCTCATGTTCACTCACAATGAGAGCTCAAACATTTGCTGTCCGAAGGTCAGTTATGTCAGAGAAGCCTTTTGCAGACAGGCTTTGAAATCATGGCCATTGTTGGGTTAAATTGCTCAAGTCCTCTAGAGCCAAGGCGGTCTCACCAGTATTGTAAAGTGAAGACAGCAACTTTATGATGTAGGTTTGATTATCCTTCCATTATGCCGAGACTGTTAAGGAAAAAACTAAAAAGTAGGATTGTTAATAAAAAAATATAACAGCTACAAAGACAAGCTCATGTAAGACTTAGTTTTCAAGTCATGGTGCTCCATTGCTTTATGGGTTATTTTCCTATTGTTAGAAAAGGAGTATTTTGTTTTGACAAACAATGCGTCTTTTTTGAAATGCAGACTGTATGTGTTTTAAATGCAAAAGCAAATGGCTATAAAAGAAGACTGTACTGAATAAATGCCACGTTAAAATCCCTCAATTCATTTCAGAAAAGATGACTTTAAGGTCACAGACTATTTTCGGTGACCATCACACCACGGTTGTATGCGGTTGGAATTGCTTCCTTCCTTCCCAGTGACATGTATACTCTTAGGCCTTATGGACGTCACAGTGTTTTCTGAGCTGCTTGTAACAACAGAGGAACTGCATGCTGAATTTTCATGAGTACAGCCTCGGTCTATATGCCCAAATGTGATTGATCCTCTGTGTACTCTGGCAACAGGTTGAGTTCAGTAGCGGTTGTAAATGGTTACGTTTGAAATCTGTAAGTTATGGAGGGGCACACTTGTGTGTTTTGTGTTTTTCTTTGGGTCAAGGTGGAGCCCCTGTAAAATCAGTGGACTGTCTATCACCCTTAACCTCAAAACAGTTAATTGATTTAAGAGAAGGGACTAATAAGACTCACCTGATTACAAAGATTTCAGACCTTGTAATGAAATACAGCCTTTAAGGGGCCCATCATTTATGATCTTATTAGGGAAAGGTCCCAGTCTACTGTTCTGGAACCTTTAGATCAGACTCCTAACACTGTTTTTTTATGCAATTCAACACTTTGTTGTTCAGCTTACATCTAATCTTATGGGGGTTTAATGCGATACTACTTAACTCTCTTTAGAATAAATTCTAATGCAATACTACTTAACTCTCTTTAGAATAAATCAAAATTTCATGTGCATTTCACTAACTTCAGGTTTTATTGCAAAGTATGTCCTACTGAATGGAAGACAGAATTCATGAGGGGAATATTTACTAAAAGTTAAAATAACATTGTACCCACTTTACATTAGAATGGACAGAAACAGCCAGCATAAGACCAGTTGTCCAAGGCAGAACAGAGTTAAGACACTGCCTGTGCAGCGTTCCGTTGTATGTGTCTGCCATCTATTGGACTTCAATGAAACACCACTTTGCAAATTCATTTTAGGCCAGTGCATGCACACTTTGACACAGGTGAATTGTATCAGAAGAGTGTTTATCCATGATGATTAAGTATAATGATTTGTGAACAGTAAACGGTAGTGTTGATAATCAGATTTAGATACACTTTTTGTTATTCTGGTTAAAATGATCTTTATTTCCTGATGGCAATCAATGCATGATGTGTTCTTAAAACAGAGCAAAAATATCCACTGTCTACAGCAGGAGTAAAGCTGGGAGAACACTAGCCAATCCCTCGTTTGGTTGCCAAATTGTTAAACCAATCAAATCCCGTTCTGCTGTTCTGCCCGCCTCCTGCATGTACATTTTGCCAGCATGCACTGGCCCTGATTTAATGTGCATAACCAAGAGGGATCCAAGTACGCTGGAGAATGGCAGAAAAACTACCTATATCCCGATTACTGGTACATATTGCAAACAAAAATGATGTGCTAAGGACCGGTTTTGAGTCTATGGTTTTAAATCAGTCATGATCATATGATTGCAAATCAGTGGCACTCATACATTTGAGCAGGGGGGTCGTTTTGGAGGAGCTCAGAGTGTGGGAGGGCGGTGGCTAAACGGAGTCCTGAGGAGATGCTACATTCAAATTCACAGAGATAGACAACAAGAAAAATGACCGCATCACACTGAGAAGAGCACAGATAATCTTCTCTATCCTATCTGAACACACAACAGATACAATATTAGAGCGAGATGAGAGTAAAACCATAGTAAGCTGGTATTGCCCATCCAAAACGAAACATTTCTGTGTTTATGGTAATGAAAAACAGTGGTTTTTAAAATAGAGGAAAAAAATAAATACCCCAAAATTTATTAAAAGAACTCTCTTATATCCTATAACATGTGTTGCGGTGGGAGCCAGTGAGGCCGCCAGGAAAAAGAGGGAGTGGGTGAGTCCAGGAGTCGGCCGAGCACGTGCCTCCCTAGGTCCTCTGGTCTTTTTCTAGATCAGTCTGCCACAACAACCCCCGGGCTAGACTCTCATCAGACCCATACCCCGTCTACTCTGGGCCAGACACCGCCATGACCACTTGTATTGAGAGGCCTGACCACCATTGTGCCACAGTTGAGTACACAAACAAACAGCGCAGACACACACAGGTCTGCTCCCCTGCCATTACGTCGACTCATCAAGCCCACTCGGCTTAGTCATACAATCGCCTTCCAGTGCAAGCAGCTCCGTCTTGGCTCCAGATGGAGAATCTGGCAGAAGACATTTGCTCATTTGTCCCCACAAATGTATGTGGTTTGGTAACGCTGCGAGGGACTGCTGCCCCAGCTTTTCTTACTGTCCAGATTCAGAGGCAGCCAGCCCTCTCCTGCATAACGTCCTCCCACACTGTCTGGCTACATGGCTATGAACTACGGTGCTCATATTTGGCAGTTTATAAACCTACTGGATTTCTATGGGTTTTGGTATGGATTACAGAGGAGGAGAAAACACAACATTGTTTTCAGTAACTGGAAATATTTCTCTTACTGGAGTATGACTGAAACTGACTTTCTCCCTTTCTCTTATCTGAGTGACTTACAAGTTATGACAGACTTGTGTAAAGCACTGATGATGTGCTCCTGTTGTGATTACCTCAGAGGTAGGCTTAATTGCTCCAAAACTGTGCAACTCTTGCAGAAACCCAAATTACTGTAAAATTTAGAATATAATGGGTTGCACAGGTCTATAAGAAATAGTCTGTTTTCCTGGGTCCACAGTGAGAAAAGGTTTGAACTGTCGACCAAGACATTTCCAGTCAGTTAAGTCCATAACAGCCCAATAGCAGGGGTTAGCAGTGTTTTAACTATCGGCAGGGTAGATAAACTCAGTCTACTATAATCCCAATAGCTATGTTGTACATACTACCTACCTGGGATCAGTTTGACTTGACTTATAACACCTACCTTGACTGAGAATAGTACACAAAATAAAAAATGGAATAATGCAGGGTCTAGAATTAACATCACAAAGGGCTGGCCAGTTTTACATTGTAGGCTCTGTGTTCAGTTTTGAGAGTAAATTTCAGTCTATTCACAATTTCAAAAGTACCAAAATTGTCACGTATAAAAAAAACAAACCCTTTTTTACTTCATTTTTACTTAATTTAGTGCAGCTGCAGCTCTTTTCTCTCCTGCCCCTCTGCTGTCTGAATATCAGAGCTTCACAGGGAAGGGTTGACACAAACAGGAATGTCAGCTGCCTTACATCGCTGTTGACTGCATTGGACATACTATCCAGCTGTTTTCTGGGGATTTGGACTTCAGGACAGGACTGCTTACAAACAGCACATTTAAGATGTGTTTTCTATGACTTCTCAAGAGGCCTGATACGATTTCTTTTTCATCAACTGATAAGAGCTCTGTTTTCTCACGTTGCCCTTCTCCTTACAACCACAGTTTCTGTTTACAGCACTAAACAAGTTAAGGAGGTGATTTGCTGAGGGTGTCAGTTTTCATAAACCAATGTTTCAGTGGCCTGTCAGACAAGTTGTGTGGGATGTGCTCCAAATTTTGAGTGCACATAGTAACTCTGGATTTAAATTGCATATAGTTTAGCACCAAACGGTTTCAGTACACATCTGCATCTCACTGAAAGTTCTGGGCTGAAACAGTTTGGTAATAATACACATTGAATGGCCAAGAACTTTCAATCATTTTAGGATGCGTGGAGTGGTGATGATGGCAGTTGCACTAGCAGTAATGATGATGCATATCTGGATGAAAGCTTTAGCTAAACTATAGTGCCATTGGTTAAAATTTTTCCCTCTGTATTTCAGACTGCCTTACTGGTTGCACTGGTTTGTGGGGCACAGACTACTTTTTACAAATAAAGGTCTTAAAAGTTATTCCAAACACTTTAACTTGTTCTTCAATTCAAAATAAATAAACAAATAAATAAATAATAATAAGAAGAAGAAATCCTGGATAACTTTTAATAAATCTTTGTGAAGCTAAAAAAATGATATATAAACCTAATGATCATGTCAGAGATGCCCCAACTTAATCCCCATATTTGAATTATTTAGAGAATTAATATGTGCAGCTGATGAAGATGTGCTGAGGAGGAGGTGGTGAAATGTGTGAAGCCATCACTGTCTTTGTGCGTTCTGCAGCATCTTTATTAAAACTAAAAACCACACTCGATGATAAATGCACTATATTTAAATATAATTATAAAAACTGGTGGCTCTATGGTTTCTTTTAGTCTAATTTTTAACTCTATACCAGTAGTGTCCAGTCCTTTGAGGTAAGTCTGCGATAATGAAAGAGTGACAGCACTATAGAAATATGTCTGTGGCAGACTTGCATTTTATTTGTTTTATTGTCATAATGAAAGTGACATTGGAAACAGCTTTCTACAGGTGTGATTATAGCCTAAACAAAACCACCAGTTGAATGATTATAATGACGTGGATCTGTCAGTACAATTTGATATTCAGTGAGATAAAATGTGGAAGAGACATCAGTATGTACCTGCAGGCTTCAATTCACCACTTTGCCATCTGTGTCACCACTGTCCTATGTCTCCAAAAAGTGCTTACGCCTGGGTCAGAGTTTGCTTACCAGTGCGCACATTTTACCATCAGGTTTGTTTTTATAGATCACAAACTTTGCATTGGAAAAGGTGTACACCAGTTTCAGGACCCCTTTTTGTACATATTCACAACTGAGGCCCCAGGTCATTTGTAGTTCTTCTTATCATGCAATTTAGGTTCCTTATTCTAAAATTAAAATTAAGTTAGTACACTGTATGACTTTATAAAACTTTATAAAACTATGGCTAGAAATGTGTGGTTATATGGCTCTTGAGCCAATACACACACACACATGCACATGCATGCATGCGCATGCAAACACACACACACACACACACACACACACACACACACACACACACACACACACACACACACACACACACACACACACACACACACAAAGCATTTCTTCCCTCTTTTCATGTCGACCACAGGGCTGACCTGCTGGCCTCTATTTCCGCTGAAGAGGATATCCCCCTTCAGTAGAGCCTTAAAATCCATCAGAGCAGAGGACTTCAAATCCTGATGCATGCGCCTCCTCCTCCATTGTCTTTGAAGAATTTGAAGGCTTTGGCTTTGCCTGGGCACAGTGATGATTAGAGTCTCATAGGTTGGGCCTTTACTGACATGTGTTCAGCTCACTTTTTGTCTGATGTGTTCCTGTTTGATGGAGAAAGGAGTTCTAGCTCACTGAGAAATGTAATTAGGAATGTGGTTTGCTGGTATCCTTGCCCATGGTCTTTAACTACTACACTACTACTGCCACCTTAACCCCTCCCTTTACAGTTATACTACCAAAGAGGATTTCCTTTCCTGCTCGAAAGACGAAAAGACCATGCATGAAACCCACAGTCAACATGTTTGCATTCAGGCACAGAGTATCTTGAGAAGAAAATGAGTGTTCTCCACAGAGGGCATGCTGGGGACAAGCTGCTGATTTAAACCTTCACTGTCCCACAACAGATATCACTTGGTGCCGTGTAAACTGAACTTTCTAAATTTCACTGTGCAAGCTGAGGTTCCCCCAGACTGCCATGAATAAAGTGTCTGAGATAGCTCTATTTGCATGGCTCTGTTTGTCCACTAATATTGACATGGTCGAATTATCGTCATCAAGTTTCCTGTCGCTGGGTTATGACTGCGGCCAGAGTTCAAGTAGAGTGAGTTTGCAGTAAGATAACAGTGAGAGTCTTACATTTGGACAACATATTTTCACATTCAAATAAAGACTAAATAAAACCAAGGTGGGTAGAGTCCCTGGTTTCGATGTTCTGAGTGTGCCAGTAACTTAGATGCTGTTAATCATCATCATTTGGTGTCATAACTCTATGTGCAAAAACTGTAAAACAGTCATTTTTATTATAATGTGGTAAATTCTGAGGACACTATATCGTGCAAAAGGAATCAGAGTTTAAATCCAACTGCCCTCGTTTGTGTAGGGCATGAAACTCAGTGAGAAAACAGACAGGGACTTTTAAGCACAGGCAGCACATTACTCAGGTTTTATTAGAAGCTAAATGTGATTGGGGAAGCTATTGTGGGGCTGGACTGTTTCCAGCAGATAAAAATGATTTTTCATCGAGCAATTAAAAGAAAAAAATAACTGGGGTTAACAAGACTGAATTTGTCTGGAAATGGTGTTGAGATCCACCTACAGCAGTGGCTCCCAAAGTGGGGGTTGACTGACAGGGGGTTGCAAAATACCTATATTCCATTATAGTACAGTTATAATCAATAATATAAATTGATTCAATACAAAACAACATAAATAGACAATATTTGATCTGTTTTTCACATTTCTTTGTTGCCACAAGACCACTGAGGTGACTTAGCCAGGAAAACACCAGTATAGGTGGTGACAGATTATTTTCAGAAACAGCAATATGTTCACATAGAAGGTCCAATTTTCCACCAATTAGCTAAACTTACTATCTTTACTGTCAATATTTTGGAAGTCCCAGGCTGAAAAGTAGATTAGCAGATTAAGCTAAATCACTAAAGAAACAGATCAAAAAACTTAAACCAGCTCTATAGCAGGTTTATCTCAGTAAGTCAGATCTAAAGACACGCACTAAAGCTCCCAGTCAATTTAGGAGCAATAATAATCTATGCCACATGTGAGAGCGCTAATATCCTTTAATTTCAGATTATTTTTTACTGTTTCAGTCACCAAGGCATTATTTATTTGCTACTGTGTGCAGGATTCTGTTTTTAGCAAATGACACATTTTTAGTGTTGTGGATGCAGAGAACATCTGTAAAGACACTCTTTTCCATTCAGTATGTAAGGTGAATCTTGCCCTGAATAGTTGAGTGACAGTGAGTCCACAGGGTGGCTTTCAATCTGGTGTCCTGAAATGAATAAAATGAAATAATCTGCACTGGAGCGAATTAGTTAATCATGATAGAAAGTCATTGAACTAGGTAGGCTACGAGGTTACAGCAAATGCTCACATTTAAATTAATAGCCTAAGTTATAGCATAACTATACATGTTCCTTACTTAGGCTCCGCAAGGTGTTGGACTTCAGTTATAATGTTTCTGCAGTTTTCAAACTCCTCAAGAATGTTTGCTGCTCAGTCTGTGTAAAAAACGTCGCTCTTTCCTTATTCACAATGAATTCTGACCATGATTCTGACCATGATTATGACAGACAAGTGTGATATCCTAACACTGTCTGGACCAGTTAACGAGACTGAATCAGCGCAATTCAGCCGTGGAGGAACAGACAAAGCCAGCCTTCAATCATCCCGTTAGTTGAATCAGCCTGAAAGGACATTGGCTCGGATTGTTTGAACCACCTACGGGACTCTGACCCGCAGAACTTAAGTCCACCTCACCAAATGAACATCTAGCACACCTAATTCCCCAATTCCCTGTATAACTACTGCACGCAACATACATATTTTTAAAAGGTCGCAGCATCTGTAGGTTAACCAAATTCTGAAAGTATCTTTAGTATTTCGTGACAGTGCGGATGCATTCCGCTTGTTTAACAGCATTTACAACTCCAGCTAGCTAGTAGTTCTAGTGTGCCGAGTGGAGCTAACCATGGCACACAGCCAACAACAGTTTACTTCATCACACAGCGTGTACTTACCGTAACAATGTAGCTCGGTCCCCAGTAGAATCATCACTCATCTCTTCAATACGCCCCACCACGTTAGCATCCTTATCTTCGGTCAGTTCTCAAATCCTCCAACCTGACTCATTCGCCCTCCTTCAATATAAGCTGCCCAAAAAAGAGCTGATAAGTGTACACAAACTTGTTGCACTGAATGTTTTCATTATTGGACGTCAAGTATCCAAGAAACTAACAAATATTTATTTTGTTCATGCTACTTTAACAAATCAATCAAACCGCAAGACTGTCATGATCAATCTTTATCACTGTTGCCATATACACGCAGACACCTCATTGGCTGAGTTGCTGCGCTGATGCAATACGTTAGCACGTCCGCTACGTCGGTCGGAAGTGGTAGGTCTACAAAACAAAAACAAGTAGGCTTAAAAATAAATTTTAAATAAATTAATAAATAAAAATGAACAAGTAGGCCTATACCATAGACATTATGCCCTGCCTGCAAACAGTTTATACATTTCAATGATTTTTATCTATTTAAGCATAAATTAATAAAATTACTAGGACAAAAATTGGAACTAACAGTTCAAGGGGTCATGACTGTTTTTTTCTTCTCTTTTAGCAAAGGAATGGTCGATACTCATCACAGAAAATTAAAGACCATTACTTTATAACATCTCAAGATAAAGGGCATAATTATTAATTCAGTAAAATATTACCAAATTAATGTTTGAAAGAAATTCACAAAATGAGCATGGTAAATAAAATAGTGTTTATTCAATACAAAAAAAATATATGTCATCTAATGCATACAGTGAGAAGGGAAAAGCAAATGGTACAAATAAAGGCTTATAATGTAAAAAAAAAAAAAATAGAATAGAATATTGCAGAATTGAATCATATCCTTTCTAAATGCATGCACTTTCAGTTTAAATACACTCTGGAGGCATCATTTTTGTGAAATGAACCTTCCCATTTTAGGCTCTGTCATCTGACTGAGCTTATCAAGATCTCAGAACCCCTCATCAGACGCAGTTCACGGCCTTTCTTCTCATAGACTTTCAGAAGTAATAAAACTTAAAATTAAAACCTTGACATTGAGCTATGCATTGATATTACAAAACCAATGCTCACAGTGCTGACAACATGTAAACTTAATACATGTGGTGCAGTCTGATGTCTGTCTTTTAGAACCAAAACTCAGAGACAAAGACATGGACATTGATGATGTTCTGGCCAGAATCACCCTGGGTTGTCAGGTTGCGCATTGACAGTTTGAGTACTGTGGTCACCGGACCAATCAGAGGCTTCACCTGGCGAACAACACCTGAAAGAGACAACAAAAGAGAGAATATTAAAGACACATATTGCACATAGATTACACATGTTGAATGGAAAGGAGTCATTTAACCCCACTTGTGTGAAATGTTGCGAAGCATGAAATGAGTTGCTGTCTCAGGCTGGTCTTGAGAATTGAGAGGTAATTACAGTTACAGGGCACAGGTATGAGAACACTGACCATCTCTAAACTAAACGCTACCATCAATAGAAGTGCCAGTTTAAATTAAATTTTAACAAATAAGCAGGCCTGTGTTTTAACTTATATTGCCTCAGTCTCCATGAACCTCAATCTTTTTAAAACAGAAGACTAAAAACGGATAAACTGAGTGCTTAATGAATTCAGTAGATGCTCTTTGTGAGTGAACATGAGATTACAGGGAGAAAAAAAGTTGTGTTTATTTGGCCTGTCAGCAGGCCTTTTCTCTACAAAGAAATGGTGACATTTCAGCTCTGGACTGTTTAAACAGCCATCGTTAGCATGCAGTAAGGCAGCAAAATCCCAATTCTTTCCACCAGTCACACCTTCAGCTGTTTCGTTTCTTTTTCTCATGAAGTCTTTCTCATTTCTTATGGTTATTAATGAGTCAGTGATGTGCTGAAACCTATTGTATGATGATTCATTGTGGATTACAACAAAAACAAATCATCGCCTGAGTTATGACACCCTCTTTGTGGTACTCGTAACAAAGCAATAAAACCCATTTGGTTGTTGTTCACCACGGGACAAATGATGATCTTTAATGTGCCATCCGCTGCTCCCTTTGGGACCCTGGCATTGTGTGATTGAAGATCCCTTCCACCCACTCATTCTCCTCCCCTCTCTTTCCTTCCTGAGGGGGGCCTGGTGTTTGTGGCACCATCACTACGGCCCACAAGGGTAAATGAATCCCATGTGTTTGATGGAGGGAAGCAGTCATAGTCACGCGATTCAGCCATGGAGGCATTCCTCCAGGAATCCATCTTTAACTCAGCGGCCAGCAATGGGAGCTCAAACTGCCATCTCTATCTCTCTTACTCTCTCTCTCTTTTTGTGTCACTATACTTTGCTCTCTTGTCCCTCTGAGAGTCAGATTTGTGGAGACTGCAGCAGATTCTGGTGATAAGCAAATGGTGGAGTGTGGAATAGAGCCTGCTTCTACCAGGGTTGCCCCCTTGTTTTGGTGTTTTGGTTCTCTGTTGCATGGTGACACTACACAGAGGAGAGAGGGGCTGAGAACTGACTGTTTCCAAAGCGTCAGCACCATCAGACAGAGGTGACCTTTTCTTCAACCTAACAACAGCAATATTAGAGAACCATCAACATGGAAAAAGAGATTAAAGTTTGAGTCTGAAATTATTGTCATACATGCACAGACTGTGAATGAACAACATTGGCTAAACTGAGTGATGAAAACTTAAAAGTGAGTTCAGAAGGTTCATGATTTGCCGTGTACTTAGACCAAAGAAAATCCACTAAAAAGCTTCAGCGCTGAGTTGAGTAAGAACACAGTGAGGATGAGTAAGATATTATGAACACAATATGGACCACCTCAAAGACAGATGGGCTTCTGTCCATATTAAGCCCTTTTTCTAATTGAAGGAAGTGTGGTCTGTCTAATGAGGACCAAACTCCATAATAAGGGTAAACTAGGGGCAAGTTTTTCCACTGAAGGTTTAATCTCTTTTTCTTTATGATGAAAATAAACCAAACAATCTTACCGCATAAATAAATGATGACATCTTAAAAACAATTTGTGTCTCATATGTATTCAGTACATCTAAGTAGTGCAATATGTGGAATGTGTTTGAGGCCAATTAGTGTTTTGTTAAATGTTTTGTGGTCAAATTAGCACATGTGGGGAGAAACACTGTGTTTTAGGAACAGAAATTCTGTAAAGTGCCCAACTGCCCCACCAATCTGATACACTTTGTCCAAGCGGACTTTTGTTTGAGACATGATGTTTTGTTTAGTTGTTTTGGTGTTTATTGAGATGCTTGGGAACGCGGTGTTGATCTGACATGGATCATAGGGTCCAACTTTCCCAGTAGGGCTGGGCGATATGGCCTAAAAATATAATCTCAGATTTTTTTCACAAAATAATCGATATATGATTTTTCCTGATCTTCTTTCCTAGTTTTTAAAGAAAACAGTAAGTACAAATGACAGAGATAATTCAAAGCAAGTTTTGCTTTTATTTTATTAAAAAACTTAACAAAAGCAACCCCTATTTCCCTCCTAGAATTAAAGTGCCAGCTGTTCTTTAGTTTTAAAAAATACACTTTATAGTTTGAAAGGAGATAGACTTGTTTTGTGCCTGCTTCGGTGATTGCTCACCATTGAGCCCCTTTTTATTATATATGGTGTCTAAGGTAGGTGATTAACACCACAGGAAGCTGCAGTAAGGGGTTGAAAGGTGGGCTGTAGCAAGAGGAGAAAAAAAAACTTTAATTTTTTTATTTTTTAAATTGTCCGCAGCAAAAAACTTGAATTAATCAATAAAATCGATATACAGTGGGGGAAATAAGTATTTGATCCCCTGCTGAATTTGTAAGTTTGCCCACTGCCCTGGGAAATTAACACACTCTAATTTTTATGGTTGTTTACTGGTTATAAGTATAGACAGAATATCAGTTGAAAATGCATAAAAACACACAGTATAAAAGTTATAAATTGTTGTGCATTTTATCAAGTGAAAAAGTATATTAGTATCAGCAGGGGATCAAATACTTATTTCCCCCACTGTATATAGCCCAGGCCTACTTCCCAGTAACAACATTGAGTTTTTGGTAAAAACAGAGTCAAGTCAGGCCTAAAAACAGTTTTTATCACAGTAAGATAAGATCCAACTAGTTGTCAGCTACCCTTGGATTGACTTGGCCAATGCAGTGGTGACCCGAACCTGAACATATTTACTTTGCTCTCAGGATGGACATGCTAAAACTCACATATTATGGAAAGCATTCTTAAGTGGTGTGCGGATTGATCCAAAATATTGATGTATTGATTCACCTACCTGCCAACTTTAGACTTTGACAAAGCATGAAATTCCCCCACACCACCACCACCACTGGGCACTTAACTCCTGGCTGAGCACATCCCACAACTCTCTCCGAAAACACATGCATAATACACAGACGTTGGCTGCTGTACTGCCCATCCCGGGTGATGTATTAATTGAACCTTGTAATTCTCAAACACAAAATAACTCATCTTATCTGCTTTTCTATATAAAAAGTATCTGTACTAGTTTAGGTATAGGTATCAGTTTAGGCATTGGTATCAGCATTACTGGCCCTATATTTACTCGGTATCAGATCGATGCCAAATTTTGCAGTAACGCACACCATCAGTGGACTTTTAACCAGAAGCTATAGCTTTTATGCAATCTTTCAATTTTATCATCCTACTTTCTTCCATTTTATCATTGCATCAGAATAAAATAAAGACTGCATCACATTTTTTCTCATCTTGTGCAGGACTAATATGTGGACAACACTGTAAACTGGAACTGTATATGTATGGATCACTAAATTAAGGGTGGAAGAGCATCGGACATTGTTTTTTCTCATTCCCCTGTCTCCTTTCAGGGTCTTATTTAGAAGAATTTAAACTGATGAAAGTCAAAACCACTGCATACTTGATACATGGAACATTTATGTAAATTAGTGCCTGGATGCTATTGGGCATGTTTAAAAACTAAGGAGTCTCTCTGCTTTACTTTGACTGACCAGTGACAGTATTTCAGGGCTGATACAGATACCTAATATTATTAGGAGCTCAAAAGACCAAGTGTCGATATAGATTTAGAGTAAAAATTAAAGACTGTCAAAGTTTAGACTGTGGTCCTATCATTCATTAAAATAAGCTACTTCAAAACTAATTACTACAGATGAATATGAGCAACACAATTATAGGTGTTTGTTTGTTGGTTTTTTTTTATCTCTGGGAACTGTTCACTTTCAGATTTCTCAGATTTCTTATTCGAGTAAAGTAACAGTAGTTGTTGGTGGGACATTTGGTGGGACAGGGTGGTGAGTGGTGAGGAAAAGAGTCAGCTGCAGCAGGGCTAAAGTAGCCCAGACATTAATTAATTAATTTCAGCAAAAATTGCTCAAATAAAATGCTGATATGGAAAATGTGTAAAATGCGGAAAATCAGCCCCAATAATCCTGCAGGTGAATGATCAGTGAACTTCTAGTCTTCACCTGTGAATTTTTTTCTTTGACTGCGACACATTTAGACTTAAAATGTTTTCATTCAGCCTTTTATTTTTTTTGTTTTTTTCACACAGCCTAAAGGGCAATAAAGGTAACTATGATACCAAAGCTGGAGTACGTGTTCGTGATGACTCTATGTTTCCGTAAGCTCTCCATCAAAAGCCCAGCGGTATCCTCAATGAGGGGAAAGCATCAGCTAACAGCCGGGCCTCTACATACTCACAGTGAACTTGAGGTGAAGCCACAACCGCAAACTCATCTTTAACTTTTCATCTGAGGCAAAGAGCCAACAGCCACAGAACAGGTCTACTATGACTGGCCACTATACCACCTGAGATTCATTTAAATGAACAAGGGGAAGTTTCCAAAACCTTATATGACTGAGTTGCAAGGTCATGCCACTTGGGTGCCTGAGGTATCCTTGCAGGAGACTCAGTTGTCAAGCTTGAAAGGTTTGTGGTGTTTTTCCATCTCACTGAGGTATCTGCAAATGTGACTGTGCTGGTCTAAACAGAAACCATCAAACAAACAACTGTGCTCTCTGTCCGCTTTCCAAAAACATTCCAACGAACCATAAAGTAGCCCCTTAAGTAGAAAATAGCCATAAATAAATGCATCCTTAGTAGCAGAGACACTGCCACAAAACAAAGTGAGGCCAATGCCAGAAGGCATTTGTCATCCTTCATGGCTACCGGGACTGCAATATTGAAGGGTTACATGTAAACAGTACAATTTCTGGGTTTTCTGGTTTCTTCAACTCAGCAAGGAAGTGAATGACAAAATCCAAAATGAACGGGTTTAACACCAGAGACAAATGAAAAATATGCATCGGCCTCACCACAGTATTGTATAATGACACACTGGCTGTGGCGCTATGCATGCTCACTGCAGTGAAACCACAGCAGAGTGTCCAGGTGGTGTACAAAGTTACAGTTTTACAAAGAGGGTACTGGAGGGCATTCAGACGCATTATTACAGCTAAAGATGTGATGTGTTTTGCGTCTAACTATGGCACCAATGTTCTGCTGAGTATAGTTGGCATAAACACAAACATGGCAAAAAAGTGATTTCTTCCTCAAAAGCTCTTTTTACTGCCTGAAAAAGTCCAGAAAAGCTGAGAGACATGAACTGCTTTAAAGCTCCCTTGTTACCTTATTAGCTAAGCAACCAGTTCCAGTTTTGAGAACCCATCAGAAAGCAAACACATGATCCTTTCAAACATGATCAAGAGTAGAAAAGCTGCGTACAAGCCTCTCAGGGATAATATCCTGACAGGTACAAAAATAGCCAGTCAGGTCAGGCTCTCCAAACAAGTCTCTGTCCACTCCAAACAGATGTCAGGAAACTTGCCCACCCCTGCTCTGAAAGGCTAACACATGTTATGTCAAGGTTAGCTGACATATAGACATAGTGAAGATCTCGTCCTGTAGGTTATTGTAGGACACTGTCACATTCTGGGTAATGACATCATTGTAAAGCAGCCGTAGGGAGCCGGTTAGTACTTTTCTAGGATTTTGTGTTTTAGCAGTTGTGGGCCTGTGTGCAGCTGAGATGACATAACATGCACTATTATCTTCACCACAACCTTTGCGCTATATTGCATTAACCTTTCAAAGCAAAAGCCAATAACCAAAGAGCAGAAAATACACTCCAAAGCGTTTACTAAATGGAGGATTTGACATAAAAATCTGCTGCTTTTGCAAATTTAAGACTGGGTTTGAATTTTTTATCCTCCCTCTATATTATGGAAGGAGGCATAAAGGGCCTGGATGGGGTGTTTAAGTACTTTGCTATCTCTTTTGGCATAAGCATGGATAGAAAAAAACTCATTAATTTTGAGGTATTACTTAAACAAAGTTACATTTTCTTAAAATCACAGTGCTAGACAGCAAAGAATAAATGGACCAGCAAACCAAGGGAGATAACTTGTGAGTTATTGAGACAGTTTTATTGCAAGGATTAAACTTTATGTGTACATACCAGTGTGTTTTTGACTGTGGTATGTCTCTGGGAGCGTGAAATATCTGAATCACTATCTCTTCATCAGTACATCGATGGGGGACCACCCTAGGGGAGGTTTTTTTTTTATGTGAGTCTGTGGGGTTGCTGGGAGGAAAAGACCCTGTTTTGATTATCTGTGCTGTTCAGACATAGATTTCTTGTGGGTTTGGCGCTCTCTGGTGGGCCTGCTGCTGCCAATGTAATGATTCACCCTAACTCGAGGTGTCTGCTTATCTGCGCCGCTGTCTTCAGCTCCTCAGCAGCACAGCCACAAGCCAGAGCCACACGCTGCAGCGGCTCTGAGTAAGTTATGTCTCACACAGTCAGCTCACATTCCTCCAGCATCTGTGGCCATGACTACCTGCGAAGAGACAAACTGTCCACTTCCTCCTCCATTCATCTTTCTGTCTGCCTTACTGGCTGCCAGCCCTGTGCCCATGGTCATCTAAAAAGAATGTATTCTCTCCAGGATTTAAACCACAGAGGCATATTTCCACCTGCGTTTTGAAAAATGGTAGGAATTTAGCTGTGGTGTTGTGGATTCATGAAAAGCTGATATTGTATTATTTGTTTTTGTATTATTTGTAGATTTTTATGTGCTGTTTCTGACTAGTAGAGCACTCGCAATGTTTTCACTTGTAATCCACAAAAACTTAACACGCACCTGTGATTCCCATTGATCAAACAACTCCTAAACAACCATCTTGATAGTGTAAATGTGTCTCTGTCAGCTTACAATGATGACCGTGTTACGGTTTAAAAAGTGATCTTGTGAAAGACCTTTGAATGCATCCCACTGAGATCAACAGGATCACCAGTTATGTCTAAATACCAGCTGATCTCTGCTGTCTCCCTGCTTTGTACAGGTCTGTTTCTAAATGTCCCAAAAACTTTCAAACCAACTTTTTAAAACAGCTTTGCCACTTGTGTCTTGCCAAGTGGTGATTCAACTAATCAATCTGCAATGCAATAAAACATGATCAAACCAGCACCGGCTGAATATCCTCCATGCTAACTGGCTAACTGCAGTGCTGCATATACAGATCTGAGCTGTCTTTGTCTTCCTTAGTGTGCGCTTATCTGAATGGCCTTCATTGTTTTCTTGCTTCCCTCCTCTGGTCTGGTGGTGTAGTGCAATTACTTTTTTTTTCTTCCATATGTCACTGGCCTGATTAGTATAATCTTCACAGGACTTCAGTATGGTAGCCCTGAAAGCTCACAGCAACTTCAGAAAACACATGCAAAAAGACAAAACACAAGCATCTTCATCAGTGGTGGGCCGTCAGGGCCTGCAAGGCCTTCTCTGCTGGCCTAAAAATTTCTGAATAACAGACTCATGTTATTTTATTTTCTATGTATACTATTTCAATAATTTCATACGGTCTGTTTGCCTCCTCTCATAGCCTTCACATGGATGCACTGCTTCCAAACGTATTTTTCATATAAAAGCATTTATCCAATCACATTTCAGCCATCATTGGTTGCTAGGGTCAAAGAAATCTGCCTGGAGGCCTTCATTATCAATTCTGCGGGCCCTGTAGCATAAAACAAGTGTCAATCAAACTGTTGTTTTAAACAATCAGATTTTAAGTTGATAACATCAAAGCCATCTAGCAGGGGTACGGTAACGTCAGCATATTCCCACACTTTGATTGGATAAAGACTGTGCTAGCCAGCAAACTGATCCATTGCAAGTTGAACGAGCTAAAATATTTGTGTAGATTTAATAGCTATTTTGTCAACCCACAATGGCTGAAGGAGGAGAAGAAATAGATTTGGTTGCAGATTCACTATCAAAGCCAGAGACGAATAGTGTATTTTGGCCATGAGCCGTTATTGATGCTTTCTTTTATGTGTCGCAGCTGTAGCTGCAGTAGAAGGAGACTTGTGCACCCTTGCTTTGTTTCTTGAGTAAAGGCATTTATTCTGGCTGCAATTGTTATCTATCTGTGATGCAACAGCTCTTTATACTGCACTTATGCATCTCTTATCATAATAAGATGGCTTCTATAGCCATAAAGTAGTTAATGAGAGGTGGATTAATTCAGACAGAGCAGAACTGAAGGCCTAGGTGAGAAATGCCCGCCACTGATCTTCATCAGTCTGACAACACCAGTGCAGCATTTAGAAAACGCACTGCAAAGACCACAACACAACACACAGAAAATTGCTGTAATTAGACCGCAACACAATGGAAGAGTTTCCAGAGGACACTTAAAAGTGATGCACATGTCTGTTATTAGCTAATGGGCTAATACCTGAATCATGCGTTCACAACATTAAAATAAATCAAAAGCACTTCCTTTTATCTCATTTTCCAAAACCACCGATGGAAAGAGAACCTCAATAGGGTGACTTTGGGTGCCAAAAATTTTCTGTCCTAGCTCACAATTTGTATCCTTCGATAGACATCAGGTCATGTTTATCATTGATTAGCTTATGGCTGAGTAGAACTGTAGCACATGTTATTGTATAGTTGGCACAGTGCATTGCTAATTTGGAAATGGGACTGGTAGGTTGTCACATCATTCCCTTTCTTAAAATTATTTGAACGGAGTTCTTTGTAAGGGTTAAAGCAAAGCTGAAAGAAATTCACACTCAGTACTCTGACCTTGTAATAAAAAAAGCTGCACTAGCCCATTAAACCTTTTCTGGGAGTGCTCAAAGACAATATTGATCCCCACTATGATTTATGTTGCTGACAGATCAGCAAACAAGAGAAGCAGCAGCATTTTGTCAGAGGTGAGAGACTTAGCCCAGGAGTTAACCCACGCTTCCAGCAGAGACCACACTGTTCTCCAGTGTTTTCAAAGGGAGGACTCATCTATCCACCTGCTGTCTGCCAAAATCAATCATCACATTATCAGCCCAATCCAAACAACTTGTGGCTAATCAGAAGTGGATGACAGCGTCAGCATGAGTAATGCATTCCTCTTCTGTTTGTGTTTCCAAATATGTTAAGATGGGCCATAAATGTTGTCTTAGGATAACTTCAGTGTCTACCTACCTGCAGGGAGTTTGTGTGGTTGCCTGTGTGCTACCGTTGTCGTCATGGGAATCTGTAAGTGCTGAATTGGTTCTGATCATGTTTTTCGAGTGCTGAGGGCCGGTTGTGTTTGCACAGATGCAAAAGGCTGTCAGGGTTGTCTACCAGATGTGACAGTGTTGGGAAAGCCTGTGATGGATGACCAGGAACTAGAAGAGACTGCTGTGGTTGTTGTACTATTTGGTGCATTTATAACCCCTCTGTCTGCATGAATAAATATGAGAGGTTGTCTGTGCATGTATCTGTTGTGTCTTCAGCGGGCTTGGTTTAGAACTCTAAGTGTGCGTAGCCAAAAGGAGCGTCAGCCAATCAAACCTTTTGAAATTCAATTTTTCATGTTAGCAACGGATTTTTCGGGATTCCTAATTGCCTCTTTTGTCCCTTTCGAAAACACAATAAGTGGCCAAAAACAATGGCCAGAGTTTGCTTGAGTTCACGCACTTGTTCATTAGTGGAGCCTCTATGTCTGCTTCTCTTCACATCCCACCAAGCTGTAATACCACTGTTGGAGACACTGGAGATAGTGGAAACTCAGCTTCCTAAAGTGACACGTCAGCTTCATACAGTGGTTACACAACAGCACCACACAGGGGCCAAAGCACCAGTAGCACAGCCCACTTACCAAAACCAAGAGGGCCTTCAACGCACAGCGGACACCACACTTCATGGCAAGAAGGCAGTGACCGAAAGGCACAAACGCATGGGACCTCAATTTGGATATGTGATGGGGTAACTGGTGCTTACATGCAAGAGCTGCATCCAATATAGTATCTATCCAATGGTTTTGTGAGAGAAGTGGCTCCTCACAAACACGCCTTTCATGTGGTCGTTGGTTTTAAGTGCTCTAATGCTCGGCGAGACACTGAGGCCTAGCATGGGGAAATGGAACAATACATTTAACCACATGAAGCAAAGCGCCCAGGATTACTTCTGCACATATTTCTCTCTCTCTTTCCTCTTTTATTGAATTGCAGTTTCCTTCTTTGTCTTTCTCTCTCTGGAATTTTATTCTTTGCACACACATACATACTTGCCCTTGCAAACGAGCACCAGTATAAACAGGGAATTACTCTTAAATCCTTCTTACCCACAGGCACAGACACACTCATTTCATGAAATATTACAAAATAAGGCTTATCGCTAACAGACGATTCATACTAAAGCAAACCATCACTGGAGAGTAAAATGCAATTATAAGCTCTTCAAACAGCAAATCAAGAGAATTTTTGCTGCTTTTCCCACACTTTCTAACTGAATCAGGCTACGTTTGACAGGAAAACATCTGTTTCTGCACAAGTGTACAAAAGACGAACACTTGCATGCACCCACAATCCAGTCTGATCCAATGACAGTCACACTCTCTCCTCCTCTTTTCCCTTCATTTCATTCTATAAAGACAGATGTGCATACCAATGGGCTATTCCTCCATCCATTGGGAATAGAAGAAACAGTCCTTCAACTACTGCTCTGCCTATCCAGCACAAAAACAACACAAAACATTTCAAGACTCAACAATGTCATCTTAAGATTATTCACCCAAAACCCATGTTCAAGCTCGGCTCTGCCGCCTTACAACCCTGGGTCACCAGTGGCAAAAAATTTTACTGGCCCTTATATGAATTTTTATTGGCCAGATGCCAAAAAAGAAAAAAAAACCCCTCTTTTTTGTACTTTTTTTGAATTGCTAGTTAACATTAAATATATTTTAAGAAGCTCTATGGAATACTTCACCTCAAGAACAGAATATGGCATTTGTTTATGGCAGTAAGATTACAACAAGCTCCTTGGAAACAGCTCTACAAAAAGCTAAAGCTTATAGCATGTTGCAGGTTTACAATGCAAATCTACTCAAGGCTTTTCTGCTAGCTCATCCCTAAGAAACTAAAATAAAAATGTTAGTGTTTCGAAACCAGTAAATGACCCTCTAGAAATGAACATTTGCCTGTGAGATAGGCATTATCTCTGTAATGATTAGAAGTGACAAGAACCACCATTTCTGATGCATTACCTCCCTGTTAACTTTAACATTGTAGTGTTGGAGTTGTCCCAGCAGCTCATCATGGTAGGTGGTGTTAATCCACCTAAAACGAGAGGGGAGTGCAACCTGCCATATAGAGAATTTCTCTGAATCAGACAAACATCCATGTATTTTTGGCATACTCCAGATGTGACTCTTTTTTTACAAACTGCATTTTTGCCAAAGCAGTATCTAGTGTCAGTATACAATAATCCTTTCAAAATGGCTAATAGCTGTTAAAAAAAGAAAAAGAAATAAAAATATTGATTGGCTCAGCAAATGAACTTGCCCTGCATCAAATTTTACTGGCCCCAGGCCATAAGTTATATTTTACCCAGTTAGACCCTGCTTTCAAACAAACTTGTTTTTGTTACACACAAGTGGAGATGCTATCTACTGCTGCAACTTGTCAAGGCTTTCTTTGTATGCTGGTGGTGGCTGAGCAGGTTATGATGACTGTTGTGCGTGTCAAATACAATCATCCACGCATAAGTGCATTTGAAAGACAAGCGGACTGTTTTACCATTCATTCAGACCCCTATAAGTTATTGCAGGGAGTAATGATCATCAGTAATGCTCTTGTTATGTGTAGCCATAGATAAGTAAATTAAACAGTGCTTTGTCTGACCACAGGATGACGAAAATCCATGCCAAGTATTTGGTGAGACCGACACAGGCCTGCGTCTGTCTCATAAAGCCATTCAGAGAACAACACTGCAAAGAAACAGACGCTGAGAAACCCCCATGACGATGATGACAGCTACAAGATGCCACCACATCGCACACACCATAACAGGCTGCGTCAGATGTACTTTAGTCAGGGCGTCCAGACATTCCCCAGGGGATATTTTTCTGCCTATTGTGTCTCCTCTCAACACGCACATGTGAGTTTGATTTGCAATAAAAAACACATGTATTTCACAATGAGAATTGGGTATAAAAAAACAAATCCCATGTCAACAAAGTATGTATTTCTAAAATCAGAAAAGATAAGGAGAAAGTGAAATTTTAAACACTATCATAATGTAGTTCAAAATGAGAGATGAATGAAAGAGAGACCCCCTGTTTGTAATCTCTATTAAAGGAGCCTGTCAGGCTGCATGTTTAAGCTTCCATTGTCACTAATGCTGCTAATGTTTGGCACCGGCTTGTTTTTAATCCAGACTCCACAACAAAGTCAAATCCCCATACTCACCCACATACATTCCATTCTCCACCCGCTTGAGGATGTCGAAGGCATTCTCTACATTTCCCTCTAAGATGTCAAACTTGACATCGTAGCTGCCCAGGTTGTAGGTCCCGTAAGCTGGCACTGTTGTTCTCAGGAAGACAATTTCTGTAAGCAGATAACAACATGACACAAAAAGCTTTTGAGACTTACTGCTTTACTATTAAATGGGGATTGTACTGTTGAGCTAGTACCAACTCTCGCTTTTGTGTTTCTTTATTTCTCCCAAATACAATTAAATCTAAGAGGCCTGTGTTTGTGCACAGAGTTACAGGAATGTTTAGTTTTCATTTCAGTACCATTCACTGTTCCTTTTACAAACCAGGCTCAGAGCTTACAAGAAATGACTCGAACTAAACTCCCCTTGACGTTGAACATAAGTGTATGTGTAATTTGCACTATACACCAACCAATAGATGCTTGTCAGCTGTCACTTCAGTGAACTGATTACTGAGCAGAACAGCATTTAATCTCTGACTGCATGAAGGACATCACGGTGGAGCTACATGGGGATCAGAGATAGTTGCAGGGATTTGGACAACTTCAGGGAAGTTTTGCTGGGTTCTCTGAGATCATGGAATATAAAAGTAGGAAAAGGAAATAAAAGGAAATAATAAGGAATAAAAGGAAATAAAAAAGACTGAGGATCTACATTAAAAAACTTGAAAGAACATCCTGTTTTGTTTTTCCTTTTTTTCCGTTTTTTTTTTTTTTTTTTTTTTTTTTTTTTTAAGAACATCATGTTAAATGCTTTAGAAACAATACTTACTGGGATGTAGCAATAACTTGAGTTTTTTGTTACATATATATATACCTATAAATACTGGGTACCTATTTCAAAGCAGATTTTTTCTTTATTTTGTGGCTCATCACATTCAAACTTTGGCTTTGCTGTAAAGAGGTTAAATGCTAATATTAGCGCTTATGGAGCAAAGTCTGTTGGTAAAGTTTTATCCAAGCTGTTGTACCTTTAAGAGTGATCCAATTACCATCAAGACCTTTATTTTATGTTTTCTTTTCAGT
Organism: Labroides dimidiatus; assembly: GCA_030710495.1. NCBI lineage: Eukaryota > Metazoa > Chordata > Actinopteri > Labriformes > Labridae > Labroides > Labroides dimidiatus. The sequence continues at coordinate 15,984,535 of CM061147.1, forward strand.
TTATAATAAATGAGGCACAATGTTTTGTTAATGATTTGACAAATGCCCTACATTTCAAGATATATTAACCTGACATAGTGTGGCTTTAGCTCCTGTGTGATAACAGTGAATAATTCAACACTCTGGAAAAGTGCCTTTACTTCCTTAATGAATAAACGAAAGGACTTGTACCTACCCTCTGGCCTTGTGAACTCTCTGAAGGTGGGCAGGGAAATGAAGGTGTGGGATATTGAGTGTGTGGGGTCCAGAACACAGGCAACGTCATTTGGCTGACACGTCTTAATGCAGCGGATGGTGTCAGAGCGTTCAAGTCTCGTCACTCTAAAGAGGAAAAAACATACACAGCCACACAAAAAAGAAAACACAAACACACATGTGGCCTCTGACCTTTAGGTAATGTCTATAGAAAGACTTCAGAGATGCTTTGGGGTTCAAAGGCAATCCTTGATCACAGGCTGGTTTGTAACGGAGAACTCAACTCTAAAGCTTGCCATGGAAGACAGCTTTAGCAGTCAACACTGAAAACAGTCACATTTCTATGTGACTCGGGAGGATAATGATCTAAAAGTGGACAAAAGTTCATGCTGATGTAAAATTTTGTAGCCTGTGGAGACAGGCACTGCTATTGATGCGTTTCTGATGCACTATGTCAAGCTGTGTGGGAAATTAATTACTGCACTCGCAGAGAATGATCCACAACCTGCTGAGGAAAATATTTGGATTTGCTGAACATCCCCAGCTTCACATCAGATAATCTCTTGAGGAGGATTTATGGGGCAGGGGAGTGTTCTAAAAGACTCCTAAATTGTGAGCAACATGACTAGACAACTCTCCAGCCTCTCCCCGCCACCCCCGGGGCAGCTCTCATCCTATTATTTAAGGCTTTGTTTATTTCACAGACTAATCACTGACAGGTCCGAGAGAATAGAGGGCCCTTGCTGGCTCCCAAAGCTAACGCCACCTAAAGTATTGCCATTCACTACCTGTCTGTTGTACAGGAATCAGAAAGGTATTTGCAGCATTAACAAGCCCATAGATCAAGAGTTTTTCTTTGAAACCACAGGGAACTTGTGATTATAAAGCTCTACTGAAACAAAACAAAAGCCCTGACTTTGACTTCCAAGATCTTAAATTGAAGCTTTGTCTTCACAGAGGAGACAAGTCAGCGCATGGTTATATTGGGTTATAAAAACAGCCAAGTTGCCATGTACAAGTCTACTTAATGTGTATGGCAGCCATATAGCCGCACTGTGAGTCATGTGAGCCGTGGATCTCTGGAGTTCCTCAGGGGACCTATAGGCTGCAGCTCAAAGCACAGGCCCGACTTGGGTTGCAGGGATCCTTCCACAGAGAGCAAGGAGAGAAGCCCCTGACAAAAAGTCAAGCCACCACTGGGTAGGGGCTTGTAATTAACAATTAGCGGGTGGGTCCAAGTTTTGCTTTGGTCCAGGCCAAACCCACAAAATGTTCTTCTAGTTTAAAATACTGCGGCCTGAGCTGTAGAAAGGCCTGAGCAGAGCTCTAGAGGACGAGGTGAAAGCTCTGTTGGGGCAGAAAGTAAATTTACGAGAAGATAATGACCCAGGGTGAACTGCCCCCCTTTACACAGATGGGCACTTCAAAGCAGGGGCAGCAAGTGGAGCTAATTACAACCCTGTGTATGTCCGTGCATGTGTACATCTGCAACCAAAGTTCTCATGTGTGAATGTTAATATGTGCACATGTTTTTGTGCATGCAAACATGCTTGTGTATGTGTTGTGCATGCACAGATGCACGTCCTCTTCATCGCTCCATGCCTCACGTGGCCCAGCCCAGGAGAAAAACCCCAATACTTTCAGACCAGAAAGAAAAACAGACTTTTTGGATGAAAGTCTTCTGGTCAAGCATAAGGTCTTTTATTTTTTTGGTAATTATTATTTATAGTCGGCACATTGATAACGCCCCAACACAAACACTGCAGGGCATCATTCATTCTGTGCGCGGTGATGTTACTGCACCACAAATTGTTCAGACCACCGGCCAGAGCCCAGAGCCCCATAACTCAATGTCAGAGAGGAGGAAAAACCTTCTGTGCACCACTATGTTCTTATTTTAAGGATATCCCCTCTAAGGACTGAGTGCATCCTTACCGGTCCTGACAGCTCAGGGCAGGAGGAACCTACAAAATCTGAATTTACAGTTATTATAAGCCACAGCCCTCAGGCAGCAGCCTCACAGCATGTCGGACTATTTATACCCTCTCCTGCTGGTGCACATTTCCTCTCCTTTGCCACTGCATCCCATCGCATGTCACTTACTCAGCCTTCATTTGGGTTATCTGTCTGCTTTGGGGTTTACATCTGCAGTATGCAATGGAAATCTGTGCATTTCACATTAAGCTGAAAATAAAACAGGAGGTAAAGAGATGTGCATGAAAATAGCTGCCGCAGAAAGATGTATTTGTGGTGCGTGGTGACCAATGTTTAGGAAGTGGGAGGAAGAATGCAATAAAAGGCTCAGTTTTGACTAGAATTATGGAGGTGTGGAATTACCAGACAGACAAAAGAAGCCAATTTTTAGTAAATGCACTCATTGCATAAAACTCACGAGTTTGGCTCATAGATGTTAATAATAGTAACATTTTTCTGTTTCTCTTTGATTCAGATTTGTCCACTTTGCTCTGTCAAGACAGGTAAACTTAATGATCATCAGGAAACATTTCCAACAAATAACACCTAATAAGATAATAAAAGTGCTTATATGAGGTTTTTAAGACCTCATGTGAAAGTTTCAAATGACTGTCCGGATGTTAATATAAATTTAAAAGCATGGATCATTTGATTTCCTCTTCGTCAATGCCATCTGAACAAAAGCACCATGAAAATATGTGAGAAACTCTTCATGCCTCCATCTGTGATTCATCCCTAACATTCCAGCTGCTCCCTTGGCTGCATTTGATTAAACCCCAAAATGCACCATGATCAAGAACTGGATATGAATTTAACATGTGTTATTTCTATTTCGCTTTTAATAGAAAACTGTTCATCCAACACATAAACCATAAAATACTGAAAAACGTCAGACAGTGTCATGCAACCATCATCAAATTACACTCAGTCATAGACAGACTTGAGACTTCACTGTTCCATTATTTACTCTGACCTAGAACGCCACCTAGAGGCTGTCAGGAAGCATTACCGCCAGCAAAATACATTCAAGTGGACCCCATTTAGACTGCTGAATAATGGTCCTTAAGTCTACTGTTAACGGCTAATAAGGTAAAATGCAATACTAAATATTGTGCTTCTGATTTTGTTTTTAGTTTCAAATCACTCTTAAAAAATATGTGTCATCTTTTGTACATTATTCAGAAAATGAGCCAAAACAGTTTACTTGTGTTTAAATTTTATATATTCATAAAAAAGAAATTCAGTGATTAATAGTTGCGGGGATAAAAATATATAATCTTATTACAACCACTGCCTTGAAATTTGAGTCTTAAATTCACCTGCCATTACCATCTATGCCATTTTAGAACCCATCAGCCATCATGTATCAGTAAGAGGCAACATATACTCTGTGAACAGATAAAATTTTAGTATTTCCATTATAAAAATGTCTTGCAGCTCATACGTCCTTTTCACTGCATGAAAAGTGTGTGTGAACTGCTGTGGAAGTTTAGTTTAACAGGAATTTACACGCAGCATTTATGTGGCAGAAGTTTGTGCTGTCATTTTCTCTGTCGATTACATCCCCAAGATAGTGTCTGTTAATCCGTTTCAAGTATCACAGCACCATATCACTTCAGAAACATGTTTTCTAATGACTTACTTTCAATTCAGGGCTTTTAAGTTTACTAGGATAACGCACTGACACATGATAAAAAACACTAATTCTGTCAGACCTGTCCACTAAAGGGAAAAAATAAGTGTTTGTTTGTAGAATACAGCTCAGTTGGATCATTTTAATGCACAACATAAAACTGCAGATGGGCTTTTGCAACATAGTGTCAAGCAGGTTTGTGTCTTAAGTTGATTTTTTTTTTTTATCTTGAACTATTTGTAAGCTACACTCACATAAAAATTTTTTTAGAGAGAAATACATCAATGGGAGCCGGGACGTCATTACAGAGGTGTGTGTCGGCTCTCCACACAGACTGTTTCTCTTGCATACATGCAAAGCCTGTTGAGATGTTGTTAAAAAGTTCTATCAGATTACAGACATACGAAAAACAGATCTCAGATGTAGAGTCTAAGATTGTCATCTATGTAGGGGAACGTGCTGCATATATAAGGAGTTTAAAATATATTTTTCTGCATTTATCTGGGCTATTTGATTTGCAATCATTGGAATGTTAGAACAAACTTAGCATTTCAAAAGTACAGTATATCTATTGCATTTTTACATTTATTCTTCTTATTTTGTTTAGAAATTTGTGAGAACATTTAAGATGACACATTTTCTTAGGAGTGTAACAGCTTGTGTAATTTTGTATGACTCTATTCTAGAAGTGGGTTGTAAGGAACTCTGGGCTCCTCCTCTGTAACAAAAACCAGCACTTTGGCGAGGTAACTGCTATGCGCACTGTGGCGACGTATGCTTAGCTCCACAGACAGCTCAAAGTCCTGTGGCTTGTTGATGAGCTTTGCCACTGACATCACACCACCGGTGGGCACCCGCTCCGTCTTGAAGAAGCCACCCTCGTTGCCAGCAATGATAGCAATCTGGATGTCATCGCCAGGCACAGTGTGGGAGGGGCCCATGCGGAAGATGTTGGTGAAGACGGGGATGTTGGTGGGGAAGGTGAGGTAGTAGTAGGTTATTCTCACGGGCATGGTCAGGCACTCCAAAGACTCATTGCAAAGCAAGCGTTCGCATCGGCTGCAAAAAGAGGAGGATGGAGGACAAAATGGACGATACGGGACAGAACAAAACAGGCACACAGAGAAAGAGACCTGAAGTGAATTTTAAATTTGCCGTGCATAACATGCAGTGTGAGGACCACCATTCTGCAGCGTAATCACAGGCAAGTCATGGTGACCTCTGTGGGAGCATGCAAGACGTTCTGTGACTGCGGGATCAAACACAGCCTCTACCGTAAATGAGCAAATAAGAAAATATCCATGTGCATCTCATCTTTCTGAAACAACATGCTACAGCCGGGATCTCTTTTGAAGTCATTCCAGCTTTGTGCAAACTGGACATGCAGAGCCTTGATTCATACATATGAATGAGGGTCAGTTCAGAGGGCCTGAAAGTGTTAACTGTTTGATCAACCTCACACTCACTTGTCAGGAACATGGTTCTGGCTCTATTACTGTTTGTTTATTTCTTTTGTTTCATACTGGTATGAAAATAGGTGACACATGACCACATCATAGTCATGAAAAAAAAAGATTTTTAAATTCCTGCAAAGAGTTCTTAGCAGGTTATGCAACAGAATGACACTGATATTTCTTTATGATCTACAAAAACAAACTACACCATTAATGACAAGAGAGATTATTTCCATTCAATTAATTATAAATTAATTAAATAGCTTAGGACACAGCTGCTGCTGTACCACGTGACTTCAAATTATATTGTCAAAACTTCCCTAAGATTACATTTCTGTCCTTTCCAGTCACAACCAGTCTAGGAGTGTTGTGTCACTTAAAGTACTCACGTCTCTCCAACACGTCTGTAGTTGTTCGGACAATCAAAGGACAGGCATCTGAATCCTCCCTGTACGTTGAAGCAGCTCTGGTTAATCGTGCAGGTGTGTGTTCCTGCTGCACATTCATCAACATCTGGGAGGACAAAGACAAACTATGATACCAAATCATTTATGAAACACCTTGTATCACAACTGATACTCGCTTACTGTGGCATCACACTACAGAAAGCATACCTTGACAGCTGCGCCCATTTGGAGCCAAAGTGTAGCCAGTGACGGGACAGGAACAGTGGAAGCTTCCAGGAGTGTTGAGACAGCGGTAAGAGCAAATATGACCTCCAGTGGGCAGAGCACACTCATCTATATCTACAAATGTTACAGAGAGAGAAAAGCAGATTATAAACAGATTATATTAAGTAAAACTAATAATTAATTTGCCCTTTCGACAATCAGTCAAATCACGTGTTGCTGTCAAAGCTGCATTGATGGAAAAAATTAAGTCCATCATCTTGCTAAAACAAGTAAAAAAGAGCATCTTTGGAAAGCTTCTCTGAAAAGAAGAGAAGACCCAATGATGAGACAGCACACGGATGCAACGCTTTCAAGAAAAAGAAAACTGCTGCTTTAAAGTGTTTTTTGAAACAACTTTAACTCTGCTGATGATCTGGATTAAAAATTAAGGTAGAATACCCTGAGATTGCCACGATAGTAGAGAAAACCCTACTTCAATATTTAACAACCTGACTTTGTTAAGCAGGATTTTCAGTGCTTTTAGGTGATCACAGGATATTCCCCTCACCCCTGATGCAGCTGACAGCCTTCAGCGTCCTCTCTGTATGACTTCCATGAAAGTGTCTGCGTTGTAAGAAATATTACAAGACTGCTGCTCTGAACACTTTGAGTATGTTAAAATCTGTCATATTCTTCCTCAGACGCTCCAAAGAACCCAGTATCCACCAGAAACAGGAAAAACTGTTGTAGTTTTTTTACTTTTTCTTTTTTTTAAACAGGAACAGTTGCAGATTGGATTCAAACCTATATCCTTAGGCCACAGGCTACACCCTCTATACAAGGGCTGCACGACTCAACCAGCAGACCAATACCACAAGATACACTGAAAAGTATTGCTCCTGATCAGCAGAAGTTGTTCATTTTACCTTCACATGTCATGCCATCGATGTCACTGAGCTGGTAGCCTCGACGACAGTAGCACTGGTAGGAGCCATATACGTTTGCACACTCTTGACTGCATGGATTCGCTTCACATTCGTTCAAATCTACACAGAAAAACAAATAAGAGACCTTTAGAAATGGACTGAGGAGATCAACAAATGATTGAAAATCCTAACAGGTCACTGAATGGGTTTCTGAAAGTGATGGATACAAACTTGTCAAATTAAATTGTTAAATGGCTGCCTGGTCTGATCAGAGCGTTTGAGTATTTCTGTAATTTATGTAACAATTTATGGAATATTTCATGCATGTTTCAGTTAAACCAACCAAGCCGAAAGATAGCATCTCATTAAACAGCCTTTATTAACACTGGTGTGATGATACTCAAAAGGTAGTCCATCTCAGAACACATGAAGAACACTAAGGCATGATGCATATGTCATAAATGTACAATGCTTGCTTTACCATCACAATTCCTGCCATCAGCTGCGAGCTTGAAGCCAGTAGTGCAGCTGCACTTATATGATCCCAGAGTATTCTCACACTTATGAGCACAAAGGCGGCCTGGGTAGTGTCTGCATTCATTGATATCTAAAAAACAAAGTCCACAAATGCCACAGTCAGAAGCTCTAAATTCTCTCACACGATGAGCTGCTTTATTGGATGTAGGTAAGTGCTGAATGTCTTATTTTCATGCAAAGGGGGAAAAAGCTATGAGTTTGTGTCATCTCCCTCTTTTTTACCTTCACAGACCCTGTTGATGCTGTTGAAGATGTATCCAGGCTCACACTCACAGCGGTACGAGCCCACCAGGTTGATGCACCCATGACCCTCACAGACCTTCTCAAGACCTTTACACTCATCAATGTCTGAAGAAAAAGGTGCAAATATCAGCAAACATTACCATTTAGAACTTTTCTGTATGACTTTGATTCTTTTTCATTTCTAATGTGGTTATTCTTTGGATATTTAAGCTCATCCGGTGTGAGCCTAAAAGCCACACATTTCACTGCCACTGCCTGCTTCACTATAACTGTGACTTTAAAAATAAAGAACATAAGCTGGAGCAACATATGCTGCCATCCAAGCCACGTCTTCTTCAGGGACGTCTCTGCTTATTCCAGCAAGACAATGCCAAGATACATTCTGCACATGCTACAACAGTATGGCTTTGTAGTAAAAGAGTGCGGATACTAGACTGGTCTGCCTGCAGTCCAGACCTGTCTCCCATTGAAAATGTGTGGTGCATTATGAAGAGCAAAATATGACAACAGAGACCCCAAACTGTTGAGACATTTAAGTTTTACGTCACGCAAGAATGGGAAAGAATTCCACCTCCAAAGCTTCAACAATTCGTGTCCTCAGTTCACAAACGCTTATTGAGTGTTGTTAAAAGGAAAGGTGATGTAATACAGTGCTAAACATGACCCCCTCCCAACCTTTTTTGGAACGTGTTGCAGGCGTCAAATTCAAAATGAGTGAATATTTGCAAAAAACAACAAGAAAACCCAATAAAGTTTATGAGTTTGAACAATAAATGTCTTATCTGTCTGTAGTGTATTCAATTGAATATAGGTTAAAAAGTTTTTATTTAAATTTTACACAATATCACAGCTTCATTAGAATTGGGTTGTTAAAAAAAAGACAGTAAGGAGCCTTTCAATCTATTTTTCAGTCATACCAACACAGCGGGTGCCCTCCTCATTGAGGTGATATCCTCGACCACAGTTCACAGAGTTCCTCTGGCAGGTGTAAGAGCCAACGGTGTTAATGCAGATCTGCCCTCGTTGGCACGGGCCCGTCTGACTCACACATTCATTAATATCTAAAAAATAAAAACAGCAACAGGACAGCATTAAAGCAGAAATATAATATGGTTTCTGTACAAGATGGTGTAAATAAAACTTGAGGAACTATGTAGAAGATTTAAATTAATTCTTGAAGTGAGAGGAGATATTTTTTGTTTTTACAGAATCAAATTTTTTACATACTTGGTTCTGATTGGTTAACAAAATACCCAAGGATTAGCAATCTGATTAAGTGCTGTTTTAATGCAGTGCTCACCAATACAGTTGCCGAGGGCATCCTGGATGAACCCAGCTCCACACTTCACTCTGGGGAGACAACGGAATGACCCCTGTGTGTTTTGGCACTCAAACTCTGGTCCACAGTTATGGATCATCGTCTCACACTCATCAATATCTGAATAAAGACGTAACATGAGTGCAGCTTTAAGTACATGTTGCGTTGAAATAAAATTATGAAAAGAAACTAGAGTTCATTGACTGACCTTGGCAGTTGTTGTTGTCGGTGAGTTCATAGCCGGTCCCACAGCTGACCTCTCTCTGGCAGCGGAAAGAGCCCTCCAGGTTGATGCAACGCTCTCCTCCACGACAGTTGCTGGCCCCCAGCAAGCACTCATTGATGTCTGTGAGTGTTTGGAGTCAGAGATTCTTTTTTACAACAACTGAAGGCAAACATAAAATCTAAATATTAGATAAGATTAAAGGGACAACTTACCCTCACAGCTTTTTCCATCTGGTTTGAGTTTGTAACCTCTGGAGCATGCACAGGTGTCATTGCCCACACAGATTTGAGCACATTTCCCTAAAAAGAAAATGAAATACTTATAACTTACTTTGTAATATCAGGATTGATTTATTTAATAATATATTTTTTCCCTTGTGTAAAAATCATTTCATACCATTACACTGGTCATTTAGCACTGAATTATCTCCATTCTCCTTGGTTTCGTAATGGTTTAGTACTGCAAGAAACAAAAAAACATGCTTATGAGTTTATTTACACCGTATAAATTTCACGTTCACATCCTCTAATTTTGTTCACATTTCAAAGCAGCTCACCAATATACACTAGAGGGCAGTGTTGGTGTATGTGACACCGTTATTTGTATGCATGCCTTAGTTTTAACAACTTGATCACAAAGCAATGACCATGCAAATTTAACAGGGGTCAGTGTGCCATAAACAGCACTGGAAATGTGTTGCCATTATTATTATGTTTTTTTTCCACATCTAATGCTTTAAAGGCCAAAAATCATCCACCATGAAGCAGCATAGGCTTCTGTTTAACACGACATATGACCCTTGATATCTGCTCTTTGAGCCTTGGTCTAAGGGCATGGAGCAGTCCTCCATTCTTCTATCTATAAGGTTGCTTTATTTTAAACTCCTTTACAAAGTACTGAATAACAAAAGTCAAAACTCAAAAAGCAAGGACTGTGTATGTCCACCAGGGGGCAGCGTAAGCCGGTAACTGACAACACCAGCAGCACTTCCTATTTACAGTTAAAGCCCCCTATTTATTGTAATTCAGCTCTGATATCTTTAAACATATCACGAGTTTAACACCTTCCTCTAAAACATAAAGCGATGAATGAAAAGCTAATATGACAATAGTGAAAACACCTTGTGTTTATGTTTTAGGATAACATCTGGCCTTTGATTTTCATTTGATTTTTTTTTGTTGTTGTTGTTGTTTTTACATTCACAGAACTGGCCAAATTGCAATGTCTGTTTACATACAACAGGGGGAGTGTTGGTCAATGTTTTAGTTAACATTAGCCCTGTGTTATTGGCATTTAGGGCCAATATTTAGAGCAAAAAATCTGCCTCAGTCCTTAAACTATGGTTCTATGTTTTAACAATTCTAAAAAGGAAAGCAACAAACAAAAAGCAATGGTTACATACACTATGTCCAACAGAGGGCAGTAATGTTCTATGTTTATAAAAAAATGGCTGAAGATATGTTAATAAAGAACAATGTTTGAGAGTAAAAACTGGTGATGACACCTTCACATATGTTGTTTGGTTCCATCATGTGTGAGGAAGTTCTGTTTTTTTTAATCAAAACCTTGTGACCCTTGATCTTAAACATTTTAACCAAAAACATGAAAAAAAAAATAGTTTTATCACTTCTAACCAAATTACCCCTCCCTCTTACATGTTACGCCCAATTTAGTCTATTTCATTTTCACACCCACTTTCAATTTGTCCTGCAGATGCAGTCTGGTTGTCTTGGGCTTCGTACTCGCAGCAGGCTCTGTATACCAGACTGCACTGGTAGCCTACAGACAGGTTGTGGTCACAAGACAGACCCTGTTCCTGGGCAGCCTTCCCAAGAAGACAACAGTTACAGCACATCTGTGGATGACAGTAGAAAAAAAGGCCATAATGACTCCACCTCAGAATAAAGAGAGCAGTAACCCCATGTCACCTAAACCTCCAGATCAAAGAAAAGGATTTTATAAGGTGGTGGTAGGAAAAACACTGCAGACTTTCACACTGAAAAAGGGGAGGTGTACTTCAAACAGAAACACACACACTCAATCAAGCAGACAGGCAGAAAGCAGATGAGTGAAAAGCCAGGCTGACTGACAGGCTCAGACAGACAGACAGGTGAGACGCAGAGAGTCTGTAAGAAGGTGGACTGACAGACAGTGATGAGATGACATCATCCCCTGTGGCAGAAGCAGACTCTATCAATCATTGTGGCAGCCAGGTAATGTAAGTTGGGGGAGTAGGATGATAAAAGGTGCAGAGTGTGGGGGATGGGTGTGTTTGTTTTCAGTCTGTGCAATAAGAATATATTCCTGAAATCACACCATGTGTGGCATATTTGGTTTATTTTATCATAGCATGACTGAATGTGTGCCTTAAATCAGTTAGATATGAGACATCTTATGCTACTCGGCCTGTGATTCGTTTTACTGGGTGCAATTCAGAGAAAGCTGATAGTATCTCAAAGAACCTTTTGGTTTTGGAGCTCGGAACTTTCCAGAGCAGCGAAAATAGCAGAAGCTGCATCTGTTTAAAGGCTTTGCTTGTTTGAAAACTGTGCAAACAAAAGTACCCACAAACAGGCAGTTATCCTTTCCTGATTAAATGAGTGATTTTAATCTGCTTAAAATTCCATATCAGCAGGGTTCCTTTAACTAGGCAGGCTGCATTTTTTCCATAACCTGTCTTTTGACACTTTCCTAACTGCAGGGAGAATCGGATGTTTTTTAAAAAACAGTAAAGGTTCTTTTTGAACTTTTTACCCTCAGAGAGGCCATTGCACACTTCATGCTAAGCATTGAACATATGGCCGACTATCATTAGCTGTAAGACAAATTTTGGCCAACTCTTTCCCAAAGTAGCGAATGCGGGAAACGAAGAAACTTTAAATCAGTGTAAATTTATATTTGCCAGATTGAAAGACATATGACTCCTAATAAATGCAAACTGCATTTATTTATGCTGATCTATAAATGTCTTCATCTGTAAATAAAATAATAATAATAATAATACATTTTATTTGTATAGCGCTTTTCACGGTACTCAAAGACGCTTAACAGATTATAGAATGTATATAAAGACACATTAAAACAAAACACAATAAAACAAAGATTGAAGCATCAACAGTTAAAAGCATTTCTAAAAAGATGGGTTTTGAGTTGGGATTTAAATGTGGTTAGGTCAGTGCAGTCACGGATGTGTTTGGGTAGGGAGTTCCAGAAGGAAGGGGCAGCAATGGAAAATGCTCTGTCACCCCAGGTTCGGTAAAACCTTAATTATATAACAGGGATGTGTCTCTGGGTTGTAACAAGAAATTGTTTGACACTTCAGACAATACTGAACACATAATTACGGTAAGCTTAGCTTTAGGTTTGGCTCACACAAACTCATTTTTGAAATGTTGGCCTTTCAAAGTGTTGACAAAACTGACAATTTATTATATTTTGAAAAAGAGTTTACTGTTTCCCTTTGTGTCTAGCTTTAATGTTAAATTGATCAAACTACCTCCAGGTTTTAACACCATAGTTATAATATACACTAGAAAACATGTCAATCATCTAGTTAGCTGGCTAGATAGTTCTTCACTGGAAAGCAACCATGTTACTTTTCAAAGTAACAGTAATCAGATTTCTAAAGTTTCTTAAAGTGTATTTGAAAAAAAGATTAATAGCTAAGGCAGGTTTTTTTAATGAATTCCTGGTAGAGAAATGGTGACGTGCATAACATTTTTTTAGTATACTGTGATAATGATCCAAATGGCATAAATTAAAACAGACAGTATAAATTAGCGTTCGCATACAAGCTCAAAATCGCAGTTTTTTGTTAATGTGCAATAATCTCCATGTTTTATGAGAGGTGTGTTGGTGACATCTACCCCTGAACCAAACCAATGAAAATCTTATTTCCATCCCATAAAATGAGTACACATTTTTCAAAGTGAAGCCAAATGCTAGTTTTAGCTTCTTGTTGTGACTATTCTTACATCTTGAGATAAACTACAGATTTTCATATTGCAGTGACAGTGACATTGTTGTTACTTTTTTTCATAGTGAACTCAGGACCTTCCATACATTGAGTAAAGCAGTGCTTATAGAATTACCTGGACTTTTAAAATCCCTAGAGATTAGATGAATCGACCTTCCTTGTGTTTGTATCTTTTGTCTCCGTAATGTAACTTTGGCACAGGTAAGCATGAGCCAACACCTGCACTTTACAACAGATCAAGTAAAGACAAGCTGTCAATTATCTCATCCTCTCTTGGCAGTGCAAAACTTACATCCTCCTCTTTGTATATTCTGCCAAGCAATCATCTCAGTGATGTGTTGATATGAAAATAAAGGGGCACATTGAGAGATGAAAAACATGGATGGGCTGAAAAAGTGCTTGGACGTGCGCCTGTGGAAGAACTTGGAGTCAGAGCTAAACATATAACAAGCTCCATTTCTCTCTGGAGTGACATGCCCCATCCTGCTCATGGCACAGACATATTCATGCACGTACACAAAAAAATCACATAAGCACTCTAACCCTTCTCATTAATCATTTGCCCTCTGAACTGGCTGTCCAGCAGAGTGATATACTCAACATGGATTAAGTTGAGGAAGATTTCTGACGCACAGAGTGAATGATTTTCATTTTTTTGTCCTGCACCGTCAGAGTCAAGCATATGTGGTACCAACACACCTTTGTAGTTTTGGTCTCACAGGTGTTGTTGAACAAAGAATCACACACTCCTTGGTCTTTGGCCATGTTGATGCCAGTGTTGCACATACTGTCCTCCAGAACTGCCACACAGCACTGCTGCTGCACGATCCTGTCAGAAAAAAACAAAAAACAAAACAGAAAAAAAAACACAGGTGAGGCATTCATTCACAGCCCCGTTTGTAACCAGCACAGCGTGATACAAGTCTGCCTTACAGAATAGCCCATTAAAATCAGCCTGAGGCACGCCTGACGGGGATTTTAGAGTTGTCACACTGAGAATGCCCTGATGAGCTGGTGCATGTGTCCTGTGTGAATTCAGAAGAGGGCATTGCAGGTTTCTTGTAATTTGTAGCGCTTACGTCCCTGGGCTTAAATTGGGTTGCGTAGCACAGTGTGAAACCAGCATTCAGTCCCAGGATGTCCACCTACACATTGCTTTCTTCCTGGTGGCTTTTTGAGAAGTAACTGGAGAATAATAACCACTAAAACAAACCGCTCCCTTAAAATAAGCATGCTGTGTCCTGTGGGAACAGCTGGGTGACTAACAGTTTCCAGTACATACAGTTTGCTCGAGGTTAATGACATCACCGGAGCACAATCATCCAGGTTTCATCAGAATTCAGCTTTGTGAAATGTTACAAAACTCTTTTTTAGAGTCATATTCATAGTTATCAAATATGTAGGCAAGGCCTTCAATTTTGGATGGGGTGTGCTTTGGTTTCCATTAGTCTTAAGCTTGTACTCCTGGTAGTATTGATCAACTGGATATCATTCTGCCTTGGAGTATGAAGCATAAACTGTTCATATGGAGAGCAAAAGCAGGCAGGACACAACCCCCACAATGACATCGGCTCTCATCTATCAAAAACAGATAACTGTAGACTTATCCCTATAGTATATACCTGATACCTGCATGAGAATTCATCAATTTCACCTCTATTTAACAAAAAAAAATCAAAAGTTGTTTTCTTCTTGAGGGAAATGACTTGAAAAGCCTGCATCATGATGTTGCCGTGTCAGCAAACTTATGACTAAATGTAAGTTAATCACAAGAAAACAGTTTTCTGTTAGGATCTATCACAACTGAAGAAAGCCAGGGTCCTGAGAGCAGCTACTTTATTGGATTTAATAATTCATGAAGATTTATTTTGTAGGCATATCTAAAGAAGTTAAGCTGTAACTGTAAACAATGCACAAAATGCTGTCCTGGAAGTCCTATATCACAAACTACTAAGCAATACAAAGGAACTGACCTTCAGCAAAATGTTCCAAGTGCAGACAACCTTACTAAGTTTTATTTAACAAGTTCAGTGGGACTCTATAATGTAGGGCGTAAGAAATACTGCTTCAGATCTTGACCTCTGCATTCCACATGTGGTTCATAAGTTTTAAATCTCCAAGGATCAAAAGGAAACTGCATATTAGTAATATAAATTGGTGTTTTTCATATAAACACACCTTAACGCAGCACATTGTTACAAAAACATCAGTAACCTAATACTTCTGTTTAATCAGATTTCATTGTATTATCTGGCTCTTGCTTTTCCTTGGAGCAGTCCTGGCTTTTATGAGTAGATGAGTGTCTGTCTGGCCTCATCAGTCTCACTGTTACTTCACCTCTCCGCCTCCTCTCTCTCATTCCCAACAAACCTCTTTATCATCTCTCTTAACCAGAATTTTCTTTCCACATAAACTAAAGGAGATCTCATATTCACGTCACAACACACACCTCCTCTGCAGAACCTTTTAAGGGCAAAGTCTCACTCCTGTCTTCCTTTTTCTACCTACTCTTTTCTCCCATACTTTGGTCTGAAGTAACCATTCCGATTTCCTGTTATTGTCCCTCTCCATCGTCACTCCAAGTCATGTTTCACTTCTAAAATATTTCCCATGTTTTGAAACAACCTCTTTTACGAATCACCACCACCACCACCCCATCCCCCATCCCTATCCCCCACAAGCCTTTGCCCTCCCCTCTTACTACTGCAGACAAATTTGGGATCACTCAGGGTAGCGGCGGCAAATGGGTTTGCCATCAGAGCTCACAGTAGCAGGTCTGCCTGGCCTATGAGCCCTGAACCTGTGGCAGTACACCTTCTAGGGTTACCAGCAGACCTGCTATTATCCCATCACTATTCTTGCATACTGCTCTCACATGAAGTGAATAATGGGCCTGATGATTTATGGGAGTACGGTAAAGCAATCTTATAGTGAGGAACTGCAGACATTTCCCCCTTACGTGCTATAAGCCAGATCGCTCAGGGCTTAGACTGCAGGAGCTTCTGTAGTGCAGACAGAAAATGAAAGATTGTGGCAAAAGGTGCAGCAGGTAATGACTTGTTAATCTAGGTAAGCACCAGGCAGGTGATGCATAGGTATCCATTTGAGCACAAAGTGGCAGAGAACACACACTCACATGCATGTAGATGACCCTGAGATGAGAGGGAGAGACGTGCAGTCTTGGTTGTCAAAGCCCCGCTCCTGACCGTCCTTACAGCAGTCCTCCATTGAGATCTGTTCCACTCCTACAGACATCAAAAACAGGATGAGAGTCTTTTTTTTGCTGTATATGACCATATGAAAGGTTACACGTTACTTTAACTGTGGACTTCCAAACAAACAGTTTCTCATATTACAGTGTCTATTTTGCATGATCATGGTTGGAGATGAGCAGACTTCAGATATTATGAGGCAACATCTTCTTATAACATTTACATTCATTTATGATAAGTACTTAACATCCATCAACAGGATATAACATACTCACCTTGAGACAAGTGTCTGCTCTTTGAGTAGAAAAAAAACTCCATAAGAGTAGTGCTAAGCACTGTGTGGCTGTTATTGCTAAAGAGCCTTAAACTGAATCCTCTCGATCAGCCAGAGGGGGCCCTTTGAGGATTGTTACAACCACTTGTCTGTTGCTATGAAGAACAGACCTTTGCAAGGGATGCAGCGAACATCACAGACTCTGAAGTACAGAAAGAAGCTGAACAGTGTACAGGGAAACGTCAAGCAAAACAGTTCACAGTTGAGTGACTTTTCTGAAGCGAGATGGTATGACTTGTACTTAGATTGATGCATCTAAAATGATAAAGAACATGTTGATAGAAGATGTTGGTGCACGTATGAAACCCTCTTTAATCACATTATATCTAGAATGCAGCTTATCCCTGTTTGAAGTTCATTATGTTGTTGCTACCTGAGATCAACAAGACATCCCGTCTATTAGCCAGCCAGGATGAAAACACAGCCATGGGAAAACCCTTTAAATGACCAAACCCTGGCCACTCTTGTTTCAAAGATCAGGACGTAATGATCTAACTAACTCAACATAAAACTCTAACTGAAAAACTCACAGGGTGCAAGGGGACTCTAAGGGGACACTAAGGGGATTGTGTGTGTCGGTACATGGGGGTAAAATTATGGAATAGACTGGCACAGGGGCTGAAGCAATGTTCAAACGTTATGCAATTTGAAAATATGTACAAAACCATAATATTCACCAGGTACAGGGTTGCAGAGAGGATGCACTTTGTTTTTCTTTTTCAGGATTTTTTTTACTGATAACAATTGGAAAAATAAAGTACATTATTTAATATATAGACATTAAAGTACTATTGAATCATATTTATTTGCATGTTTTTTTGCCCATTCCTTTTCGAATAATTCTGATTTGATATGAAAATTTTGTTCAATAAATTTTTTTCAATCAATTAATCAGGACGTCATGGTTGTGTTGTCAACTTCTTGTAGGCAATTTATGCTTCAGAGAATTATCTTAAGACAAACATGTCTTATCCAGGGCAAAAAACAACAACAAATGACATCCCTTGCTACCTAAGGGATGATAATTAGACATCTATTAAAAAAAAGAAAAGAAATTATGCCACTGTTGTCCGAGAAATTCTGTGGATGGAAAATCTGAATTCACAATCTGCTTTTCAAATTAAATTGTCTGTAGGCAATATTTTTGCCAAAGAGAATGAATGATAGGTATGTTGCTGCAGACACAGGAGAAGTTTTTTTTTTTTTGCCTTGGAGCACAACCAGCTCTGTGGTAATCTGGCTGTTTATTCATGAGGGTTAGAGAGTGAAGAGCGCCTTGACTCTGTAAACAATCAGCTCTCACAATCACATCATTTATATTCATCTATTTGTGGTTTTCATGCGATCTGCCAAATAGCAGATCTGTTGCTTGTTTTCTTTAGTTGTTTAGTTTTTATTTATCTGTATTTGCTTCGATTTGTTTTCTTATTTTGCCTCATTGCATCAATTTTTTATCATCAATACACTTCAAGAGAGAATCAAATTCAAAGTGAGATGCATTTTGTTGATTCACTGCAACAGAATACCAATCATTGCTTGTTACTGACTCAACTCTCTGAATTAATAGGGAAAAGTGATTGTGAAATGTACTGAACAAATCCAGCTGTTTGAGATGGAGCCTCCGCTGAAAGTCTGGCAAGATTTAGCAACTTCGGATACAGCACAGATTTTGTAAGGAGGACAAGTGTCTGGAAGAGCAGACCGCAGTTTTATAGATTTGCTGCTTTCTCCCAGAGGGACAAGAGGAATTTTATTAGACTCATTAAATTAAAGATGACACAAGAGCTCAAATAGCTGTCATTACAAACAGCATGAACTTTGCTCAACACTATGTGAGCAGAGCTATAAAACTTTCAATTTCACTGAATTATTTACAGATTTCTATATACTCAATCCTGCAGCCCAGAACTAAGTATGTGAGAGATAAAAAATGAGTTGATTAAGATTAACAACATGGTATTTCTGAGGAAAAAACGTCATGTTTAAAGCATCAGACCTCAGGAAAACAAAACTTTAAAACCACGGCTTCTAGGTGAAGTGAAGGATCAACTTGGCAGAAAGAAAGCAAATACGTATGTGCAGGGGATTTAATAGGCAGACACATTAGCTGACTCACTACTGACTTCTGGAAGTCTGGCGTATCCCAGAATCCTTTGGCTCACCCTTGTAGGAGCTGGATGAAACGAGAAGACACTTTAAAAGCTTTTCACGTAGGCCTACCAAGGAGGTTGTCAAAGAGTCTCTCCTCATCTCTTAATACTAAAGACTGTTATCTGCTAGCAAAGGAGGATGATGAACAATGAAACTATGTTGCTAAAGAAAACAAGATAATATTAATATAAAGATGGAACAATAGCCTCATGTTTAGATTGGATGACGGGAAGAGCAACTCTCAGCTGTGTGCAAACTGATAGTGCCACTTCACTTTAGCATTGGTCAATGCTGGGTTAGCTTCCCCTCTAGAACTAATATATATAAACACCACTATTAAGTGAAAGCTGTACACTCAAATTCTAACCCTGTTAGGATGTAAAATGATAATCATCGCTGTATCACCTGGATCATTACACTGAAAGAATCCCTTCAGCTAAGCTAACTAAGCTAACATTAGAGCTAGCTTAACTCAGGGCCTCTTTTAATTCCTTTGCCTGTTTCAAAGTGTAAATTTTTAACTTTAACAACTAAATTTATTTTATTTAATGTATTTTTTAATGTCCTGAACTATAAATTCAAAGAGAAATACAGCCTTGAATTCTGTAAATCTCCCACATGAACCGCAAACTTTTGCTTGCTCTCCAAACCATCTGCTAGCAGTGATCTGCTCTTCACGGCTGCTTTGAAAACAATTGCTAGTTATAGCCAAGGAATATGATAAAGACAACAAGAAATTTTTGTTTTAGGAGCATAAATATGTGATTGTATTGTTCCAGTCCACTAAATAGAGTTTTAACAGATACTAAAAATGCATTTCAGGTGGTATGAGAGGCATTTCCAATACTAGCATAAGTATTTCAACAACTCTGCTGACATGATTTTGGTTAGATATCTGAATTTCAGGGGAAAGGGCTAATAGAAGTATTTCTATGAGGCATAAATAATTATCAAAAAAATGTTGCATATTGGTTTTAAATGACAAAAAAAAGTTTCTTTCAGACTGCTCGTTCTCTTTCTGTCCCTATGCTTTCTCCTAAATGTAGCTCTCCACTAGCTGATCACTAACTCTAACCCACCAGGCATCGCAGGCGCCACCACTTTCTGCTGCTCTGAAAACCTTAATTGAAAGAGCAGAAGTGTTTTTAACTGTGTGCTGCTGTTTTATCAAAAGAGGTAAACCAAGACAGTATTGCCCTGTCTAGATAGTCTGCCACAGTTTTCTGTCTCAGTGATAAAGTGTCTAAGGAGAAGGCTGATTTCCATCTTGGATGGCTGTGCTGGCTGTGAGGGCTATTCTGTCTTGGCAGAACAGCACATGGCCTCCCTACGTCTAGACGCCTCATGTAAACAAGGCTTAATGATCCCAGTGGTGGAGCTCCGACTAGAGAGAGGTTTGCCTTAGCCAGACATCGCAAGAGCAGTGCATGTCTTTTTCACAGGCTCCCTGCACTCCAGGCTTTTATTTGAAAAATGAAAAACAGCCCTGTTCACCAATAAGAGGTGTTTAGATATTGTATTTTTCTTTGATTGTGACCAAGTACCCCAACAACTTACTCACTGATTTTATTGCACATTTGCACATTGAAGGAAAGTATCACATATTGCCACCACACTTTACTTTTTCAAAAAGAATTAACCTGTAACCAGCAGTTTTTTGGGGGTGAAGTTCACTGGTTTTGGTATTGGTCTAGTGCACTGAGCCCTATTCAATTTCAAGAGAGCCCAAAAGTCTTTGAAGCAGGTAACTCTTACAAATGAGCTTTAATCATATTTTGGGAATGGGGTTTATTTGTTTTGGAAGGATTGGTGCATTGACAGGCATACTTGCCTATGCCTGAGTTTTACTAATAACTGTCATAATACTGGAACTGTATCAATACAGTTCTATCTATCTATCTATCTATCTATCTATCTATCTATCTATCTATCTATCTATCTATCTATCTATCTATCTGTCGATCTGTCTAAATGAAACTTGGAGATACCTGTGGAACTTTTGTTCATGTTACTACTTAAGCAATATCGCAGGCTATTACTGAAACCATTCAGCTATCTGTCCATCAATTTTTACATGAAACAGTTTGTACCTTTGGGATTTTGTGTCATGTAACTGGTTAAGCAGCAACTTGACCTGTGACATTTCTCCCACCAAAGAAAGCAATGCAAAGTAAAGTAGTCCCACTGACTGTGAAAACTGCCCCATGTGTGATCACAGGGGTAGTAAAGGTTTGGATATGGCTCATAAATGCCTGAGTGACCCTACTGTGGGGGTTTGAGCATAAATCACACCTCTGACTCTCCTGGTAGGACCCGGGTTGTTCTGTTACAGCATCAAGCATACCAGGGCACTTGGCCTTTGACACTGGGGAAGTTAGACATCATGGGCGGCAAGTACTCTGACATACAAGTTGGGGAACTGCTTGTTAACATTTCCTCCTTAAATAATACAAATTTGGCTATGACATAAGAAATGCAATGAATGACAGAGTAAGAAAAAAACAACAACATTGATTGTATTACTATTGATGTATTTTTAAAAAAATTACCATGCTATACTTTTCAGACAGACTTAATATTCACTATTTCTGACTAGCATTAACCCATGAAAATCTGTGGGGGTAAAGAAAGCACAAACTTGTCAAACCTTGAATAAGAAATTTGAGCCCTGTTCCATTACAGTCAGACCTGAATCTCTTTGAAGCAGCTAACTCAGTGAACTGTGGTTTTATCACATGCCTCAACTAGTCCTATGGCACATTCATCACTTCCCTGGGTCTCACTCTTGGGCAGTTTGATTCCATATGGACTAAAAAGTTATCCTGCAATGTCAAACTCGCGCTCATCCTTATTGTACAGTAATCCCAATCCTTAGCTTTATTCGAATGCCCTAATTAAAAGTCGACACTGTAAACAGGCAGTTTCACGCAGAAAGGTACCTTACCTTGGCCAAGGAGAACTCCGAACAGAGAGCAGAGAAGCACCACAAACGGACCCATTGGAGCAAGGTAAATTCAAACAGAGATTAAACAAACAACCCTCGAAAGTTTTGAGCGTCTTGGTGTCAGTTATTCTGCAGGATAAGCGACTTAATCGTAGAGCTCCTTTAAAAACAGTCCGAGGCACAGAGGTGGATGTGATGGAGTTTGGTGAGTCGTGGTTGCTGCGTGACTGGAAGAATGAGCGTCTAATTATGGCACTGTGAGGGGCGGGCTGGGCCACAGACACCGACCATTTACTGCTAATCAAATCACATTGATTTTTCCATCATTAACTCTAAATGAAAGTGTTTAATCACGTGAGCGTTTGCACTTTTATATATTTTAAAATAAACTTTACCTGAAATATAAAGTTGCCCTGATAGATTAAAAGTCTTTATACACCCGAAATAAGCCATGCATTAATATATTCTTATAATTCTGAGAGGAATGTTAACACAGAGCCCTGTCCATCTCAAATATCTCATAAGATTGATTCATTTATGCATGTTGGACAGCATTAGACCTGAAATATTACTTTGGGAGATGTGGGCTGCCATATTTTTATTGCCTGGCTGCAGGAGAAATTTAAAGTGTCTTCAGGCTACTGTGCTGCAAGGTATGTGTGCACACATGGAAATTGTCTTCCCATCAATGGCAGAGCAGACTTTGTCTGTGACTAATGACTGTGCTGATTACTCAACATCTGGAGACAGTTTTGGGGTATTTTAAAAATCTGTGGTGGCTATGTCCAGATTTTAAGTTTTAAAACTTTTAGGGGGAAATGAGGGGAATCAGAATATCAGTATCATCACTGTTAATATCTACAAGTATGGGTGTCACTGCAACCTTTGTGCATGCTTAAACTTGAGTGTCTTTGTGCTGTTGCATCCTCCATAATATCTCTGTTTGATATGATATCCAGTATTTAAGGCCCCTACAGGCTTTCTACTGAGCCTGTTTCTCTCACCAGTTACTAAAATTCCCAGCTGTACCAAAGAAAATGAGACATTTTCCTGCCAAGTTAATGAATTAAAGCTTTTGTATCAGTGCCACAGATGTGGGCTCACCATCAGCCAAAGTGATCATGGACTGTGAGAGGGAGCTGGGTATAAACAAGCCTCAGACACACGAGTCTACCAGAGTTGGCAAGGAGCTACAGAAATAATTGCTAGACTGCATTATAAACATTTTGTACCAACTAAGGCCCTCTGCAAATTCAATCAGTCTGCTGACTCTGGGCATGGTGACAGAGAGAGGTTAAATGATCGTCTAATCAGAGCCATATGTCTCCACCACCAGTCTAGCCGGTCTAGAAACATCACCAAAGACTTGATATCAGCACACCACAGGCATACATGGCAGACCACAAGTATACGACTGTTATAAATGGTTGACTGGTCTGTTTTAGTGTGACGAGTCTCATCTCAATCCTTGTGTTCCTCAGTTCACCACAGTCTGCACTTTCTGCTGGTAATTACACTCTTTTTTACAGTCTTCCTGAAAGACCGCATATTAATTGACCATGCCAGTGTTTTGGATGTTTCAGCCCATTAAAATGCATGATTTACATTTATAGATGTTTGTTGTACCTTTCAGACAGTCATTTAACTCCAATATCTACATGCTGTAACACTGCTATTGCAGCACTGAACTAGAGCAGAGAAACTGGGGATTTGAGTTTAAACTTCATGTCCTTTAACTTTCTTATTGTGACACTTTTTCAATCAAAGTGTTCAAATCATTTTGTTCCAGTTAAATGTATGTTTAGCATCACACTCAAGTGTAAAAATGAGAACATTCACTTGAAGAGACGGTGCATCAAATTAAAGAATAGCTTGTTTTTCTCTTTGCTTTGAAAATGCATGGTAAGGCATTTAAGTTTGTTTAAATCAATCTGCACTTTAGCCTATTTCAAGAAAGTTTACTCCTGATGAAATCAAAAGCAGACATGTTTGTTGAAATGGATTTACTCTGAGATCCAACTTTATCAGGCTTTCAGCAAGTTGGTAACAATGCTTTGTGAAAATGAATAAACCTTGAAAGGTAAAGCTCTGCGGCATAGTTTGATAAGTTATGTGTAGAGTATGAAAAGGGAAATACAGAATGTTAAATTATCCTAAAAACACATCTAACTTTACAAGACCTCTGGGTTCCAGCTGTATCTATCACAGCACTTCCTGCAGGCCTCTAATAGTTGAGGATGTGTCTCCCTCCTTTGTAGTGTTATCACATTAACAGAGACCTTCCCGTTGTGGTTGATCTGTTTCTTATCTTATCTTTGCCACAGTGTACTGCTGGAGAGAGATAACAGACATTTACAGGCAATAAAATATAGAAAGCCTCAAATGAGAGCTAAATCAGTGCTACTCTGACTATCTCAGAGTGCAGTGCACACCTGAACTATTAAGAAATGTGCAGCCCTCCTCTTTCCTCCACTGAATTCACCTCCAGGCTTTAATAAGAACCAGCAGCACCCTGCTGAACCCCTCACTCACAGGTAGAGGAAATTGGAGTGGCCGAGGTCACTTTCAAACAGTGTTAATCTTGTTGTTGGGGGTGAAGTACAGTTCCTTTGAAGCTTAACAAAGCTTGTCCTGCCATGTCTGTGTCAATCAGCAGGGGGCCACTAACACAGCAGGGTGGTCAGCACGGCGGCACGGAGGGACCCAAAGGACATGTTCACAGTCGGGAAACAACTGGGGAAACTTGTTTAGGGAGGGTTGAGTGGGGTTGCTTCACCAATATTTAAAGCTCCTGTGAGCAGGTTTTCAGTGGTTATTAAACAGATCAATACTGATGTCTCTGTCTGACCAGTGAAAGTAAATGATTTCATCAGTGACAAAACTCATATCTATACATTACTATCACTCATTCCTGAAACTGCTGTCGTTAGGAAGGTGTGACACTGATTAATAGTGTTTGTTCTTCAAGAAAAAAATATCTTGGGGTAACAGCAGGATGATATATATATATTTTTTTGCAAAGAAGTAAAATCTGAAATTAAAGAACACAGAACAAAATCAGCAAAGGAAGAGGAGGAACTTCTTGGTCCACAGGGGGGCGCCACATTGACTCAAACAGGGAGTTCCTCATAAGAGCTTTGGTTTGTGATGTCACTAACAGGATTGTACTAAAACACACGTACATTTCAACAAAATTAAGAGGTAAAAGATGCATTATAAATAATCACTGGACAGAAACAAATTTTAATGTACCTTATAAACATCTGGAAGTTTACTGCCAGGCTGAATTTTGATTCTGGCTCTCAGGCTTAAAAAATAAAAGTAGAAAACACTGAAATTAATATCTCAGGGAAAGAAGTCTCCTTGAACATTGTGGAATATTTTATCTTGAAATTAACATACATGAACATTTAACTATAAAACATTACATCCAAACATCTTCAATATGTTCAAATGAGTTGAAATAGCACATTTTAAATACTTAGTAGTGTTATCACACAGCTTTGGTTCTTTTGTTTGCATTTTACTGAGTCCAAAAAAGATCTAATACCAAAACTCTCTACATAAGAAAATTAAATAAATAAATATTTAACACACAAAGCGATGCAGACTTGTGACTTGGTAAGAAAGTACTGATAATGACTGACAGTAAAACAAAACAAAACAAAACACTTTCCAGTTAGTTTTACCCTGTAAACATGTAGAGAAGCAGCATGAATTCAAATTCAACATTCAGCCAGAGACTTAAATTATTTTTCTAATTTCTTTGCTTGCATTTTAATTTAATCATTAAACATACTCTTAGACCCTGTTGTGACACCTGAAGCTAACATTTATATTTAATGTTTCATTTAAACTTTAACAAACCACACATTAGCATGGGCCAGCAGTGTAGCCAGTGTGACAATAAAGACTTTGCTTTATTTAACTCCCTCCTCTCAGCAGCTTGGTGTATCCTGGAAGTCTGAGCATGTGTGCTGGCGCTTTGCAGGGCGTGGTTCATTATCAAGACTTAAGAGCTGAGAGTCAGAAGGGGCAGCAGAAATCATCTCCTGCTTGATTACTGGAAACGTCTGATCCGGAAAGGCAGTTTTGAGATGCTCTTCAAACAGATCTTTGAGCTTCATGCTTGCTCCGATAATCTCTGAGTCAGCCTCCTGTGGATAAATGAAAGGAATGACGGGAAAACACATTCTATTACAAGCTGTGAAGAAATGTAAAACAGCAGAAAGGAATACTTTTGTTTTTTCTACAGTACCTCACTTTTACAGTTGCCAAGAACAAGTCGAATGTCTGATACAAACTCTGCAGGGCTTTGGTAGCTCTCACTCTGTTTAGCCTCCAGTCGCTTTTTTACAGTGTTCATCTTCACCGGTCCCCTGATAGTCAGCTCTTCATTAGCAAATAGCTACAGTATTTGGAGAGGGAAAGACAAAAACCACTTGAAACTTCACAGGAAGATGCTGCAGTAAATTGAGATGAATATTTCACATAGCTCATGCATGCATTTGCACAAGATATTATTAAATGTGTAAGGAGTGTAATCTCTCATTGTTAATGTCCATGGGCTTTTTGTAATCACAAACACATCTATAAATACAGTGTCTTGTTAAAGTTGCTCTGCCTCTGAGATATATATTTGTTGTTTTCACTGATAAACTGCATGGTCCACATTATTAAAACGTAAGTTATAGAGACATAATGCGACATTAATCTTGTTAACTTTTTGTTTGGAGTCAGTCATGCTTCCAAACTCACCGTGGGGGATGCAGACTTTATAAAGCCTGAACTCAGGTCACTGCAAAACAAGAGCAGCAACAGCCTCTCGCACTTCTGCAGCAACAGAAAAAACACTTGCATATCAGTGTAACATTTCCACACACCAAAAACGTTAAGCACTATCACATGATGACATAAAGTTAGTTTCAAAATTATACAAAACCTCAGATTTCTACATTTTAAATCATTAAATATTCCGTCGAGTACACAAGTGACTTGCTGTTTTCAGTCAACTCGTGATGTTGATGCAGCGGCAGAACAGTGGTTGTGTTCAGGATCTGATTCTTCTCACCCCTCAGTGAGTATCCTTACATGCAGAAATTGTGAAATCATGAGATAATATCTGTAATCCCCTAAAGCTGGAGCCTGTGGGTGAATGCAGGGAAGGTGGTGGGGCTGACAGTCTAAGCACAACAAAGCAAAGCAGAGGCAAAGACTGGAAAACCTGCAGCTTTAACAACCTGCTCATTGTGAGCATTGTGAGGAACTAGATCTCAAGCGTTGCCTGATTTGTCTAATTTTTGATGTCGTTCTGCGCTAAGATAGTGCAGAATGACATCTGCAGCAATCAGCTACTCATGACTATTTAAAACAGCATGTCAAGGTTTGTGTTGCACTTAAATCAGTGCAAAAGGGAATGCACTAAAGGGCTTCTCTCTGACCTGAAGCAGAGCACAACAAACTCTTTACACAAGAATAAAGAGGGGAGAGATCATTGATCATGGATGGCAAGATAATAATAAAGTCAAAAGGTCTGTTATGCTGGGGCAGCCATAAAGATATATGAAGCTAGAACTCTGTCCAATAAAGAAGCTGGAGGAGGAGGCTGTAATACATGCAAACTATTGCAAGCATCTGCGAAAAAAGCTCTAGTCAGCTTTAAACAAGGGTCACAGACTGTATTTGAGCAGGCCTATTGACATATTTGCAATCCAAAAGACTGATATGAAGGATTTCAGGATGCATCATCCTCAAACAATCAATCAAGCAATTATAATGACATTATATGTGTTAAAGCCCAGCTGGGGAATGTTTTCAACTGCCTTGCTACAATAGGAGGGATTGTTTATCTATCTTTTACCAGCTTAAAAAGAGCTGGAGCTGTCTGGCTGACTGAGCAATGTTTAAAATTCATCCCGACTTTGTGCCTGTCTACCAATCTCAATGTATAATTACCAAAATACGTTTTATTTGTTGCGACAAATTAATTCTTTTCATTGATTTAAAAAATGAATACTGACTCGTTTGTCCATGGGGGAAAATCCTCCCTCAGGATCAGGTTCTGTCTTCACTGTTTTGGCTCCAGGTTTGCTTTCATGCTCCATCCCAGGCAACAGATCAAGACAGAGAGAGCAACGCCAATCCCCACTGGAAAAAGACAGACCAGACAAAATAAATTTCTGTTAAAGCCAGTAAGTGGGAATATTTATTATCGATAGTAAGACACTGCTGTCAGGTCTAAACCTCACACCTCCAAAATGTGAAAACAGCTTGTTAAAAACTCATTATTACACTGTTGGAGGGTCTTTTTCATCCCATGAAGGACCGTAATTCTTTAATGTTGGTATACACTTAAAAATTAGCAATAACGTGAGTTAATGGATTTCCATCTTAGACCAGTATTGGATAAATTTCCTCTGACCGAGCTTGCCTGGGAGATTTGGGGAGTGCTGGAACATGGCATGAAAGGTGGAACAGCTTGGGACACTTTTTGCAGCGCAGCAGCTTTCCCCCAGCCCGACACACAGCACACACAACTTCATTAGAGGCTCCTAGTGGGGCTTGGTGTGGGTCTGCCTGCTGTTCTCCGCCCAGTGAAGGGATGTGATTTGGAGCATTGGGCTTACTCTGCTCCCTAAGGTTGTTTGGGCTGTGGAGTTTGTCGTTGGTGCTTTGAGGGGTTAGGACTTTCTTCAGCTTGCCTTGGGCACAGATTTGGGGTTGGTCACCTGTGCTGTCAGGGAGGCTGGCTTGGTTTGGATGCACCTGAAATCCAAAAACAAAAAGAAAACATCACTCTGTAAATATTCTGATCATTAAACCTGCTATGAGGAGTTTTTAACTGATAAAAAAACAATGCCTTCAGTCATCAGTTATTGTTACTCAGACTTTATGCAGAATTTTCCAGCTAGCCCTAGGAAAAGTCTGGGTGAAGACGGGGTGGGGGGATGGGTGGGCATTGTGGGTATTGATAATAATGCTCAATGTTCACACTGAGCAGAATTTTGCTGCCCAACATGTTCATGGAAGTCTCCTCCTGCTGCATGTGCTACCTGAATCCTCAAAACTCAAAACAGTATTTTAGGTAGTAATTTAGCATTTTTCCAGTGTCTAAAAATGTGATCTTAGTGCACCATTCTTCATAAAAGCATGTACCAAATTAAATCTAAAGTACAGATGGAATTTTATTTACTTGTATTAATATTTTATTGTCTCCTTACATAGCTACTGTCATCATCTGGCTCATCTTTAATGACTATTATGGGCCCTGGTGAGGACCTTCGTCTTTTCTTGGTAGCTGATCCCACTGCTCCACTGGCCTGGTGTGTTTCTGGAGGTTTCCAGGAAAGAGACCTGGTGGACAAACACAGGAGAGAAGGAAATGACATGAAGGGACTGAGGGTCCTTCGAGTACAGTACCATTCAAAGCAGCAGAATAATCAGACATACGGAAAGAGAGGGAGAGTCTCTGCTTTTGTGTGTGAGTGTGCATGCACAGCTGTGTCTCACCCTGGTTTTTCCTCCTGAGATACAGTTGCGTACACCAGTGGATATTGCTGTCCTTGCACTTCTGAGAATTAAAATCCTTGATCAAAAATACAGCAAACCATATAATCTGCATAATGAAAAAGACAAATTGTACAGACCATTTCTGTGTGGTAAAGGTGGCAGCAGGCTCTGAGGATAGTTTGTGTTAAGCACACACACATGACCACCTGAATCTTTCCTCCTATACACATATGTAGGCTCAATCTAAACACAGAAACACATGATGTTTAACAAGTTAAAAAATACAGTGGGGGAAATAAGTATTTGATCCCCTGCTGAATTTGTAAGTTTGCCCACTGCCCTGGGAAATTAACACACTCTAAGTTTTTATGGTTGTTTACTGGTTATAAGTATAGACAGAATATCAGTTGAAAATGCATAAAAACACAGTATAAAAGTTATAAATTGTTGTGCATTTTATCATGTGAAAAAGTATATTAGTATCAGCAGGGGATCAAATACTTATTTCCCCCACTGTATATCAGTGGAAAAGACCTAAAGGTGCAGTCACTTGCCGAGTGCCTGGATTGAGATGAACTGACGCCACCACTGGTGGACACAGGTGATATGTGGTTGTACAGAGGTGAAGAGGAGAACATGTCCACAGGTTTGGACTGATAACTGGGGCTACTTCCCATCACCCTCAAAGGCTTCAAATAGAAAAGAGAGAGAGAGAGAGAGAGATTAAATAGAAAATGAAGCAATCATTTTCATGTACATTCTGGTCATCTCCTCCATCCATGTAAGGATGGAAATGGAGATGAAAGGGAGCCCTGATGATGGCTATGTGGGTCGATGCCTTCTGAAAACAACCAGAGCAGAGCCATTAAAATGTAAACAAATCTCTGGAAATCAAGGGTGAACTTTTATGGTGGTCTATTGTAGCTTTACTCTGCAAGTCTTTAGATTATGAAATGAGCAAGAAATAAGCATTTCTCAAACACATTTTATACCAAAATATTTCAACAAATAATTCTAACGTCTGAATTTGTCATTAGATTTACACAGGATGATAAGGAGACTTTAAGTTTTTTAACTTAAAATAGGACACAGAGGTAGAATGCAGTTTCAAACTATAAGTAATAACTTTAAGAGATGTGACAGTAACTGACAAAGAAACAAGGGTGGCTAACATGAGCAGAGCTAGCACCATCAGCCTCCAGTACTCCCTACAGGTCAACATCTGTATGCAGATGTCAGTGTAGCCAAACACAGCTAACATACAACTTTATCTCAATTTTCTAGATCAAAATAACACCAAACTGTGCACCACCACAAGATATCATCCACTATTATTGCTTATTTACATCCGTGTAGTAGAGCATAATCATAACAGCAGCAGTTGTTAAAAGGAGCTACATCCCCAGCTAGTGGCAGGTAGCTGCACTATGGTGCACACCAACCACATCTCAAAAATGGACAACTTTAGAAACAACAGACTTCAGAACTGAATTTGGATAGTCTGGTTTTGGTATTGCAGCTCCAATTGAGTGGAAAAACTTTCAAATGACAGCTGAACTACTTTAAGAATTACTTGGAATTGCTATAAAATGTGAAAACATTTAAAGAGGTTTGTTTGCGAGAATGAGTGTTGTAGTATATGTATAACCATTTTAACTGTATTTTCTGTTCTGTTTTAAATGTAATGGTACAGGGCAACCTCAAAAACAGACCTCAGTCACACTAGGTCTTCATAGCTAATAAAAAAAGGATCAATGAAAAATAAAGTAAATTCATGAAGTCCAGATATTTATATACATTTTATGTTTCATGAAGACACTTAGTATAAAATTTCAGAAAGAATTTAGGCCTGAAGACTAAACACTTCTTGAAGAATACAGCTGTGCCTGTTTTTCTTTTTTTACAGATACTCCACTAATTTTAATTTTTCAGTCCTTATCCTGAGGATGTTATGATCCCTGAAAAAACTTATCCAAACATCATTAATCCAGTGGAATTAATTTTTCTTTTAATTTCCCCAGCGACGCACTAACATTACATCAAAACAGTAGACTTTCTGTGCACCTTATTCAACGAATAAAGGAAAGATAACCATCAAAAACTGACTGACGCATTTTCAAAGCAGTCTTATGACAAAAAAGACCTTTGGAGTGTCATTGTTTAATATTAAAATATACAAACACACAGATTTTTCCTTCATAAAAGAGGGCACTTGAGACTGTGTTACGCAATGATAACAGCTTGTTCTCATCAGTGTGACACAACTAATGTGTACACTTCACATGCCAGTATTGTCCTGAGAAAGAGCCTGTACTTCAGACCTGAAACCAAAACACCAGAAGAACTAGACTAAACAACTGATGAAATGATATCTTGTGGAATTGTTTAACCGTGCTGTCACGTGTTGGCTCCTGCTGCTCTGCAGATTTCGTTCCTTTATTTTCTGATTTTGAGTCCTCAGTTTGTCTAAGATTAAAATCTGTCTTGACAAGTAAAGACACAAATTGCCCTGGATGTGAAGGCTGTCAGCTCTATTTAGGACAATGCCATCTGCTGTCGGTGCATGTTAAGAGGCCTTGTCAGCCACAAGGACATGAGTGCACATGCACACTCACACAGAAACACACACTAACCTGGGGTGTAAACCCAGGGCTCGGTAAGCTGCTAGTTGGGCTGATGTGGTTATGGGCAGGCACCATAAACCTGCGTCCTGTTTGGGGCTGAATACTGTGGGAGGGAGAGCCTCTGTGAAGGGGCCCTGGGGTGGTTCTCTGCAGACGAACGCTCTGGTACCACGTCCAGGGAGGAGGAGGTGGTTGGGGCTGCCAGTGGGCCTGCGGGTTCAGCTTGTCCACCTGCATTTGGAGCTGAGCCAGAGTGCTATGGAGACCTCCCAGGGCAAAGCTGTGGGGTGAGCCTGAGGGGTTCTGCCTAGGGTGGGAGAGCTGGTGAGGGAGACCTTGAAATCCACCAAGCTGGTGGCCTGGCACACTCTCCACCACTAAAGACCCTGAGGAAATATACAGACAGAGACTGGATGAGCATATTAAGTGAGGGTTACAGATAAACAATAAAGACTACTTTTCTCCAGAGAGCTGTGGGAGAGATCAGGTTTGAACAAAAGTACGGTACAAAGTTTGAGAGGAAAAGAAAACAATCTCATAAGGATGCATTTAATGCTAATTATCTCATTACTATCTATTTTAAGCTCTTATTTGCTACATTTCCCAGAATTTTGAGCCACTGACAAGCTCTGCACCATTTGACATATTTTAAACTTTACACCAATTTGTTATCCTTCCAATTTGAAGAGGTTGGTTTTTGTCTGTCTGCTGTGATTTCTGGCAACAATTCTATTTTAATCCATAAAACTTTTTCCGACAGTGACGATCTGTAATCACTCAACATTTAAACTGAATCAGGCCATTCATATAGGAGCAATAATCATGACAGATATCCTGCAACTGATGGAACTGGACACAGAAATTATAGTTTCAAAGATTTAAAGTGAAGTTTCAACTTGACAATAACCATGTCAAGTCAAAAACTATCAAACTAGAAAATGCATAAAAGACATTTAGAAACCCATTTTTAGGATTTCTTTATAGCTTCCAGAGCAGGGAAATATGCTCGTCTTACCCAGATCAACATTTGAGGCCCAGTAAGAAGCTCGACACTGGAAGCGTGCAGTGCTCTGTGGTACAAACGAGGTACTACATTTTGCCTGCAGTAGGTTTCCAATCTGAAACAGAATCTGCAACAGACGGGTTGGTTTTAATAATTTTCAGAGAAGGTCTTGAGTGTGTTACCAAAAAAGCACATGTTCCAATTCATCACATCCAAATGCACCACTTTAAAACAGTTTTCAGAGCTGAGCCGAGCTTCATGTTAAAAACAACTGTGATGAAATACCTTGGAGTGAATCACTGCATCGACAACCAGACCTTACCAAACGTTTACAGTACAAAAGTGGCGTGCCCCCACTCCTGGCTGTGGCCCATTTGATAAATTTGATGACGTGATCCAGGTGTCTGGACAGATAGCCAATGTCCTCTTGTTGTTTTCGCAGGACGCTCTCATGATCCTTTGTTACAGTCTGGAAAACATGAATAAGTGAACATCTGCAGTGTTTAAACAGCTTGAGGGGATGCGTTCAAGGCCTCGGGGTAAAACAGTCAACAGAGATTGCAAGATGGGGATGTTCTTCTGGAATCAGGTCTATAGCATGTGGGGAAAGTGATACATTATTATAACAATGTTTCTTACATTAACCAAGTTTTCTGTCATACCTCAAGCTGATTAATTAGCATCTTGCCCTTTTTGTTTATCTCCATAATCAAAGCGCAGATGGACTTCTTTATTTCGTTATGAACGGACGAGTGGTTCTGATCAACCTGAAGGAGACTGAAAAGCAGAAACTGAATCATCAGTAGCTCAAAAATGATCAGCAAAATAAGTACAACCCGGTGTTCCTTATTTATACAGTAATATCTAAGGACCACATGGAAAAGGCAGCTGATCAAAATATACTTGTACATGAAGCAAGAACATAAAGAAAGACACTCATGTTTCCTGTTAGAATCACATACCCAGTGTTGATGGAGTTTGACACCTCCTCAATCACTTTCTTTTTCTCCTGCAGCTGCTGGGTCAAGGTCTCCATGTGCTGTCTGTGGTTGCTGTAAGCATCTTCAAGGAACTGGTAACTAACCAAAGGGAGACATTTAGTCAGTGATAACTACATAAAAGTTGTATGCCTATTTCATCCTTAAACTGGCAGGACACTTTCAATATCAAAATATGTCTTCAATCAAATGTCACTTACATGTGAGAGACATTCACTGGATCACAGTGTGGGGTATATAGGAGCTGCAATGTCTGCACATGATGTATATGTGATATGATGTAGCTGTACTCGATGATGATGTTGTTAACTGTAAACTGTACTTGTGGTCCTTGTGCTTGGCCAGTTGGCAGTCCCGGCAGGTTAGCAGGTCACAGGTCTCACAGAACAGCTTCAGTGGTTCTTGTTTGTGGATGTCACAGAACATTGGCCTCAGACTCGACCCACCAAGGGAATCTTAAAATAAAACAAAATTTGTCATTTGGGGTAAAAGACAGTAGCTGATCTGTGTCTTGTTTGGAGATTTTAAGCAAAAAAAATTATTAAATTGTTATAATAATCTGTGAGGTCACTGAAAGTAACAAACGAAGACCTGCATGTATAAGTCAAGCACAGGGTGTGTTTTGATCCATTGTATATGGATCAAACATGGTTGTTAAGGAGTGATTTCAGTGTTACCTAGTGAAAGCAATGGCTTTTAACATCTGACTTATATCATTTCAAGCATTTAGACAAGCTACTGCTGTTAAAATGTTGTTCATTCTTGGTAAACTACATGTTTTTTATGAGAAACATATAATTTACCACATTTCTGAGACATATGGAGAATTTCTTTATATGTACGAATCATCAATCATCCATTAATAAAGCATTCAAACGCTAAAAGATGCAGGACTAATACACGTTACATTGTAGTCTTATCCCCAGGACTAGATAACCTTGCCTACAATGTCATTACAGGTGTCCTCTCTTTGTTGTTTTACACTAAATACACAGTTTAAAATTCATCTGTTGAATTGAACTGAAAAATACATTCTTAACCCATAGCACAGTGTGACACTACAAACTGGTTATATAATTGCTCTTTCCTTTGCCATGGAAACACACAGGATGCAGATAAACACGTGCAAATAGAGTCACTGGTTTGCATACCCTGCGATACTTCTGTTTTGTGTCTTATAGTGTGGTCTTTGGTGAATTTCACTCTCTGGTGGGCCTCCACACAGGTAGCACACAGGTACTCCACACAGTTCACACAGAACCCATCAGCTTCTGTGTTGTCATCGCAGGTCATACAGAGCTTCAGGTAGATGACATAAGTATCAGAGGGTTAAACATTTAATTAAGATATCATGGGGAAATTCTGTGAGGGAGATCCTCTTTAGTATAAATTAAACTCAACCTTGTCTTGGACATGGGGGACAAAAAACAGAAATTTGTGCATCCTGTCATTAAATTTTCTTTAGATTTAAGTACTGGCTGATCTCCACACCCATCTTGCGGTGTATTCTGTCACCAACCTGGACAGTCCTCTCCATTGTACTGCTGGGAGCCTCCACCCAGTCCTTTACGAAGACGTTATCCATCACATCTACCTCCATACACTCCTGCCTGCACACCGGACAGCGGATTACATTCACTGGAACCACAACAGGAGCACACAGGTTAGCTGCAACCAGGGAACCATTTGTGTTTGCTTCTTGTAAATCGAACCGAGTATGATAAAAAGACATCTTGTATGGATGAAAATGTGACACCCCCCCCCTTTTATCGATCCATGGTCAGTGTTTGTAAACAGTGACTCACGTGGTTTGGTCGCCCTGTCAACCTGAGAGTTTGCTGCTTCTGCCATGGCCAAATTCCTGGAGGGTGGAGGCAAACATTTCTTGCAGAAGGAGTGCAGACAAGGCAGAAGTTTGGGCTCTCGACTGTGAAAGTTAAGACGACAAACAGGACAGGTGTCCAGGTAATCCTGGTCGGTTGTGTCGGACTTTCCCTGGTGTACTTGCATGCTCTCTGCTTCGTTCTCAACGACGATGACAGCAGCATCCGCGGACTCCTGTTCATCCGTGCGTCCCTCCATCTGTACACCTTTGATTTATTTCTCTGAATTTACGTGATATTTCCAGACAAGTGAGCTGGGCAGGCTCAAAAATCTTACACCGAGTATAGCATCTGTACACACCTTCGTACAAACTGGGTTGTGCACGGATCAAAAATTGTACTTACATGTAACCTTTCTTAAAACGATGACATACGGCGGGAACTGTAGCCAAAAGGTTGAAATATCTCCCTAACGCTGTCGCGTGCCACGGATGTTGCTCAAATCTCACCGCTCGCGCTCGTTGCGGAATCAGAGGGGTGGGGTCAAACAGTGCGCGCGTGCTGATTAGATACTCGGAGATTGAAAGCTTAAAAATTTATGAGAAGCAGTTTGTTCCACGAAAACTTATTTCTTGTCTTTTTTTAACCATTTTAATTATTTTTCTCAGTGTTGTAAATATTTGTTTACAGTTATAA
This sequence comes from Labroides dimidiatus, assembly GCA_030710495.1. Taxonomy (NCBI): domain Eukaryota; kingdom Metazoa; phylum Chordata; class Actinopteri; order Labriformes; family Labridae; genus Labroides; species Labroides dimidiatus. Next base: position 16,020,922 of record CM061147.1, read on the forward strand.
TGTCGTGTATTGTTTGGCAGAGTTACAACTGGTTCGTCTGCCTGAAAAACAACTACGACATAGTAAAAGTTAAAATACTCCTATTATTTCTGTGCTTTATATTAAAGCTCCTGTGAGGAGTTTTTATCCGGTGAAGAGACAGACTTACATTAATATTCATGCTTCTGTATGATTTATAAAAGAAAATCAGACCATCAGCTTAAAATTATACAGCTGTTTTTTAATGTCTAAAACCTCTGACCGGTTGATAAACATGACGGCATATGTCCTGAACAAAATCAAAGATATACATTTTACATTGTATTTATTAAATTACATTTATCACATATTTATGATATTATATTATAAAAAGCATCTTCTACAATCCACTTGACTGCTTCATTTTTACCTTTTTTATGATTGAGAAACATTCTAAACCACAATGCACAACAGTCACCCCTGCATACCTGTGTGGGTACAACCATCTGCAATCTTTTTCAGTGAGAAGCCACTATCGTATTTGCAAGCAGGCTAAAGTGCTAAAGTTCAAATTTCATGGTCATGCAATAAATTACCTATAAGCTGTCATTCCACTTGCACAAGCAACTAGAGGGAATTTCAGTTTGCTGGTGTTCACAGACATGAACCTGACTGCACAGAGCCACAATATCCCTCTCAGTGATGGAAACCGGATTCCGCTGATGGGACTTGGCACCTATGGGGACCCCAGAACGGTACAAACCAAAATCTGTGTCTTTTCTGGGTTTGTATGTCAACTATTTTTTCAAAGTTTAAGCTTTAAGGACATGGGTAAACTTTAACAGTTGTTTAAATAATCTCTTAACAGTGAACATGAATGTCAAGTGAAAACAGGTATATATGGACTTACAGCAGAAAAAAACAAACCAAGAAAAAATCTAAACCAGCTAAATTAATATTTACATTTCCTCTGAATCTTTCAACAGACGCCCAGAGGTACAGCACTTGAGTGTGTCAAGCTGGCCATAGATGTGGGTTACAGGCATTTTGATGGGGCTTTGGTGTATTTCAATGAGCATGAAGTGGGTCAAGCTATTAGAGAGAAAATTGCTGAAGGAGTCGTGAAAAGAGAGGACATTTTTTACTGCGGAAAGGTAAAACACTTGTTTTTATCAAGTTCTGAAATTATAATCTTAACTTTCTAGACTTGAACACTTGCAACAGTTTTCCAAAATGACACCCTGTAATGTGTGCTGTCCCCTATGTTATTTTCATTCATTGTTTTATGTAGTTTTGTTATGTCTTCTTCAGCTCTGGAATACCTTCCATCCACCGGAGTTGGTGAGACCGACCCTGGAGAAGACACTAAAAGCCCTGAAACTAGACTATGTGGACCTCTACATTATTGAACTTCCTATGGCTTTCAAGGTGACCACTGAATCCACACCAACATAGCAGCAACAAACTATCTCTTGTCTTCCCACTGCAGCTAACACGGTGTTAGTGTTCAGGTTTGATGATGCTTTCATTGAATCCTGTTAAACAAGATGTTCTGACTGAAGAAATCTGAAATTAAAGAACAGGCATACAAGTAACAGCAACCTGAACCTGTCGTATATTGACCTGTCAAAATTAACCATACTGTTTGAGTTTTTTTTTGTAATGCACTGAATACTTAAAAAGAATCCCAAGTCCCCTAATTTAAGCATTTATCTCCCAGTCATCGACATTTGTTAAATTTACCAAAATGACTGTAGTTTAAGCCACCTGTAGAAAAAACTTTCAACACCATAACATAGCAGGAATAAAGAAATTAAACAATTCTTTAGTTTTAGCACTAAATTGTCAATATTTCCCCCTAATTTCAGCCAGGAACAGATTTTTATCCAAAAGACAAGGATGGAAAATACATCTACCATCACACAGACCTTTGTGCAACATGGGAGGTGAGTTCTGTTGGGTTCAAGATGGAAATTCATGTCTACACTTCTGTTCTTGATGTCAGGTCGACACACTTTTTTACTGTTTCTCAGATGTATATGTAATTTTCTGGGTTATACTGATTCACAGGGTTACATGCAGACTTACATATAACTTCTAATATGAAGCAAATACAAATTAGAAATAAAAATAAGATAAAGTAGCCCTGTAAGTTTTACTTTAAAAAAGAACATCAGACCAATTTTGATGCTGTGAAAACTATCTAACACAGACAAGTGAGGAAATAACAACAGAGTGGCATAGGTGCCAATCTACAGACTTGACAAGGTTAAGAATTTAAAAAACACAAAGTATGACATTAGATTTAAAGCTCCTTTGAGGAACGTCTGCTTTGTGTTTATTTGGAGACATCTGTGAATGTTCCTCTTACCCCTTTGCTGATCTTGTTTTCCACATGTAGGACGTTCATCATACTGCAGTCTTTCAGCAGTCAAATCTGTCACTCATGGAGAACTTAACTGTGGAAAATTTACATAGATACTATTCAAGGAGTGTGTTGTTGATCACTTGTTCTGACAACTGCCCTGTTGCTGTGGTTTTAGACTTAAATACTATGTAGAAAAAATATAGCTTTGTGCAGATGATTTTATTTTACCTTTGTAAGTCATAACGAGGCATTAATACTATAAGTTTCAGCCTATTTCATAACCATCTGAAAACTTCTTACAGGGGCTTTAATTTCTGGTCTGACGAACAACTTGAGTAATTTCAACAAACTCAGCAATATTATAATATAGCAATATTTAGCTACATCTTATCTACACTGAACAACTAGCTAAGGCATCATAATTGTCATCCAGGATTATATAAAGATGAAGAGATGGGTGTGAAAGTATTGAATTATCAACTAGGAAGAAGTTAGTACATGGAGAATGAACCCCCTTCAAAACTGGAGGCAGATGATAGAACAGTTTGAAGAAGGATCAAGGTCATTGTCATAAACAGTCTTTCTGTGTTCAAAGGTCTGGTTTTTCTTTTTTTGCAGTGCTTCATATTTCCCTTCACTATCTCTGTCTGCAAAGATAATCATACTCATTCTTTTCTTCTCAACAGGCTTTAGAGGCTTGCAAAGATGCAGGTCTGGTTAAATCTCTTGGGGTCTCTAACTTTAACCGCAGACAGCTGGAGCTGCTGCTGAATAAACCCGGCCTCAAGCACAAACCTGTGTCTAACCAGGTAACCCGAACTTTCCAGAGATAATGAAGTCATTAACCACAGAAGTAACACTGTCTCTGTGGTACGATACCATCACATTACTCAATCGTGTGGGTCTTACAGAAGTCTAAAACCATTGATTTACAATTTTCACATGATAGTACACAAGATTACTTAAACCTGAAATTATCATGACTCCAACTTAACCGCAATAAATGAATCTCATCACAAAGTACCAAAATACCTCATGGAAAAATCCTTAAACTCAAATGATATTAGCTGGACATGGATATGTCCATTTTAATCTTGTTTAATTCAGAATAGTAGAAGCACAGGGCACTTACTGAGTGTCAGATATCTTTACACTAATAGTTTGTCTTCCTCCGGCTTATCTATAGGTTGAATGCCATCCATATTTCACACAACCAAAGCTCCTGGAGTTCTGTCGCCAGAATGACATAGTGATAGTTGGATACTGCCCAATTGGTTCTTCCAGAGACGCATCCTGGTATGTTAAAAAAAAAAAAAAAAAAAACTTTGTTTAAATTTTTTTTAAAAAAGACATAATTTAGTATGCATGGCACACAACTTTGATGTTTAAATTAATCCAGCCTCAATCTGTTAATGAATTAATGTATGTATGTTACATGATGCTACATCATAATTTTTAATTGCTCATTTTAAAGAGCTTCTGAACAGGCATCATTTTTTTCCATTGTCTCTGGTTCAGGGTGAACTTGAAATGTCCCCCCCTGCTGGAGGATGAGCTCCTTGTAGCCATCGGGAAAAAATACAATAAAAGCAGTGCTCAGGTGGCTCTGCGCTTCAATGTGCAGAGAGGGGTCGTAGTGATTCCCAAGAGCTTCAATGCTGAGAGGATCAAACATAACTTCCAGGTCAGTAAACCGTATCCTTTTACCGTACCATTTTGTGGCTCTGTTGTATAAGATAAATGCTTTTAACAATTAGAGAAGATTTGGTGTAAAAATGCAATTTAATCTAAAAAAAGAACATCATTTGAAGTAATAATGCGAAAAATCTCTTTTTACAGATATTTGATTTTTCCCTCACTGAGGAGGAAATGGAAGGTATTGAAGCACTGAATAAAAATATTCGCTTTGTGGAACTACTGATGTAAGTACAAACTTTAACAGGAGAACAGTTGTTAGTAGAAAGTGTAATCTTATGATAGCCTAGTGGTGTATATGAATAGGATGCACTTTATATGTGAATGCATTCCTTTGCATTTTTTGTTGCACAGTGGAGAAACATATTTACGTTTACCTAACAGGATAAATCATAATCATCCTACTACAAAGTGATAAAAATCACACTTTGTTATTTTCATTCCCCCACACAGGTGGAGTGACCATCCAGAGTACCCATTTCATGATGAATATTGAAAATTTGTCAGTATTCTCACTTTGTGGTCCATTTCCACAAGCAACACTAGAGGGCTCTCGCTCACAGGGAATGAAAACAGCCACTGAATGGACACCACAGGAGGTTTCCTCATCTTGAGATGACAAGGCTCTACTTTGCTATAAGCTTTATTTGTGGGATAAATGTATAAAGGGATGATTGTTTCTTATAACTTGTTTCAGATTAAATATTTCTAATCGTGTTAACTGTATAACTTTTCCATCCACAGTTCTGTGTAAAACAAAATGAAAATATTAATTTCAGACTTTTCTGTAGAGATTTTTTTCATATATATTTTTTACAAACTTTTGTCCACTTTTTAGTGTATTTAATGAAAAAACACTTTTAAACTATATAATACGACCAAAGCATTGTACTATGGTCAAGGTTTAGCTAAAAAGATAACAGAGACATGGAACAACCAAGTTCCAAGGCCAGAACTATAAAAATGACCTCTAAGGTGGAAAGTAAAACAATCTCTGAATTAGAGCGGGTGTTAAATTGTGATAAATTCAAATCACTTCATTTCTTGCTTGGAGGACATGTAACTTCTTTCAAAGTTGAAACTTGAAAATGAATACAGATGTGTTACAATTTCTTAGGTTATTAGTGTTTGAATAGAATATTATACAATATTATTAAATAAAGCTTTTTGTTAAAACCTCCCAGTTCTTTGGACAAACACTTGAAGAAGAGCTATTTCTCAATTCAGTATTTATTCTGGTCACAGGCAAAGTTCACAGCGCTGGTCTCAATAGAATGAGCCCTGATATGCGGGTACACTTTTAACACATTCATCGACAGGTTGAGCTTAATTAAACAATTGGAAGTAAGTGGCCATCATTATGATTGACACTGTTGTCTCGACCCACAGCTGGCGTCAGGTTTCAGAGAGATGTGCTATTCAAGTGTGTGTGTGTGTGTGTGTGTGTGTGTGTGTGTGTGTGTGTGTGTGTGTGTATGTGTGTGTGTGTGTGTGTTGTTTGAGCTTGGTGGAGACTGTAGAAGGTCATTCAGTCAGTGAGGCCTGCAGACAGGAGCTGGAGACAGGGACTATCTGTCTATCAACCGGCTCTACACACATCATTCCTGAGATTGTACGAGAACACAACATGAGACTAGATAAAAGGCTGAGCTAAACCAACTATATAGCAAGACAGTGATAAGCATGAGGGTGATGTTCCAATTCAAATCAGAAATATCCTAACACTTTCACAAATGAAAAATAGACATCCCTGTGACAGGACGTGAGTAAACCACCACTAAACATCTGGATGTGGTGTATTGCAAACATCTTATGATGTAAATGAGTATCACAAGTATTTAAATTAAACTTTTGTTTTCCTGCTGCACAAAAAAATCAGGCTGTGAGGAATTTTGGTATAAGTATCTTATTTTAAGTACTGGAACTTTACATCTCTGTAAAGGTAAATCTCATAGTTCAGCATTGTAATAAAGTTACACACTACACAAAAGCAATAACTGTGAAAATAAACCTTTTGAGTGATAAATTAACCTTGTTTAAATGTCTTTCAAACTTTCACAACACAAGAAATCATTATAGCAAGAAAAAATGTTGCAAAACTTTTTTTTGTATAGTGAGCAGAACTCTTTTTTGTTCATCTACTACAGAAACTGCCCCTTGAGCCAAACATTGGCTGGTAAACTTTAAAAAAAATTAGACAACACTTAAAAAAATTTCCACCAGACTGTTATAAATTGCTGTGGATTGCTCTGAACTCTGTTTTGTTTGGTCAGAGGGGCCAAATGAGTTTTAGCAGTTCAAATCTGTACTCACAGTGTTTACTCACTGTGTAATCTTTGTTTACACACCTTTTACCTTCTGTGCTTTTATGGGAAGTCAAAACATTTTTAACACAAGATTTAGAAAGAGCAGTCCTGTATTGGAATCTTTGGTTTTATGTCAGCCGTTTCATGTGTTATTTCACTGTGTAGAAGACACAACAGTGAAGTTTAAGTTTATGATCTCTTACCTGATAAAGCCTTTGTTGAAACAGGTTTTAATATATGTTAAAAGGTCATACTTGGTCATCTAACTTTGCAGATGCCTGAAAAACGGGATAAAAGTGGAGGAGAATTAATTTCAATTATTCATTATCCAATCAAAACAGAGAACTCAGTCTGATCAACATATTCAATACCGTTTTTTTCTGATTGCTTCAACTTTGCAGGTGATATTTTGATGTTTCTGTTTTTTTCAAAGTAAGCTAATCAACATTAATCATTAACATGTTCTGCTAAAGGGCCCCTCAGTGTTTGCACAGTGAGGGTTTACATTTTAACTTGAACTTAAATTCCATTAAATCTTTGAACTGAAGCACTTGCACATTTATTACAAACAACTTAGTTTCAAGTTAGAGTCAAGAAAGGCAGGGTTAGACCCTTCCTAACAGTCTACAGTCTGTGCAGTGACCTGTGACCGCACAGAACAACAGGAAGGTACAGAGACAAATGAGACATATAGTTTGCTGAGAGGTCATTTTTCTGTTTGTATCCGTTTGTACAGGGTTTGTAAGTAGCAAGTCGGGAGAGTATTGCATTTTTCTTGTCAAGAGTTGGACTACACAATCAGTACTCTCATGAATAAATATTTTGGACACAGTCAGCATCTTGCTCATGTTGGCTGCTAACAGATGGTAAAAATGGAAATCAAGAAACCTTCCACCTCTGGCACACATTGCTTTTAATAATTCTACCAGTAAAAGTTGATGTAAAAATAGAGCTTCTGTATTTGTCCTCAAATGTATCAGTCTGACATTCAAACACAGTGTCGCTCAGTGATAGGTTGAATCATGGTGCACAATAAAAAGAGACTGCAACTTGAATACTAAGGCAGCTTTTATTCCAGGTCTTATAGCAAGTAATTTGAGAAGACTGTCATCATTCTATGAATTGCATGAATTTCAAGCCCCATGCACACATGGCTCTGTATTCTTGAAATTTTTTAGACATTGTCCAAGTGAGTTTCAGGTCCAAAAAAGTCAAACCAGGCTGACACAGACTTCTGCCTCCCGCTTATAAGTCAGATTAAAATGGCACGAGGCGATGTGTGATCACAGCAGGTGTTAGACTGGGACTTTCACAGCTCGCAAACAGCCAAAATGATAATTTTGTTTTGAGCTGATTCTTTCTTCTTTACACTCTGCTGTTTATCTAAGTTGCTGGCGGATTGGTTTCTACCTCATGGTTTGTACTGCTGAAGCCTCTCCATGCATGTTGAATTAGTTTCAGCTCCTCCCCCCAGAACAAATCAGGCTTCTTCAGAACGGGGGAACAGTTATAACAATGACAATCTATAGCTGTTATAGGAACATGTGTGAGGCAACTCCAACTTTCATTAAGGTCCTGAAAAATTCAGGATTAAGGTGTGTCAAAGTGGCTCAATGTCACAAAGTGGATTTTTTTCCCCCTGGCAAATGTGTTGTCACCTTTTTTTTTTTTTTTTTGATTCAACAGGTTGATTATCTATACATTGAAAGTCAAAACTGACACAAAAAAGTCAGGCAGACAGCTTTGTTAATGTGTTTGTGTCTTGAATTATAATCTGATTTGGGGAGGGGGGGTTGTTACAAAAAAGAAGGACCTTATACTGAAAGATTTCAGACAGGAAAAACAGCCACTCCCCCCTTTGCCACCCCTACCTCCATAAAGACCCTCTGGATTGTGACCCTTCTAACAAATGCCTTGAACTGGGCCGCTCAGGACCCCTGCGGTGGGAAAAAGTTCTGAATGGGCTACTTGGTTTGTGAAGAAGGAATAAAGACTCTTTTGGGAGGGGGCTGAATTAAGAATGTGTGGGCCAGGGGCTTCATGAAACAGGAGTGATGTTTTAATTAGAATAAGTCAGAACAAAAAAAAAATACTTGATGCTTTAACAGGGAAAATTGATGCCCAAATCAAAAATTCAAATGTATGCAGATGATGCATTTACATCTTAAATTCATCATCCAACAAACTTCAGTTATATTTGGGATCTTTGCAGATATTTTTACACATGTGCTCATATTGACCAGACTCTTCCCTCCATACTTTCTGCTTGCTCTCTGGACAACAGGGCCCTGGGAGAATGTGTGTGTCAAAAGGTTACGCAATCAACCCACCACGCTGAGACAGCACAGACCTCCAGTGTGCTATGGGCAGTGACTGTTTGTGTGTTTGTGTGGGGGTGTCTGAATGGAATTGGATGAAGGGGAGAGGGAGGGAAGGGGTCGTCAGAGAGGGGCAACTCAGAGAGAAAAACTTCCGTGCGAGCTGCACCAAAATTTTCACTTTCTCAGATCTCCACCCCTTCATGAATGTTATTTGGTGAGACCTGAAACGGAGCCATTCTCTCCTCTTGTAACTGCTGTGAAACATGAAAGGTGAGTACTGCTGAATACTGATCTTTTTTTTCTCTTTTTTTCAGTAATGGACAAATTATTGTAAAACTATTGTCTAAATTATACAGCTATGGACTTGTTGCTTCAGTATGTCTATATTCATTGGAATGCTACATGAAAGTTTTCAAAGATTCTCTTGCATGCAGAACATCTAGAGCCATATTTGCATTGCAGATATGTTCATTCTGTTCTGCTGAATAGAGACCTGCAGTGTTTTGAATAGTTAATCTTTGGTGATGTGCAAAAGCTGTTCATTAAAGAATCAAAATTAGTGTTGCTGTATTTAGCACATTAGTGTGCACCAAATTGCAATCCATGCACCCGATTCTGCTTTGCAATACTGAGATATCTGATCAGTTATGACCAGGTGTGCTGTCGATCTAAAGATAAAGCCGCTCATACTAGATCTAATTCATCTGTTCATAAAGAAATAACTAACATTTCCTCTCAGAAAACAGACAGTGGAAAAACACATAAAACAGTGATATAGCTTGCAACCCAAAAGATCTCAGAACATTTAATACTCACTTTTCCTGACGGAATAAGTTTAATTAAAGGTTCATAAATGAATCAAAAAGTATAGTGCCAATGCTTTGCCTCAAACCTCAAATTTTTTGCATAGGGAGTTAAAAAAAATCTAACTTGCATCTCCGTTAATAATTATCTATCATCCCATAGCTGTAAATCTTTACCTCAGACAGATAAATACAAATATGGATGGCCTTTCCTTATATAACTAACCTGGTTATGTACTAGCCTGCAATTAGCAGACTGTGGGAGCTTGAGAATACAGGACAGTAGGAATATGTAACTCTGAGCTGCACGTGTTTAGAATCCATGCCAGATTACTGCCTTTGTGAGATGCCACAAAGACCCACAGACTCAGGCATCCTCCAGCTTTTGTGTTTTTCTTATATGGATATAATGAATAGGACAAATAATCGTCATGACCGACAAGTGATCCAGAGAACTCTTTGCTGCCTCTTAAAAACTGAAGTCAGAGTGTGGAGTAGATTAAGGTCACGTTAAATTGCAGACTGGTGTATTTCTAAACTTTTTGAATAAGTATCAAAATGTTATTTAGAAAGTTTAAACACTGAGGGTTTTTTTTTCTTTTGGGCATGGAACTGAAATTTCAAATATGGAACATCAGTCATAACTACAAGCCACCATGCAAAAAGCCAGCAGTACATGGTTGTTACAAACAGCTTATATTCCTTATCTCTATTATTTATTTATTTATTTATTTATTTATTTATTTATTTATTTATTTATTTATTTATTTATTTATTTATTTATTTATTTATTTTTATTTTTATTTTTATTTTTATTTATTTTTATTCATTATCATATTAGCTACATAACTCGTGAGGTAACAGTACACCATAGCATCACTGATGGGTGTGGATGTGGCTGAAATAAAAAAAAACAAATTTTGGGCCAGATCTTATGTGATGCACTGGTCCCCAGAAAGACAGTGAAGCAGCAGTGGTTAGAGAGGGTTCAAAAAGTCCAGAGCATAAGCCTGGGGTACTGTTACTGCGGGTGGAGCTGGTAATGTTGGCTAGATAATGTGAGTTGCTTTCAGTTCAGTTTGATTCAAAAGTAAAACAAACAAAAAGTATTACATATAAAATTTAAGTTAGATCAAAATATTAGGAATAAATAATACATACTGACTGATATTAGGTGGACTTATCAACATGATGTAAAGAAAAATAGTTAAAAGGGTTGGTCTAGACAAAATCCCAGGATGTTATTATGTAACCTGTGCACACGTGATGTTCATCATCTGAAAACCTGGATACTCCATTTGGCCTACAGTAGGTTTTCAAAACTGCAAGAGGGAGGTCAGATGAGCAGCTGATTGTAATCTACAACTTCCCCACTAGATGCTGCTATATTTTTGAAACAAGCCTTTTGAAGGGCCGTGTCATCAGTTTGAGGTATGAAGTGTTATCCTGTTGATGCAAACCGCTGTATCAGACCTTCTGTCTCTGAGGGGAGCATCCTCGAGTTTAAATTTCTTTTATTATACACCCAGGACAGTGTAAATGTTACATTACAGGACACATTATTAAGATATATACGTCTGGAACAATGAGGCCACACATTTTTCAGGGGAAAGTAAATGTATTACTAATTTCTTTTTTCTCTTTTTTAAGTTATTTTTTGGGGGCTTTTTAAGCCTTTATTTTGACAGGACAGGACACTGGATGAACAAACAAGGTGAGACTGGGGAGTGACATGCAGGAAAGTTGCAATATGCAGGATTTGAACCCCAGCTGCCTGCTCAAGAACCTTTTTGCCCACATGGAACATGACCTTTACCACTAGGCCATTTGTGCTCTGGTAAATGTCTTGCTATTAATTCCAGGTTTCATCTAGATTTGACAAAAAAAATAATTAATTAAAAGAAAATCTCTTGAAAACCATTGTTGGAGAAACTTAAACAGTAAGGCTGCCATAAGGAAGGCCACTCTGGGTAGCAATTTAAGTAATTTTTATCTCTACTTCTCTGTCACACAAGAAGAGTAAAACCTTCCACCATTTCACATCTCCTTAAACTGCTTTTAAAAGTCTTGGACCATTCAAATCAAATGTAATAACTATTCCTAAATATTTTAACCATGTAGCTTCCAGAAACAGGCTGCAGGGTCAAGATAAGTAGCAAAAGTGTATTTTTCAAATGAAGATCATACACAAGGCTTACATTACTCCACATATGTTGAAAGATAACGAATGTGGTCTTGACCTGGCCAAGAGCTCTGTTATTGATATTTTCTACTATTAAAAACCACTCAGCGCATTGTTCCTCTAGCTTTTTCATCTATAAAAAAGGCGATACTTATGACCTGTAAAATTTGCAAACTGAACTGTTATAACATAAATAACTGGACTGCAGATTTTTCTGTTTGAAGTATCAATGAAAAGTGCAGCCTTAACACTAAACAGTTTAAATGATATCATAATGCATATGCATTTTGTAATTATAATAATAGTTAACTGATAATAATGGTTTCTGAAACTCACACTACTCCAGCCTTGCCTCTCCCCACAACCAGCTACTCAATACATTTATTGTTTACTCTGTGGAGACAAAGTCTTCCTTGTTTTTTTTGTTTTCTTGCATTTTTTTTTTTTTTTTTTTTTTTTGCATTATTCTCATTGCATCAACCATAACAGAGGATGCTAGGTCCAGAAATTCAGTAACACATTCACTCAGTCAATTGGTGAGTCTGTCACTCACAGCTTTTCAGTCAGAGATGAAGCTGGCACTGTTTCCTTGGTTAAAGCTTCACTGCACCTCAATGAGGTCATTCTCCATCTTGGTTTTTGCTTCTCACGCTGTGCCTCTCCACACAGTCTATAAGCATCAGTGTGTGAAAACTGTTTCAGCCTGCAAATGATGATATTATTAAGTCTCACCTACTTAAAAGACAGTGTTTGAAATGTGGTATTTTGCCAGTGTGTTAGCATGCTCAAAGAAACTGTGAAAAAGTGCTGTAAAGTGTGATCTGGCTGCTGGACCACTGAAGATTCTCATTTGCTAGCACAAAGAAGTGGGGCTCCTCCACTTTTGTTGCACCAAGCCTTCATTCCCACCAAGTACCTTCTGAAAACAAGGGGCTCTATTTTTTACCTCAGGCCACAATTTGGATCTGGTGCAGGAGGTTTTGGCACCAAACAAGGTCTAACCCCCAGCCCCATCAACACAGGGCACAGAGTCACACTTGTGCTCCACCTCTGCCCTTTGCCATCAGGAGCACATTCCTTAGGATGGCTTCTCAGGAAACTTCTGACAAAATGAGAACTCCATCCCATGTGTTGTCAGACCTTGACTAAGAAGAAGAGGCGGCTAACTCATTCCAGGTCACATGGAAATATAAGAAACACAAGAAATGTCTTCATGTGATTTTGGCAAGCGGCAACCTCTGGTCTGAAAATATGAGACAACGCAGAAGTGCTGTTCCTCGGAGGTCCACTTGAGGCTGGCTCCGGAAGTACCAGAGGTCACGAACACACCAAACCAAAAAAAAAAAAATCGTTTTTACAGCCAAAATAAGCATATGTACAGCCTGGTACAAAGAATGTCTCCCGTCTGAATCGCTAATTTCACTATCGACATGCACTGTACTGGGGGGGGGTTCTAACTCGGCAATTTAGACAATATTAAGATTGCCAGTTTGTCTTATCAGGGGCACAGCTCAGCTCAAGTGATTGCCAGGCGCCCTATGGCTGTTACCGTGTGTTACATACGTGACCATACTGGCTGTTTTGCTTCAAAAATCCGTTTCAGAAAGAGACGGGTGACGTCGCGGCGACTACGTCCATTAATTATACAGTCTATGGATTTTGAAGCCACATTGAAAGAAAAGGTGGTTTTATGTTGACATGTATTCTTGTGACTGAATTAGTTTGAGCGTGACCCTGCAGAATGATGACCAATTTGTTTGAATTTGGCCTGCAACAGCGATCGTGATGAGCTCCAGAGAAAGGAAAAAGGGTAACAGAGGGGTTGGTGAGAGAGCTGTTAATGCAATCTGACAGGAGTGAGCACAGTCAGTGAGCTGTCTGTTTCCTCCACAGAGAGAAAATTCTTTCAGCGGCACTGGCCCCAAAACAGGCTCTTGCCAAAGGCTTGACAAGCTTCTAAACATGGTCATGTAACATCAAGTAATTAATGTCCTCATCCAACCCAGTAAAAGTGACATACATTACAGCCCACCCTAACAGGAACTCATAATATGAACAGTGGGAATTCAAAACTAGCAAAGGCTGTGATTTCATGTTGTCCTTCTAGGACTTTTGTATACTTCATCATTAAATAGACCCTTTTCTGATCCAGACACACACAAAAAAAACACACAAAAACATACACAATCACAGATAAGGTGACTAATTGTTAACAGTAATGGAGCTAGTGAATCATACTAACATGATTACATTTATATGGTAGTCCTCTGCAAAAGACCACAAAAAAGGACAATGCAACAACAAAAAAGAAAATGTGACAACAAACAAGAATACATAAAAACTGAAAAGAACTGGTTGTTTTCATTTCGACTGTGGCTCAGTGGTAGAGTTATCGTCTCTCAATCGGAAGGTCGAGAGTTCGACTTCCAGCTCCTGCAGTCTCATGTCGAAGTGTCCTTGAGCAAGACACTGAACCCCAAATTGCTCCCGCTGATGTTCAGTGGTGTGTGAATGAGTATGACTGGGTTAGATAAAACTGATGCCCTTCAATAGGTGGATTGTTCAGCCATCAGTGTGTGAGCGGCAAGCGGCAACCTCCGGTCTAAAAATATGAGACAATGCGGAAGTGTTAAAGTCTGCTGTTCCTCAAGTGTCCGCTTGAGGCTGACTCCGGAAGTACCAGAAGTCACGAACACACCAAGCCAAAAAAAAAAAAAATCGTTTTCACAGCCAAAATAAGCATATGTACAGCCTGGTACAAAGAATGTCTCCCATCTGAATCGCTAATTTCACTATTGACATGCATTGTAGGGGGGGTGATTTTTTTTTTCTAACTTGGCAGATTCCACAATATTAGGCTCAGCAGTTTGTCCAATCAGAGGCACAGCTCAGTTCACGTGACTGCCGGGAGCCCTATGGCTGTTACTGTGGAGACTCACAGCCTGCCTCATTTCCAATATGGCCGCGCCGGCTGTTTTGCTTCAAAAATCTGTTTCAGAAACAGACAGGTGACGTCGCGGAGACTACATCCATTAATTATAGTCTATGGTGAAAACTAATGCAATTTTTTTTTTTTTTTTTTTCAAATCATTAAAGTAAGTTAATAAAATCATTGCAGTACACTGTAACAGAGACAAATAATTACTCAGATTTGTTGGAATCAAAATTAAAAGGAACACATGAAATATGAGTTATTGGAGCTTCAGAGCGCTATATTTAAAAAAAAATTAAAAATGAAAAAATCTTATTTTCTTGTGGAGGTTATAGGAAGTAGGCCATACAGTTAATGAATGAATGAATGAATATATTATGGCTGAATTCCAACACACATGATGTACACTCAACATTTGGGAATTTGGGAATACACAAACACAAATGGATCATAACAACTGTAAAAAAAGGTTCAAAAGCCAACCTGACGCCTTTTTAAGTGAATATCATACATTATTTTACATCATTTTATAACAAAAGAGTTGCTTTTAAAGCCTATGCCCACGCTATTTCCATTAGAGCCACAAACGGTCAGACATGGATATGCACGTTTCTAGATTAGTATTAGAAGTATTTAGTAGTAGTAGTATTTTTCATTCAGAAACATCCATAGTCATCGTTTTGTCATTTTGCAGAAACATTAGATGTAAATGTTTTGCTCTGGTGTCTTGGTTGGGCAAAACCTTTGACCTTAAGCCATCCTGTACTCCACATGTACCTTCACCTCATTTCCATTTTGTTGTGATGTAACCCCTCAGGACGCAGAGATGACCTGGAGAACATGGCTAAGGTGGAACCCTCCAACGGGCACAGCAGGCCACTTGACATCGTTCCCAGCACAGAGGAGAAGATGACAGAGAGGGGTCAATGGGGCAACAAGATTGAGTTTGTTCTGTCAGTGGCAGGAGAAATTATTGGCCTGGGGAATGTGTGGCGTTTCCCCTACCTCTGTTACAAGAATGGAGGAGGTTAGTGCTGGAAGCACTTCTCCCGCCTTAAACATAATCTTCTTTCTTTGAGTCATTTGTCTTCAGTATCAGGTTGTGGTGGCAGAATTACCTATCGAGTAAAAAAACTCTTGATCTGTAATATATGATCATTCCCTCTCTTAGACTTTCCCAACCCAAATCAGAAGCTATCTTAAAATTCTTTCCTTGTAGTTTGATTCAAAATGTCTCTGTAGCCGCTCACTTCATCATCATCAATGTGATGTCAACTTTGAAGTTGTGTTGGATGAGAGGACTCACAGGTTGATATGTGATTCATTCCAAAGAGGCACACTCTTTAATAAGGTCATGATGTCCTGAAAGTTAGAGAGAGACAGACACAAGTCAGCTGATGTCTGAATCAAGAGAACAAACCAACAAGATTTTGCACTATGATATACAAACTATTTAGAAATTTACAATGAATGTACTAAAGGTGTTTTATCTTATGGATGTGCTTACAGGTGCCTTCTTTATCCCATATCTCATCTTCCTGTTTGCCTGTGGGATCCCAGTCTTCTTCCTTGAGACAGCACTGGGTCAGTACACTAGTGAAGGAGGCATCACCTGCTGGAGGAAAATCTGCCCTTTGTTTGAAGGTAACCTATTTAAAAGTAGATGTTTTTGTAATTTTAATGATGTTAAAAACACAAAGAACCTCCTGAAGAGTATCAAACTCTACAGCTTGATGTTCAGAGAACCTGTCTGCTTTTATTAAAGCTCATGTGTGAGGGGTAATTCTTCAATATGAGTACAAAAGATTTTAAAGGACAGAACCAGTGCATGAGTTGCATTTCAATCAGGAGAGATCTTGACTAGATCTTGCCTACTCAAGATCTTGAGTCTGTCTGTCTGTCTGTCTGTCTGTCTGTCTGTCTGTCTGTCTGTCTGTCTGTCTGTCTGTCTGTCTGTCTGTCTGTCTGTCTGTGTATCAGACATCCATATGTGAGCTAGTGAAGCATGCGGTTGTAATGAGAAAGTACAAGCTAATTTTCAGCCTTCATATTAGTCTGCAATCAGTCATAAACCAACTGAGACATGATTACAGATGCAAGTTCAATATGACCCATGATGTTTCAGTTTTTAATTTGACTTACTGTACTCTGATGCTGTCATTTAAACATGCAGCAGTATCTTTTAGTTAAGTTATGTACAGAAGTTCTCTTTCAAAAGAAAAATAACATCTAAACACTCAGGTCTTAACTTGGCTTTTTGGTTCCAGGTGTGGGTTACGCTACCCAGGTGATCGTTGCATTGCTTAACATTTACTACATTGTTGTGTTGGCCTGGGCCATCTTCTTCCTGTCAAACTCCTTCACCTGGGATTTGCCCTGGGCCTCTTGCAACAACTCATGGAACACAGGTGAGACACACCACAAGAATAAAGTGCAACATATGGAGCTCTACTTGATGTATATTGTACACCACATGTATAATCATTTATTAAGTTTAGCCATGTCAATGTTCCAGCCTGAGCAGATGTTCAACTTGACCAAAATGTCTCATCAATCATTGATGGACTTCAGTAAAAGTCTACACAGACATTCATTGTTTAGAATTGTTTACATCTTTCCGACTGTTTTCCTGTTTTTTCTTTACTAAATGCTGTAGTTGATGAGCAGATTGCTCTAAAGCTAATGATGTTTCAGTCCACTCAGAGGATACTTTTTTAGTTCTATGTAGCCACCATTAGCATGCTAATACCAATACTAAAGTGGTATACATGATAAAGATAGTACCTGTACGTTGACACCATAAAGTTTTCATGAATGTTGAATTTTAGAGGCGTTTACACCTCTTATTTAACCAACATTTTAATTCAGTTTCCTCCTGTTTTCATTCACCTATGCTTTCATTTTATATTTAGCAGCTAAAGTCCCTGCAGCTTTTGTCTCCTCCGTCTCAGTGGTTTCATTGTTTCCCTCACTTGTGTGTAACTTAGAACTGAAAGAAAGCTTGGACTTCTTTACCGGATTGAAAGTCTTTTTGTCTTTCCTTCATTCAAGAATCCTGTATGGCATTTCAGAGGGGGAATACCTCCATCAGTCACCATGAGAACACCACCTCTCCTGTCATTGAGTTCTGGGAGTAAGTGCCTGTTTGTTGGGCTGTGTCCTCGAATGGCCTTACATGCCAACAAAGTATGCAAAATTTCACCTACTAAATGATTTAATACTTAATTTGTACACTTGAGAAAGTTAAAAAAGCTAACCTATTCCCAACTTTTACTACTGATCCAGTTTTTCCATTGATTTGCCAATTAACTGAGCTGCTTTGCTTAATTAGAGCATTTGTGGTAACATAAACATAAAAAGGTCAAAGAGTAAATAAAAAATTCTAAAATGTGTTAATTTTCTGTGTGCCTCAGGCGAAGAGTGCTGAGAATATCATCGGGTATTCATCACATTGGCTCTCTGAATTGGGACCTGGTTGTCTGTCTTGCCATTGCGTGGGTCATCTGCTACTTCTGCATCTGGAAGGGAGTCAAGTCTACAGGAAAGGTGAAACCTTCACTGATGATAGGCAGATTTTCACTTTATAGTGAGGCAAGGGGAGTCTGGTCATTGAGTCAGTGTTGTTCTGCAGCCTTTTTGTATAAAGGCCATTCACCAAATCAGTGCCATTTGCTTGCTCTCTAAAAATAAAGTTTAATAAAAGTCGTTTTTTTTTTCCCCCAACTCTAAACCGGATAATACACATATTGAACAGTTGTAAGTAACAGGAATGAAAGTAACAGGACTGAGTTTTTAGCATAAAATCTGCAAATACATGAAATATAACCAAATGGCATTTATGCAAATAGCATGTTCACACTATATGCATTACAGTGATTAAAAAAGAAATTGTATTTTAAAAGTAAACAAATATCAGAAAAATAATTCAGGTAACATGACTGAGCTGAGATTTTAACCCTCTCAGTCACAGTCATGAAATACCATCAAATATACAGGAAAAATAGTGTGAACTTTCTTACATTGTTATGTTTAATGGAAAAATCTCATTTTAGGAAGTGGGACAGGCAACATATCTATATGTATATGTATATGTATATGTATATGTATATGTATATGTATATGTATATGTATACAAGGTACTTTATTTTCGATTATTTTTATTAAATATGTAATCAGACCAATTGACAATTGACTTAATACATAAATGAGTTTTACAGATAAATTTATCATGCATTTAAACATTTTATTTCCTGGGGACGCAAATGGCACTGATTCAGTGGAATGGCCCATAAAGTGCTTGTTTTTATTATAAACGTTTGCTGTGTCGTCTGGTTGTTCCTCACATTAAAGGTAGTGAAGTAAAAGTATTGAATAAGAAACCAACTGGGTTGCAGGATAAACCACATGAATCTATGAAATATCAGTTTTAATGCGATAAAAGAGTTAGTTTTTTAGTCCTTTCGATCATTGAAACTCAGTGCTGTTTTTTCTTTCCAGGTGGTTTACTTCACAGCCACCTTCCCCTACGCAATGTTACTTATCCTGCTCATCAGAGGGGTCACCCTTCCAGGAGCCATGAGGGGCGTCCACTTCTACCTCTACCCTGACCTGGGAAGATTATCAGACCCACAGGTAGACCAGCAAGGCACCTGCTTGAACACTCAGTACACGCGTTCAGTATTTAAAGGGACACAAAATAAATCAAGCGGATCCAGTGAAAAAAAGAACACTCAACATAATGTCTGCCAGCATTTTAATGTTTACCTGAATGTGCTGATGTCCTGGTTTTGAAACCAGGACAATCTCAGTTTAGTACAGATACTCATAACCTCATACAAACTCAGATTTGATTGATTGATTGATTGATTGATTGATTGATTGATTGATTGATTGTCATTTTAAGAACTCTGAGTTACCAAAAGTGTTCAGGCATGTGAAACCAACCTATCCTTCAAAAAACATATAAGGGGATTCAGGCACAGCTCAACTTACTTCCAAGGTGCCTGGAGAAGAAAGAGAAGCCTAATAGAATCAAAACTATAATAATACTTGTAATATAAAGAGAAGCTTTATTCTCAGGTGAACATGTTTTGACTTGCGGCTTTCTTTGGGGTTGTCATAGAACATACAACAAACAAAATTTGTGTAGGGTTTAAAACAGATCAAAAGATCAAAAACAACCAAAAATATGCATCCACATACATTTACTGATGGCCAGTGATAGTATTAGCATGAGTACTTGCCTGTTCATTTGGCCTGTTTTAAAAGCATATACAGCTTAAGTTGTAGAATTCAAAAAGCTCTGTTCAGCATTATACATTAAAAAGTAACAAAATACAAGACTGGTGGAAATACAGAAATGCAATCCATAGTAAGACTTTGTGATACAGAAACTCACTGAGAATTCCTAATTCAAGCCATTTGTAGTTAAACTGTCAATAAAAAAATCCCAAATACCTCTTTTTTTTCCCCTTTTTCCCCCAAATTTTGAAAAATGCATTTAACAGGAGCCCGCCTGTCCAAATTGTTGATGAATGTAACTTTTGCATCAGTAAGATTTAGAGAAATAGACATCGATCCATGACTTGAAAGTAGCCACTTACATTTGGACTGTGAGGATGAAGATTTTATAAAGCAGTATCATTATCGTGGGTCTCGCCAATCGAAGCTTTCACTGACATCACTAAAATAGTTTCAGTAAAATCATATCAAAATCACAAGCATGATTGTTCATAATCTGATGCTCCTTTGGACAAAGTGTGGTATGTTCTGGCACGTAGGAAGTAGAGTAAATTTTGGACTTACCTTTGCCAGATGATCTCCCATCAGATCCAATTACATTTTGTGCTTCATTTGGTACTAACCAAATACTTGCAAGTGCAAATTTCTTTTTTTTCTTTGCAAAGACATTGTCTTTTACTGAAGTCCATCAATGACATGTGTCCTGCAGAATGTCAAGGACTTCTGCACAGCCACAGACAAGACACTAGATAGCGGTACTTTTCAACCAGTGTGAAAATCTAAAAAAAAAAAGGGAAAGAAATCCCTCTTCAGTTTCTCTTTGGGCCCTCTGTATGAATGCAAGCCCCGTGTGCACGGGCCAAGACAAGCAAGGCTGGTGGAGTTTGTGCCTTTTATGTAATGTTGTGTCCAGTGCTTGTGTTGTTGGTTGGACCCCTTGTCAATCAGCTCTTCAGTGCTGGCTGACAGGTATCTAAACATGCTCAGTGGCCTGGGAGCACTTTGGTTGAATTGTAAGTATAGAGAGCAACCTCATTTGTATTTGAAGTGTGGCTCAGGGTTCACAGAGAGGGTGGAAAAGTGCTGCACTCAATGCATGGGAGTGACTGGGATACATACTAGGCTTTTTTAGCATTTAAAATATGAGAGTAACATTTTCCAATCTATTTCTTTGATTTGATTCTCTTTTTTGTAAGGTATGGATGGATGCTGGAACTCAGATCTTCTTTTCATATGCCATCTGCCTGGGTTGTCTAACTGCTTTGGGAAGCTACAACAAATATAACAACAACTGCTACAAGTAAGGGTGATGTGACTTTGATGTAATTGAAATCGAACTTCTTGTTTTAAGAGGGATTATTCTTATTTCATATATATTAAACATGGGTCTGAAGTGACAATGCTGGACGTCCATACTGAGCATGTGCAGATTTTTAAACCATTACATTTTCACATGTTGTAGAAATCCTTCAATCCATTTGTAAGCTGTCCATTCTTTAAAAAAAAAACTAAATGTGACCTGATGAAATAATGATATCATCACATAAGAGGGGTGATAATCAAACCTTTTTATTTATTTCTTTATTTACTTATTTATTTATCTACTTATTTATTTATTTATAGATGAAAATCATATAAAAATACTACCGGAGTACCAGAGACAGTATAAAAAGCCTATATGTTTCAGCCTATTTCAACCTACACTACCATTAGAATGAAAGTACATCATATTTCTCATAACTTACATAAATGCATTTGGTCCTTTCTGTGTTTTTTTTTTTCCAGGGATTGTCTGTCCCTGTGTTTCCTGAATAGCGGAACAAGTTTTATTGCAGGTTTTGCAATCTTCTCCATCCTGGGCTTTATGTCATATGAGCAGAATGTTCCCATCTCAGAAGTGGCCGAATCTGGTTAGTTTTCTGTTCTTTTTAATTTGGTTGAATTACATTGAAATACTTTGAAAAGACTAAAAACATAAAAACATGTGGCCTGTCAGGGTCAGCCCCCCCCCCCCCCCCCCCCCCACACACACACACATATAAGTTTGGAGTCTCAGCACATAAAGCACAATAGGGGTTCATGGTCTAAATAAATTAAGTGTATTTAATAGTTTTTTATTTAAATGCATAAGAACTTAAATGAATTTTTGAAGCATTTATTTAGGAAGTAAGTAAGGGCCAGTTTCAGCACCTTTAATGTTAAACTCCTGCTGATCTAATTCAGGTCCAGGTTTGGCCTTCATTGCCTATCCTCGTGCCGTGTCCATGATGCCTTTCTCTCCTCTGTGGGCCTGCTGCTTCTTCATCATGATTGTATTTCTGGGTTTAGACAGTCAGGTGAGATCAACACGCAGCACATAGACACAAATAAAGATCACATCATTAAGAGTCCCAAACATGACTCTCATAAAGCATGTGACAACAAACTTCCTAACATACTCTTGTCTGTCTTTTTCAGTTTGTGTGTGTGGAGAGTCTTGTGACAGCCATGGTGGACATGTATCCTTCCACCTTCAGACGTAAAAACCGCAGGGAGCTCTTCATTCTGGCATTGGCTCTGTTGTCCTTCCTCATGGGGCTCATTATGCTGACAGAGGTTTGTCAGAGTCACTTCACTTCATGTTTTACACTGGATGCAGTCTCGTTAGCAGCAAACAGCCATCTGTTGTCTTGTATGTTATCCTCTTATTCACTGTGTAGCTCTTCACAGAATTTCATTATCATATCTGCAAACAGTCGTCTTTAAGCATCTGGAGTTATAAACTGATGTCTGTCTCTGCAGGGAGGCATGTACGTCTTCCAGCTCTTTGACTACTACGCAGCCAGTGGAATGTGCCTGCTCTTTGTGGCGATTTTCGAGACTGTTTGCATTGCTTGGGTTTATGGTGAGAGTGTCAGTCATGCTATACAGCAACGGGTGTCTGTGGTATCAAAAAGACAAAAGCTTTACTTACTGTGCACTAGTCATCCATCTCTATACTGCCCTCTGCATTCAGCCAATCATTAAAAAGGAAATTAAACTAGCAGTTTGGGAAACTATGGCTAATGGGGATTTTTAATCAGCTGGTTTATAGAATGGACTGAGCTAAAACTACAAACAAGAAATCTGCTAACTATGAGATCTCATAAGCTGCAGTCAAAGTGTTTATGTTTATTTAAATTGATTGGTGAATTGCAAAACCCAAAACCAGTGAAGTTGGCACGTTTTGTAAATTGTAAATAGAAACAGAACACAATGATTTGCAAATCCCTTTCAACCTATATTTAATTGAATACACAGCAAAGACAAGATACTTAAAGTTCGAACTGGTAAACTTTGTTATTTTTTGCAAACATTAGATCATTTGGAATTTGATGCCTGCAACATGATATTTGGAACATCCCACAGGTGAACAGGCTAATTGGGAACAGGTCATTGCCATGATTGGGTATTCAAGCAGCTTCCCTGAAATGCTCAGTCATTCACAAACACGGATGGGGCGAGGATCACCACTTTGTGAACAAATGCGTGAGCAAATTGTGGAACAGTTTAAGAACAACATTTCTCAACAAGCTTTTGCAAGGAATTTAAGGATTTCATCCTCTACGGTCCGTAATATCATCAAAAGGCTCAGAGAATGTGGAGAAATTACTGCACGTAAGCGGCAAGGCTGAAAACCAACATTGAATGCCCGTGACCTTTGATCCCCCTGATGGTAGTGCATCAAAAACCGGCATCACTGTGTAAAGGATATCACCACATGGGCTCAGGAACACTTCAGCAAACCACTGTCAGTAACTACAGTTCATCGCTACAAGTTAAAACTCTACTATGCAAAGTGAAAGCCATTTATCAGCAATACCCAGAAACGCCGCCGGCTTCGCTGGTCCCGAGCTCATCTGAGATGGACTGATGAAAGTGGAAAAGTGTTCTGTGATCTGATGAGTCCACATTTCAAATTATTTTTGGAAAATGTGGTCATCGTGTCTCTGGACCAAAGAGGAAAAGAACCATCCGGACTGTTATAGACACAAAGCCAACAAAAGCCGGCATCTGTGATGGTATGGGGGTGTATTTGTGCCCATGGCATGGATAACTTACACATCTGTGAAGGCTCCATTAATGCTGAAAGGTACATACAGGTTTTGGAGCAACATATGCTGCCATCCAAGCAACGTCTTTTTCAGGGACGTCCCTGATTATTTCAGCAAGACAATGACAAGACACATTCTGCATGAGTTACAACAACGTGGCTTCGTAGTAAAAGAGTGCGGGTACTAGACTGGCCTGCCTGTTGTCCAGACCTATCCTCCATTGAAAATGTGTGGCGCATTATGAAGCGTAAAATACAACAACGAAGACCCTGGACTGTTGAACAACTTTAGCTGTACATCAAGCAAAAACGGGAAAGAATTCCACCCGAAAAGCTTCAAAAATTGGCCTCCTCAGTTCCCAAACGTTTACTGAGTGTTGTTAAAAGGAAAGGTGATGGAACACAGTGGGAAAAATGCCCCTATGCCAACTTTTTTGCAATGTGTTGCTGCCATTAAAATCTAAGTTGATGATTATTTGCAATAGAAAATAAAGTTTCTCAGTTAACATTAAATATCTTGCCTTTGCAGTGTATTCAATTGAATATAAGTTGAAAAGGATTTGCAAATCATTGTATTCTGTTTTTATCTACAATTTACACAACGTGCCAACTTCACTGGTTTTGGGTCTTGTAGAATGAAAAACTTAAAATACAATGCCTCTTATATAAAGATATCTTTTAATGTTTACATGTCAGAGCTTTGCCTTTTCATAGAATAATGGAAAATACTATAAGAACATTGATTTGCAGTATGAGCACCTATAACACTCAATGGATACCCATCTCTATATGCTAAAGAACAAGTCTTTTAACTCATGACTGTAATATACTGATACTTCATTTCTTGTTGCTCATTGATGGCAGGTGCTGACCGTTTTTATGACAACATAGAGGACATGATCGGTTATCGCCCCAGCCCACTCATCAAATACTGCTGGCTTTTCTTCACCCCTGCAACTTGCTTTGTGAGTTTGCAGTCAGTAATTAATACACATGCTGTTACACTGCTTTCTTGAGGGAAGGCAGCCAATGCTGGAAAAAATGAAAATATGTTTAAATATTCAACCTACTGACATTTTTCTATGTCTAAATGTTATTAAATTAGTCTTTCCTTTCTTTTTGCATTGTCAGAATCCACTCAGAATCACTAAATATCTCTCTGTTTCTGTTTTTAGGGAACATTTGCTTTTGCCTTGATCAAATACTCACCGCTTAAGTATAACAATGAGTATGTGTACCCATGGTGGGGCAATGGGATAGGCTGGATCCTGGCCCTGTCCTCCATGATGTGCATCCCACTCTGGATTGCAGTGAAACTGCACTACACACCTGGAACCATGAGAGAGGTAAGTCTGACCTAAAAAAAATATATATATATATCATTTTTTATGTAGATAATGAACTGTCCCTCTGTCATTTCAGAACATTATTTACCTTACACTTGGGGGAAAAAAATCAAGAAGCTATCTGCCATGATGGAAAGCATGTCAGAAAAGTTGATTTAATGTGTATGTTAATCTTCCAGTTCCACCAGTGTTCCATCTGTTATAGTGGAGGAGGAGGGCTTTATAATATCACCTATACTGCAGCCGGTCACTAGGGGGAGCTCATACATTCATCATTCTTCTTCATTCATTCATTTCATCTTCAATACTACTTATCCTGTTCAGGGTCGCGGGTGGCTGGAGTCTATTGAAACTGTCTTAGGGTGAAAGGTGGGGTATACCCTGGACTGGTCGCCAGTCAATCACTGGGCTGACAGAAAGACAAGACAACCTTTCATGCTCACACTCACACCTACAGGCGATTTAGAATCACCAATTGACCGAGTGAGCATGTTTTTGGACTGTGGGAGGAAGCCGGAGTACTCGGAGAGAACCGATGCATGCACCTGGAGAACATGCAAACTCCACACAGAAATGGACACTGTGCCCGAACTGAGATTCAAACTGGCGACGGAGCTCATACATTTTGTTTTAAAATAAATGATCTTCTATTTACCCCATTATTTTTCTTTCACAGCGCCTTGTTCTGTTGACGACTCCCTCCCCCAAGTTACCGAAGACCAAGCAAGACCAGGAGAAGCTACTGGCTGTCTACTCAGCAGACGGCGACAGCCTCCATCAGAGGTCTTCTCCTAACAGGGATGGCTACTTCCCGGTTGATGAAAAGGAGTCTCACTGTTAGAGAATTGAAGGTTGGATGTTATGAGCCTTCTTGGGGTCAAAGATCACTCCTTAACTTTGACACCTTCTCTGGCCTCATCCTTACGACAGCAATACCTCACCAGATATGTTGGCGAAAACAAAAGCAGCACAGACTTGGAGAGTCATGTGACCTAAACCTGCTGACCTGCTGCTGCTGGAGGGTTCTCAATTACAGTTTAAAATCCTTTTTTTTTAGAGAGTGTGCTGGGCAGAATCAGTTTTACTTTTGAAATAAAATGGCCATTGTTGTCACACAGTGGCTAAGACTTACATATGATTGTTTCTGCTTTCTAAGGAAGCATTTTTTGTGTTATGGACATCTCTAATGTTCAGTTAGTCTGACATGATGTTGAGTAATTGATTCTAACAAAAGGAGCACGAAAGATATCACAAAAGCGTAAAGATTACTATCTTACTATCACTTGAAATATAGCTGTGGGTGTTTGAATGCTTCTGAAATATACATAGTGTTACTGTTTTAACTGTGCGGGGTAGAGTCATCATCTCAGGAGGTGCTATTTGTAATAAAAGTAATCACTCAAATGTTAGAAAATAGTACTAGGGAATTCACAAGTTCGACTTTGGATTTCTGTTAAGCTGAATTGACCTCAACTCACAGTTTACTGTTGATTTTTTTCAGATTAATGTTTTTATGTTGCTAAGCGGAATGAGTCTCATAATTTCTCCTAGATGATTTTGATTGCAGCCCTCGTGCTCTTATCTCTTTGCCTTATGCACTGCATTATATGAAAGTATATGTAAACTGCCTGAGGGACAGTTGTGCCACTAAGACAAAGCAGACTGGTTTGATTCCAAAAGGAAGATCTTGCTGCTTGCTGTCTGCTCTTTCAGCAGTACAACAATGACCAAGTCCTGATGTGATACTTGTGATTCTGTCACTTCGATAATACAGCTGCAC